>JALAZF010000108.1:6785000-7985000 GCA_022829125.1 Lathyrus tuberosus
GCATTCATCATTCTCACATCGCGTATTCTTCTTACCTACGAATCTCACGTTTGTGTCTCGGTTCTAGAGTCAAACTGTCTCATTCGTATAATACTCGGGCCAATCGTCAGAAAAAGATGGATGATCTTGAGGAAGAAAACAGAGAGTTGAAGGAAGAGATCGACGCTCTGAGAGAGGATATGAGAAAGCTTCGCAACGACATGCAAGCCATGGAAGAAGCTCAGCTACAAAGGACTGTGATCTCAGAGATCACCTCAATGCCCATAGTGGAGAAGTATGATCCTAGGTATCAAATGCCGAAAGATCGTCCTTGGGGCATGCCTGTTAGCTATATCCCGGAAGGATATGTTCCGCCGATCACTGAAGATCAGGGAATCATAACAGAAGCCACTGGGCCTGAAGGTTACAAACTTCAGGAAAGCGAAGATGCCAGAGGCATACTGAAGACTCATGAAGGTTACAAACTTCGGGAGACGCCAAGACTCACTACCGTAGTCACAGTACCACCCACTGTGGTGCACACTGTCCCGGAAGGACAGATTCCACAGACACCTTCTGGTAAGAAGGAAACTATGTTTGACAGAATGGAGTAATTCCAGGAGCAGTTCTTGGAAATGCAGAAGGAGCTGCAAGTCATTCGCGGTCAGGATCTATTTGGAAAGGACGCCACAGATCTCTGCTTGGTCCCAAATGTGAAAGTCCCGCACAAATTTCAAGTGCCCGACTTTGAAAAGTACAAGGGTAACTCTTGCCCTCAGAGCCATCTGGTGATGTACGCTCGGCAGATGTCAGCTCAGATGGAGAATCAGAACCTACTGATTCACTACTTTCAGGATAGTTTAACCGGTGCCGCACTCAAATGGTACATGGGTTTAAACTGTGCCACGATCAGCACATTCAGAGATCTTGGCACTGCCTTCGTCCAACAATACAAATACAATTTGGACATGGCACCCGACAGAGATCAACTCAGATTGATGTCGCAAAAGGACAAGGAAACCTTTAAGGAGTACGCTCAAAGGTGGCGTGAAATTGCCGCTCAAATTTGTCCATATCTTGAGGAAAAAGAGATGACAAAGATCTTCTTAAAGACCTTAAGCTCATTTTACTATGACCGAATGGTTGCCAGTGCACCCAGTGATTTCACCGAAATGGTTGGCATGGGCGTACGTCTTGAGGAAGCCGTCCGAGAAGGACGTTTGGTAAAAGACACTGGATCGACGAGCGGTACTAAGAAATACGGTAGTGCTCTCCCTAAGAAAAAAGAGCAAGATATTGGGAATATCTCTCTCAGAAAGCAAAGGCGACGTTATCAACCGGTAGCAGCTGTGACTCCTGGTATCAACCCTGCGTCTATTCCTACGTATCAACCTTAGGTTGCACAGAGCCAACCTAATCAGCAAAGGACACAACAGCCTCTTCAGCAGGCTCATCCTCCATACAACAACAACCGTACAACACAGCCACCAGGATTTGATCCTATACCCGTGTCGTACGCAGAACTATTGCCATTACTACTAGCTAAGGGGCATATCCAGACTAAGTCTCCTCTTACAGTACCGGAAAATCCGCCTTTCTGGTTTAAGGTGGATCAAAATTTCCCTTACCATCAAGGAGGATCAGGGCATAACATAGAGATCTGTCTCAATTTCAAGTCTGACGTGCAAAAGCTTGTTAGGAGCGGGGTGTTATCCTTCAAGGATACAAATCCTAATGTTCTCACGAACCCGCTGCCTGAACATGAGAAGGATGCAGTCAATTTGATAGAAGGAGAGACGAACGATGTCTATCAAATTCACGATGTACTCTTGTTGAAAACCAATCTGGTCAAGATGTATTGTAGACAGAGTGGATATGGCCATGTGCCACCTCATAACTATCATCAGTGTGATGTCTGCTCTAAAAACAATCAGGGATGTTCGGTAGTGCAATCAGCTCTACAGGAACAGATGGATCTCGGATGGATCCAAGAGCACCGAGTTCGTGGAGTTAACATGGTTTACACGAATTCTAACGTCATTCAGAACCACGATATTCGTGCAATGAATGTTAACTTGGTGGCGATGCACTCAAGGAAAAGCCAGTATCATAATCTGCCGCGGCACAATTACAGTTCCTGTCTGATTTGCTCGGTAAACAAACAGGGTTGCTCTTTTGTACAGGAGGCCCTCCAGCGTCAGATGGATCTTGGATGGATCCAAGACTACCATGACAGGAACCCTTATCAGATCAACATGGTTCAGATCTTCGATATTCGCGTGAGGAATACCAACCTGGTAGAGTTACATCCTGAGCAGGTCCGACTCAGATTCTTAACATCACATGACTATCAAAGCTGTAAAGCAGGTTGCGAAAACGATCGAGGTTGTACCCTTGTCCAGGAGGCACTTTAGCACTTGTTAAATCACTGGTGGATGCCAATTTATATGGATGAAGATACTCAGCAAATTAGTATCAATAACAGAAACCCCACTCGGCGTCAGAGTCAGGATGTCCGATAAGTGGAAGCTAACCTAGTGAGGTTACATTGCATTCAAAGTGCGCGTGGCCAAGTGCCACCACACAATTATGAACGTTGTAACCAAGGGTGTTACCTTGTGAGAGCAACTCTCCAGGGGCAGGTGGATCGTGAAGGGATTCGTCCATATCCGGGTTCTGGACCCGTCAACTGGACGCCGAACTACCTTGCCGAGCAAGTTGAGGATGTTGTCACGATCTCTGGTCGTCACCAGACCAGGGATGTTTTTTCCATTATCCCTTTACTTGACGAATCTAAAGTTCCCAACTGGGAACGGATCGAGATTAATTATGATGGTCAGAAAAATCGGAAGATTCCTGTAGTCATCTATCTGCCGGGACCATTACCGTATGAATCAACTAAGGCCATCCCTTACAAATACGGTGCGACAACCATTGAGAATGGAAAGGAAATTCCGTTACCCTCCATCGTTAATGTTGCAGACATCAGTCGTGTAACACGGAGCGGTCGAATCTTCAACCGAGGGGTTGAGGAACCTAACAAGGAAAAGGAACTTCATACAGAAGCTCCCGATCCATCAGTCGGTCAATCCAGTAATCCCGACCTTTCGAAAAATAAAGATGAGATGCTGAAGCTCATCCAAAGGAGTGAATATAACATTGTGGATCAACTGTTACAAACTCCTTCAAAGATCTCGGTATTATCGCTGTTACTCAGTTCAGAAGCGCATAGGGAGGCTCTACAGAAAGTCTTGGAGCAAGCCTTTGTGGAACAAGATGTAACAATAAGACAGTTCGATAGCATTGTCTCTAACATCACTTCCTGCAATAATTTGGGATTTAGTGATGAGGAATTACCCGAAGAGGGTCGCCGTCATAACATGGCGCTCAACATTACAGTTAACTGCCAGGATGATGCTTTAGCCAGCGTACTGGTAGACACAGGGTCACACCTGAATGTTATGCCGAAGTCCACTTTGATGCAATTATCATTCAAAGGCCCTCCGATGAGAATCAGTGAGGTTGTCGTCAAAGCATTCGACGGATCCAGAAAAACGGTTATCGACGAAGTTGATCTTCCCATAACTATCGGTCCTCACACTTTCCGAGTCACTTTCCAGGTCATGGACATCCGGGCAACGTACACTTGTTTATTAGGAAGACCTTGGATACATCAGGCTGGAGTGGTTACTTCAACCCTCCACCAAAAGCTAAAGTTCATCAAGAACGATCAACTTGTCACAGTTTGTGGGGAACAAGCCTTGCTTGTAAGCAACTTGTCATCGTCTACTGGTATAGAACCCGAGGAGGTTATTAGAACTCAGTTCCAAGCACTGTCGGTGAGCAAGGACAATCAGTTCAAAGAAGGAACTTCCATTTCTTCATACAACGATGCTATCAAAGCGGTCGAGAGTACCGATACAACCAGATGGGGACAACTTGTCATTCCTACTAACAATGCAACAAAGAAGGGTCTTGGTTTTTCTGCAACCTGTACCCGATCAGCTGCCAACGATGAAAGTCTTCATCCCCTTCAAAACTTCTTCCACAGTGGAGGTTTCCTTTACCCAGTGTCTCAGACAGTACATGCTATCAATGAGGAACATCCCTCTGACACAGATGAAGAATGGAAGTCCTACCTTAACGAGGACGGTTATATGTCTCAGGAAGAGGTGCCTACGCCATTTTGCTATCCTGTACAGAGTCCGAGATTTATACCAAGGTCAGATGTCAAAATGATATACGGAGATTATGATTTGGAAGGATGCCGTGCTCCGCCAAATTCATTAGAGGAGGACACTCTGATGAAAGACAACTTTGACCAGAATTACTATGGCCCAATGGATGGTATGCCAATGTGGCAACCTTATCCAGGAGACTTGGGGCAAGAGAGTCAGCCGAACAATGAAAATCAGTTGAGCATCATTGAACAGAATACCTGTATCCCCACCATGTCATGGGATCAACACTCAGGTCATTCGGAAACTACTCAACATGAAGATGAATTCACAACGTTTGCAGGACTTGAATTCATCAACTATGCTTTTCCTGAGGTCAATGTCATCGAGAGAGATGACTCCTCCAGTTCCAGAGAAGTGTGGGACACCTTGGGACAACCGAGTGGGAAATACGACTATATGGTCAAGTACACCGCTCCCGAAAGCTCTCGTATCAGGCTCGAAGATATCCAGCCTACTGGATGGGGAGATACAGCTGAGAGCACAAATACTATGCAAAATGCAACTGAGGAATTCTCCTACGACAATTCTGGTTGGGAGGTAGATTCCAATGATCCCGCTCCACCAGAAATCAGCGTTATTTCTGAAAACAAATCAAGGAAGGTGCCAGACTTTGTGATTCACCGAGGAGTTCGCCGCCAATGGGTTGCCGTCGAGGTTCCGAAGATCGTTCATCAGTCAAAGTAATTGCCATCTTTTAACCTTTCACCCTGCCCAGGTGAAATGGATGTTTTGATAGGGCTCGCTTTCTGTAAATTTTCCCTCTTCGCTTCGCCCAAAGCGACAGAGTTTTGTTTTATAGGGCTGTAGTTTCAAGGATCGACTTGTTCATTAATAAAATAACGTCGTTCTGTAATTTCCGCATTAATTGCTGTTTCTCTTTTCGTTTTTCAGAAAATGGTAATCCTAAAAAACAATTCAATAATAAAAAAAAGCAGTAAAATAAAACACTGCACACACTTACATTTTCTCTATCTCTTCTAAACACGAATCATCACGTCATGCAGATTGCTTGTTTTAAACCCCGTTGAAACATACGATCCGATGCCTTCTCCCAACTTTGAGTTCCCAGTATTTGAGGCTGAAGAAGAAGATGACGACAAAATTCCAGAAGAGATCTCTTGACTACTCAGACAAGAGGAAAGGTCCATTGAACATCACAAAGAGCCGTTGGAAACGGTAAACTTGGGTTCAGAAAAAGAGAGAAAAGAAATCAGGATTGGGGCACTGCTCAGTCCAACTGCCAAAGAGAGTTTGATAAAGCTTCTCAAAGAATTTCCCGATGTATTCGCTTGGTCCTATCAGGATATGCCATGGTTGGATACCAGCATCGTGGAACATCATTTACCGTTAAGATCGGAATGTCCGCCAGTAAAGCAAAGGTTGAGACGCACTCACCCGGACATGGCCATCAAAATCAAAGAGGAGGTACAGAAACAGATTGATGCGGGTTCCTCGCTACATCTGAATATCCTCAATGGTTAGCCAACATCGTACCCGATCCCAAAAAGGACGGAAAGGTCAGAATGTGTGTCGACTACAAGGATCTAAACAAGGCTAGTCCAAAGGACGACTTTCCTTTACCACACATTGACATGCTGGTAGACAGCACAGTAAAGTTCAAAATTTTCTCCTTCATGGATGGATTCTCGGGCTATAACCAGATCAAAATGGCGCCGAAAGACATGGAGAAAACTTTGTTCATTACCCCATGGGGCACCTTTTGTTACAAGGTAATGCCGTTCGGTTTGAAGAACGCCGGGGCAACCTATCAAAGGGCCATGACTACTCTGTTTCATGACATGATACACAAAGAAATTGAGGTATATGTTGATGATATGATTGCAAAATCAAAAACAGAGAGTGAGCACGTTGAACATCTATCAAAATTGTTCGAACGTCTAAGAAAATTCAAGCTCCGCTTGAATCCCAACAAGTGCACCTTCGGTGTCCGTTCAGGGAAACTACTAGGGTTCATCGTCAGCCAGAAAGGAATTGAGGTTGATCCTGACAAGGTCAAGGCCATTCGAGAAATGCCTTCTCCGAAAACTGAAAAACAAGTCAGAGGATTCCTTGGACGTTTGAACTACATCTCTAGATTCATATTCCTCATGACCGCGACCTGTGCGCCGATTTTTAGATTACTCAAAAAGAACCAAGACTGCGTTTGGACAGAAGATTGCCAAACCGCCTTTGACAGTATCAAGGAATACCTGTTGAATCCACCGATTCTATCACCTCCAGTGGAAGGAAGGCCACTGATCATTTACCTCACAGTCTTAGAAGACTCAATCGGATGTGTACTTGGCCAACAAAACGAAACCAAAAGGAAAGAGTCTGCCATTTACTATTTGAGCAAGAAATTCACCGACTGCGAAACTCGGTACACGATGCTTGAGAAAACTTGCTGTGCTTTGGCTTGGGAAGCCAAACGTCTTCGCCAATACATGATCCGTCATACTACTTGGTTGGTCTCAGAAATGGATCTAATCAAGTACGTCTTCGAAAAGCCTGCTCTCACGGGAAGAATTGCTCGTTGGCAGATGTTGTTATCAGAATATGACATAGAGTACCACGCTCAGAAATCCGTTAAAGGAAGTATTTTAGCCGATCATTTGGCTCATCAACCGATTGACGATAAGGAATTAATCGGGTTTGACTTCCCAGACGAAGATGTCATGTATCTAAAAATGAAAGATTGCGATGAACCGTTACCCAGTGAAGGGCCAGAACCAGGTTCCCAATGGGGACTTGTCTTTGACGGAGCAGTTAATCATTATGGAAACGGAATTGGGGCAATCATTATTACCCCTCAGGGTACCCACATTCCTTTCACCGCTCGACTTATGTTCAAATGTACGAACAACGAGGCCAAATACGAAGCTTGTATTATGGGTCTCGAGGAAGCAATTGATTTAAGGATCAAAAACTTGGACGTATACGACGATTCAGCCTTGGTTATCAATCAGATAAAAGGAGATTGGAACACATACCAATCAGGACTGATTCCTTACAAAGACTATGCAAGAAGGTTGTTACCCTTCTTTACCAGAGTCGAGTTTCATCATATCCCTCGTGAGGAGAATCACATGGCTGATGCATTAGCCACTCTCTCTTCCATGATTAGTGTAGGTCAATGGAACGACCTACCTAAGATCGACATAATGCGCCTTGAAAGGCCCGCTTACATCTTCACGATTGAAGCAGTCATAGACGATAAACCTTGGTATCACGATATCAAATGCTTCCTTAAGAAATAAGAGTACCCACCTGGGGCACTAAGGAATGACAGAAAAAACCTCAGAAGATTGGCTGGAAACTTCTTCCTGAGCGGTGACACTCTCTATAAGAGAAATTTTGACATGGTCTTGCTCCAATGCGTCGACAGACCAGAAGCAGACATGCTTATGAAAGAAATTCATGAAGGGTCCTTTGGCACTCATGCCAACGGACACACAATGGCGAGAAAATTTTTAAGAGCAGGATACTATTGGTTGACAATGGAATCCGACTGCTACAAGTACATGAGGAGGTGTCACAAGTGTCAGATATACTCCGACAAAATTCATGTACGGCCATCACATCTCAAAGTTCTCTCTTCCCCATGGCCATTTTCCATATGGGGAATCGACATGATTGGCATGATTGAGCCCAAGGCTTCAAACGGACATCGGTTCATCCTGGTAGCCATTGACTATTTCACCAAGTGGGTCGAAGCAACGTCATTCGCCAATGTAACCCGACAAGTGGTGTTCCGATTTATCAAAAACAATATCATCTGCCGTTATGGTGTTCCAAGCGAGATCATTACTGATAATGGATCTAACTTGAACAATAAGATGATGAAAGAGTTGTGCGCAGAGTTCAAGATCGAACACCATAACTCATCTCCCTACCGACCCAAGATGAACGAAGCGGTAGAAGTGGCTAACAAGAACATCAAGAAGATCGTTCAAAAGATGGTTGAAACCTATAAAGATTGGCACGAGATGCTACCCTTTGCTCTTCACGGTTATCGCACATCTGTCCGCACTTCAACAGGGGTAACCCCTTTCTCTCTAGTATATGGCATGGAAGCAGTGCTCCCCATAGAAGTAGAGATCCTGTCAATCCGAGTATTGATGGAAGCTAAGCTCACCGAAGCTGAAAGGTGTCAAAGCCGACACGACGAATTAAACCTGATCGAAGAGAAGCGAATCACGACACTATGCCACGGTCAGTTGTATCAACAGAAAATGAAGAGGGCGTTCGACAAAAAGGTTCGACCCCGCATCTTCAGGAAAGGAGACCTCGTGCTCAAGAAGATACAGTCATTTCTCACTGATTCGCGAGGTAAATGGACTCCGAATTATGATGGCCCCTATGTGGTCACGAAAGCTTTCTCAGGCGGCGCCTTGAGACTTGCAACCATGGACGGAGAGGAATTTGCCTACCCCACGAATGTTGATGTAGTCAAGAAATACTTCGCCTAAACTAAAAAAAAAAAAGTCTCGGTGGATTGAGAACCCGAAAGGGCGGTCCAGGCAAAAGTTAGAGACGTAAAAAGAAAAAAATCATCCCGGTGGATTGGAAACGTCACAGTACAATCCAGGCAAAAATTAGGGATAATGGCAAGTAACTATGTTCAACAGAGGCAAGTCCCTCAACAGCAGCAGTTACATCATCTGCCAGAAAACTCCAGTCAAGGTCATCTTCGACAGAAGCTCAGGATATCCCGAATTCAAAGTTGGTAGAAGGATAGTGGTCGTTATGTTTCAACGTAGCCCTTTTCCCTGTAAATTACCATTTTCTAACTTTGTATATACTCTTTGGAATCACGCGTTTGGCTGATCTCCATCTTATCTATAAAATTTAAGCCCTTGTACTTTTGTTTGTGATTCTTATTTGTTTTAGCTTTACAGAATGACGTTGTTAGCGATTCTTGAAATAAAACAAAAATGAATTTACTTGTTAAAACTTTTTCTGCTTTTAAAATAAAGACGATAATTTCTTTTGACTGTTGAACATCAGAAGAACATCGGTCGCTTCTCCAGAAGTAATCGAACCTCAAAGTGCAGAATCAAAGTACTCCTTCTAACCCAGTACGCCTGAATGAAGGGATCAACTGTGTCAGAGACCTTGTTTCGTCTGACACGCCTCGGCCGAGTTCTTATCTCCTAAGTCCGACCAACATAGCTCCCAACAGGGACTATCTCTCCTAAGCAAGGTGGAATTACTATCTTGAACCAGCGGTACTTCTTCGCCCTGTAATGGCCGAGTATCCAGTCGTGTTCACCTGTCAGTTTGTGTGTCGCGTCAGTTTTGTCAGCATAAACATACATACATCACGCATTATTGATTTACATTCACATTTCATATTGCATCACTATCACTCTAGTCGGTCTTGTCCCCTAGTGATAAAAGTCCTCTCAATCGAGTTGTCAACCCTATCCTCGTCAGGAAGTGTTACGTCTGAACTTTCTCTCTCCTCCAGTTTTATTTCTGGATTGAAGTTGGGTCCTCGACCACTTTGATAACTTGAACCTCTGAAATACCAGAGAGCCCTCAGTTAACATCACTCTTCGCCATTGAAGATGATATCCTTGTTTTCCCAGATTAAAGAAAATCCCGAGAGAAAGCCTCCTAAACCGGAGATACGGCAGTACGACAATTTTTCTCTGAAAAACCCACTGATGAAAAGGTCATCGGCACCTCAAAATTGGATCACATCATATGGCATTTCTCCGAGAAGATCTCCGAGAAAAGTATGATGTAAAGACCCCAAGCGAATGTAGTCTCTCAAGGGACTCGCATTCCCCAAGTAGAGTCAACAAATGGCATCTGCAACAGAGAAGTTTGTACACCTCTACAACTTAGACGACTGGGTTCCCCAGTAAGTCTGACATCGAAACTTTTTCCACTCAAATGGCATCTCCCCAGGAAAATTCGGCGAGAAGTTTGAGGAAAACCGCTACGAATAGCGTCCCTTGTCAAAAAGTTTATTGACAAAAGAAACTTAGACTAGTTCCTTGGTAGGAAACCAGGATCGAGGGGAAGTTTAAAACAAGAGAAACTAAGACCAGTTCCTTGGTAGGAAACCAGGATCGAGGGGAAGTTTAAAACAAGAGAAACTAAGACCAGTTTCTTGGTAGGAAACCAGGATCGAGGGGAAGTTTATTTTAGAAACTGAGACCAGTTCCTTGGCTGAAAACCAGGATCGAGGGGAAGTTTACCTTTTCTAAGCATCATTGCTTAGCTAAAGAAGATGAATGCGTAAGCTACCATTCATAACCACCATCAAAATTTCGGGTATTCCGATATTTAATCCTCTTGCACCCCGAATGCCCGAATACCTTCGTCATTTACACCTTCGTGTCCAAGAAGATTAAATAGGGGCATCTGTCATACCCCAAATTTTGACCACTAAGATGTCCCATCATTGTGCAAATCATCATCACAATATGGAGGAACCATCATACTTCATTAGTCTCCCCAAAGATGGGTGATCATCCACTACAATCAAAATTAGGGTTTCAAGCCCTCTCTGAGTGCTTAGACAAAGGGTCAATCAAGGAATGATATGATCTTCAACTTATCTAACCTCTCAAACATCCACAATGGATCAAAAGGACTCCCACTTCAAGGATTAAGCACAAGGCTGCTCCCTTCTAGGTGGATCAAGTCTCATGATCGACAGTGTCACCAAATTAGGGTTTTGGTCGACCAGGGCATCCAGATGGAAAATTTTCATCTGGGCACAAGCAAATGATCCAAAACCTAACCTAATATACTCCATGGAACCTCATGGACCCAATCATCAAGTCAATTTGACCTCAGGGGATGCATTCATCAAAAATCAGGAATTAGGGTTTCTTGACCTAATTCACCCCTAAGCTGACTTTTAGGGCAAATCATGAGCCAAGACCTCAAGAGAGGGTTTGAGGGTCTCCAATGAACTATATTGATCCATTTGGAACAATGGATTAATCCAAGAAGCTTGAGCAACAAGTCTCAATTTCATCTGCACCATAATTAGGGTTTTAAGGAAAAAGTCAACTGTAACTTTGACTTTTGACCAGGACATGCTCCCAAGCCCTATGACATGCATCAATATACCTTATTACACCCATGGAACATGTCCATCAAGTTTGATTTAGGTCAAGGACATGATTTCCTGAAGAATTGCACAGTTTGGAATTCATTTGATAAAAAGTCAACTGTGCACAAAAGTCAACTTTGACTTTTTGAGATTTTTCACCAAAATGGATTTTTAACCCTAAAATGATGTTAATGTATGATTTGAATCATCATTCATCAAGAAAAATCAAGAAAAGTTGGGTAACTTGAAAAAGGGGTAACCATAAAAAACTTAGAAAATTTTCTAAGTTAAAAATAAAGTGGCTAGGGTACTAACTTTGGAGGGTCATAACTCCTAAACCACAAAGCCATTTTCTCCCATCCAAGGCTTGATTTGTATATCTCATTGCCCTCTACAAAAACTTCAACTAGACCTAATTCCAACTCCTCATGGATTTTGAGTTATGGAGTGATCAAAATCAAGAAAAGTCACTTTGTTCCAACACTTAGTGAAAATTTCACTAAGTCAGATTTTACCCTACTTTTTGCCAAATGTAGGGGGATTTTTCACTTGGATTCAAAAGAGATCAAAACCAAATATGTTCAAACAGTTGTTGTATCATGTAAGGGCTTTCCAAAATGACCAAGAACACTACCAAATTCAATTTGAGTCATGAGATATGACATTGGAAAGTTGCCTTGCTGAAATCTGCCAAGGCAAGGCAGAATTTGCATTTTTGCTCGATTTGCCAAAATCAGCCAAGTCCAAATGCTCCTATCCACTTGGACACCTCTGAGGATTGAATCTAAAGGGGACAATCACTGACCCAAGCCTCCAAAGTCTTTGGAACAATAAATAGCATGTTGAACCTAGAATGGCCAAAATAGGGACAAGACTCCAATTTTGGATTGGAGCATTCAATGGAAGCATCAAGGTGGCATGGACTGAGCCATTTGTAACTGAATTCAGTCAAGACTTATCCAAGACCAAGGGAACCACAGCCCTGTGCCCTAACCTCTAGTCAATGGCTAGAGGAGACTTGGATTTCCATTGGCCAACATTGAACAAACACCTACTGCAGTTGCCATTCACTGTGGATCCCAAAACAAACTTGCTCTACTATAAATAGAGCTCAATTGTGATCAGTTTGAGTACACCAAAGCCATCAAATAAATGCTTTCCTCAAAACCTCTTTCTCTTGGCAAACAATGTGCAGTATACAGCTGAGGAATCCTTCTACGACAACTCTGCCTGGGAGACAGATTCCAACGATCCTGCTCCACCAGAAATTAGTGTTATTTCTGAAGACAAATCAAGAAGGAAAGTGCCAAACTTTGTGATTCACCGAGGAGTTCGCCGTCAATGGGTGGCTGTCAACGTTCCGAAAGTTGTTCATAACTCGAAGTAATTGTCGTCTTTACTTTAACCTTTCACCCTGCCCATGTGAAACAGATGTTTTTATAGGGCTCACTTTCTGTAAATGTCCCTCTTCGCTTCGCCCAAAGCGACGGAGTTTTGTTTTATAGGGCTGTAGTTTCAAGAATCGACAAGATCATAAATAAAATAAACGTCGTTTTGTAATTTCCGCATTTATTGTTGTTTTCTCTTTTAGCTTTTTCAGAAAATGGTAATCCTAAAAAACAACTCAAATAATAAAAACAAGCAGTAAAAAAAATAATACACTGCACACACTCTTGCATTTCTCTCTATCTCTTATAAAAAATAATCATCACATCATGAAGATTGCTTGTTTTAAACCCAGTTGAAACATATGATCCAATGCCTTCTCCCAACTTTGAATTCCCAGTATTTGAGGCTGAAGAAGAAGATGACAAAGAAATTCCAGAAGAGATCTCCCGATTACTCAGACAAGAGGAAATGTCCATTAAACCTCACAAAGAGCTGTTGGAAACAGTCGACTTAGGTTCAGAAGAGAGAGAAAAGAGGTCAAGATTGGGGCACTGCTCAGTCCAACTGTTAAAGAAAGTTTGACAAAGCTTCTCAAAGAGTTTCCCGATGTATTCGCTTGGTCCTATCAGGATATGCCAGGGTTAGATACCAGCATCATGGAACATCATCTACCGTTGAGATCAGAATGTCCGACGATAAAACAAAGACTAAGACGGACTAATCCGGACATGGCCATCAAAATCAAAGAGGAAGTACAGAAACAGATTGACGCAGGTTTCCTCGCCACATCAGAATATCCTCAATAGCTATCCAACATAGTACCAGTTCCAAAAAAGGACGGAAAGGTTAGAATGTGTGTAGACTACAGGGATCTGAACAAAGCCAATCCGAAGGATGACTTCCCCTACCACACATAGACATGCTGGTAGACAATACAACAAAGTTCAAAGTTTTCTCCTTCATGGGTGGATTCTCGGGATATAACCAAATCAAAATGGCACCGAAAGACATGGAGAAAACTTCGTTCATCACCTTATGGGGCACCTTTTATTACAAGGTAATGCCGTTTGGATTGAAGAACGCTGGGGCAACCTATCAAAGGGCTATGACTACTCTGTTTCATGACATGATACACAAAGAAATCGAGGTATATGTCGATGACATGATTGCCAAATCTAAGATGGAGGAGGAGCATGTGACCCACCTGTCAAAGTTATTCGAGCGTCTGAGAAAATACAAACTCCGCTTGAATCCCAACAAATGCACATTCGGTGTCCGCTCGGGAAAACTTTTAGGGTTCATCGTCAGCCAAAATGGAATTGAGGTTGATCCTGACAAGGTCAAGGCCATTCAAGAAATGCCTTCTTCAAAGACTGAAAAACAAGTCAGGGGATTCCTGGGACGTTTGAACTATATTTCCAGATTCATATTCTTCATGACCGCGACATGCGCGCCGATTTTCAAATTACTCAAAAAGAACCAGGACTGCATTTGGACAGAATATTGCCAAACCGCCTTCGACAATATCAAGGAATACCTGTTGAACCCACCAATTCTATCACCTCCAGTGGAAGGAAGACCACTGATCATTTACTTAACAGTCTTGGAAGACTCAATGGGTTGTGTACTTGGCCCACAAGACGAAACAAAAAGGAAAGAGTCTGCCATCTACTATTTGAGCAAGAAGTTTACCGACTGTGAAACTCGGTACACTATGCTTGAGAAAACTTGTGGTGCTCTAGCTTGGGCAGCCAAACGTCTTCACCAGTATATGATTTGTCACACTACTTGGTTAATCTCCGAAATGGATCCAATCAAGTACGTCTTTGAAAAGCCTGCTCTCACATGAAGGATTGCTCGTTGGCAGATGTTGTTATCAGAATATGACATCGAGTACCACGCTCAGAAAGCCGTTAAGGGAAGTGTTTTAGACGATCATTTGGCTCATCAACCGATTGACGATCAGGAATCAGTCGGATTTGACTTACCAGACGAAAATGTCATGTACTTAAAAATGAAAGATTGCTATGAACCGCTACCCAGTGAAGGGCCAGAACCAGGTTCTCAATGGGGACTAATCTTTGACGGAGCTGTCAACAATTATGGAAACGGAATTGGGACAATCATTGTAACCCCTCAGGATACCCACATTCCTTTCACTATCAGATTGACATTCAAGTGCACAAACAACGAGGCCGAATACGAAGCTTGTATCATGGGTCTCGAAGAAGCAATTGATTTAAGGATAAAAAACTTGGATGTATATGGCGACTCAGCCCTGGTTGTCAATCAGATCAAAGGAGATTGGAACACATACCAATCAGGACTGATTCCTTACAAAGATTACGCGATAAGGTTGTTACCATTCTTCGACAGAATCGAGTTTCATCATATCCCTCGTGAAGAGAATCACATGGCTGATGCATTATCCACTCTCTCTTCCATGATTACTGTAGGTCAATGGAATGACATACCTAAAATCGACGTAATGCACCTTGAACGGCCCGCTTACATCTTCACGATCGAAGCAGTCATAGATGACAAACCTTGGTATCACGATATCAAATGCTTCCTTAAAAAATAAGAGTACCCACCAGGGGCATCCAGAAAAGACAGAAAAACCCTTAGAAGACTGGCTGACAACTTCTTCCTAAGCGGTGATACACTTTATAAGAGAAACTTTGACATGGTCTTGCTCCGATGCGTGGACAGACCCGAAGCAAACATGTTAATGAAAGAGATTCACGAAGGATCCTTTGGCACTCATGCCAACGGACACACAATGGCGAGAAAAATTCTAAGAGCAGGGTACTATTGGTTGACCATGGAATCCGACTGCTACAAGTACATTAGGAGGTGTCACAAGTGTCAGATATACTCAGAAAAAATCCATGTACCTCCAACGCATCTCAAAGTTCTTTCTTCCCCGTGGACTTTTTCCAGATGGAGAATCGACATGATTGAACCCAAAGCTTCAAACGGACATTGGTTCATCCTGGTAGCCATTGACTACTTCACCAAGTGGGTCGAAGCAGCGTCATACGCCAATGTAACCCGACAAGTAGTGGTCCGATTTATCAAAAACAATCTCATATGTCGTTATGGTGTTCCAAGTCAGATCATTACGGATAATGGATCCAATTTGAATAACAAGATGATGAAAGAGTTGTGCGCAGAGTTCAAGATCGAACACCATAACTCATCTCCCTACCGACCTAAGATGAACGGAGCGGTAGAAGCGGCTAACAAGAACATCAAGAAGATCGTTCAAAAGATGGTTGTAACCTACAAAGACTGGCACGAGATTCTACCCTTTGCTCTTCACGGTTATCGCACATCTGTCCGCACTTCAACAGGGGTAACCCCTTTCTCTCTAGTATATGGCATGGAGGCAGTATTTCCCATAGAAGTAGAGATCCCATCAATCCGGGTATTGATGGAAGCTAAGCTAACAGAAGCTGAATGGTGCCAAAGTCGGCACGATGAACTGAATCTGATAGAAGAAAAGTGGATAACGGCACTATGTCATGGTCAGTTGTATCAACAGAGAATGAAGAATGCGTTTAGCAAAAAGGTCCGACCTTGCGTCTTCCGGAAAGGAGACCTTGTGCTCAAGAAGATACAATCATTTCTCAATGATTCCCGGGGAAAATGGACTCCGAATTATGACGGCCCCTATGTGGTCAAGAAAGCTTTCTCAGGCGGCACCTTGAGACTCGCAACCATGGACGGACAGGAATTTGCCTACCCCACAAATGTTGACATAGTCAAGAAATACTTCGCCTAAAAAAATAACGTCTCGGTGGATTGAAAACCCGAAAGGGCGGTCCAGGAAAAAATTAGAGACATAATAAAAAATCATCCCGATGGATTGGAAATCTCAAAGTACAATCCAGGCAAAAGTTAGGGATAATGGCAAGTAACTACGTCCAACAGAGGGGCAAATCCCTCAGCAGCAGTCATGCCATCCATCAAGAAAACTCCAGTCAAGGTCATCTTCGACATAACCTCAGGATGTCTAGAATTCAAAGTTGGTAGAAGGATAGTGGTTGTTATGTTTCAATGTAGCCCTTTTCCCTTAAATTACCATTTTCTAACTTTGTAAATACTCTATGGAATCATGCGCTTGGATGATTTCCATTCTATTAATAAAATCTGAGCCCTAGTGCTTTTGTTTATAATTCTTAATTGTTTTAGCTTTACAGAACGACATTTTAACCTGATTTACGGTTCTTGAAATAAAACAAAAATGAATTTACTTGTCAAACTTTTCTCTGCTTTTAAAATAAAGATGACAATTTCTTTTGACTGTTGAACATCTAAAGAACATCGATTGCTTCTCCAGAAGTAGTCGAGCTTCAAAGTGCAGAATCAAAGTACTTCTTCTTAACCAGTACATGAATGAAGGATCAACTATGTCGGATGCGAATATTCCGTCCGACACCCCCGACAGAGTTCTTACCTCCTAAGCCCGACCAACGGTTGGTCCCTATAGGGACTATCTCTCCTAAGCAAGGCAGAATTTCTATTTTGGACCAAATGGTGCTTCTTCGTCCCCACCAGTGGCCAAGTATCCAGTCGTGTTCATCCGCTAGTCTGTATGTCGTGTCAGTTTTGTCAGCATATACATACATACATCATGCATTATTGATTTACATTCATATTCATATTGCATCACTATCACTCTAGTCGGTCTTACCCTCTGGTGATAAAAGTCCTCTCAATCGAGTTATCAGTTATTTCCTCGTCAGGAAACGCCTCATCTGAGCGATCTCTCCTCCAGTTTATTTTTGGGATGGAGAAGGCCCCTGACCACTTTGATAGCTTGAACCTCTGAAAGACAGAGAGACCTCTGACAAACGTCACTCTTCGCCATTGAAGATGATATCTTTGCTTTCCCGGATTAAGGAAAATCCCCGGAGAAAGCCTCGCAACTAAAGACTCTCAGCAACACATTGGTTCTTCTATCCAGAAAGTCAATGTTAATAAAGTCATCAGCGCCTCAAAATTGGGGTACATCGTATGGCATTTCTCTGAGAAGATCTCAGAGAAAAGTATGATGTAATATCCCCAAGCTGAAAGTAGTCTCTCAAGAGACTCGTTTTCCCCAGTAGAGTCAACAAATGGCGTCTCTAATAGAGAAGTTTGTACAGCTCTGCAGCTCAGACGGATGGGTTCCCCAGTAAGTCTGACATCAAAACCTTTTCCCATCAAATGACATTTCCCCAGGAAAATTATGCGAGAAGTTTGAGGAAAACTGCTACGAATAGCTTTTCTTGTCAAGAAAGTTTATTGACGAAAGAAACTGAGACCAGTTCCTTGGTAGGAAACCAGGATCGAGGGGAAGTTTATATAAGAAACTGAGACTAGTTCCTTGGTAGGAAACCAAGATCGAGGGGTAGTTTATATCAGAAACTGAGACCAGTTCCTTGGTAGGAAACCAAGACTGAGGGAAAGTTTATATCAGAAACTGAGACCAGTTCCTTGGCTGAAAACCAGGATCGAGGGGAAGTTTACATTAGAAACTGAGGCTAGTTCCTTGGTAGGAAACCAGGATCAAGGGGAAGTTTTACCTTTTCTAAGTATCAACGCTTAGCAAAAGAAGATGGATGAGAAAACTACCATTCATAACTACCATCAAAATTTCAGGTATTCCGATATTTAATCATCTTGCACCCCGAATGCCCGAATACCTTCGCCATTCACACCTTCGGGTCCAAGAAGATTAAATAGGGGCATCTGTCATACCCCAAATTTTGACCACTAAGGTTTCCCATCATTGTGCAAATCATCATCACAATATGGATGTACCTTCATGCCTCATCAGTCTCCTCAAGGATTGTTGAGCATTCACTACAGCTAAGAACTAGGGTTTCAAGCCCTCTTAGAGCCTTAGACAAAAGATCAATCAAGAAATAACATGATCTTCAACTTGTCTAACCTCTCAAACACCCATAAATTATCAAGAGGACTCCCACATCAGGAATCAAACACAAAGTTGCAACATTCCAAGTGGGTCTAGCCTCAAGATCACCAGTGTCACCAAATTAGGGTTTTGGTCGACTGAGGCCTCCAGATGAAAATTTTCCTCTGGGAATGAGCCAATGCTTCGAAACACAACCCAAGATACTCTAAGGGACCTCATAAACCCAATCATCAAGTCAATTTGACCTCAGGGGATGCATTCACCAAAAATTAAGAATTAGGGTTTCTTGACCTAATTCACCCTAAGTTGACTTTTAGGACAAAGCATGAGCCAAGACCTCAAGACATGATTTTAGGGTCTCTAATAAACCACATTGATCCATTTACAACAATGGATTGGTCCAAGAAGCTTGGCTCACAAGTTTCAATTTCATCAGGACCACAATTAGGGTTTCGAGGGAAAAGTCAACTGAACCTTTGAATTTTGACCTAAACATGCTCCCAAATCTTGGGACATGATTCAATACACCCTACAACCCTTATGGAACATATCCATTAGGTTTGATTTAGGTCAAGGACTTGATTTCACCAAGGATCGCACAGTTTGGAATTCATCTGATAAAAAGTCAACTGTGCACAAAAGTCAAGTTTGACTTTTTGAGATTTTTCACAATTATGGTTCCTTGACCCTAAAACAATGTTAATATGTGATTTTAATCATCATTCATCAAGAAAAATCAAAGAAAGTGGGATAACTTGTAAAAGGGGTAACCATAAAAACTTAGAATTTTTCTAAGTTATGGAACAAAGAGGCTAGGGTACCAACTTCCAAGGATCATAACTTGAGATCCAGGCAACCATTTTGGATGGTCCAAAGATGGATTTGTAGCTATCATGGCATACTTTAAAAGTGTCAACTACACCTCATTCCAATTCCTCATGAATTTCAAGTTATGGAGTGATCAAAATGGCTGAAAACACAAAAGTGACATTTTTCCAACACTTAGTGAAATTTTCACTAGGTCAGAATCTGCTTCACTTTTTCCAAAATGTTGAGGCAGTTTTTAACTAAATGCAAGTTGCTTCAAAACCAAAGTTGGACAACACATTAAAGTAGGATTCATCAGCTTTCCAAAGTGACCATGAACTCCATCAAATTTCATCTGAGCTTGGAGTTATGACAGCTGCAACATGCCTTGCTGCAAACTACCTTGGCAAGGCAGATTGTGCATTAGGACTCGATTTGGTTAATTTGTGCAAATGATAAACAAGTTTATCCATCTGCACACCTCAGGGGGAGACCAAGGAGGAACAAACACTGATCCATAAGCCTCCCAAGTCTTTGGAACTACATATAGGTTTGGCACCCCTAAAAGCTAAAGATGCCTCAAGACTCCAATTTTGTTTTGAGGCATTCAATGGATGCTTAGAGGTGGCATGTATCAGAGCAATGATGAACACTTCAGTCAAGCCTTATCCTTGAATCAAAGAACCATAGGCGTGTGCTCTAATCTCAAGTCAATGGCTAGAGGAGACTTGAGATTCCAAAGTGATCCAATTGGCCACAAACCTGTACCAGTTGCCATACACTATTGCAGCTAAAACAAACTTGGTGCACTATAAATAGACCTCATTTGTGATCAGTTTGAGTACACCAAAGCACCCAAACTGATGCTTTCCTCAAAATCACCTCTTTCAGTCCAATTTTGCCTTCCAAAGCAAGTCACTATCGGGTTTTGAGCTTGAGAGCAAATCCAACCGTACCAATCACACACACACACACACACACCTCATAAACATCATATAGAAGTGATCCAAACACTTAAACAACATCTGGAACACCAATTTCACAAAATCACCATCCAACTGCTCAAGCTTTTAGCAGACTTGCAGTTGGGGTACCATTTCAAGTTCCAGGTTGTTTCCAACCACTCCAAGCATTCAGACGCACTCCATATCACCTAGGGAAGCTATCCACATCATTAGAACCAAGTTGTAACACCTCTAACTCAAAACACGATCACCAGCTGCAAGAGGTAAGCCTCAACTTGGTCATCTCATGATTCATGCATATTTCCTCGCACAATAATTTTTCCATATGTTCATAATCATGTATGGAATGTTTCCCCTAAATTAATTGCATTGTATGAATCGTGTGTGGAATTTCTGAGCCTTCATGCAGAATTTAAGGTTCTTGAGGTTTCTCTTTGATTTCTTATTCCATGCTTAAAATAAATGAAATTAAAGACCATAGACATGATCGTGAGGTGAAAACGAGTGGATTGATATGTGGATTGTGTTATTTCATCAAGTATTCAGTGAAATTGATGAGAAAATGCAAATCTGGGCAAAACTCAGAACACGCGCGCGTTCTTGGGTGTTCTTGGCGCCCTTTTTCAAAAATTCAAATATTTGAATTTTGTGATTTTATTTAATTGATTCAAAAATTAATTTCTCTCTGAATTTTTATGATTTTGAGTTGATTATTTTTCTAATAATTCACAATAATGTTAAAATATTTTATTTTACAAAAATTTCCCAAAAAATATTATTTATTTCATATATTTGATATTTTTGCAAAGAATTAATTTTTATTTGTTTTTTAACATTTAAAATACGTTTTTCCTTCTTGATTTTCCAAACTTAAATGGTTTTCAATCATTTTATGGATAAAAACATGATTTTTGAAACATTGATCCAAGATCACCCCTCATTTTTCACATGTTTTCAATAATTTTTGTTAATTTTTAAACAAAATTAATTCCATTTTAGACAAAATTAGGGTTTTGATTAATTCCACCCTCATCAAATCTTTTTCAAACACTCATGGGCCTCTAATAGATAGGAAGACCCAATCCCTCTTTGAAACAAAAATAGTTTGGGCCTCAGTCATTGTATAAGACCTACGGTGTTTTCAAAAATCTCGAAAACCACATGGGCCTCTCCTTGAGTTGTAAACCCCATCACTTGTACAAAAACGCTTTTGGGCCTCTAATAGAGTGTTAGACCCAACCCCTGTTTTGTAAATAAACATTTTTGGGCCTCACCTATTGTATAAGTCCCTCTGTATATTTTCAAAACAACGGCGCGATCGTCGCCTTTTCAAAATCATCCGAGCATCTCCCTGAGTTGTAAGCCCCATCTCCTGTACAAAAATAAACTTTGGGCCTCTAATAGAGTGTAAGACCCAATCCCCTTTTAAACCATTTTTGGGCCTCAGTGTATTGTATAAGTCCCGATACAGTTTCAGAAACTCTGACGAGATAGTCGTTTTCAAACTTTTTTAACTGGGCCTACCCTTGTGTTGCAAGTCCCATTTCTTTTCTTTAAATAACCTTTGGGCTTCTCTTTGAGTTATAAGACCCATCCCTTTGTACAGAAAACTTTTTGGGCCTCCGTCGTTGTATAAGTCCCGATACGATATCCAAAACGACAATACAATCACTGTTCAAACCTTGGGCCTTTCCTTAAGTGTAAGCCCCAAATCTTTTCAAAACAACTTCCCTTTTGATTTAGGTTCAAATATACAGTTCTTATCAAAACATTCTTTAATTTCTCTGAACAACTTCCCTTTTGATTTAGGTTCAAATATGCAGTTCAAATATGCAATATGGAAGCTCGCTCACCTGTAAGTTTTAACAGCTTTCATTTACTCGCTTTAATATATATAACTGTATTGCGGGAAGCTGCGCATGGTTAGTCTTCTTTCATTCTTTTAAATACACGTCAAATATAATATATATATATATATATATATATATATATATAACTGTATTGTGGGAAGCTGCGCATGGTTAGTCTTCTTTCATACCTTTTAAAATACTTGTCATATATCAACTGTATATGTACTAGTATAGTTATTTAGAATTTTCCCCGGCAACTAGGTCTAGAACTAGGTAAAGCCATGTTGGTCACTCTTAAATACAAACAAAACTAGATCCACCATAGGATTTCCAGATACAGTCTTCCCTTCTCTTAGGGTTAAACATTATGGAACAAAGAGAAAGGCAGTATTATCGGTGAACCTTTTCTCAGACTGTCACCCCTAGAAATTGTCAAAAAATTCTACTCCCCGGAGTTGATATATTCTCTGTGAATAGCATCTCTTGAGTTTCTTCGGACCTCGAACTTTCCTGAAATGATCTCTTCTCTGTGAATTGCATTTCTTCAACTTCCATTGGTTCAGGACCCACAGGCTTCCTAAAACCATCCCCGCCTCCTCTTGGGCTTTGTACAAGGACCCTTCGGCTTCTTAGAAGTTCTCATGCCTTCTAATGGGCTTAATACAAGGACCCCGACGACCTCTTAAAGGTATAAGACATAACTTAGTCATCCTTTGCTAGAGCAGTCTTTCCAGTGTCAGACCTCAGGCCACTTTAGGGTTGATTCTCACCCCTTAATGCCCTGGCCTCCTCTTGGAGGCATCATACAAAAGATAAAATTCATCCACACCAGTAGACTTGGACAGTGTAATTCCCTTGAGTCTCAAAGACATTCTAAAGTTCCTTACAACTATAGGGAAAACCCCGGGCATTCTGGATCGATCTCCAGTAGAAACTCAGCCTCTCTCATGAGAATTCCCCGACTCGGGTCAACACTATCTCAAATCAGAACCTCAAGGTATCTGACACCTTAACACTTCTGTAATCCTCAGCAAGAGTTGATTCCCCACTTGGACCTGCCTGGGGATCTCAGTTATCCCCGGCAAAAGATAGCCTCCTCTTAGGCTTTGTATAAAGACTTTTCCTCAGCAGAAAGCTAGCCTCCTCTTAGGCTTTGTGTAATGATCCTTCCTCAGCGAAGTCAGCCTCCTCTTGGGCTTTGTACAACAATTCTCCCCAAAGGAGCTAACTATTTCAAACTCTCTTGTTGAGTCAATACCCTTTTAGCCTCAATCTCGGGATTCGTACGAGACAGTAAATCACTCTCTTGTTGAGTATAAAAGACTCTCTTGTTGAGTCAATCAACTTTCAAACTCTCTTGTTGAGTCAATCACCTTTACAGACCCTCTTGTCGAGTCAACTCTCTTAGCCTCAATCTTGGGCTTTGTACAAGACATAAATTTCCCTCTCTTGAGCTTGGGACAGATATCTTCCCCAACAAAGTCACTTCCTCACAGCCTTCTTTTAGGCTTTGAGGAATGATTTCCTAAGCAGAGTCAAACTCATTGTAGCATCAATCTTGGGCTTTGTACAAGACACAAAAAATATCCTCACCAGAGTCAGTTAATTTCCCCTTTTTAGCCTCAATCTTGGGCTTTGTACAAGACGGATAATTCTCCCCAATGGAGTCAAAACCCATTTCAGCCTCAATCTTGGGCTTTGTACAAGACACATATAAACCTCCCCGACGGAGTCAAAACCGTTCTTTAGCCTCCTCTTAGGCATTGTATAATGATATCCCTAAAAAGCCAGTCTCTTTTTTTTTTGCCTCAATCTTAGGCTTTGTACAAGACAGATAAAACACTCTCTTGTTGAGTCGTTCGCTTCTAGTCTCCTCTTAGGCTTTGTATAAAGAAATCCCCTAGCCGAGTCAATTAACCTTTTAGCATTAACCTTGTGCTTTGATCAAGGCACACAAAAATAAACAATCCTTCTTTAGAGATAACCAATTCTCTCTCAGTCATAACTTTTTAGCTTCAATCTTGGGCTTTGAACAAGACACAAATACTCTTTTAGCTTCAATCTTGGGCTTTGAACAAGACACCAAAACCTCATTTTCCTCCCGTAGAATAGGAGGAACTATGATTGCTCTGATTTCCCTGTTTCGTTTAAACGGGAATACGTAGGCATAAGATTGCGAAATCTTAGTGAGCATACTAATCAAAAACCTCTAGGTCCAGTACCTTCATATCAATCAAAACCTAGGTCTAGTACCTTACCAAAAACATCAACTCACTCACTCACTCATACTTCCCAAGAAACTTTCCCAACCCATTACCAGATAAACATCATCAATTACGAAGCGAAACCTAAAGCTAATATCATGTGGATAACCACACATAGGATGGGTAATTGACAACTACCCATTGTATAACCTGACCCCGGACCCCCAATCTCTTTTAAGCGTTTTTTCAGTTAAGCATTCGCGTACAAGGTTAGTTTTAGATAGCTTCCCTTTCCCTTCCAGCTTCATGGGATGAATAAGAAATCAGAAAGTAGCACCCTTTCTCCTTGAGGAGGAAAACCCCAAACTTCAGCGATAATGTGGTCGCGTCACCGACAAAAATCGCTCGCTACATTTATATCTATTTATGTAGAAGCATCTCTTTGTAAACATTTATTTTTCAAACAGTTGTTAGTAATTCTATAAGGGACCAGTTAGGTCAAAATCCTTAAGAAGAGACAATTAGTCTTTGTGATTGTTAGTCACCAACAGTTGCTAGTGCAAATTATAATCAGTTGATTATAGTGGGTTAAGTCCTTGTGTATAAGGCGAAATCACCTTGGCGGGTGGACTGGATTGGCTTTATTGTTTTTAAGTGAACCAGGATATATGTCTGTGTTTCTCTCTTGTTGGTATCTTTGTGATCTTTGTTTGAGTTTCAAAGAAAGCTTTCATTTTTGAAAACCCAATTCAAACCCCCCTTTCTTGTGTTTTTCTCACACCTTCAATTGGCATCAGAGCTCCAGTTTTGATTGTGATTAAAATTTTATCAACACTTCATCGTGTTCAGTACCGATCCAGTATTTGTATGAGATATCATGGTTGCCGCTAATGCTAATCCTATTCCAGAAGAGAAAGATCACTACAGTGCTAAACCACCAGTTTTTGATGGTGAAAAGTTTGACTACTAGAAAGATAGAATTGAAAGTTTCTTTCTTGATTACGACGTAGATCTTTGGGATCTTGTAGCTGATGGCTACACTCACCCAGTCGATGTTGCAGAAGTAAAAGTGTCAAGAAGTGCTATGACAAATCAACAAACGAAAGAATACAAGAATCATCACAGGGCAAGAACTATATTGCTGAATGTTATTTCTTATACTGGGTATGAGAAAATAACAAATAGAGAAACTGCCATGTCCATTTTTTATTCACTTCAAAAACTCATGAACGAAATGCTCAAGTAAAGGAGACAATGGCTCTTGCCCTAATCCAGAAATATGAAAGCTTCAAGATGGATGATGATGAATCTGTAGAAACTATGTTTTCAAGATTTCAGATGCTTGTAGCAGGACTCAGAGTGTTAAACAAAGGGTATTCAACTGCTGATCATGTCAAGAAGATTATCAGAAGTCTTCCCAAGAAATGGAGACCTATGGTAACTGCTCTAAATCTATCCAATGATCTAAACAGTATAAGTCTTGAAGAACTTATTAGTTCTTTAAGAAGTCATGAGATAGAGCTGGAGGAAGATAAACCTCAGAAGAAGAGTAAATCAGTTGCTCTTAAGTCTAAACCTGAAAAGGCAAAGGATTATCAAGCTGAGGAGGAATCAGAAGATTCTGATGAAGACTCAGAAGATGAGTTATCACTTATATCCAGAAGGATCAACAAACTATGGAAACATAGGAAAGGAAAGTTCAGAGAATCAAGAAGGAACAAAGGACGTTCTGACTCCACATCTGAACAAAAGAAGCAGAGTTCTGGAAAAGAAGTCATGTGCTATGAGTGTAATGAGTCAGGTCATTACAAGAACGAGTGTCCAAAGCTTAAGAAAGACAAGAAGCCTAAGAAGAACTTCACCAAAGTCAAGAAGGGACTTATGGAAACTTGGGATGACTCTGATTCTGAAGAAGAAGATTCTGATGAAGAACAGGAAAATGATGCGCTAGTGGCAACAAAAATTAACGCCAAAGTCTCTGGAGAACCAGAAGACAAAATGCTATCAGAACCAGAATTATACTCAGACTCTGACTCAGAGGTATTGTCTAAACTATCTCGTTGTGAATTAGAGTCGTGTCTTTCAGAAATGCTGGAAAGATATCAAAATCTTCAAAGTAAATATAAGGATCTTAAAAAATCCCATGAAATTACTTCTGAAGTTAGAGATAAGCTTGAGCTGAATAATTATTCTCTAAATGAAAATATTTTTTCTTTAAAAATAGTAATTGTGCTTTGAAAAGCAAAATCTCTAAACTAGAAGAAGAATTAGTCTCTAATATCTCTGACACTAATTGTGTCAACAAGTATGATAGAGCATTCCAGTACTTTCTAGATAAAAGCATAGATAGAAGCAAAATAGCTTCCATGATCTATGGAGTTAGCAGAAATGGAAAGAAAGGTTTGGGGTGTACAGAAACATTTGAAATTGACGAAAGTCAGCTTGTAAAACCAAAACCTCTCTATGATCATTTCGTGCCTTCTAGTAGTGAACTTGATTGTTCTGAGCTTGTGCAAGCACCTTCACAGACACAGAAATCTGATCTTAAACCAAAGTATCATGCACGAATTCCACTTGATTATCCTGTTGCACAGAGACCCAAAGTTGTGAAAAACTTTGGGAAAACTAACAAAAGAGGACCCAAAAAGTGGGTACCTAAGGATAAGATAATCTATGTTGCAGATATCCTTAGTAACTCAGTTGAAACACCAATCATGGTATCTGGACAATGGTTGCTCGCGAAACATGACGGGAAGAAGGCATATGTTCCAAAGTTTGGAACTTAAGACTGGAGGTTTCATTGGTTTCGGAGGAAACCAGAAGGGTAAGATCATTGGCTCTGGAATAATTGGTAATGGTAAACTTCCTTCTATTACTGATGTGCTTCTAGTCAATGGTTTGATGCATAACTTATTGTTAATTAGCCAACATAGTGACAATGGTTATGATATTATTTTTAATCAAAAGTCTTGCAAGGCTATTAGTCAAAAGGACGACTCAATCCTTTTTAATGGAAAGAGGAAAACCAGCATTTACAAAATCAGACTTTCTAATCTTAAGGACCAGAATGTTAAATGTCTAATGTATGTAAAAGAAGAGCAATGGGTATGACATAGACGTTTGGGTCATGTTTGCATGAGAAAGATTTCTCAGCTTAATAAGCTTGGATTTGTCAGAGGCTTATCTAATCTGAAGTATTCTTCAGATGCTCTTTGTGAAGCATGTCAGAAAGGCAAGTTTTCAAAAACCTCTTTTAAAGCGAAAAATGTTGTTTCTACCTCTAGACCATTAGAACTTCTGCACATTGATCTTTTTGGTCCAGTGAAAACTGCCTCTATCAATGGTAAGAAATATGGATTAGTTATTGTAGATGACTATAGTCGTTGGACATTGGTAAAATTCTTGAAACACAAGGATGAGTCACATTCTGTGTTCTCTAGCTTTTGCTCACAAGTGCAAACAGAGAAGGATTGCAAAATAGTCAGAGTCAGAAGTGATCATGGTGGAGAATTCGAGAACAGATACTTTGAAAATCTTTTTTATTCCCATGGCATTTCCCATGATTTCTCTTGTCCCAGAACTCCACAACAGAATGGAGTAGTGGAAAGGAAGAATAGGACTTTGCAAGAAATGGCTCGTACCATGATCCAAAAAACTAACATGGCTAAGCACTTCTGGGCTGAGGCAGTAAACACAACATGTTATATTCAAAACAGGATTTCTGTCAGACTTATTATGGGTAATACTCCCTATGAATTGTGGAAGAATAGAAAACCCAACATCTCGTATTTTCATCCCTTTGGTTGTATTTGTTTTATGTTGAACACTAAAGAGAATCTTGGCAAGTTGGACTCCAAAGCTCAAAAGTGTTTATTTATAGGATACTCTGAACGCTCTAAAGGCTACAGAATATATAACACAGAAACACAAATTGTTGAGGAATCAATTCATGATAGATTCGATGATAAGATTGACCCTGAAAAGTCAAAGCTAGTTGAAAAGTTTACAGATTCGAAGATTATTTTATCAGAATCCAAGGAGGAATATTCTAAAGAAGGAGACAAAGCCGTAGAAATTGTAGATTTAGATACATCTTCACCAGAAACAGCGAACAATCCATTTCATCAGAAGAAGAATAGACTAAAGACTTCTCATTCTGAAGAATTAATTCTGGGAGACAAAGCTGATCCAGTTAGAACTCGTTCATCTTTCAAACCTTCTGAAGAAACTCTTCTGGGTTTGGTGTCACTTATAGAGCCAACATTAATTGATGAAGCTCTTCTGGAGAATGAGTGGATTCTGACCATGCAAGAAGAACTGAATCAATTCACAAGAAATGATGTTTGGGATCTTGTTTAGAAACCAAAAGGTGTCCACGTCATTGGAACAAAGTGGGTATTCATAAACAAACTCAATGAGAAAGGTGAGATCGTAAGAAACAAAGCTCGACTGGTTGCACGAGGCTATAGTCAACAAGAGGGGATAGACTATACTGAAACCTTTGCACCAGTTGCCAGGTTAGAATCTATTCGCTTACTAGTTTTTTTTGTTGTTAATCATAACATCATTCTTTATCATATGGATGTTAAGAGTGCATTTTTAAACGGGTATATTTCTGAAGAAGTGTATGTGCACCAACCTCTTGGTTTTGAAAATTTTGAAAAATTAGATTATGTTTTTAAACTTAAGAAATCATTATACAGTCTGAAATAAGCTCCCAGAGCTTGGTATGACAGACTCAGTAAATTCCTTTTGGAAAATGATTTTACCAGAGGGAAGGTAGACACTACACTCTTTTACAAAACCTTTAAGAATGATATTCTAGTTGTGTAAATTTATGTTGATGATATTATTTTTGATTATGCTAATCTTTCCTTATGCAAGGAATTTTCTAAGTTAATGCAGGAAGAATTTGAAATGAGTCTGATGGGAGAACTCAGATTCTTTCTGGAAATTCAAATTGATCAACATTCAGAAGGAACATATATTCATCAGAGCAAGTATACACAAGAACTTCTGAAGAAGTTTGAGATGTCAGATAGTAAACATGCAAAGACTCCCATGCATCCTACATGCATTCTAGAGAAACAAGAAGTAAGTAAAAAGGTTTTTCAGAAGCTCTATCGTGGTATGATAGTCTCTCTTCTGTATTTAACTGCTTCTCGTCCATATATTCTGTTTAATGTATGTCTGTGTGCTAATTTCCAATCAGATCCAAGGGAAACTCACTTAACAGCTGTTAAGAGAATCCTAAGGTATCTAAAGGGAACAACTAACCTTGACTTGATGTATAAGAAAACATCAGAGTACAAGCTTTATGGTTATTGTGATGCAGATTATGTTGGAGACAGATTTGAAAGGAAAAGTACTTCTGGAAACTGTCAGTTTCTGGGCAACAACCTCGTCTCTTGGGCAAGCAAAAGACAATCAACCATTGCACTATCAACTGCAGAAGCAGAATACATCTCATCGTCACTTTGCAGTACTCAGATACTCTGGATGAAGAATCAACTAGAAGATTTTCAGATTCACGAGGGTAACATTCCTATCTTCTGCGATAACATAGCTGCTATTTGTTTAAGTAAGAGTCCTATTTTACATTCTCAAGCTAAACACATTGAAATTAAACATCATTTCATCAGAGACTATGTTCAGAAAGGGATTTTAACTCTAAGATTTATAGATACTAAAATCTATCTTTACAAAACCCTTAGCTGAAGATAGATTTCAGTTCATTATGAAAAACTTAAATATGGATTTTTGTCCAGAATAAGTTTTACCGGAACGTGTTTAATCTCTTTCTGTAAAATGAGATTCTGACGTTAAGAAAATATTTATTTATTTATCTTTCTGATTACTGACACTTTTACATGTTAGAAGATGTCTTGATCAGAAACTTGTCTAGTTAGATACCTCTTGGTATTCTTGACTTTGGGAACATCAAACGTATTCACTTAAACAGACGGCTGTGATTTTCTTGTGACACTTGTGCAATATCAAATCATATCTTACTGTTGAAGAGACACCTCGAGCTTTGTGATTTCGTGAGACTAGGTTTTAAAGTAATTATTCCCTATTATTGTTGTAATCATGATTTGATGCATTGGGTTTGGTAACCTACTTGAGAATAGGTTAAATCTTTACGCCTTTCCCTATTACTGTGCATTCATTAAGACGTATGTGAGTTAAAGATTTCTTGAAACTAAGTGCTTATATTCTCAAACTTTATTCCTTGTTAGATTTTTCTTTCCAATTTTAAGTATACATTTATTCGTATTTATTGACTGATGTCAAGATTTGAATAACATATACCTAATATGTGACCTTTTGGATATTGCTTTCAATAAGAGACAACTTTACTCCTTTCCTATTCCTTGATATACTTGTCTCTTCCTCTGCCTGTGTCCTACATCACTTGTCTGGGAAATGATGAATTTTCGTGTCAATTCATCTAAACTTAATTGTTATTTATTACTGATACATCTCTTCTCTCTATATATCATACTCCTCCTCATTTCTCTTCCTCAGTCTTTCAAAACTTTCTTATCCTATTTTTGTCACTATGTCTATCAAAGCCTTCTTTGGCAATGAAGAAGTCATGGAAGTAATCTCTGAGAAAAGGCCTAACATTTCCAGACTCAGAGACTCAGGTTTGATCATATCTACCAGTATACAAATTCAAGGATGGTCTGGTTACTACGCAATCTTGCATGGACCTATCTTTCCTATCCTTGTGAAGGAATTTTGGAAATATGCAAGGATTGGCAAAGATAACGACTCTATCTGGTCTTCTGTTTATGGTGTTCCATTTATCATAACACCTACCTCCATTGCTCAAGCCATGAACTGTGTCCTATCCAGAGTCACCATTGAAGATTTTCATCTGTCCTACTCATTTGCTGAAGAACTCATTGCCATTCATGATGTTTCACTTCACAGATATGAACCTTACAATCCTGAAGGACTCCTTCCCACGGCTAAAATGTGGTTTCAACTCCTGCTAACCAACTTTCGACCCCGAGGAGTGGCCAAAGATGCTATGTCTCATGATGATAAACTCTTTATCTACTTCATGATGTACAATGTCTGGGTCAACCTGCCTCAAACTATCTTCAATCATCTGAAGTATTATGTTGAAATCTCTAAAAACCAGCATAAGTCCATCATTCCTTATGGAAAAATTCTGTCTGAGCTGTTCTTCAAGGCTGAAATCATTGGATTAGCCAAAATACTTGGACCAGAAAATTCTGTGGTTGAAGAAAAATGTGAAAGAGTTGATAAGGTGGAAGATTTTTAATGTTTCGTAGGTGGGTGTTCTTGTTGGTCTATCAGAATCTGTTCTCTCATTTCATGTGTTTGGTTAACCGTTTTGCGTGTCTGTCTGTCTGTCGTTTGTTTGGTTGTTTTAGTAGTTATCTTGTTTTGTTCCTTACTTATGTACTTGCGCCTCTGGCTTTATTCCCATTAATCAATGAAAATTACCTTTTTGTTGCATCTGTTACATCTTATTCCATTTCTTTTTGATTGCTGACAAAGAGGGAGAAGTATTGATTTTAATATACCTAATTTCTCTTGAATCAAACCCAATACTCCAAATGTTTGCACTAACCATTGTTTACCTTTTTTTATTATGATAAAAAGGGGGGGGGGGGGTATTAATGGAAAAATTATTTTGATAAAAATATCTCGTTCTCTGAATCATAATTCTGACATTCTAACATTATAAATGCACAATATCTTTCTTAGAATGCTTTTCAGGAACGTTGTTGAAACCTTGACAATTATATAATCAGGCTCTGACAAATTATTCACAACAATTTAGTAAGACATTATTCTGAATCTAATAAGAACAATCAGGCTCTGTTATATAATCAGGCAATGGTATCATGAATCTGATAAGATCTTTATAATCAGGCTCTATTATCCCAAATCTGATAAGATTTTATAAGTCTTAGATTCAAGGGGAGCTTGATAAAGGGTGTTAGTTTCTTGGATTGGCTAGAATTTTGGTTAAACAAAGTTGTTCAATGTTTGATGTCAAATGGGTGATGTCACAACATTGACACTGGGCTATGTTAAGTGTTTAAGTTACTGAAGTTTGGATGTCTGATGTCACAAGCGATGTTGTGACATTAGATTTGCAGAATTAATAACATCAGGTTTTGTGATGTTGTTAGGGTTTGCGTGTTAGCTGGAATTGTGGAGAGCAGGTAGTCTCATTGGATGCGAATATCTTGGGTTAGATATTCTTCGCTGCATAGGAATTCTGGTGCAAATTTGTAGGAGATTTAAAAGGTTGAAGATTTGGAAAGATTTTAGGAGAAAATCTGTTTTGAAGATTCAGTTTTAAATAACAAATCAAGTTAGATATTGCAGGAGTCCAAGCCCAATTCAGGTTGCTATATAAAGCGCACAAGACCAAAGGAAAAGGTAAAGAAATACAGAGAGAAGATCAAGAGCATAGGCTGAGTGTCTTAAGTATTTTGTACGAGTTTTTGTATACACCATTCTAGGTTGAATTGGTGAGATGTTTTCTGTCCTCTCTTAGAAGCTGTGAAGCGATAGAGAGTTGTGTAACTTGATTAAAGCTGTGAAGCAGGATCAAGGTTTCTCAAAGAGGGTGTTCTTTGAAGTGTTTTAGGGATTGAGTAGTGTTCTCATATCTAAGTGGTTTCTTAGGTAGAAAGTCACTAGTAAGAATTAAGATTAGGAGATTGTCAACTGGGTTGTTGAGTCTGTAATTTAATTCTACAAGTAGTGAATTTCATCCCTGGCTTGGTAGCCCCCAGACGTAGGTAGTTAGACTGAACTGGGTGAATAATTTGGTGTGTTATTCTGCTGTTTATTTTGTCCATTGTGCAGAGTGTGTTGTTGTGACATCGCACTTAACATCACACGTCTGATACCAGAATTTCAATTGGTATCAGAGCAGGCATCCTGTCTGTCTCTGGGTGAGATCTAGGGAAGTTACTTTCTGGTGTAAGGATGGACAGAGAGGTTGGAGGATTTGTCAATAGACCCCCTATCTTGGACGGATCGAATTATGATTACTGGAAGCCAAGGATGATCACCTTTTTGAAATCCTTGGACAGCAGGGCTTGGAAGACTATAATTAAAGAATGGAAAGCACCTGTTGTGTTTGAAAAAGATGATGCTGGGAAAGATAAAGAAGGCACCTCAAAGCCGAAGCCCGAAGAAGAATGGACCAAGGAAGAAGATGAATTTGCCCTTGGTAACTCGAAAGCCCTAAATGCAATTTTCAATGGAGTGGATAAAAATATATTCAGGCTAATCAATACATGTGAAGTTGCTAAGGAAGCATGGGATATTTTGAAGGCTACACATGAAGGAACATCTAGAGTTAAGATGTCAAGACTTCAGCTTCTAACATCGAAGTTTGAGAGTCTGAAGATGAAGGAAGATGAGACTATCCATGACTTCCATATGAGTGTTCTTGAGCCGGCTAATGCATCCAGTGCTCTTGGAGAAAAGATGTCATAAGAAAAGCTTGTAAGGAAAATTCTTAGGTCCCTTCCTAAGAGGTACAAGATGAAGGTGACTGCTATTGAAAAAGCTCAAGACATCAGCAAGATGAGAGTTGATGAGCTCATTGGATCTCTTCAAACTTTTGAGCTTAGTTTGAATGAAGAAGAACCTGAAAAGAAGCCCAAGGGTATTGCTTTGGTCTCCACTCCTGCAGAAGCTAAGAAAGTAAACGATGATGATTCTCAGGAGGATCTATCTCAGGCCATTGTTATGTTGGTAAGGCAATTCAACAAGATGTTCAAGAGGATGAACAATAACTCCAGGCCTAACGTCAAGAACATATCGTCTGACATCAGTAAGTCAAAAGAGAAGGATGAAGAGAAAACTGCCCAAGATAAAGGAGTTCAGTGCTTTGAGTGTGAAGGGTATGGACATGTCAAGAAAGAGTGTCCCACCTTCTTGAAAAAGCTGAAGAAGGGCATGACAGTTTCCTAGTCTGATTCTGATAGTGAAAGTGAAGGTGAGTCAGCAAAGCATGTTAGAGCTTTGACAGGAACTGTTGTTTCTGATGATGATTCTAGTGATGGGGAAATAACCTTTGAGGAGCTAGCTTCTACTTATCAAGAGCTTTGTCTGAAGAGTGCTGAAATCTGTCAAGAAAACAAGAGTCAAAAGGAATAGATTGCTCAGCTTGAGACTGCTAAAGCTGATTTGGAAAATGAAGTCTCACTGGTCAAAGCTCATCTCATATGACCAAATCTGTTAGGATGCTGAGCTGTGGTACAGACACACTTGATAAGATCCTTCAGACAGAAAAGGTTGCTGGTGATAAGTCAGGTATATGATTTGTGGCTGAGAAAAAGGTTTCTGCTGAAGCAAGCACTTCAGGAACAAAGAAGGAGGTGTCTCAACCAATGTCTCAACATCAAACAAAGAGATAGGATCCTACACCTAGGAAGGGTGCTCATTCACAACCTCAGAATGTTGAGAAGAAGAATGGCCCTCATCAGAGGAAAATGTAGCCCCAAGGAGCTAGTCAGTATATGCCTCCCCAATATCACCAGAGAATGCAAGCTGCCAGGTTCAAACAGAACGTGTCTCATCAGATGTCTCAACATTAGGAAGACTGGTATGGATATGGATATGGATACAACAATGTTGTGCCTCATCACTATGGAAGAAGGAAGCCTCATCACCATAGGAGATAACCTAGGAGACAGCATCCTCAGCACAGAAGAAGACAATCCAACTATGGAAGAAGGAGACAACATTATGGGTGGCAGCCACAGCATTATCATCAAAGTGGCAGAAGATTTAACCACTTCAGAGATGACAGAGTCAGATGTTTCTATTGTGGCAGGTTTGGACATATGCAATCCTCGTGCTTCAAGCTTCATGGTTATCCAAATTTTGCTCCTCAACCCAGACAGAAGGAGGTCAGACTCAAGGTGGTGAAACAATGGGTTCCTAAAGCTCAGGTCACATGTCTATTGGCTCATTCCTCAAATGGACATTTTGCCATGAATGCATGGTACTTTGACAGTGGATGTTCAAAACACATGACTGGATCCAAGGAGCATTTGGTGGAGTTTAACCCTTGCCATGCAAATAAGGTTGTGTTTGGCAATGGAGAAAAGGGAGTAGTGGAAGGAGTTGGAAGAGTAAAGAATCATGATGGTCTTACTCTTGATAGGGTGATTCTTGTCCAAGGTCTGAATGCTAATCTGATTAGCATAAGTCAGCTCTGTGATGATGGTTGTAAGGTCAGCTACACCGAAGATGAGTGTGTGGTGACAAATGAGCAGAATGAGGTAGTGATGAAGGGAATAAGATCCAGAGATAACTGCTATCAATGGGTACCTCAGGTGGACAGCTTGTCTGTTGATGTTAAGATTGATGTTGTAACATCAGATTATGACAACAAGTGTGAAAGTCTGCTAAAAGGTCAATTAGGGTTAATTACTCTTAATGTGAATCCTTTTAAATTTTTAAAAGGAAAGTTAATTTGGAGGGAGAAACTCATTGGTTGGTCTTTAAGGGATACAGAAAATCAGGCACCATACCTTAGACCATCATTCCCTTTTGTAGAAATATCACGTTTCATCAAGGATCATATCTCCCGACTGTTCATCTCCTTCAACAAGAAGAATCATCTGAACTTATACTGCCTAAAGGGAACCATGTCAGACCAGAAGGCTTCTCCATCAAAATCCTTTTCTCAAAGCTCTTCGCGAGATAAAGCTAGGGTTTCTTCAGAAGAGGGGTCTGCAGAAGAAGCGTTACATGTAGAACCCATCTCTATGATGCTCCCAGAGTCAGGTAAATCTAGACCTTCTAAACTTGTTCCAAAAAGGGCTGGGACTATTTTTAGAGATAATGAAACAAAGAAGCTTGTTATGAGTGTGCTATTTAGTAATAAAACAGCACCTAGGTCATCCACTTCTAAAACTGTTGAGGAAAGGGTAGATGTGGACAAAAGCTTAGGTCAGATTGTTGATAAAATCTTTGAGAAAGGGCTCCCTATAAAGGGTATATCTAGACCACTGAGGCAAATGCCTGCGGAACATTCTGAAAGGGAAAAGAGTGACATGCAAAGTGCAGCTACAAATCTTCATAGACTTGCTATGTCTATTATTAAAGATTTTGAAGTGAGAATAGAAGAAGATGATGTGCATGAGGAAGCTAATGTTAAGGGGGATGTTGGAATATCATCTGCTGAAACTACTCCTAGTGAAGAAAAGAATGAGGATGTGATCAATGTGGTTGATTTATCTGATGATGAAGTCATTGGAAAAGTTGTTCCAAGTATTGCTAAGAGACTGAAGACAAGGAAAGGAAAGACAGTTGAATCCTCTCCAAAGAAGTCGTCTGAAGGCAAGAAGAAAACTGCTGTTGTTGGTCCAACCAAGCCATGGAGCAAAGTGGCTGTGAAATCCAAAAAGAGGAAGATAAGGGAAGATTCTGATTCTGACCTTGATGTTGAGGATGATCATGACATCACACCTGTCAGAAGGATAATTTTGAAGAGAATCTCTGACAAAGTCCCTGAAGTTCCAGTTGACAACATTTCCTTTCATTATGCCAACAGTGCATCAATGTGGAAATTTGTATGTCAGAGAAGGCTGGCCCTAGAGAGGGAGCTTGGAAAAGAAGCTTTAGAGAATAAGGATATTATGGAGCTGATTAATGAGGCTGGGTTGGTAAAGACTGTGACCAAGTTTCCTAAGTGCTATAAAGGTCTTGTCAAAGAATTTGTTGTCAACATTTCTGGAAATATTGCTGATAAAAAGAGCATTGATTTCATGAAAGTCTATGTGAGAGGAAAATGCATTAATTTCTTGCCTAGTACTATCAACAAGTATCTAGGAAGAGATGATGAAGAGTATAGTGAACTTGAGATGACTGATAATGAAATATGTAAAGAGATTACAACTGGTCAGATAAAGGTTTGGCCATTGAAAGGGAAGTTGCAGGCCAGTAAACTTAGCATCAAGTATGCAATTCTTCACAGAATTGGTGCTGCCAACTGGGTGCCAACAAACCACAAGACAACAATCGATGTTGGATTGGGCAGGTTTATCTATGATGTTGGGAAGAAGATCAAGTTTGACTATGGAAGCTACATCTTTGAGCAAGTGGTGAAACATGCTGAAACAAAAGCTATCAAGTTACCCATAGCATTCCCATCTCTTGTTTGTGGAATCATCTTGGAGCAACATCCTGAAACCTTAACAAGTTCAGATATAGCTTGCAAGAGGAAGTCAGTCTTGTCGTTACATCCAAAGTTGTTTGCTGGACATCATGTTCCAGACATTGTTGTAACATCAAGTTCTGGTGTTAAAAAGGCCAGTACTAAAAGTGAGTTGATTGAAGAATTGAAGGCAACATGCAAGGATCTTGATGTGGTTATCAGTACTAGCACTGCTAGGAAGTTGAGAATTGAGCAGACAATCAAATCCTTGGAACAAAATGATAATGATGTTGAAGAACAAGGTGGTCCTAGCACTGATGATGAAGACGGTGCCAGCTCTGATGAAGACTAGTTTCTCTGTTTTTTTTCCAGATAGTAGCGTAGTTTTGTTGTTTTGCTATTCTGGACTTGATGTGCCTAATTTGTAATATGAATATTGTGATGTTATATGCACCCTTTAGGTTTTTGTTCTATGATTTGTTATGTCTTTTTGCTGACTGTGAGACTGACAATGAGAGCTAGGGTAGTACTAACTGTAGTTAGATTTACTTGATGAGGCTGTCAAATTGTGGCTAAAAAGGGGAAGAAGTAGCCAAGAGAGCCAAGAGATCCAAGAGTACAAATGTCAAATGTTGTCGAAGGAATAAAGTCAAGGAATATGTTGTTGTTTGCTGTTGCTGATTGCTGAAGTTATAGTTCAGAAGTACAGATATTAAGGGGGAGTAATTACTGAACTGCTGAACAGCTGCTATGCTGGTTGTTGCATTGAGGGGGAGTGCTCATTGTTGGAATATGTACAACTGTTTGAAGATTGTTGCTGTTGAAGATGGTGCTGCAGCAGAGTTTTGTGAAGCCTTTATGTATGGAAGATGCTACTGCTTGAAGAATCAAAAATCATTCAAGTTTATTCCGCTGCTGAAGTCTCTGAAGGTGCAGAGATTGTTTTAGCCAAAATTAGCCAAAGGGGGGGATTGTTAGTTTCTTGGATTGGCTAGAATTTTGGTAAAACAAAGTTGTTCAATGTTTGATGTCAAATGGGTGATGTCGCAACATTGACACTGGGCTGTGTTAAGTGTTTAAGTTACTGAAGTTTGGATGTCTGATGTCACAAGCGATGTTGTGACATTAGATCTGCAGAATTAATAACATCAGGTTTTGTGATGTTGTTAGGGTTTGCGTGTTAGCTGGAATTCTGGAGAGTAGGTAGTCTCATTGGATGCGAATATCTTGGGTTAGATATTCTTCGCTGCATAGGAGATCTGGTGCAGATTTGTAGGAGATTTAAAAGGTCGAAGATTTGGAAAGATTTTAGGAGAAAATCTGTTTTGAAGATTCAGTTTTAAATAACAAATCAAGTCAGATATTGCAGGAGTCCAAGCCCAATTCAGGTTGCTATATAAAGTGCACAAGACCAAAGGAAAAGGTAAAGAAATACAGAGAGAAGATCAAGAGCATAGGCTGAGTGTCTTAAGTATTTTGTACGAGTTTTTGTATACACCATTCTAGGTTGAATTGGTGAGATGTTTTCTGTCCTCTCTTAGAAGCTGTGAAGCGATAGAGAGTTGTGTAACTTGATCAAAGTTCTGAAGCAAGATCAAGGTTTCTCAAAGAGGGTGTTCTTTGAAGTGTTTTAGGGATTGAGTAGTGTTCTCATATCTAAGTGGTTTCTTAGGTAGAAAGTCACTAGTAGGAATTAAGATTAGAAGATTGTCAACTGGGTTGTTGAGTCTGTAATTTAATTCTACAAGTAGTGAATTTCATCCCTGGCTTGGTAGCCCCCAGACGTAGGTAGTTAGACCGAACTGGGTGAACAATTTGGTGTGTTATTCTGCTGTTTATTTTGTCGATTGTGCAGAGTGTGTTGTTGTGACATCGCACTTAACATCACACGTCTGATACCAGAATTTCAAAGGGAAGTTTATTTCTAAACTTATCTCTGTCATTACCTATTGATTATTTTTGTACAAAATTGTTTCATCAAAATACATTGTTTTGTCATTATCAAAAAGGGGGAGATTGTTAGAACAAGATTTGGTTCTGCTCATTATCTCTAAGTTTTGATAATAACAATATAGTATTTGTGTGAGAACAATTTGGTACTCAACGTTTGTTTTTCTGAAGGTTTAATAAACAGGATATGACTTTGATAGAGAAGGCTCTGACTCTGATAGAGACCATGTTCAACGTCAATCTGGTTTGACTAAAAGTTGCTTATGCGCCAAAGAAGCAAGTCTGCTTCTGATCTACTCACATTCAGAAATATTCTAAGAAGACAACATGTTGCTTCTGCAATGCTCTCATGGATTCTGGTTCTGAGCGTGACTCTAATGTCTTACTTCTGAAGGCTTTCTAGCTTCTGAAGTCGTTATCTTCTAAAGATTAAGTGCTGAAGACTCTGAAGACAAGGTTTTGCTGAACAAAGTTCTGAAGATTCTTAAGACTTGAGTTTCTGAAGACTAAGTGCTGAAGACTCTAAAGACAAGGTTTTGCTGAACAACGTCTGAAGACTCTAAAGACTTAAGTTTCTGAAGACGAAGGTAAGTGCTAAAGATTCTGAAGACAAGGTTCTGGTGAATAAGTTCTGAAGACTTAAGACTCTAAAGACCCAATGATCAACTCTTGTACGCAAGCTTCAATCATCTCTATTCAGAAGCCTCTAATGTACAGAAGATAAGATCAAAAGTTTTCGAGGGAAAATAGTACATAGTACGTATCAAAACGTTCCATTACACTACCCTGATTTGGTGGTACAAAGGATAACTTTTGTGTACGATTTTCATCCCTACGTAACAACATTCTTTCAAGTCGCCAGCTTACTCAAGGATATTCCTGATGTGCCCTCTAACAGATCTTTTATTGGCTATATAAGGACTTGACAACTTGAAGAAAATAGAATCAATAGAACAAAAGTAGTGATGCACTACAACACAACGCAAGAATACTATTCATACTGTGTAAATTTTCTTTAAGTTATATCTTTGATATTCATAGTGTTTATATCAACTTATGTAGAAGCATCTCTTTGTAAACATTTATTTTTCAAACAGTTGTTTGTAATTCCTTAAGGGACCAGTTAGGTCAGAATCCTTAAGAAGAGACAATTAGTCTTTGTGATTGTTAGTCACCAGCAGTTGCTAGTGCAAATTGTAATCAGTTGATTATAATGGATTAAGTCCTTGTGTATAAGGCGAAATCACCTTGGCGGGTGGACTGGATTAGCTTGTGTCTTTCTCTCTTGTTAGTATCTTTGTGATCTTTGTTTGAGTTTCACAAAAAGCTTTCATGTTTGAAAACCCAATTCAAACCCCCCTTTCTTGTGTTTTTCTCACACCTTCAAACACCTTGATTAGCATTCAAAGTATGATTATTGCTCCACTTTAAGTTTGGATGATCTTTCTCACCCAGATTATGGGTGTTGGAAAAAGGATTATTCTTCTAAAAAATTAGCATACTGAACTTCTGCGCTCTCATCCTCTATGGTGTAGTAATCATTTGCTTGTTCGCCACTACAAAAATCACAATGAAGTGTCTGAATTTGGTTCATATTAGCTTGGGTTAGTTAGGTCGTAGCTAATTGTTTAGATAATGCTTCTATCTGAGCTGATAAAGCTATGGTTGAATCAAATGCATGAATTCTCTTTTACTTCATCGCTTTTTCACTTAAGTGGTACTTATTCAGACACATACTCTTAATCAATGTTTTCAACTCTTTATTGGTCTTCGATCTCAATGTACCTCCAATTTAGGAACCAAGAAGCATTCTTATATGTGTTCTCAACCCGTCGATGAAGTGTGTCATTTGTTATGTAGCATTCATATTATGATTCAAACACCTTTGAACTAACATCTTGAATCTTTCCCATGAATCTGATAATGATTCAGACTCTTCCTACGCAAAGTTAGAAAATACGGCTTTTCTCTCCATAAATCGAGCAATTCAATATTATCTCTCTTGAAACTTGTCTTCTAGATCTTTCCCGGTCTAAGTTGTACCATTTGGGATGCACTACAACCAGTCCTCCGGACAACCTGCCAAGGAAAAACCAAACAAATGTAATTTTACCTGATCGTCAGTGATATCACCACTTGGCTTACACATTGAGCATGTCTCATAAAATTTTGTGAGATGCTACCAAGGATCTTTGATTGCTTGCCATTAGAACGGGTTATCTTTCAAACTTTAAAGTACACAATTCTTTATGTAAAAGGTTACTGAATTATCCGACTTAAATCCTAAAGATATTTGCCTTGAATCAGTTCTTCTGCAATAGTCCCCCAATGTTTCTCGTGGTGGAACGACCATCTCTACTACTTCCTCTTTTACTTCTTCAGTAACTTATAGTTATTCTCTTTTTGCCTTATGGATTGTACGTGCTATTCTTTCGATTTTTTGACCAATCAGTTTCAACGCCGAAACAATACCTCACATAAACAAACAAATAATACCTCAGTAGCAGCACACCAACAAAGCATAATAACAATAGAGATAAAATAAAATAACTAAAAATTAAAACAAAATTAAAATTCAAAATTGAAAACAAACAAAAAATAAATTTGCAAAAGGTAAAACTAAAAGCATCACACTAAATTGCTTTGTTGAAATCAACAATCCCTGACAACAGGACTAAAAACTTGATAACTTCTCGACAAGTGTACCGATAGTGTCGAAGTAATAATAAATCGTCTCCATGAGGATTCTAATTTAACAAAGTAATTACGCATGAATGAAATTAATGCAACCGGGAAAGGGGGGGGGGGGGGGGGGGTTGACTTAATCTGGTTCCAAAACAAAAACGAGAAAATTACTAGAGTAAAATTCAAGATGAGAAAGGAGATTAGGTATTTTATACCGAATCCCCTTATTTTTACATGTTGATGAAGCATGTATTTATTGAGTTTCAATTAAATTATTATCTCACTGTGAACTAACAATACCATTACACCCAAATCCTTGGTGTACAACTCGCTCACCTAAACAATAATTCCTTAATTCCTTAGGCTAATTCAGAGTTAGATTAGACATTCTACTACAATTAATTCAAAAGCAACGACTTGTAATTACCTATCCTTAGTTAATTACAAAGTTGAATAAGTTTCCTAAATCAAATGCATAGACTAACGGTAAAAAATCCTTACGTATCTAGATCAGTTTGTGCACTCGTAAACAAACAAAAACATTAAACTCAGGAACAATTTAAATAAGATAATAATAATAATAAAATTATTCAAGAAATCTCAAACAAACATATGATCCAACAGAGTAAAAATAAGCTTCATCTCAAAAAGACCTAATATAGAGAAACTTAGCTACTCATTGATAAATTTACAAATACTATGAGTTTATAAGTCTTCATCATCAAAATCTATAGAAGAATAGCTCTCCGATGACTCCAATACTCTCCAAATTTAGCCCTTGAATATCCGTAGTTGTCACTTTATCTCCAAGTTTCAGAACTCCCAAAAAGTTAGCTAAAATGCCTTTAAATAACAATTATGTGTGTCAGCAAAAAGCGCGTCATCGCGCCACGAAACTGCATTGCGATGCAAGCCTCATCACGCCATGATAAGATATATCGCGTGCCCGAGAAATATATAAGAAAATTCTTCTTTTCTTCACTATTTTTACTAAGTATTTATTTCCTCCTTCTACTGGATTTTTGCTCATTTCTTCAAACTTTGGCCTTGCTTTTGTTTATTATTCTTCCAAATTCATATGAAATTTCTCATAAAAATCACGTAATGACGATGTCATCGATTATGCTCTTTTGCGGTGTATAAAATGAGTTATATGGACTTTTAGATCTGTCCCTTCCTCCTATTGGGAGATAAGTATTTAGAGGCCTCTTGGACCTAGGGTTGTAGAGTTAGTGGATAGTTATACCCTAGCTCCATGACTAGGAACATGGTCAAGGGAAGACTTATTCTTCCTAGACTCATGGAAGAAGTGGTCCTACTTTGACTAGCTATTTGGACTAGGTATCTTAACTTAAGTCTAGTATGGGGCCTTCTACCCTCATTAGGCTAGAAGGTACTAGCCCGTGGGCGACCACTTTTAGGCTAACACATGTCATCCCTTGGGCGACCAGATGCTAGCCCGAGGCCATGCCTCTTTCTTGGAGTTCAAGCCATCTTTTGGGCGCCAACCCTTCTTGGGTACTCCTTATTAGGGCTGACAAAATATAATACTACATATTCCCTCAAGCACGAGGACTTGGTAAAAGGCTAAGTGATTGATAAGAGTGCTCATATCTTTAAGACTCTCATTATACGGATCTATCCCAAGTGGACTTTTTTTATGAGGGCATACATCGAGCCCCTCAAGCATAACTTTTGACGAGTCCCTCAGGCGAGACTTAAATGTCAAGTCTATTAGGCGAGATATTAAGTTAGATTCCATATGAGGAAACACTGAGTCCATTAGGAGATGAGTTTAATTTATCTTGTTTGATGGGACTCTTAGTCCCTCAAGCGGTGTTATGTATTTAGCTCAGCTGATGAGACTTCAAGTCTCGCAGGAGAGGAGTTGGACTACTTAAGCAGGACTTTTATCAATCCCTATAAAAAGACTTTAAGTTAAGTCTTTAGAACTAGACTTTAGTCACGTCCTTTGAGAGAGACTTTATGTTGGATCCTACCCAGAGACACTCTAAATCCCTTAGGTAGGAAGTTTGTTTAGCATAGGGAATCTAAGTCTCTGGGGAAAAATTATATGTAGTCGGGCTGATGAGACTATAAGTCTTTTAGGCGATGCATTGGAATGAGTCGTTTGGGAATCACTCCCTCAGCGAGATTATATAATGAGTATGACTGAAGAGATTCTATGTTTCTCATGTGAGGCATTAAGATGAGCCTATTGGGACTCTCAATCTCTCGAGCAAAAATATATATCTGAGCTTTGCTAATGAGACTCTAAGTCTCTTAAGAAATGTATTTAGATGAGATTATTGAGAATCTCAGTCCCTCATGAGAAATTATATATTTAGCTTGGTTGATGATAATCTACTTCTCTCAGGAGAGGCGTTGAGATAAGCGTATTTGGACTCTTAGTCCCTTAGGAGAAATTATATATTTAGCCTGGCTGATGAGACTCTAAGTCTCTCAGGTGAGATGCTGAGATGAGCCTATTAGGACTCTTATTCATTCAGGAAAAATTATATATTGAGTCTGGTTGATGAGACTATAAGTATCACAGGCAAGGCATTGAAATGAGCATGTTGGGACTCAGCTCCTTAGGCGAGAATATATATTGAGCCTTGGCTGATGAGACTACAAGTCTCTCAGGCAAGGCATTACTCTTATGAGGCAAGATTTCCATCAAACCCTCAGACAAGACTTAAGACTAAGTCTTTTAGGCAAGACTTTAGTCACGCTTCTTGGGCAAATTTTATGTCTTAGCCCTGCCCAAGGAAACTCTAAGTCCTTCATGCAAAGAGTTTCCCTCAAGAGTTTCTTGGGGAAGTTCAATTATGTGTATCATACATGTTATTCATAGTTTCATGATATATTCACCCCGTAGGTCTGCAAGGATCCTTCAGCGAGGGTTCAACATTTACATTATGGAAATCCAACATTTAAGTATTTCCTTGAGATGCAGTCAAGGATCTTCCGGTGGGATTTCAACGTGTTCATGTTGTCTTGAGAGGCAACAAGAATCTTACTATGGAATTCTAGCATATTTATATTGCTTTGTGATATGGCAAGGATCTTTCTGTGGAATTTCAGCGTATTCATGTTGCCTAAAAGACGGAAAGGATCTTCATGTGGAAGTTTAACGTATTCATATTGTCTTGTGAGGCAGAAAGGATATTTCTGTGGAAGTCTAGCATACTCATGTTGCCTTGAGAGGTGGCAAAGATCTTTCTGTTAAAGTCCAGAATGTTTATATTGCCTTATGAGGCGGCAAATATCTTTCTGTGGAAGTCCAACGTATTCAAGTTGCCTTGAGAGACAACAAGGATCTTCTTGTGGACGTCCAACCATGTATTCTCATGGGTGTCTTTAGATTTACAACGCATGATCCTGCAAAGAATTCACATAAAAAATTAAAAGAAAAGAGGGGGTTCCCCCTATTAAAACTCTAACCGCGTAGGGGATAAAAATGACACCCCATAATTCAGAGCAAATACAGATATTACATGTGGCAGAGATATTTGCTCGCTTTAAAACATAAACTTTCAAATGGAAGAGACAATAGCTTGCCTTTTAAAATAAAATTTTAACTAAAGCATACACTTGTCAAAGATCTCGCTTGATAAAACTGTGCTTTCAATATTAGTTATGCGAGCTCTTACTTTGATACTCATAATGTAGTTTGACACATTTTGTCTCTTTATGGGCTACCATATGATCAACCTTATCTGCCAAATTAGCTTCGACTCTTCCATATTTAGAAGAGACAAAGAGCGTCGATGGCGTTATTAATGCTTAGCAAGGGGATGACTTTGTGTCGTTGCAAAGCTTTCCTTTCCAAGCGTCAAGTTCGAAGCACCACGACAATAAGGTCCACAACCTTGCCATCAGAAGTAACTTCGTGTAATTTGAAACTTGAGGCCAATTTTAGTTTTACCAGACCCCACGGTGGCCACCTTTGTACTTGTCAAAAAATACAGGTGTGTGTGTTCTTTTTCCAAGGGCAGGGAGACTTAGAGGTCTTAGTAGGTTTATAACACGATATGGTGGTTAGGACTTGCCCATGACTGCAAGAAATCATGCACGGTAGTGTTTGGGGGTTATTTAGGAGTTCTTATCACGTGAGGTGAGAGGTTCTGGTGATGACCGGTGAGACTTGAGAGCAAGCGTATGGTTTTGTTCAGTCATGGTGTTGTGACATTAGTGGGAATTATGATCTTTTTGGGTGTAAATAATGAGTTGTATGGCATTTTAGATCTATCCCCTCCTTTCATGGGGAGAAGAAGTATATATAGAGGCCTCATAGACCTAGGATTTTAGAGTTTGTGGGAAGTTATACCCTTGCTCCATGACTAGGAACGTGGTCAAGTGAAAACATGTTTTTCCTATAATCATTGAGGAAGTGATCCTTCTTTGAAGGGCTCTTTGGACTAGATATCTTATCCTAAGTACAGTATGGGGACTTCTACCCTCGTTGGACTAACAGGTGCTAGTCTGTGGGCGACCACTTTTGGGCTAACAGGAGTTAGCCCGTGGGCGACTAGGTTCTAGTCCGCAGGAGACCAGGTATCAGTCCAAGGGGCCTCGCCTCCTTCTTTGGGTTCTAGCCTTCCTTTAGGTTATTTAACTTATTGGGCACTTCTTATTAGGGCCTGATATAATATAATACTGCAATATGCATTATAAAATAACTCTAGTGTTATACTAGAGTTGGAATCCTTGATCATGCCATTAAGAAGATCTGTCACACCCTAATTTTTAACCCTAAGATTCCACCTCTTTTGCATCATTTTTCATAGCTTAAATCACCTCATGTGTGTGTTTTATGTATTTAGTAACCCCTCTTAAATTCAAGAACATGTGCTTTGGTTGTGTTTTTAGCATAGCTAAGGTTTTGCTCTCAAGAAGCTCGGGAATTGACTAAGCAAAGGATTGTGGGATCCACAATCTATCAAGCCCTAATTTATCCAACATTGATAAAGGGTCTCCTCTCACTCCTAATCAAGTGCAAGATTGCATTGAATCAAGATCAACAAGGCTCAAGTCATCAGATACACTCAGATTAGGGTTTTGACCTGATTCAGTCCCTGGTTTGACTTTTGTAGCAAGGCATGATCCAATACCTAAAGACATGTTTCAAGACCTCAAATGCATCATATTAGTCCATTCATGTGATTGGATTGATCCAAGGAGCTTGATTCATAAGTAGTGCAAGAATTCAAGTTCATCAGATGAAAAGTCAACTGTCCCTCAAAGTCAAAGTTTGACTTTTGGGATTTCTGGTCAAACATTGACTCCTCAAGTTAAAGATCATGAAAACATGTGATTTGGATCATGATAAATCAATAAAATCAAGGAAAACATCCAAGGACCAAGATTTGGGAAAATTAGGGTTTCTTAATTTTTTCTAAGTTATGAAATTCTATGGTTTTTGTGCTACTTTTCAATACCCCAATTTCCTCATCAAGCAACCATTTTCTTTGATCCAAAGACCAAAATGAAGATCTTGTTTCATACTACAACTTTGTCCTATAGGATGATTTTCAAAAGATGTATAGATGAAGAGATATGAGGCCATGAAGTGGAGGGTTCAATACTTTTGGAACAAAAACACTTAGAAACATTTTCAACAAAATCTGCCTATGTCATGAAGCCAACTTTACAAGCATTTTTCATCATGATCCCAATTGAATCAAGAAAAGTGGTCAACATGAAAGTTGTAGAGGATGTTTCAAGCTTTCCAAAGAGTACAGTAACACAAATTTATCATGCTTGAGCAAGGAGTTTCAAAGACATGAAGTTGGCTCCTCCAAGTTGATTTTTAGGTCATTTCCATGGTGAAGTTCATGATCAAATCCTAGCCAAAACTACATAATCTTGCTTTACATGTCATATTGCTTCTAAATCACACTATAATCTGAGAATTATACAAGTTCTTGGTGCATTACACAAGAGATTCAAGCATTGTCCAAATCTTCATACCATTCATAGAATGTTTTGCATAAAGTGCCATAACCATTCTTGTAAAGGTAACTTTTGCCAAACCACTTGTGCATTGAGCCTCTAAATGGTTCCCTCTGATCATACTTAGCCCCCTAATGCTCATAAGCAACATCTAAACATCAGAAAAGCACCACCATATCCCCAAATTCACTCAAACTTTTCATCATGATCAATGGTACCTTCTTGTGCAAATGAAACCAAATCCTCCAAACCACAATTCCAAATGAACTAAACCTGGTTCTTGCAAGTCATAAAGAACCTCTATAAATAGAGGACCACACCTTAGAACCTAACACACTGAAAAAACACTTGAGCAATCCTACACACCAGAACTTGCAAGAAACCTTCATTTTGGCAAAAAAAACTCTATTTCCAAACTTGTCCAAAATACTCCATAGCCATAAAAACCATCAAACCACCCATCCTCACACACCATAAAACACATAAAAAAGGTGTTCAAACCATCACATCCATAAAAAACCCTGAGGTTCAGAAAGTCAACTCTCAACTCTCATTTGGTTGACTTTTTGCACAAAACACCTCAACTCTTCATCAATCCTTTTCCAATCCTTCCAAGCCTTCAAACATCATCCATAAACATTGCCTAAACTATCCCAAGTGTCATTTCATAACTGTAACATCATTCCCCTGAAGTTCAAGTTCACACTTTCCATATTGGCAAGAGGATTCGAGCTGGACTTCTGAGGCTACTTCCACACAAAGTAAGCATTACAAAAGCATTTGAAGGGATCATAGAAGCTTCTTGAATCAACAAACAACTTATGTAATCAGTGGAAGAGGCATTGTACCTTGCTCTAATAGGTAATATTTAAACTTTATGTAAATCTTTGATTCTTGTATCATCTTCATACATGTGAGTTACCAAATCATTTGCCACAATGTAGACATCATAAACCCTATGCCAATTGATCCTGATCATTACTATACATGTTTTCATTTTGAATTTTTATCCCAGGGTTTATTCTGGTTCATTGAGTTTTGAGCAAGTTGGCATTTTGAGAAAGTTGAAAATGGTGGCAGATGATGATGAGGAAGATAACACACATTTTCAGTTTTTGAACTTGTTTCATTATTTTATTTTTTCCATGTTAATTCTTGAATAGGCATTGTGCCATGGTGGTTGTTATGTGTGTTTGTGTGTTCTTGCATGCGTGAGGGCTAGAGTTCGAATCCCCCTTGCCCCAGCCCTTTTGTGTTTTTTTTTTATTTTCACATTTTTCATGTCCTCTTAAAATATTATGAAACACGCACATTGTTATTTCAAACCAAGTCACTTGTGGCTAAGTTTTAAGCAGTGAACCATATTGCCATGGGTTCAAGCCCTAGTGGAAGCAACCCTATCTTTTTTATCACTTGGTTGACTTATGTTTTTTTCCTACTTTCTTTTAATCATATCTCATGTTTCATTTATCCTTTCAAGCAAATTTTTTTCACACATCTTATTTATTATGTGTATTTTGTGAATACGTGAAAAAAAATCCAAAAATATTATTTATTTTATACCTTTTTATTATGTTGAAAACATGTCCTTTTTCTTGTGTTTTTAATACTTTTCATGTTTATTTTTGAATTGTTTCCTTAACCAAATGGTCCATAAATGTTTATGTGCTTATACCATGTCATACCAAGTCTTGTATCATGTTTAAGTGTGTTGACTTTGTTGTTCATCTTTGCCTAAATGTTGGAATTAGTAACATGTACACAAATGTTTAAGCATGCTTACATCTCCTAGGGTTTAGGATAGATTTTATGCTTGCCATGATCTTGCTCCTCATTTTGTATGCACGTTGTTCCCTTTTAGGGTTAAGTCTTGCTTTCACTTATGTGCTTGTAACCCTTGTGATATTTTTTTTATACTTGTATGCCATGATTCATGTCTTGTGATGTTCACTTGTCGACAAGTATTTCTTTCATAAACTCCTACCTTGCTAAGCATGTTGTTTGTCTAACATTGTGTGTCCATGAATTGTTATGTGAACCTTTGTTATGATTTTGTTCATGTTCGCCATGTGTAAATCATGTTGTTGTTTTGTTCATGATGTTGTTTATCAATTCAATGCATATTTATGTGATCATTGTTATCCACTCCAAGGGAAAGATATTGTTCTTGACTTCTTAGTCATTTGCACTTGCATTTTTGCATCTTCTTGTATATATCTCTTTGTAATCCTAGAACTTGCAATCCCTTAGGAAGTCTCCCTTAGGATTACCTTCAACTTAAACATTTTCAATTAGGGTTTCCCCTTTTACAACTCAAAACCACTTTCATAAAAAACCTTGACCCTTGGTCATTGATATTTTTAACTCTTTTCTCAATCAAATGCTTCAAAACACATTAAGCATATTCAAACATCTTTCACAAAAACTAAAAAGACAAACTCAATTCAAATCTTTTTCCACTTTGGCTTTTCAACATTAAAACCTTTTCAAGATAGACTAGACATTAGTCATATTTAGTGAGATATAAATCTCCTATCCCATAATGTGGTGAGAAAGATGATTGATTCTTTTCCACTCGAGGGAGGTATGTGGCATACTTGTTGATTACAATCCAAGTTGGAGCCCTTATCTCAATGTGAAGCAAAGATCTTATTCCACATGTTTGTGGTGGTCTAGATGAGCATTCTCCATCGGATGACAATTTGTCTCTTCTTCAAATTAAAAACCACCATAACAAACACTTTTCAATTTCTACCCCAAACTACGAGGTTTCGATTCTTTATTGGTACGTAGGCACAAGACTCTGTGTCTTGCCAAACATAAAAATAATAAAAAAACATTTTTCTTCTCATCTCCCCAATCAATCCCAATTAGCAAACAAACTTATAACACATATTCAACAAGAGTTTCCTATAGAGAACTATAGATACTTAGGATGCTAATACCTTCCCTTAGTATAAACAACCCTCGAACCTTAGATTCTCTTCATTGCATTGTTTTGCATTGCATGTTTATCCGTTTATTCGTTCTTTTCCCCTTCCCTTGGATAAATTAAATATCGGTGGTGATATCTATGTTTTGTGAGCCTAGCTAACTCAATATCTATGATCTTTCGGTATTTTCACATCTTTCGTCATTAAACTTATACTTTAGCACCTTCCTATATGTTTCATGATGATGTTGATTGATCAAACAAAACCGGTTGAATACTTGTTAATTACTAGAGGAAGCTTCGCTATCCCTTTAACATTTTTCCATATGGATATATGCACTATAAAATTATGATTAATAAAGGTAGAAAATGATAAGGAAAGGAGAAAAACGCATTGCGTTGACTTTTTATATTTTCCGTGAAAAAACTTTGTTCCCCCCTAAGAACATACTGCATTCTGGAACCGTTTGGGAATACCCTGCAAAATAGTCAAAGAATCCATGTTTATGGAGTTTTTAAATACTTTTCTTATTTATGTAGCCTAAACGACAATTCTAAAGGTAAGTTGGATTAAACTCGTTTGGTTAAATCTTTTTAGCAATAGTGTTGTAGATTAGCATTTAGAGAATAAGGACATAAAGTTCATTACCCATTTGCGCACTAGAATAGAAAATATCATTTAAATAAATAGATCAACACTATTCTTTATTATAAATGAAAACCCAATGTTTTCAAAACAAGAAATAGAAAAAATTTATGATAATTCCATGTACAAAATAACAATTCTCTAACTCAATAATGATACCACTATATAAAGTCAATTCATAACTTTCTATAACTAAAACATCAACTTTTGCTCCACTCCCAACTATGAGATCGACTTCATCTTTTTCCAACGCCTTACTTTTTTTTTAGTTCTTTCACATTAGTACAAATGTGAGATCCACATCCAATATATAATACCCATGATGTAGAAGTAAATATGTTAATTTCCAATAATAAAATACCTAATGTAAAGGCCTCATTTCCTTTCTACTTCTCCTCCAGGTACGTGGGGAAGTTTCTCTTCCACTGTCCAGTCTTACCATAGTGAAAGCGATTTCCCTCCTTGGGCACACCACCCTGAGGCTTTAAATCATATGTAGTAGGCTTGGGCTTGGAGACTTACTTACCGTTTCCTTTATGGATATACATCTTGGGCTTCTTGTGATTATTCTTAATTTTTCTATCGTTGACAATTGATATGGAATTTCCTTTACCCTTGCCAATGTTTTGTTCATCAGTTCTCAACATGAGTAGTAGGCTTGGGATTGGAGGGTTTATTTCCATTCCCTTTATCCATATAATTGTTGGGCTTATTGTGACTATTCTTGAATTTTCCATCATTAACCATTGGTATGGTATTTCCTTTTCCCTTGCTAATGTTTTGTTCATCTGTCCATGTCATCCATGTTTAAGTTCAATACAAATTTATTGAAGTTCTTTAGAAACAATTGCAACAGTACATCAATTGAAAATTTTGGGCTAAGAGAAAATCCCAAAATTTTAAGATTCTTAACATACCAAATCATCTTCAGTATGTAATAACCTACATGACTTCCTCGTTCAACTTGCTTTGGAAAATGTCCTTGTAAACTTTAAACCTCGCATTCCTATCTTACTCTTGATAAATCATCTTTAGGTGTTCAAACATATTGTACGCCTCTAAGTTCTCATGTTGCTTTTGAAGCTAAAAGTTCATGGTAGCTAGATTAAGGTAGGAAATGTATATGGTATCATTAAGATGTTTCTTATAGATATCATTTTTAGCCTTGGTAGCATTACTGGGTGGTTCCATGTGAGGAATGAACCCCTCGATAACATACAACTTTTTCTCGTGCTTGAGGACAATCCTATAGTATCGATGCCAATCAATAAAAATCATTCCAAATAACTTATAATTGTCAAGAATTTATTGCAAAATATTATTTGAAGTGTTTTCCATAATTATCTACATCAATGCAAATTTACATAAATAAATAGGCAAAATACCCCCTTTTCGTCCCTTAACTTTAGCTCGGGGTTCAGTTTGGTCCCTTAACTTTAAAAAGTGGCAAGTTGGTCCTTTAACTTTTAAAATGGTGTCACGTTTATCCTTCCATCTATTGCTGTTAGTCAAAGCTAGTAAATTGGTGCCACGTTTGTCTAGTTGGCGTGGATACAACATGTATTAATACAAATCCAAGTGTATTTTTTTTTCCATTACCCAGAAACTCAAACGACTGAAGACATAATCTTGCTGCTGCAATGGCGAATGGAAGGGACAAATCTCAGGGAAGGCGCGACGGATTGAGGGCGCATAGGATTGTTGCATCAACGACGTGAATGATTGAAGACGATTCAAGACGTGTTTATTAAAAGTTTAGTAAATTTCTTTCTGATTTAGGGTTTACAAATGTGTTAGGGTAAGATGTGGTTATGTTCAGATTTAGGGTTTATGTAATGGTTTTAGTGTAAGCTCTAATTATTTAGGTAATATGAATAGGTGTAATGAATGAATACATAAATCTCAAAATTCATCATAGTGGTGAATTCATCAATGAAGGTCTTAGTGTATATGAAAATGGAGTAGTAGATGATTTGAGAGTAGATGTCGACAAATGGAGTTATTTTGAGCTAGTTGGTGTATTGAAAGACTTGGGTTATAGGGAGTTTGAGACAATATATTTCAAGGACCCTCAATTTGGCATGAATGCACTTGTTGATGACAAGGGTGCTTTAGAAATTGCAGATCTTTATAGGGTGCACCAAAGTGTTGATATTTACATTTAACACACCTTATCTCAACCTGACTACTGTGATGTTGTTGTTGATAATGTTGATGAGGGGCCTGCTGAAATTGTAGATGAGGTGGAGGACTTACTTAGTAAACTGCATGATGAAGCTGTTGGAGTTGAACAAGCCACTGTTGGGTTGGAGGAAGGTAATGTTGGAGTTGAACAGGCCACTGTTGGGTTGGAGGAAGGTAATTTTGGAGTTGAACAAGTTAATCCTGCAGTGGAGGAACGTAATGTTAGATTTGAAGAAGTTAATGTTGAAGTTGAACAAGTTAATCCTGTAGTAGAGGAATGTAATGTTGGATTTGAAGAAGCTAATGCTGGAGTTGAACAAGGTAAAGTTGGTCTAAATAATGATGACTTAAGTTCTGATGATAGTGAAGATGAAGACTACAATTATGATAGTGCTCAAGAAGTGGCTTTTGAGGATGAGTCTAATGGGTATTGTAACACCCTTTTCTACCCCCACAAATATCGCAGCGGATTAAACATAAAATCATTAAATAAAATCAGCATCACCTTAAAGGGTGCACATTTCTCAATAAAATCAAATCAACAAAAATTGCTCCGTAAACAACGGGTTTTCCTCAAAATAACTCAAAAATGCCTCAAAGGCAACAGATCCACCATAACCACAAAATCCCACCAAATGGTTTTTGAAACAAAACCATAATCATCAAAATAACAACAAAATAACAACCAAATAAAACTCAACATGGTTTGACTCAACGACCCAACCCGATGTTACACTATCAGAGCAAGACCCTCTACATCGACCAAAAGCAAATAATACTTCAAAAGTTCCTCGAAGCATCCACGGCTAATCCTGATCACCCGCACGTTACCCACATGGAGGCAACATTCAAACAGGCAAGGTGAGTAATACAATTCATTATAATTAATATAAAATATGATATGCATAAAAATGGCGTCATCATCATATACAACATCATCAGAGTCATCACAGGCAAACATCAAAGCACGACATCATAAATCACAACAATATGCCACATAAATGCAATGCACAATAAGACCCATGCATGTGGTTCCAATCGTCACAATCGATGGACACTTAGGCCATCACCCTCCAAAGATCCTCGTCATTAGGATCGGTTCGGCACAAGAACCGAAGCACATCATAAACCACTTCACATCCACACAATGGGATGGAAGCCACAATAGATCGAAGTCTAACCTCATCATCACTGGACCGAAGTCCTAACATCATCATCAAATATGCTATGAATGCATGATACACAATGTTAATAATCATCATCGTCAATAAAATCATTATGTGCATCATCATTCAACAAAATATCATGTTAATCATGTCATCAAATATACGTCAAAACATCACGAAATCACACGTCATAATCATCATTAACATCAATAACATCATGGTAAATCATCAGAAAAAGCACCAAAACATCAGAACATCACAGAAATCATAAATATAATTTCGCAAACAGCAGGGTTCGCTACTGAGTTCGCCTTGCGAACCTATTCGCTTTATCGTTCGCTTTGCGAAGCTGCCAGCGTATCCTCCCCCATACAAAAACCAGAGAGTTCCCCCTTCTGCCTCTCCTCGCTGCCTCTATTCGCTAGGTGAAGCCCTTCGCTGGGACGTTCACCTTGCGAGCCCCAAAAGTCACCTCTCAGAGTCATCTCAGTACTATCACACACTCATCGCGCATTCGCTGCGCTGCTCGCTTTGCGAGCCTGGGCGAACATTCGCCTTGCGAACTAGCGATTTTTGCAATCGCTGCTACGCATCAGTAGCACTTCAGTCCATCAAATCCCTTCAGGTTCAACCTCAAGTCTCCCCAAAACATCACAAAAACAGTCCAAAAGCATCATGGCACTCAAAGGTATAAAACCTATGACATTTAGGTCGATTAATTCCACTATCCTAATTCAAAATCACATAAACCTTCACAAACTCTCAAGGTTCCCATAAATCCCTTTCTCATACAAGATCCCACATATCATCAAGGAAGGTTTTGCCTCAAAGGCGTATTGTTACCCAAATTAATTCAACCCTCAATAATCCATCATCGATCCTCAGAAATACCCCTAAATCATTAATAACTCATAAGCCCTTCAAAAACCTCAAAAATCCACTTTAAACATATCACTTCCTATATTGAAAACAATGAAAGGCAATACTCCACATACCTTAGATTGTCGATCCAGAGCTTTTCTCTATTGAGCCTTTGGAAACCTTCACGAATCCTCGCCTTTTCCTTTTTCCTCAGAGCTCTGCACTTTCTCCTTATTTTCACGATCTAACAAAATGAATCATATTCCTCCCAATTCCTTTTTGTTAAACCCTTGGGCTTCCAAAATGGGCTTTCCCCAATTTACCCTCACGAATCCTCCTCAAGAGTCCATCTTTCCCTTAATTCCTCTAATAATATTTTAAATTAATAATAATACTAATATATTCATATTATATACTATTATTTAATTAAAATAACCAAAACTCCACCAAAATACTGACATCGACACAAACCACCAAAATTCACCGAAAATTCACAAATATTATATTTAAATAAATTAAATAAATATTCTAATAAATTTGGGGTGTTACAACTCTCCCCCACTTACAAAATTTTTGCCCTCGAAAATTACCTCAAAGAAATAGAGTCGGATACGACTCCCTCATCTGATCTTCGCGTTCCCAAGTCCAACTGTCGCCAGCTAGTCCGCCCCACAACACCTTCACCAAAGTTATGTCTTTACCCCGCAGTTGCTTCATTTCTCGACCGTCAATCCGCACAGGTAAAGCTTCCACTGTCAGATTATCCCTCACTCGTACATCATCCATCTGAATCACATGCGACGGATCCGAAATGTACTTCCTCAACTGAGACACATGGAACACATCATGCAAATTCGTAAGTGACGGCGGTAAAGCAATCCGATAGGCTACCTCTCCTATCCTCTGCAAGATTTGATACGGACCAACAAAACGTGGAGTGAGCTTCTTAGACTTCAAAGCTCGACCTACACCAGTCACTGACGTCACCCTCAAAAACACGTGATCTCCCTCTTGGAATTCCAGTGTCTTCCTCCTCTTATCATGATAGCTCTTCTGGCGACTCTGCGACGCTCTCATCCTTGCTTGGATCATATTAATCTTCTCGGGCGTCTCTTGCACAATCTCAGGTCTGAGTACAGCAGTCTCGCCCGATTCATACCAACACAAAAGAGTCATACACCTCCTCCCATACAAAGCTTCATGGGGCGCCATTCCAATACTAGCATGAAAACTATTATTGTACGTGAACTCAATCAACGACAAATGGGTATCCCAAGATCCTCCATGATCCAACACACAAGGTCTCAGCAAATCCTCTAAGGATTGGATAGTCCTTTCTGTCTGACCGTTCGTCTGCAGATGATAGGCAAAAATCATCCTCAACTTAGTACCCAAAGCCTCTTGCAAGCTCTTCCAGAACCTCGATGTAAATCTCGGATCTCTATCTGATACAATACTCAAAGGTATCCCATGTAACTTCACAATCTCCTCAATATACATCTCTGCCAACTTCTGCATATAATGATTAATCTTCATCGGCAAGAAATGAGCCGATTTAGTTAATCTATCCACGATCACCCAAATTGAATCATTTCCCTTAGTAGTCTTTGGCAATCCCACCACAAAACCCATAGAAATACTATCCCATTTCCATTCTGGAATCCTCAACGGCTGCATCATACCTAAAGGCTTCTGATGCTCAATCTTTGACTTCTGACAAGTCAAACACGCATAAACAAACTCCGCAATATCCTTCTTCATACCTGGCCACCAAAACAGCTTCTTCAAATCCTGGTACATCTTCGTGGCACCGTGATGAATACTCAACCTACTTCGGTGTCCTTCTTCAAGAATGCTCTTCTTAATATCTGGGACATCTGGAACACACACCCTGTCTCTGAACATCATCACACCATTCTCGTCAATTCGGAATTCTCCTCCGTTACCTTGGTTGATCAAAGTCAACTGGTCAACTAACTTCAATTCAGATCGCTGTCCCACTCTGATCTCTTCCAGAATACCACTAGTCAACTTTAACATTCCCAACTTCACACTGTCAGGGGTCTCTTCACACACCAAACTCAAATCTCGGAATTGCTCAATTAATTCCAATTCTTACACCATAAGCATCGACATATGCAATGAATTTCTGCTCAATACATCGGCCACTACATTTGCTTTGCCCGGATGATAACTCAAGTCAAAATCGAAATCCTTCAACAGCTCTAACCACCTTTTTTGCCTCATATTCAATTCTTTCTGATCAAATAAGTACTTCAGACTTTTATGATCACTGAACACTTCAAACTTAGAGCTAAACAGATAATGTCTCAAAATCTTCAGCACAAACACCACAGCGGCCAATTCCAAGTCATGCGTAGGATAATTCCTCTCATGAACTCGCAATTGTCTCGAAGCATATGCAATAACTTGTCCATTATGCATCAATACTCCACCAAGACCCATCTTCGACGCATCACAATACACTACAAAAGATTCACTCGGATTAGGCAAAATCAACACTGGAGGGGTCATTAATCTCTTCTTCAATTCCACAAAACTCTCTTCACAAGCTACATCCCACACAAAAGCTTGACCCTTTCGAGTCAACTGAGTCAAAGGTAATGCCAACTTAGAAAAGCCCTCGATAAACTTGTGGTAATAACCCGCCAATCCCAGAAAACTTCGTATATCAGTAGCAAACTTCGGAGTCTCCCACTGTAACACAACATCAATCTTGGAAGGATCTACATCAATTCCACTACTCAAAATCACATGGCCAAGGAAACTCACTTCCTTCAACTAAAACTCACACTTCGACAACTTTGCATACAACTTCTTTTCCTTCAATACTTGCAACACAGTTTTCAAATGCTCAACATGCTCTTCTTCAGACTTAGAGTATATCAGGATGTCATCGATGAAAACCACCACAAACTGATCCAGATACTCATGAAAAATTCGATTCATATACTCCATGAACACACCAGGTGCATCAGACACACAAAACGGCATCACAGTGTATTCATAGTGACCATGCCTCGTTCTGAAAGTTGTCTTTAGAATATCACAAGGCTTAACACAAATCTGATGGTAACCTGACCTCAAATCAATCTTGCTAAACACACAGGCACCTACTAACTGATCCATCAAGTCGTCGATTCTCGGAAGTGGATACTTATTCTTGATAGTCACTTTATTCAACTGCCGATAATCAACACACAACCTCATACTTCCATCCTTCTTCTTCACTAACAACACAGGAGCACCCCACGGAGAAACACTTGGTCAAACAAACCTCTTCTCGAGCAATTCTTCCAGCTACTTCTTCAATTCACTTAACTCAGAAGCTGACATTCTATAAGGAACCATTGACACTGGACTCGTACCTGGTATTAAGTCCACTGCAAACTCCACTTCACGTTCTGGAGGCAAATCACTGATGTCATCTGGAAATTCACAGACAACAGGAAACTCCACACTCGCAGCTTCACGATCAATCTGCAACGATGCAAACATTGTAAACACCAAGGCTTCATCTTCCACAAGTTCGTCTACTTGCTTCGCCGACAAGAACATCAACTCCCCACTATCACCAAACTCAGGAAACTCCACTGTCTTAGTATAACAATTGATATGAATATGGCTGAACTCCAACCAGTTCATTCCAAGGATTACATCGATTTGGTGCAAGGGTAAACATACCAAGTCCATCACAAAACTCTTCCCAAAAATCGTCAAAGGACATCTCAAACGCACAAAAGTAGTAGTAACAGAACCATTAGCAGGAGTCTCTATTAGCATACTACCATTCATATCAGAGAACTTCAAACCCAATCTATTAGCACATTCAAGCGAAACAAAAGAATGAGTAGCACCAGAATCAATAATAGCAACCAACTCAACATCATTAATAAAACAAGTACCTCGAATCAGGTTGTCCTTCTCTGGCACTTCTGCACCACTCAAAGAAAACACTCTGCCACTTGTCTGAGCAGCAGTAGCCGTCTTCTTCGGTTTCTGACACTTGGTACTGATGTGACCCTTCTCACCACAATTGACAAAAGTTGGACCATCATCGTTGCAATCAGTAGCTCTATAACCCTTCTTGCCACACCTGTAGCACCTCAACACACTATTAGTATAAACATCAGCACGGTGACCTTGCTCGCCACACCTATAACACTTCCCAGAAGCGGGAGCTGCTCCCCCACTTATCTTTTTCCCATCTGAAGCCATCTGCTTCCCTTTGTCAGCCGAAGTCGTATAAGTTTTCCCCCTATACCCTTTCTTCTCACTCAACTGCTTGTAGTGAGCAGATCGAGGTCGACTATCCTCATCGTAGATTCTTCTCTTGTCCACCAACTCAGCATATATGCGGATCTGTTGATACCCAATACCCTGCTTAATCTCTGGTCTCAGCCCATTCTCAAACTTGAGGCACTTGGACATCTCAGCATTAGCTCGGTTGTAGTGAGGACAGAACTTCACCAGCTTCTCAAACTTCGCAGCATACTCTGCAACAGTCATATCTCCTTGCTTCAGCTCCAGGAATTCCACCTCTCTCTTACCACGAGCATCCTCTGGATAATACTTTCCCAGAAATTCCTGCTTGAACACAACCCAGGTTATCACAGTGCCAACATTTTCTAGTCTCTGACGGGTGTTATCCCACCAATCCTTAGCCTCTTCTAACAACATATGAGTTCCAAACTGAACTTGCTGCGCGTCAGTACATCCCATCCCTCGGAAGATCTTCTAGATCGCCTTCAACCACTTGTGTGCACTTGCTGGATCATGATTACCCTCAAAATCCGGCGGATTGTTCCTCTTGAACTCCCCCAAAGCACGAAACTCATCTGGAACTCCACCATTCGGATTGAGTTGCGCCACCACATTAGCAACTGATTCCAAAGCATCACCAATAGCACGATCATTTCTTCCAGCCATCCTGCACACCACCAACAAGGTTAGAAGAACTAAAACATCGACACTTGTCGACCGACAGGGGACTGACATCACGTAAAAACCTGGCCAGACGGACTGACCTGCTCTGATACCACTAATGTAACACCCTTTTCTACCCCATAAATATCGCAGCGTATTAAACATAAAATCATTAAATAATATCAGCATCACCTCAAAGGGTGCAAATTTCTCAATAAAATAAAATCAACAAAAGTTGCTCCGTAAACAACGGGTTTTCCTCAAAATAACTCAAAAATGCCTTAAAGGCAGCAGATCCACCATAACCACAAAATCCCACCAAAGGGTTTTTGAAACAAAACCACAATCATCAAAATAACAACAAAATAACAGCCAAATAAAACTCAACATGGTTCGACTCAACGACCCAACCCGATGTTACACTATCAGAGAAAGACCCTCTACATCGACCAAAAGCAAATAATACTTCAAAAGTTCCTCGAAGCATCCACGACTAGTCCTGATCACCTACACGTTACCCACGTGGAGGCAACATTTAAACAGGCAGGGTGAGTAATACAATTCATTATAATCAATATAAAATAGGATATGCATAAAAATGGTGTCATCATCTTATACAGCATCATCAGAGTCATCACAGGCAAACATCAAAGCCCGACATCATAAATCACAACAATATGCCACATAAATGCAATGCACAAAAAGACCCATGCATGTGGTACCAATCGTCACAATCGATGGACACTTAGGCCATCACCCTCCAAAGATCCCCGCCATTAGGATCGGTTCCACACAAGAACCGGTTCATGTCATAAACCACTTCACATCCACACAATAGGATGGAAGCCACAATAGACCGAAGTCTAACCTCATCATCACTGGACCAAAGTCCTAACACCATCATCAAAATATGCTATGAATGCATGATACACAACGTCAATAATCATCATCGTCAATAAGATCATTATGTGCATCATCATTCATCAAAATATCATGTTAATCATGTCATCAAATATACGTCAAAACATCATGAAATCATCACGTCATAATCATCATTAACGTCAATAACATCATGGTAAATCATCAGAAAAATCACAGCACCGAAACATCAAAACATCACAGAAATCATAAATAAAATTTTGCGAACAACAGGGTTCGCTACTGAGTTCGCCTTACGAACCTATTCGCTTTGGCGTTCGCTTTGCGAAGCTGCCAGCGAATCCCCATCCCCATACAAAAACCAGAGAGTTCCCCCTTCTGCCTCTCCTCGCTGCCTCTATTTGCTAGGCGAAGCCCGTCGCTGGGACGTTCGCCTTGCGAGCCCCAAAAGTCACATCCCAGAGTCATCTCAGTACCATCACACACTCATCGCGCATTCGATGCGCTTCTCTCTTTGTGAGCCTGGGCGAACATTCGCCTTACGAGTGAGTTGTTCGCCTTGCGAACTAGCGATTTCTGCAATCGCTGCTACGCATCAGTAGCACTTCAGTCCACCAAATCCCTACGGGTTCAACCTCAATTCTCCCCAAACATCACCAAAACAGTCCTAAAGCATCATGGCACTCAAAGGCATAAAACCTACGACATTTAGGTCGATTAATTCCACTATCCTAATTCAAAATCACATAAACCTTCACAAACTCTCAAGGTTCCCATAAACCCCATAAATCCCTTTCTCATACAAGATCCCACATATCATCAAGGAAGGTTTTGCCTCGAAGGCTTATTTTTACCCAAATTAATTCAACCCTCAATAATCCATCATCGATCCTCAGAAATACCCCTAAATCATCAATAACTCATAAACCCTTCAAAAACCCCAAAAACCTCAAAAATCCACTTTAAACATATCACTTCCTATATTGAAAACAATGAAAGGCAATACTCCCCATACCTTAAATTGTCGATCCGGAGCTTTTCTCTATTGAGCCTTTGGAAACCTTCACGAATCCCCGCCTTTTCCTTTTTCCTCAGAGCTCTGCACTTTCTCCTTCTTTTCACGATCTAACAAAATGAATCCTATTCCTCCCAATTCCTTTTTGTTAAACCCTAGGGATTCCAAAATGGGCTTTCCCCAATTTACCCTCACTAATCCTCCTCAAAAATCCATCTTGCCCTTAATTCCTCTAATATTATTTTAAATTAATAATAATACTAATATATTCATATTATATACTATTATTTAGTTAAAATAACCAAAACTCCACCAAAATACTGACATCAACACAAACCACCAAAATTCACCGAAAATTCACAAATATTATATTTAAATAAATTAAATAAATATTCTAATAAATTTGGGGTGTTACAGGTATGATGACATTGAGGAAGATGAACTTGCTAACCTAATTGGGTATGAAAGTGATGGTAATGGAAAAGTCCAAAAACTTAAAGAAAAGTCTGTAGAAGATAAAGGGAGTGACAATGACAGTGAGGACATGCAAAGTGGTTGTGATAGTGATGATACTAGTGGAGTTCCAAGAAAAAAACATCCAATTTTTCAGGCAGCCAAAAGGCATGTCAGATTACAAGTGGGATGTGGGAATGTTTTTTAGTTCAAAGGGTGATTTTAAGGAAGCAATAACATCCTATGCTGTGAAAAATGGTAGAGACCTAAGGTTTGTAAAAAATGACAGAGTTAGGGGTAAGGGTTAGATGTAAAGTTGGTTGTGAGTGGGAAGCTTATTGTAGCAAGTTGTCAAATGAAGACTCTTGGCAACTCAGGAAAGTAATTGACAAACACAGTTATAGTAGATAGTATAATGTGAAGTTGATGAGTACAAAGTGGTTGAGCAAAATAATTCAGAATAGCTTGAAAAACAATCCAAGGATGACCATAAAGGATATCAAGGAGAAGGCACAAAAAATGTGGAATGTTGGGGTCAACAAAACCAAAGCAATAAGTGCAAGATTTGCAACTAGAGACTATGTTGATGGTTCTTTTTTGGGAGATTACACAAGAGTCTATGACTATTGTCATGAACTGTTAAGAGCCAATCCAGGGTCAACAATTAAGATCAATGTTGATCCTATAAAAGAAGGTGTTGAGGATCACAAGCCATATTTTAAAAGGCTTTACATATGTTATGTTATGTGTAAGGAAAGCTTTAAGTTATGCAGACATGTAATAGGTCTCGATGGGTGCTTTCTCAAAGGGTTGTGTGGAGGGAAGATTCTGGCCGCCATAGAGAGGGATCCTAATGACCAGATGTTTTCCATAGCATATGCAGTTGTGGAGGGTGAAAACAAAGATAGCTGGACTTGGTTTTTAGAGTTATTAATTGATGACCTTGGAGGCAAAGATTAATGCCTGACATACACATTCATCTCAGACCAACAAAAGGCAAGTATTCATTTATTATTATGCTATTACATTTTTTTTTGTAAACAAAGTATGTTATGCTATATTGTTATGCTATATTTTTCCCTATTGCAGGGTTTGCTACATACTATGGATGAGCTATTGCCAAGGGTGGAGCATAGGTTTTGTGTTAGGCATCTCTATAACAATTTTAGGATGAGGTTTCCTGGAAAGATGTTGAAGGACATAATATGGAAGGCTGCCAAGTCAATCAGACCAACCATCTCAGACTTCTAAGGGAAAGACTACTCAATAATCAAGCCAAGCATCTCAGACTTCTAAGGGAAAAACTACTCAGAAGAGTCGTGGACCTGCTAAGGGCAAGACACAAAAGCTGTCTGTTAGGAAGGCAACCAGACCGTTTGTACCCCCTGGGCTTACAACTAGGTTGAGTGCTACCAAGAATGTTGTTGGCCCAGTAACAAGGAGGTCTACTCCAACAAAGAGGACCATGCCAAAGAAGAACCTCTAGATATAATTAGGCTTTCAGTTCATGTATTATGTGTTTTTTGGAATTGCTGTCATGTTTAATTAGGCTATCAGTTTATCAGTTTGGAACATATTAACAGTTTGGAACCAGTTTATGTATTTTGGTGTTGTTTGGAACCACTTTATGTATTTTGTGGAACATATGTATCAGGTTATGTATCTGGTATGGAATAGAACCAGTTTGTGTAAAAAATTATGTGTTGAAAATTATGTGTCAAAAATTATGTGTCAAAAATTACGTGTTCAACATTTAACTTCTCTTAAAAGACCAAATAATGAAAACATATTCAACTTTATGTTAGAGACCATTTATGGTACAGACCAATGTATCAGGTTATGTGTTGAAAACTGATACAAATTTTTATAGAGACCATTACAGGTCATGCTCAAAATTACAGGTTATTCTCTTAATTGACCAAATATTGCAAACATATTCAAATTATACAAATTCAATCCAACTATTACATTCATATTCAAATGATACAATTCAACAGTTACAAACTTTAACAAAAATCTAACATAATTCTTACAAACAAACCTTAACATAATTCTTACAAACAAACCTTAACCTATTCTTCATAATACCCTAACTCATTCTAAAAACGAATACAATTATAATCATCACAAACATTAAATTTAAAAGCTTTTTCCACTTCATGATATTCTTCATTTCACTTTCAAGATTCATCAACTTTTTCCCAAATTCTTCATTCACCATTGTGACTTTTTCAATGTCCTTTTTTGCTTCAGCAAGTACCTTTGAAACCACACCCATTCTATGCATCCAAAATTGCTCCTTCTCATCATCCACCTCCTCATAAAACCAACCAAAGTAACCACACCCAGCTTGCATACCTCCCTGAAATTTTCATTGTTTAGAGGTCAAGGCTACCTACAAAATGAAACTTAAACAGAAATTATTAAGAAATTAAAAAACTTGCATACCTTATAATTTGACAACCCCAGAAAAGTTTTCCCATATTCTTGACAGTAGTTTCCCTTTGAAGAATAGCCATGTCTCCACAATGACATATGGGCTTCCATCGTGACCTACTACAAACATTCGAATCTCCACTTTCTGAGTTTTTCTGTTTCAACATCGACGACGAATAACCTGATTTCATTCTTACCAAAACCCTAGATCTGATTTGGGATTGGGGATTGGAAACGATAAGGGAACAAGAAGGAAACAATTTCTGAAATTGGAAACGGAATGGAACAAGAAGGAAACAAGAAGATGAAGTTATCTTGCTAAGTCATCTGCCACGTATTAACAATGAACGAGCATTTGAGGACAACTAACGGTGAGGACTAAAGTGACTTTATTTTAAAAATTAAAGGACTAACTTGCCACTTTTTAAAGTTAAGGGACCAAACTGGACCCCGAGCTAAAGTTAAGGGACGAAAAAGGGGTATTTTGCCAAATAAATATCATGTTATTAAACATATTTAATTAAATGTGCTCCCACTATTTTTTGTTAAATCAAATAAACTTTAACACTTGAATCGAAAAATCTCGTTGAAAAACTTTCTAGTGGATCGAGATACATATTTCACTTAGTTCTAAGTCATCATTGACTGATCTCCCAAACTCAATTATTTATGTAGGAACTCTTTCCAAGTTATAGCATGCTATAAGGAATTTTTTTATTATAAATAATTAACATGTTTATCTTCTTTTGGTTTTGTCTACTTGTCTTTTTCATTACATTACACCAATGACAATACTCAATTTACATATGACGGATTAAAAAGAGAAAATCATGTACAAATATAATAATGAATGAAAGGAAAAATAAGAAGGCCATATTTTAGTAATTTCTAAAATAAAATTAAAGGACAAAGTGTTAAAAGGTGTAATTCATGATTTCAGTAAGGAGTCATTGTTCGGCAAGGTTGAGTGACCTAGTCGAACTGGCTGTTGAGTGAGCTATATTTGACAGAGTCGAAAACAACATATAGTTGTTGTCTATGTGTAAGTTTGTATTCAATAAAGTTTGTGAATTCAAGATTCCAAGCTAATTTTCATAAAGACAAATGATCAAAGGTCTTGCATATCAAAAAGAATATCTCAAGAGGATTCTTTCATGAAGTGTTGTTAATGTCTTTAAAGATTCAAGGTATATGAATTTCATAAATATATACATATATTAGTGCTCAAGAATCATTAACATACATTTTATCATACTCAAATCATTTTCATCATCTTTGCTATATGAATTCCATATCATATACATTTCTTAGTGCTCAAAATATTTTTTATCTTGCATTGGAAAATTTATTTTTCATGTTTGAACCATGCTAAATCACTTTCAAATATAATCTATTGACTTGGATAAATCAATAGATGTTGCATAAGGTTGGTTCAAATAATTAGACAATTTTTCAATTTTTCAGTTTTTTCAAACATTCAGTTTTTGGTAAATTGTGGCATTTCAAACCGTTGTAACAACACATAAAAACCGCCAATTTGCACCGGTCTGAAACAGTATTTAAAATTTGAGATTTGAAAAACATTTCAAACTTGTTAGGTCAAGTATCTATTTAACCGACTTAACAAATCCTGTAGCATATTTGAAAAATGTTTTATTTCATTGCATCTATTCATCATCTCTTCTCATGGCAAACATTACATCTTTTCAAGGATAAATATTCTGATTTTCTATCAACCATTGCCATGTTTTTTAATGGTGGTTATCATCTCTATAAATTGATTTTAAAGTTATATTTTCAACCACCTCTTTCAAACTTTGTAAAAACTCTATATTTCTAAAATAGAATTTTCATAAAAGTACATTGTGAATAATTATTTTTCATATCATATTCATCAAATTATCTTGAACATTAGAGACTATTGTTTATTGTGATTTCATATTGAAATAGAAGAAGACTATAATAATTTGATTAAGTCTTATTTATACTACAAATCTTCATATATTCATTTTATTGAAATTGTTGTAAAAGTTCCAAAGTTCCAAGGATTGTTTGGAATTAGGTGTGTATTATAAGAAGGAGGATTGTTTCTTCTTATAGGGTTTGTTGAAAAATCCAAGAGGATTGTTCTTGGTGGTTTAGTTAGGATCTTGTATAGAAAGACAAGTGTTGTCATGTTCATAGGGATCTAACTATAATGAAATCTCTTTCATGTTGAAAGGGGACTAGAGTACTCTCAGATTGTGAGGGGAACCAGGATACATCATTGTATTCTTTAGTTTTCTGCATTTTATCGCTTTCATCACATAAACTTAAATTGGACTAAGGAAAGGCATCTCTAAAACCGAAGAAATTTTTATACACCTAATTCACCCCTTCTTAAGCGCACTCTATAAACTTACAAAGTTGAATACATTAGGTTAAAACTTGTATGATTTTGTTTTGTGTTTCAATTGTCTACATAAAGGCATTGTATGATGTAAATGTACAACAACTTCACTCAATAAAATTCTAACTTTTACAATTTAGTCTCTCTTTCTCTCTCTCTCTCTCTCTCTCTCTCTCTCTCTCCATTTATATATATATATATATAACCCTAATTGTTCCAACAAATTGGTATCAATGAGCTCGGTTACGATTCAGAGAGATTTTGAAATGGCAAACAGTAACACAACATCAACGCAAATTCTTGTGAATCTACCAATTTTCAAAGGAGAGAACTACGAATGATGGGTTGCGCAGATGAAGGTCATCTTCAGATTTCAATATGTGGTGGGAATCGAGAACGATGGAGTACCTGCATTGGAAGTGAATGCATTTGATGTTCAACAAGCTACAAACAAGGAAAAATAAATAAAGATAGAAAAGCTCTATCTTTGATCCATCAATGTGTGGATCCTAACTTGTTTGAGAAGATCATTGAAGAAGAAACAACAAAAGAAGCGTGGGACAAGTCAAAGAACTTGTACGAAGGAGATGAAAAGTTGAAGAGGGTGAAGTTACAGACGCTGAGAAAGCAATTCGAGATGCCTCAAATGAATGAAAACAAATCAGTCTCATAATTATTCTCACGAGTGATGGTGTTAATGAACCAAATGAAGGCATGTGGTGAATGAATCACTGATTTGCAGAATATTGAGAAAGTGTTAAGATCTTTGACTGCAAACTTTGATTATATTGTTATGTCTATTGAGTGTCGAAGAGCCTTGATGAGATGAAGGTGGAAGAACTTCAAGCTTCATTGGAGGCTCATGAGATGATACTGAATCAGAGGAACTCATAAAGGGAGAAAGTGGCAGGACAACCACTTCAAGCAAGATTCATCAAGAAATCTAGTAAAGAGAAGGCTAAGTAGAGAAAGAATCTTGATAATGATGAGAAGTCAAGCAAGAATTCAAAGAATCACTTTGATTCAATCGAGAAATGCATGGACAACAAGAATTCGGGGCATAAAGTTGACATGAAAGAGGTGTAGTGCTATAACTATCAATGATTTGGTCATTATGCTCGAGATTGTCAAAGAAAGAAGGAAGCAAGAGCAAAATATATTGTTGAAGAGCAGTTTGCACATGCTGGAGATAGTGATTCTGATGATGTGATACTAATGGAAAATACTCAGTTGAGCAATGAGTAAACCAACATGTGGTACCTAGACTCAGGATACAGCAATCACATGACTGGTAATAAACCCTAGTTCACCAAGTTAGATGAATCAGTAAAGAATAGGGATGTAAATGAATATCGATGGGGACAGATACTATGATATCCGTATCTGCCCTGTTGGATAAATAAGATATCCATATCCGTCTCATATCCATGCGTGTATCCCGTTATGCAGGTAATCCGCGGGTTTTACGGTATATGCAGATATTTACAGATATCCATAGATAATTATTTTTTTTATAAAAAATATTTTTAGCTTCTTTTAAAGACAAAAAAAAAAGTTATTATCACATAACATCCATACGATTCACTCTTAGTTTAACAATTAAATTTCATCATATTAATTTTCTTCTTATTCACCAAAACATAATTAGATCCAAATATAATATCCACACATTTCATTTTTAACCAAACAAATAAAAGATATTGTGATCGTGAGTTATGATGGAAGAGCTGACGACAAAGGAGTAGGAAATGAGACATTGGTTCGACAGAGGAATGAGGACACTAGTTGGTTGGACTGTGAAATTGTTGAAGTGTGGTATAAAATATTGAAGAGTTTAAATATGAAATGAGTAATAAAATTTGAATGAAATGTGAAAGATTTTCTTAAAGGAAAATTTCAAAAAAAGAAAGAAAGAAATATAAGAAGACTAACTTTTTTTAGAAGATGAAAAGATAAAGTATAATAAACTAATGATATTTAAATGATTTTTATAATTTATTAACGGATATGGATATCCGCGAGCACGGGTATCATTAAAACTGTATCTATATCCATTAACAAACGGATATTTAAATATCCATTCATTTTATCTTGGATATCCATTAAGCTACCCATCCCATATCCGTGGCAGATTTTATCTGCGGATATCCGCGGGTACGAATTTTTTTGTCATCCCTAGTCAAGAAAGTGATCAAGTTTATAGATGGCAGACTCATCACATCAAGTGGAAAAGGAAACATATATGGGGTTAGAAATGATGGTCGAAAGGCCAGCATCAGTGATGTGTTATATGTACCTTAGGTGACAAGTAATTTGATAAGTATAGGTCAATTACTTGCAAATGGTACAACATGAAGTTGGAAAACTATCAGATGAAGGTGCATGATGGTGAAGGAAGGTTGATTTTGAAGGCACCATTAGGAGATAATAAAACCTTCAACGTTGAGATCAATGGGGTTGATCACAAGTGTCTTACTTCGACTGCAGAAGAAGACAAGAATTGGCAATGCCATAATAGGTATGTGCATCTAAAATTTAGAAGTTTAAATATGCTCAAACAGAAGAATATGGTGCATGGTTTACCTCAAGTGAATGAAACAAGTTAAGTATGTGAGAAATGTTTTAAAGCAAACCAGACTAGGAAATATTTCAAGCATGACTTGCCCGTGAGGTCAAAGAAAAAGCTAGATTTAGTTCACTCTGATGTTTGTGGACCTTTTGAAGGTAGAATGGAAGTAAAATCTATTTTCTAACCTTCATAGATTATTTAACCAGATATATATGGATCTATCTGATTAAAAAGGAGAGTGTCGTATTCACACAATTCAAGAAGTTTATATTGCATGTCGAGAAGCAGAGTGAATGCAAATCGAATAAATCGAGAACTGGTGGTGGAGGTGAAGACACTTGTATAAAATTTTCAATATTTTGCAATGAGGAAGGTATAGAGCACGAGGTCATTGCACCTTATACACCTCAGCACAATGGTATAACTGAGAGGAGAAATAGAAGTATACTGAACATGACCATGAGCATGTTAAAAACTAAAGAAATGCCAAAGAGATTTTGGGGTGAAGCAACTTAGATAATAGTATACATTCTAAATAGATGTCCAACTAAGAAGATAGTTGAGAAGATACCTTATGAAGATTGGACAAGACTAAAGCCAAATGTTAGTCATATTAGAGTATTTTGATAAATGTGTTTCAGGCATGTACCAGAACAATTGAAGAAGAAGCTAGATGATTAATCTCACGCAAAGATACTCATAGGTTTCGTTATATTGGTGCATACAAATTATATTCACCAAATGATGATAAATTGGTGATCAATATGGATGTTTTGGTGGACAAAATTTAAGGGTGGAAATGGACTCAGGAGTCAGCTCGACATGAGCAAGATATAATCGCAACTTTTTTGAATAAGAAGATCAAAAGAATAAGGCCACAATAACTCAAGTGGGATAACCACTTGAGCATAATGTTAGAAGATCGACTAGAAGGAGAACTGAGTTGACAAGGCTAGATAGATATGAGATATTTCCAGATCAAGCAATTGATGCAGATGGTGATCTCATAGAAGAAGCGATGATGATGGATGAAGTAGAACCAATTAATTTGGATAAAGTCATGAATGATTCAAATTGGTCAGCTACCATGAAAGAAGAACTCAGGGCAATAAAAAAGAACAAGATCTGGGAACTTGTTGAAAGATCTAGCAAGAAGCCAAAATATGTGAAGTAGGTCTACAAGGTGAAACGAAGGCTAAACTGTTGAATTTCCAAACATAAGGAAAGACTAGTGGCGAGAGGTTTTCTATAAAAACTGGTATTAATTTTGACAAAGTCTACACATCTGTTGCAAGGATGGAGACAGTCAGGATTGTCGTGTTGACTGCAGCAAACAAAGGATGAAGGATATATCAGTTAGATGTAAAGTTAGCATTTTTGAATAGACCATTGGAGAAATAGGTCTATGTCAGTTAAACCTCAGGATTTGAAATCAAAGGGCATGAGTCAAAGGTGTATAGGTTAAGGAAGGCTCTCTAGGCTTGAAACAAGCCACAACGGTTTGGAATAAGAGAATAGATAGCTTCTTGGTCGAAGTAGGTTTCACAAAATGTGTCTTAGAACTTGGAATTTATGTAAATGATGCTGATAGGGCCAGTCGAATCATTTTATGCATGTACATAGATGATTTGTTGATCACAGGTGCAAATGAAGATGAGATAAGAAGAGTTAAGTCGAAGCTGATGCAGAAGTTTGAAATGTCCGACCAAGGGAACTTGCCATATTTCTTAAGGATGGAATTTAAATATACAAGTTAAGGAATGTTCTTGCACCAAAAAAAGTATGCTCAAGATATCTTGAAGAGGTTCAAGATGAGTAATTGTAATGCAGATGCAATGTTGTTGGAGACATTACCAAAGTTGAGGAAGGATATAAATGATGAGTTTGTAAGTGCAACACTATACAAATAAATCATTGGATCTTTAAGGTATCTTTTCAATACCAGGCCATACATTTTCTATGGTGTCGGATTGTTAGCAAATTCACGTAGAAACCCAAAAATTGTCATCTCATTACAATCAAGAGAGTATTGAGATACATAAAAGGTATGATTGATCATGGTGTGCTGATACCAAGGCAAACATAGACTAGTATAGAAGTAGAGGTATATGACTACACTGATTTAGATTTTAGTGAACATCAAGATGAAAAGAAAAGTATTGCAAGCTTGATATTCATGATCGAAGTTATTCTAATCTCTTGGAACTCAAGGAAGTAAAACATTGTTGATTTGTCATCGTGTGAAGATGAGTATGTGGCTGCATCATATGCAGAATATCAAGCAACATGGATAGAAATGTTGCTAGAAGAGCTCAAGATCATGAAACTTAAGAAAATGAAGTTTTTTGTATGACAAATCAACTATCGACCTAACCAATCATCATATGTATTATGGTCGAAGTCAACACATAAAGAGAATGTATAATTTTATTAGGGATCAATTACACAAATGAAAGCTTGAATTTAAGCATTGCAAGTCAGAACTGCAACTAGCTAATATACTCACCAAGCCATTGAAGAAAGTTAGGTTCGATAAGTTGAAGAGAAGCATTGGGATGAGAAGTCTAGACAACGTGAATTAAGGGGTGTGTTGGAAGGAATAATTCACGATTTTAGTAAGCAATTCGTGTTTAACAAGCCTGTGTGACCTAGTCGAAGTGGCTGCAGAGAGCTGTATTCGACAGAGTCGAAAACAACATATAATTTTTGTCTGTGTGTAAGCCTGTATTTGACAGAGTTGCATACAGCAGGTTGAAATTTGTATGATTTATTTTTTGCATTTCGATTATCAATATAAAGGCGTTCTATACTGTTAATTTACAACAAATTCACTTTCTTCTTCTTCTTCAAACCTTAATTGTTCCAACACTAATGCCATAATCATTCACAATGCAAATCAATGATTGTAATACACATTTATTATTATTAATTTTATTTAAAATAATTAATAATTAATAATTAATATTAATAAAAATACTTTTTTATGTTTTTAAATAACACACTTTGTAGAGATAGCATGGGGTCAAGGGGGGACAACCCTTGCAAGGCACGTGAAAAGCTCAGGGGCAAATTTTTTTGTTTCAGTAAACATTTTCACCTTGCAAAATTTGTTTTCATTGTTTCTAATCAAGTTATCACTAACATAATTATAGGTATCAACATTTGAAACTTGGAGACACAAAACTTAACATATCATAACATGATTATCAATATTGTCACTAAGTAAATCAATAATGGATATCAACTTCTGAACCCTAACAAAGTCAACAACAATGGCAATGTATCAACCTTTGAAACTAAATCAATTACGAATATCAACACTTGAACCTTACCATTGCATTATCAAAATTTGATACAAAATTATTTGTTCAAATGAACAACAATCATGATTGGTATGAAGAATCGACTTATGCTAATACATATAAAATCATAATGATTTTCTTATTCAAATGAACACATCAATTTTAATATGTATATCCCATATACATTAATAGAACAAAGCCAATATATATATATATATATATATATATATATATATATATATATATATATATATATATATATATATATATATATATATATATAAACGCGTTGTTATAGTTATCCTATGATTTAATGGATTCGTAAGCCCATTTTCCAACATACAAGAAAGAATACGATTTTATAATCATATTATACATGCAATCATACAAAACTGATTCATGGTTTCATAAGCGGCTCTGGTATTACTCAAGGAAAATTACGATAAATGCAACATATAAAGTCACAAAAAATCCATTGTGATGGATCCTTACGAATGGTCATGAATCCGAAATAAATTGATTATCTATTGTAGTGAAATTCATTTGATATTTGAAACAGATTGATCATGAACACAACAAAAACAACAATTACGCTACTCACTCCATACAAACAAAGTCAATAATGATGAATTATTTTGCCTACATTGCTAGTTGTGTACAAAGAGAAGTCGTAGAGAGAGCATGAACTCAAAATTCTGGTGCGGCTAGGGTTATGATAATACATTAATGAGTGACTATCATTTAAGTATAATGGTTCTATTTATATAACCACTTATACTCACTATAGATTACTGTGTACCGTGTTACTCTAATTAGCGCGAATGCATCGTAAAAATGCACCACTAAATCATAAATGAATCTTATTCATTAATGTATTCTCTTGTTTATCTGTTATTATGTTTATGAAATTTTAATTTCTCATTACATTGACAATAATATTGAATCACTTATTTAATATATAAACAAAGAGCATTGTTTAGCAACACATTACTTTTACCCAAGTGACAAGAATGTCATATAATCAGACAAAATATTTTTGTGATAATAATTATGTGTATAATTACCTTTTATATTGTTTACAGTGAAATTTGGTAAATAAATACTTGTTTCTATTAATACTTAAGGGATCAAACTCGAAAATCACCCGTACATATTTATGTGCATTTATTACTTGTAAAAATCATGATGTTGTCGAAGTTACAACTAACTCCTCGAAAAGAAATGTTTGTTGTGATCAATTGCAATTAGGAAAGTGCTAAAGAGTAAAAGGACTAAATGTAAAACTGTAAGTAAAGTAAAAAAGAGGCCTTGAAATCGAAAGACAGGTGCAAAAACTAAGAAAAAAGTTTGAAGTTTAAGTGCAAGTAATGTAAACTGACAGGAAAAGTAAAGGAAATCGAAAGGGACTTTAATGCATAAAAAGACTTTTAAAGTAAAATTACTAGAAATGTATAAAATGGTGGAACTGGAACGCATACGTACATCTTTCCCTCACTCGTTTCTCAAGACGCAGGTACTTTGAGTTTACAGAAATGTGTGTAAAACTAAGGACCCCCTACAAAATGAACCTAAGTGTTCTTATATACTACTCTACGATAACTGTCTATGAATGGTAGACTACTCCTATGGTGACACATCCCAAGTCCTTGCAGCGGTTTCCCTCGACATGCTCCCATGTTTTCTGAATAACCATCGATGCTGAGGCAATTTCCACCTTGTGATATCATTTGAATTTCTTAACTGCTTTGCTAGGCGCCAAGAACATATTGTCCTCATCGAGCTCTTCAACGTCGACCATGTTAAAGTAACATGCTCTATCGTATTGTTCATTGTAGTGATAAACTCCACATGTAGCATCCAAGTCAACATTATTTTCATTATATTTGATGAACTCCACATGTAGCATCCAAGTCAACATTGTTTCCATTATATTGATGAACTCCACATGTGGTGATTGAGTCAACATTGCTTCCGTTGCAGTGATGAACTCCAACCTTAGCCAACATAGCATAGTATTCAATTTCTCTAAGTCCCTAAGTTACTCACCACGTCCTTCGACCTTTCCACCTTCGGCTGACATCACTTCATGTGACTTCCAACTTTGAGTCATTTCACACCACTTCGAACAGGTAGTTAGAAGCATCCATTTGCTTCAAATGTGATACCACAATGTAGTCCTTGGCTTGTTGTTGCTTTCTGAATCCTCAATTTTGCTTGACTGATGCATTTACCTTTCGTATTTTTGAAAATCTATCTTACATTTTGTTTCTTATTCTTCAAATTTTGTTTTAAGCATATGGTCGCATTCGCCTCAATGAAACGGTCAGGATGATGGTGGTTTTGTGCCCTAATGAAACTATTTTCCAAACTCCAGTGACTGGTTCACCGGAGAAGATGACCGGAGAGGGTGAATGACCTTCACGCATAATCTTTGAATCTCAACTGTTCAGATCATGTCAGGTGTTTTAATCTGTTGCATTGGACCTCATGCAGGCTTTCAAGTGATGTCTACCATGCACCATTAGCTAAGAAGCGTTGAATCTGCCACGTCAGTTAATGAGGCCAGATCCAACGCTTGTGGTATTTTCTTAGTTTATTTCTTTTTTTATTTTTTTAAAATTGTTTTTATCTTCAAAATTTCATAATAATTTCATTTTTATCCAAAAATTCCCAAAATAATTTCTAAAATTTTGTTTTATTTTTCTTCATCTGATTTTATTTTTGGAGATTTTTATTTTATGATTTACTATTTTTACTTGATTTTATCTTTTTTCCTTTGTTTTAATTGGTTTAAAAATACTTTTATGACTTTTAAAATTCTGAAATATTTTTCATATGCTTCTTGATTTATTTCTGACCTTCCATAATTTTCTTGGCCATTTACTTGGTGATTTGAAGGACTTTATGGATTTTTTCTTTTATTTTCCTTTTAAAAATTATTTTAAAATTCTCTTTGATGCATTTTATTTCATTTTATTGCATCTTATATTTGTTTGACCTATGTTGACTTCTGTTGGCCTTAGATCTTGGTTAATTTGATCTTAAGTTTCATGAAACTCAATGGATCTTGGGTGTTGATGGGGTGAAAACCCTAATCCACCAAAATGGATGATTGATTTTGATGATAACTTGATCAATGCCTTGATCCAATTTTGTATTCTCTTTATTTTGTTGTCTCCTTCTATCTTCATCTCTTTCTTTTTCTTTTTCACCTTTCCTCTTGATCAATTGGATGATGTGTGATCCATCTTGTTCATGAGATCTTGATTGTTGCTTGATGAATTTTCATCATTTCAAATCTACCATTTGATTGATCAATTATCAATTAAGATACTTTAGATTGATGCATAAGTTTGTCCTAAGTATCATGAAAGGTTTATTGATGTAATGGACCCTTCTTCCTTGACTTAGGTCTTGATCCACCTTGTTTTGACTTGTGCTATGTAACACCCCATTTTTAATTTACTTAATCATCGTGTGTTATTTTATTTGTTTGGCTGTTTAGGGAGTGTATAGTTAGGCGCATAGGAGTAGTGTCCTTAACAGATCGGAAGTAAATAGAGATGTTGGGATAATAATAAAGTAATAATGAATAATGTGGGGACATATTTAATAATAGTAGTGTGAGGAATATTATTATTATTGTGTCTAACATTAGTATTATTATCATTATTATGGTTAGTGGGAGGATAGGAAGAAAGAAGAATATTTTGGCGGAGATAGAGAGCAACTAGAGAACTCTGAAGAGATCAATTATTTTATTAAAGCGACGAATTAATAATTGTTAGTTCAAGAGGGTATTTAAGGTAACTCTAATAATTGATCAATTGGGTTGAGATGACAAATATCAATTGGAGATGTTTTACCCTATCGGATTATATTATATAATATTGGGTTATATATATATATTTGTTAGTAAGAAAAGAGGGAAGAAGAGAAAGAAGGAAAAGAAGAGAAAGAAAAGAAGGGAAGGAAAAGAGAGAAGAGGAGAAAGAGGAAAAATTGAAGAACCTCCGTTTCAATCGCGATTAATCGGGTAAGGGTGAGAAGTTTCGATTATATTTCGATTGTATATGTATATGTATGTGTTTGTTTGGTTTATTTTTGGTTGAAAATGTTAGGGTTAACATTTGATATAAATGGTAAATTGAGGGGAAATTGATGTTTTCATGGTTGGAAATCGATATAAATCACGTAGTACGATGGTATTGTATGTATGAACATTGTTGATACTTGTTTTGATTGATTGAAAACGTTTTGGTTGGGAAAAGTTGAATTTTTGGGTTTGGAAGCCATGAGGAGCGCAGAATCACAATTCTGGTTCTGGTGCGATTCCCCAGGCGAATCAGAATTCACCAAGCGAATCAGGTCTTGCCGCAGCCTCGCCAGGCAAAGTGCTGGCGAAGAGGGATTCGCCAGGCAAAATTCTAATCCGCCAGACGAAATTCAAGAGACAGAACTTGGTTCAGCTACTGGAACTTTTGGATTTTCAAAAATGACGTTTCGCCGCAGCTTCGCCAGGCGAAGTGCTGGCGAAGAGGGATTCGCCAGGAGAAATTCTAATTCGCCAGGCGAATCTGGCAGTTTTTCAATAAATTATTTTCTTTAAAAATTCATAACTTTTGATCCGTAACTCGGATCGAGACATTCTTAGTACCGTTGGAAAGCTAGTAAAATATTCTTTCTATTCAAAATGGTTTGGAGGACACTAGACGATTTAGTTAAGTCGTGGTTTTGTAAAAGTGTTGTGTTGTCGGATTTTTATCGCGTAAAATGCGTGCAGTTGGTGTGTTACCGTGGGTTATGCTATTGTCATATAAATGTGGAGCTTTTAGGCTATTTATATGATGTTGCTGTTGGTAGCCTTTGTGGTGTGAATCCTAGTGAATTGTGTTTTGTGCAGGTGATAATGGTTATGGTTGTTTGTGATCTTATGGTAAGCTACATTGTATAAATGAATATCAATGTAGGATGTGAGTAGTTCATTGTGTGTATTATGATGAATGAATTGATTTGATAGTTGTAGTAATACTATTGTGTAACAGTGCATGGTGCCTGTGGGGGAGTCTCGGCCTGGCTGTTACAATTTAAATATTTCATTGTGTTATGGAGTTGTATTGCATTGTGTCATTGAGTCACATTGCCTTAGTATGTATGTGTTTATTGAATTATGATGGATAATGACAAGTGCGTCATGATGGTGATTATTATGTGGTTGGTGGATCGTAAATGGAAGCGGCAAGTATGTCGTGACTGTGTGTTACATATATGTCATATCTGTGAATATGAATATATATTGTGTTTTGGTGTGAGACCTATAAGTTATATCTGTGAACATGAATATAGGTGATGTGCTGGTGTATGTTTATATATATATATATATATATATATATCTGTATATCATGATTTGTGTATATGAATATATGATATCTTTGTATGTTATATGTGTTAACATGTGGTGTGCGGGTGAGTTGAATAATATACGTGGATTTTATGTTTAAATATTATTATGCAATCTTGATTTAATTGTTATTTCTCACCCTTCTGCTGGAATATGCTTTTATGGCATAGTGCAGATTAGCCGCTGTAGAGGCGTGAAGGCAAGTTGAGGGATTAGATCTTCAGTTTTCTTAGATCTTTGGTGTCTTCTCTGATACGTAACACGGGAGTCGGGGGAAACGCTTGTGCTATTTATGTTTATGTGTGTAAATATATATTTTGATGTTATGAAACAACTTATTTTGTAAAACGAGTCAATTATGGATCTTCCGCTTTATTCCATAATTGAACCTTTCTTTTGTTGGAAAAAGTTTCCCGTTGTTATTCAGTCTATTTTGTGTTATGTATCAAAGTTATAAGCAGGTGGATTATGTTTTTCTAAAATGTGGCATCCTTATTTCTGTCAAAAAGAATTTTTATTCACCTTGATTTCATTATGTATTATTTATCCGCTAGATGGGAATTGGGGTGTTACAATTGGTATCAGAGTTGGTCGGTCCGTCCGGCCAGGTTGTCTATTTGTGTTGTTCCCTAGTGGGCGACATGTGTGTCAAAACGCTGTCGGTGCTTGTTTTGTTTTCCATTTGCAGGTTGGGAATGAGATAAGTGGGGGAGAAACCGGTGCTTCTCCAAGTTGCTTCAGTTGGTGTAGTGTGTCGTTGTTTGCGAGATTATAAGTGTTGTTTGGACAGTGTTGTTCCCGATTCCAGAGGGAATGCGGAGGTGAGGTTTATGTCGACTAAGGATTTATGCCTTAGGTAGTTTTGTGCACAAGCTGCAAGAAATGCTATTATGGTCTGGTAAAGATAGTCTATGCCCCATCATGATTGTCGGTTGTCTATTGACAAATTGAGGAACTGATCACCCTTAATTTCTTGTTAATAGCAGATGGAAATATGTTGGATGGAATAGGCGTGTCTTTCCGGCTTGGATAGTGTGTACAATGAATTGTTGGGAGTTAAGAAGATGATTATGGATTGTTTTGATGAGTCAATGCAGATTCTTATATCGGAAGATGAGGCGGATTAGAAGCTTTAGTATGTTAGTCAAGTCAGAATGTCTCTGAGGGAGAATAATCGGGCATTTGGATGGTTGCTCCTCAAAGAGTAGAGAGTAAACTTAAATTGGACGAAGGTGAATAGTTAAGGTTTATATTTGCTAAGTAAGTAGAAAAACTCTTAGGCGATGAGGCCAAGATGTTTGTTATGTTTGTGATAATGGTGTTCTGGAATTGACCGGAAAGCCACAGTGAAGGGCTGCCAGTTGTGCGTGATTTCCAGGTGTGTTTCCGGATGGAATATTGGATGTTAGCGTTAAAATTACCCGGACTGTAAGAGCAGTTGGAAGATTTACTGGAAAAGAGATTTGTGAGACCAAGTGTGTCACCTTAGAGAGCTGCAGTATTGTTAGTAACAAGAAGGATGGATGATTGGAATGGTTTGGTTGAGTTTGATTGAAATTGCAACTGTTTGGAACGCTTGATAAGAGTGGTGAATTTTGTGAGTCTGGACAAGTTTGGATGAGGTTCGGTTTGGTTTTATGTCATAAAGACAGGATTTATTCAATTATGTAGCAGAGTAACCGGGTACCCAGTGAAAATTTTACAAAAAATTTAAGAATTTATATCTTTTGGAATTTGGTTGGGCATTACAATGTACAGTGATGTTGTTCGGTGTTAGTAAAATGCGTCTGGAATGTTTGTGGAGTATATGAACCGTATCTTCCATATTTAATTGGATAAGTTCGGAGTGGTGTTCATTAGGGATGTTCTGATCTATTATAAAATCAGAAGGAGAGTATGTAAGTTGGTTGAGAATCGAGTTGCGAGTGTTGAAAAGAAAGGAATTTTTTTATGCTAAGTTATTCAAGTGAGAATTTTGGCTGAAAAAGGTTAGTTTTCTTGGATATGTGATTTCTGATGATGGTCTTGTTATGGATCCATCGGAAGTAGATGCAGTTCTACAATGAGAGGCTCCGAAGTCGGTTAAGGTGATTAAAAGCTTTTTGGACTTTCGTCGGTTATTACCGGAGGTTATGGAAGGCTTTCCAAGTTAGCATTTTCGTTACTTTAGTTGACGTGCAAAGGGTAAGTCGTTTGCTTTGGATGTTCATTGTGAGGAAAGTTGGAGAGGGTTAAAGTAGAATTTGTCTACGGCTCCAGTTTTGATTCTACGTGATCCTGATAAACCGGTTGTGAGGTACTGGGATGTGTCTATGATGAGTTTAGTCAGTGGTTAATGCGAGATGGTAAAGTCGTGGCTTATGCTTTACAACGATTGAGGATTCATGATTTCAAGATGGTGGCGGTTACTTTTGTGTTGAGAATCTGGAGGTATTATTTTTATGGTTTTGAGTTCAAAGTGTTTAGTAATCACAGGAATATTGAGTACCTGTTTGGTCGGAAATAATAGAGTATGAGACAACGAGGATGGTTGGAATTCCTAATGAGTTATGACTTTAGTTGGAATTATCCTATTGGTGAAGTTAAGTCAGAAGTTTTTATACCTGTCTGTTTTGATGGTCAGAGGATTAGAATTATTTGAGCAGTTCAGAGACTTGTGTTTGGTGCGTGAAATAGCACAGTAGAGTGTGAGGTTGGGTATATTAGAAATGAACTATGATTGTTCTGGTGAATACTAGAGAGAGTCAGAAGTTGGATATGGAATGGGTAGATTTGATTGTTGCGAGTAATCAGAGTGCGCATCGAAAGGGTGATGTGGCATATTTCGTATATGCGTGTGTGACTTGTAAGAGTTCATAGGTGGAACATTGGAAACATGTAGGAATGATGAGACCATTGGACGTTTCAGAATGGAAGTGTTAGGTGAAAGGTTTAAATATTACTCATGGGCTACTATGTAGATGGATGTTTTGGTTATATGTTCGATTGGTGAATCGTAGCATTGTTGTAATAATGTTGTGTCGTGGAACTTTATGTTCTTGTTTTTGTTGTTGCCTCGTTTCCATCGTGATGGTTCGAGTGCAAGTAGCTAATTCCAATGTGGGGAATTAGGGGAGTGTTACCTATGGTGAGGGTAACGATTTCGTTGTGCTCTAGTTCTAGAGTGAATCTACGTGTTCGTAACTTGGGTATTCTTTGAGTCGTGAGTTAGTCGTCAAGTGCATTGTGGCATTGCATCTTGTCGTTGTTGTGGTTACTGTTAGCAAGGTGGGTTGTCAGTTTGTATTATTCGTGGTGTGCCTAGTGTTGGCAGGGTAGTTGGTTAGTCGAATGCGAGAGTCGTATCCGGAGTTGTTCGTCTCAGTTATATTTTCGAGGACGAAAATATTTTAAGTGGGGGAGAGTTGTAACACCCCATTTTAATTTATTTAATCGTCGTGTGTTATTTTATTTGTTTGGCTGTTTAGGGAGTGTGTAGTTGAGAGCATAGGAGTAGTGTCCTTAACGGATCAGAAGTAAATAGAGATGTTGGGATAATAATAAAGTAATAATGAATAATATGGGGACATATTTAATAATAGTAGTGTGAGGAATATTATTATTATTCTGTCTAACATTAGTATTATTATCATTATTATGGTTAGTGGGAGGAAAGGAAGAAAGAAGAATATTTTGGCGGAGATAGAGAGCAACTAGAGAACTCTGAAGAGATCAATTATTTTATTAAAGCAACGAATTAATAATTGTTAGTTCAAGAGGGTATTTAAGGTAACTCTAATAATTGATCAATTGGGTTGAGATGACAAATATCAATTGGAGATGTTTTACCCTATCAAACTATATTATATAATATTGGGTTATATATATATATATATATATATATATATATATATATATATATATATATATATATATATATATATATATATATATATATTTGTTAGTAAGAAAAGAGGGAAGAAGAGAAAGAAGGAAAAGAAGAGAAGGAAAAGAAGAGAAAGAAAAGAAGGGAAGGAAAAGAGAGAAGAGGAGAAAGAGGAAAATTGAAGAACCTCTGTTTCAATCGCGATTAATCGGGTAAGGGTGAGAAGTTCCAATTATATTTCGATTGTATATGTATATGTATGTGTTTGTGTGGTTTGTTTTTGGTTGAAAATGTTAGGGTTAACATTTGATGTAAATGGTAAATTGAGGGGAAATTGATGTTTTCACGGTTGGAAATCGATATAAATCACGTAGTATGATCGTATTATATGTATGAACATTGTTGATACTTGTTTTGATTTATTGAAAACGTTTTGGTTGGGAAAAGTTGAATTTTGGGGTTTGGAAGCCATGAGGAGCGCAGAAACAGAATTCTGGTTCTGGTGCGATTCCCCAGGCGAATCAGAATTCGCCAGGCGAATCAGGTCTTGCCGCAGCTTTGCCAGGCGAAGTGCTGGCGAAGAGGGATTTGCCAGGCAAAATTCTAATTCCCCAGACGAAATTCAAGAGACAGAACTTGGTTCAGATACTGGAACTTTTGGATTTTCAAAAATGACGTTTCGCCGCAGCTTCGCCAGGCGAAGTGCTGGCGAAGAGGGATTCGCCAGGAGAAATTCTAATTCGCCAGGCGAATCTGGAAGTTTTTCAATAAATTATTTTCTTTGAAAACTCATAACTTTTGATCCGTAACTCGGATCGAGACGTTCTTAGTACGGTTGGAAAGCTAGTAAAATATTCTTTCTATTCAAAATGATTTGGAGGACACTAGACGATTTAGTTAAGTCGTGGTTTTGTAAAAGTGTTGTGTTGTCGTATTTTTATCGCGTAAAATGCGTGCAGTTGGTGTGTTACTGTGGGTTATGCTATTGTTATATAAATGTGGAGCTTTTAGGCTATTTATATGATGTTGTTGTGGGTAGCCTTTGTGGCGTGAATCCTAGTGAATTATGTTTTGTGCAGGTGATAATGGTTGTGGTTGTTTGTGACCTTATGGTAAGCTACATTGTATAAATAAGTATCAATGTAGGATGTGAGTAGTTCATTGTGTGTATTATGATGAATGAATTGATTTGATAGTTGTAGTAATACTATTGTGTATTACGGTGAGTATGTATCTCACGTATGATCAAGGGGATCGTGAAGAGGTATAGTTGTTATTATACCTATGTCTTGTACATAGTTTGTGTCGTGCATTTCATGTTGTGTCTGGTGGAGACAGCTAGGTGGGAATCCATGATGGGTGCCTAGTATTGTCCGGACTCCAATGTGGAGTTGTTATGGAGATAAATCATTGCTCAGTGGAAGTGTATGTGATTTATCTGGACTCCGATGTGGAGTTGGTATGGAGACAAATCATTGCTCAGTGGGAGTGTATGTGATTTGTCCGGACTCCAATGCGGAGTTGTATGGAGATAAATCATTGCTCAGTGGGAGTGTATGTGATTTATCTGGATTCTTTATGAATCGGGTTCAATTGAATGAACCATGTGAGTGGTACCACTTGCATTGCATTGTGTCAGTGTCTGTGTGTAACAGTGCATGGTGTCTGTGGGGGAGTCCCGGCCTGGCTATTACAATTTAAATATTTCATTGTGTTATGGAGTTGTATTACATTGTGTCATTGGGTCACATTGCATTAGTATGTCTGTGTTTATTGAATTATGATGGATAATGACAAGTGTGTCATGATGGTGATTATTATGTGGTTGGTGGATCGTAAATGGAAGCGACAAGTATGTCGTGATTGTGTGTTACATATATGTCATATTTGTGAATATGAATATATGTTGTGTTTTGGTGTGAGACCTATAAGTCATATCTGTGAACATGAATATAGATGATGTGGTGGTGTGTGTTTATATATATATATCTGTATATCATGATTTGTGTATATGAATATATGATATCTTTGTATGTTATATGTGTTAACATGTGGTGTGCGGGTGAGTTGAATAATATACGTGGATTTTATGTTTACATATTATTATACAATCTTGATTTAATTGTTATTTCTCACCCTTCTGCTGGAATATGCTTTTATGGCATAGTGCAGATTAGCCGCTGTAGAGGCGTGAAGGCAAGTGGAGGGATTAGATATTCAGTTTGCTTAGATCTTTGGTGTCTGCTCTGATACGTAACACGAGAGTCAGGGGAAACGCTTGTGCTATTTATGTTTATGTGTGTAAATATATATTTTGATGTTATGAAACAACTTATTTTGTAAAACGAGTCAATTATGGATCGTTCCGCTTTATTCCATAATTGAACATTTCTTTTGTTGGAAAAAGTTTCCCGTTATTATTCAGTCTATTTTGTATTATGTATCAAAGTTATAAGCAGGTGGATTATGTTTTTCTAAAATGTGGCATCCTTATTTCTGTCGAAATTTTTTTTTATTCACTCTGATTTCATTATGTATTATTTATCCGCTAGATGGGAATTGGGGTGTTACATGCTACATGTTTAAGGAGTATGATCTCTATCGTATCTCTAACATGTATGGTACATAAAGTGTTATTGACCGGCCTCCTAAAGTATGATCTTCCTTATAGATTGTGCTACGATTGCTTAACATAGCGCTAAATTTATCCTGAATCGGATTATTAATTCTAACACTAACATTAACCACATAACTGTGTTAACATTTATTTTTATGTCATTTACTTTTATGCACATTTATCTTTAAGTCATTTACTTTCTTGCATCGTATATATTGCTCTATTATTGTCATTTACATATCATTTGCTATTGTTTATGATTATACCTTTTTTCTTTTGTCCACTTGGACTTTCTTTTTCTCTTTTAAGACATTAATAAATGCTTAAACCATTAATAGACTTAATGCTTCCTTGGACTATGCGGTGACTATCCTTTGCTTGGATGATGGACTTATTGGACTTAGAATTAGGTTCTTTACCCTATGCTTTGGAGTTATGACTTGAGACCTTGGAATTCATCTGGTACCTTGACCTTGAGTTGACTTGTGGAAGAGTTAGCAACCTAATCTTTGGCTTGGTTTAACTTCTCCTTTATCTGATGCTTGGTTATTTTTCTGCTTATTGTTGCTTATTGCTTGAATCAAAAGGATGGGATAGCTTAGTATCTTGGTTAGATCTTTCCTTACTTAGCTTTTATTTTATACTTTAGGATAATCTCTTCATCTCCTCCCCTTCTTAAATTTTCAAAATCTTCTCCATTTTTCAAAACCTTCTTGTTTTTAAACTTGAACCACTTTCATAATAAACCTTTACTTTGTGCTAATCAAGACCATTTTCAAGACCATTTTCAAAAGACATAAAAAATACTTAACTCATTCAAACCATTTTGTGCCCTTGGTGCACTTTTCATTTTTAATTTTTCTTAAGGATTAGACATGAGTCATTTTCATAGTTGAGATGTAATTCTCCTATCTCCATAATTATGTTTGATGTTGACTTTTTTCCACTTGAGAGAGCTAAAGACATACATGTTTATTTTAATCCAAGTTGGAGCCTTTCTCAATAGTGATGCAAAGGTCCATTTTCATATACTTGTGGGTGACTAGTTTAGTGTTCTCCTTAAAATTAACAACTTTTCTTGTCCATTTAAAATCAATCAAAATAAATCTCTTTTGTTATTTTTACCACTAACTACGAGGTTTTGATCCTCCATTGCACTTTATGGGTACGTAGGCACGAGGCTCAGGAAGTCTTGTCAAACACAAAAAATCCTAAAAAAATACTTCTCTTCAAATCTCCACCATCTTTTGCAAACAACACATTTGATAATCCTGAAACACACTGCGTATTTGACTCAGATTGCACATGTTTTATCACCGTTTTATTGTTATTTTCTTGTGTTATGTTGGTATTTTGTCTGGATTTTAGGTGAGTAGCCAAATGAGAGTCGTTCGTGAAGAAACGAGGCAAATCAGATGAAAAGCAGAGAAAAAGGAATGAATTGTACACATGATGTTCAACATGGTATTGGCCATAGGAATAGCCATGAGGTGGATAAATTCTCCCACGCCCAACGCTCAAAAGACCAAGTCATGGCCACATTGGGAACATGGCGGTCACTATCCTCAGATGGCGGTTGCCATCTTTGAAAAGGACGCTTTAGTCAAAAGGCAGTTGGAGACCTCACCTATGACCACCACTTTTCTCTCCCACGAATGCTGAAGCTTCCACTTGACTTCCAAGACAATGAACCACTATAAATAGGACCTTTATTTCACTTTTTCATAATCCAAACTTAGTTGCAACTTAGACATGTATTTCATATCTGTAAAATGATAATTTTTCACATCGGAAAGTTATTGTACCATAGTTGTAATCGGGTTTGAAGCATCGTAGATTTAGAGTTTTAATCTTGTCGTCATTTACTTTCTAGTTGTACCAGATTAAAGTCTCCGATTGGAGCAGTTTTTTATATAATTCCACATTTATTTTATTTTTTTTCCTCGCATCGCTTTTACTTTATTTACTTTATCGCATCGCTCTAATTTCGTTTAATTTCTCGCATCGCTTTAATTTCATTTATTTTCCTTGCAATGTCTTACTTTGTTTATTTTATCGCACGATTATTTGTTCGCTTTATTTTATTATCACAAAAGATTTATTTTCAAAACCATACTTTGATCGTATCATTCTTGTTGTTTATTTTCACAACCCAATTGCACACTTTGCACTTTATTACCCAAAAATGTCTTATCCTGATTATCAGTCATATGCTATGTTGTTTACTATAACCATGTCCAGCTAAATCGTTAGTGCTGGGATGTGAGGACCTTCGATTCGACGGTACTCCATATGTTGTATCTATAGGAACACTTTTGGGGCTGTTTTGACTTTAATACATTTTTTTTGTGGTTAATGTGATCAGTTACTACGAAAGTGGACCGTGATTAAGTCGGGTAAGATCGAAAGTTGTCCGACAATTTAAGATAAAAATTAGTTGGTTTTCTATTAGAAAAAATAGCGAAAGCGCTTTGTTAATCAATTAAGAAAGTTTAATTTTATTAGAAGGAGATTTTAAAACTATTTTCGAACACGTTTATAGGTTTAGGATCCGGTTGTCCGAGCATATGCCAGAAACCATTTTAAGTTAAAGTTTCCAATCAAAAGCACTTTTCAACTAAGCTAAAGAGATTATTACATAAAAAGGATTTTCTACTTTAACTCAAGACGCGACCGATGCAGCGTGAGCAGCTGGTATAGATTAGAGATTAAGTCTGGTTTCGATTACGCTAACACGACGGTTCCTTTTTAATTAACTCTTTTTCAAGGAAGAAAATATTTCCCCGTAAGTGATTCTATTTAGAAACAATAGGAGTACTGTTTGATCGATGTGAATTACATTCCAGTGTTATTTATCTGAATTTATTTAATCATTATTATTTACATTCTGTGTAATTTTCAAACCTTTTGATTTCGCCTTAAGTAGAACACCGTAACAATAGAAATCGATAGATTGACATTGGTCTCTGTGGGATCGATAATCTTTTATATTACTCTGATGTACTCCATATACTTGCAGATAGCACGCATCAAGTTTTTGGCGTCGTTGACGAGGACCAATAACGTCAAATTTCATACCCTATTGTTACACCGTCTAGATTAAGGCACCCCTTCGCTGGTTAATGCGAAGAACTCGCAGTACCATAAGTTTAGTAGATCTAATAGACGAACTAGAGAGATACGATCGCGCTCGTCTTTTGCTCAAAACATTTAAAAGAGCAATGGTAGAAGAACAAAACCAAAAACCCCTTAAAGACTTTGCCTTACCTTCTAATGAAGAACCTCATTCGAGTATTGTAAATCCAACAGTACCAGCTAATAACTTTGAACTAAAACCCGCTGTGTTGCAAATAGTGCAACAAAACCAGTTCGATGGTCTCCCTAATGAGAACCCAAACCAACATTTAAAATTTTTCATTCAATTAGTTGATACCTTAAAAAGCAACGGTGCTTCTCCTGAGGCGATACGTCTACGACTATTCCCTTTTTTACTTAGAGATAGCGCATAATCATGGTTAGATTCCCTTCCAGCAAATTCAATAACCACTTGGAATGACCTGAAGAAAGTATTCTTTGCTAGATACTTTCCACCAAGTAAAATCGATGTCCTACGAAACCAAATAACTAGATTTACTCAACAAGATGGCGAATCTCTTTTCGATGCTTGGGAAAGATATAAAGAACTATTAAGATTTTGCCCACACCATGGTTTAGAACAATGGATAATTATTCACACCTTCTATAATGGACTTCTCTATAACACTAAGATGACCATCGACGTTGCCGCCGGTGGTGCACTGATGAACAAACTATACCCCAAAGCTTGCACTCTCATTGAAGATATGGCACAAAACCATTACCAATGGGGGACGGAACGAACATCAGTGGAGAAGAAAAAAACTAAAGGTGGTATATACGAAGTCAGTTGCCTAGACTTGATGAAAGCAAAAATAGACGCCCTAGCACAAAAAGTCGAAAGTTTAACTGTTAACCCTACAACTACCGAAGCTGCAGTTCAACCCAAATGCAAAATTTGTGGAACCCAAGGACACATAACTGTTGAATGTAGTCTTTTAGCTGAACCAACCCCGGATCAGGTCAATTATGCCTAAGGAAACCCTTATTCAAATGCTTATAACCATGGATGGAGGAATCATCCAAACTTCTCCAATAAGAACAATAACCTTACTCAAAACTCTACACCTCATAGACCACCAGGTTTCCAAGCTCAAAGACCGGCACAGCCAATGCAAGCTGCTCCTCAGAAATCAAACCTTGAGAAAATCATGGAGAGCTTCATTTCAACCCAAACTCAACAAAATAAGGAATTCATGAACCAAAACATTCATATAAACGAGCTGATTACCCAACTAGGCACAAAAGTCTATTTTGTGGTAACCCACAATAAGATGCTTGAAACCCAGATCTCTCAAGTAGCACAACAACAAGCTGCTCAGGCTACGCTAGGAGGACAATTTCCTGGACAGCCTCAACCTAACCCCAAGGGGAATGCTAACGCTATTGCCCTACGAAATGGAACTACTTATGATAAACCTGTAGATCCTAGGTTGAAGAAACCAGAACAGCCAAAAAGAAATGTTGTGACTACACCTGAGAAACAAGTAGAGGAAAGTATAGAACCTGAAAAACAAAGAGAGGAGGAAGTTAAAAATAAGGAAGGAGTGAAAGATAACCAAGTATATGTACCACCCCCTCCTTATAAACCACCAATCATATATCTGTAAATACTTAAACAAACCAAATTAGATAACCATCATATGCTAAATTCCTGAAAGACATCTTAACTAACAAACGTAAACTTGACGATCCTAAACCATTATAATACAATTTCATCACTGATAACAAACTAGATAAGAAAGAGAAAGACCCCGGAAGTTTCTCTATACCTTGTGTTCTAGGAAGTCATGTTATCGATAAACCACTTCTGGACTTAGGAGCCGGTATAAGCTTAATGCCTTTAGTTGTCTGTGATAGGTTAAACTTGGGAGACATACAACCAACTAGGATGTCCCTTCAATTGGCTGATAGGTAGGTTAGTTAAATACCCAATAGGTATATTAGAAGACATTCCGGTTAGGATTGGCCAACTTTATATTCCAACAGATTTCGTCGTTATGGACATTAAAGAAGACAAAGAAATCCCTATCCTTCTAGGTAAACCATTCTTATCAACAGCCGGAGCCATAATAGATGTTAAAAGAGGAAAAATGACTTTCGAAATGGGAGATGAGAAGGTAGAATTCAACTTATCCAAATTTCTAATGGCACATGCCATAAATGACTCATGTTTTGCCATCGATATCATCGATGAGTGCATAAGAGAGTTGGACCAAGAAGAACCCACTAAAACTATTAAACTACCCTTGACCCTCATAATGGAGGATGATGGCCTTAAATCAATGGCACCTTATATAGATTCTAGTCTTTACCAATGCTTAGCACTCACACTTGACCATATGACTGGTTCTAAGAAACCACCAATAGAGCTTAAGGAGCTACCCAAGAATCTGAGATATGAATTCCTAGATGCACCCCTAAACAGTGACGAAACTAATCAACTCTTAGATGTCTTGAGAAAATATCTTGCAGCTCTAGGCTATAATATTTTCGATCTTAAAGGGATAAGTCCATCTGTGTGCATGCACCGGATTATGCTAGAGGAAAGTTTTTAACTCTCTAGAGAACACCAAAGAAGGATAAACCCTATAATGAGTGATGTGGTCAAGAGAGAAGTGTTGAAATTACTAGAGGCTGGAATAATCTATCAAATCTCTGATAGTAAATGGGTAAGCCTTGTACATGTAGTACCTAAAAAGGGAGGTGTCACAACTGTATAAAATGAGAAAGGAGAGCAAGTAGCAAAACGTATAGAAAACGGTTGGCGTATGTGCATCGATTATAGAAAGCTAAACAAAGTAACTAAGAAAAACCATTTCCCCCTTCCTTTCATTGATCAAATACTTGAACGGTTCGTTAGACACTATTACTTTTGTTATTTAGATGGATACTCTGGATTTTTCCAAATCCCTATTCACCCCGATGATCAAGAGAAAACAACCTTTACATGCCCTTGCGGAACATTTGCCTATCGTCAAATGTCATTTGGACTATGCAATGCCCCAGCTACTTTCCAACGATGTATGATGTCAATATTCACAGATTTCCTTGACGAGATCATGGAGGTTTTCATGGATGATTTCTCGGTATGCAGATCCAGTTTTAAAAACGGCCTAGCTAACCTTGAAAGAATTCTAGAAAGATGTGTGGAAGTTAACCTTGTTTTAAATTGTGAAAAATGCCACTTAATAGTTACCGAAGGGATATTATTAGGACACATAGTATCTGAAATATGCATTGAGGTTGACAAAGAAAAGATAGAGGTCATAGAAAACCTCCAACCATCGAAAATAGTTAAGGAAGTCTGAAGTTTTCTTGGACACGTTGGTTTCTATTGACGCTTTATCAAAGATTTCTCTAAAATATCTAAACCTTTAACTGGCCTTCGAATGAAAGACGTTGAATTCCTTTTCGATGAAAAATGTCTTGAAGCATTAAATCGCCTAAAGAAAGCACTAATTTCCGCACCTATCGTGCAACCTCCAGATTGGAACCAACCTTTAGAAATTATGTGCGATGCAAGAGATTTCGATGTTGGTGCTATTTTAAGACAACGAAAGGACAAGAGATTGCACCTAATGTATTATGACAGTAGAACTTTAGATGCCGCCCAACTTAACTATGTCATTACTGAAAAAGAACTCCTCGCAGTACTTTTCGCAATAGACAAATTTCGCTCCTATTTAGTTGGAGACAAAATTATCGTATATACTGATCACGCTGTCATTCGATATCTACTTAGAGAAAATGACGCAAAGCCTAGATTACTTCGTTGGATCCTCCTGCTACAAGAATTCGACTTGGAAATCCTTGATAAGAAGGGCATTGAAAATGTGGTAGTTGACCACCTTTCAAGGCTCGAATACCTAAAACCAGATCTTATACCTATAAATGATGACTTTACCTATGACAGACTTATAGCATCAGTTACAAATAATCACAGTGATAATCCCGATGATGAATTAGAACTAAATATCGAAGCTGAACTAGTTGTGACAAACGTACCTTGGTACGACAATTTCGTTAATTATCTACTTGCCGATATCATACCCCCAACCTAAACTATCAGTAGAAGAAGAAGTTTTTTCATGATGTGAAACACTTTTATTGGGACGAACCCCTTTTCTTCAAGAGAGGCGCAGATGGCATATTTCTTCATTGTGTACCTGAGGAGGAGGTAGAAAGTATAATTACTCATTGTCTCTTTGCACCTTATGGTGGACATGCGAGCACATCTAAGCAGGCCTCTTCTGGTGGTCCTTCAAGCAGGCCTCTTCTGGCTGACATTGTGGCGCGATGTTCATGCTTACATAGTCAGATGTGACCGGTGCCAACGCACTGGAAATATCTCTAGACATGACGAAATGCCCTTAAGAAATATTCAAGAAGTGGAAATCTTCGATGTCTTGGGAATAGATTTCATGGTACCTTTTTCCATCATCGATGGGAAACAAATACATCCTAGTAGTTGTTGACTACGTGTTCAAATGGATTGAGGCCATAGCCTTACCTACCAACGACACTCAAGTAGTCATAAAACTATTCAAAAATTACATATTTCCTAGATTTGGAGTACCTCGCCTCGTTATAAGCGATGGCGGATCCCATTTCATATCACAAATATTTGATAACCTCTTAAATAAGTACTCCCTCCGTCCCAAAATATAAGAGAAAAAAGTGCATTTTTTGTCCCAAAATATAAAAAGTCAACTTTCATCCTTTTCAAGGTAAAATTAAATGAAATTTGCATTTAATTTGCTTTCTCTCTCTCATATTTTCTATAACCAACAACCAATTAGAATTGTTTTTACATTTTTCAAAGAAATTTTTTTCAACAAAATATTAGTCAAAGTATTATGTTTTTCACTTTTCTTAATAAGTGTGTTTTGATTTTTTTTCTCTTATATTTTGGGACGGAGGGAGTATGGAGTAAAGCATAGAAGAGCAACACCCTACCATCCGCAGACTAGTCGACAAATATATATGTCTAATAGGGAGATCAAACAAATCTTAGAGAAAATTGTTTCAATCTCTAGAAAAGATTGGTCCACGAGACTACAAGATGCATTTTGGGCTTATCAGACCGCTTATAAAACCCTTATAGGAACAACCCCGTTTAAATTGGTTTATAGAAAATCCTGTCACTTACCCTTTGCGTTAGAACATAAAGCTTACTGGGATATAAAAGCCCTCAGCATGGATTATCTTATGGCTGGCGAGAAGTGAATTCTTGACATCCATAAGTTAGAAGAGCTCTGTCGTAACACATATGAAAATGCCATTATTTACAAAGAAATAACCAAAGCCTGGCATGACAAAAGAATCATGGGAAAAGAATTTAGTGTAGGTGACCCTGTACTTCTTTTTAACTCTCGATTGAGACTTTTCCCGGGTAAGTTACGTTCAAGATGGACTGGCTCGTATGAGGTCACTAAAGTCCTAAAATCTAGGGCAGTCGAGATACGAGACTGATCGTGTGGTCATTTCATCGTGAATGGACAAAGGTTAAAACATTATAACAGAGGTGACATCCCTACATACTATTCTAGCCATACTCTAATAGAGCCGCCAATTTCTACTTCAACAAAGTGATTAAAATCATCGTCGAGCTATCGACGTTAAACAAGCCTGCGTGGGAGGCAACCCACGAACCTTTTTATTTTTATTTTTGTTTTTGCATTATTTTCCATTAGTTACAAACAATGAATTACTTAATTTATTTGCTTAACAGGACTGACTTGTGTGATGTTTATGTTTCAGGTTTAGATCTCATCGATGTCGAAAGCCATATTCACACTAACAATATTTTTAGGATGCAGAGTTTTACCGACATGCATATCCGATTCAGGGATGACAGTCAGAGGGAACGATATGTAGTCTTATCTGAGAGACAAATGCTCCTAACCAAATACCCTGACCCCGCTTGTCTAGAAGCCTTAGGTCTTGAAGTCAATGTGAGATATCTGTGTCACCAACTTCAATGGGAAGAATATGCTGAAGCCATGAATGTTACCTACCGGAACCTCACTTTAGAGTTTCTTAGCTCAATTGCCTACAAACCTTACCATGGTAAAGGATTTAGCAAAGGCCTTATTACCTTCAGATTATTTGGACAAGAATAAAAATTTAACCACAAAGAGTTTAATAACCTATTAGGATTTCAGAGCGGCCTTGATACCGTAGGTGAACTTCCTAATTATGATTTCATGCAGGAAGAGATTGACATCTTTTGGAGTAAAATTATTGGTGGAGGTAGCTCTGACCCATCCACCATTTCTCTAACTGTATCCATAACCCAACCTTTAGGTATTTCTAAATGATATTAGCCCAGACCTTTTTTTGGAAGGAGTGATATCGATGAGCTTGCTAGCGCTGAAGAGATCCTTATGCTCTTTTGTGTCACCCAGTCCCATCCTGTTGCATCTGGAAATTTCCTCATCCAAAACCTACACCTAACTGCAAAATATACTGAAGGACATATCCATGTAGGAGAAACCGTAACCCATATTGCTTATGCCTTAGGTCTTTTGAACCAATTGTCTCACCTAACCCCTTATTGTGGCTATACCCTCATTAATTTGAACCACTGTTAAACCATGGCCTAGTGAGGAGAGTTTACTTTAGTACTTAACATTACAAACTCCTGATCAACAATGAAACAGTCCACTATTTTGGCCTACAACACCAAGGAAGGACTAATGTCCACAAGAAAGAAAATTGGTCTTATCTTTTAGAGGCCCAGGGAGAGACACCAGCTAGACCCAAAACCCCCCTGTTCCAAAATACCACCCTACACCTCCCTCAGATAGGACCATAGTGTTTTTTAACAATGTCAATTTGCAGAGGCGAGATGTTGACTCTGAGCTCAACGCCATGCGTCAAGAGATAGTTTCCCTTCGCGAAGGTCTTACTAAACTTACTTTGCAGATGGAGGTATCAGATGCTACACATGCCACGGAGACATATTGCCTTTATCAGGAGATCTATAGTCTTCGATGCCAACTTGTAGAGGCTCAGGCATCCTGTCCATCAAAACCAGGATGACTGACGCATATCGATTTAGAGGAGACACTGGACGCATTGAGGACACTACTCACATTCAGTGTGGGAGAGAAATTTATTATTTGATTCACCATTATTAGACTCATTTATTTTTCGTCGCCATTAGACTCATTTATTTTTGCAATTTTCTTCATCATTAAATTTTTTCCGCAAATCAGATTTATTCCTTCCGTTAGACTTATTAGTGATTAATTCCCTTAATATCAATTTTTCAGTTACGATGCAAATTTCCGGGTGAATTTTAAAATTTTTTAGTGTCTTTTATTGTTATTATTATTAATTCTAATTATTGCAAGTTTCGATTTTTTTTTATTTATAGCATTCTAGTCAAGGAAAAATCATCAAAACAGTTCCATACACCTCCGGAAATGCATCTGTACACCCCTAGAAGCCCAAACCCGAAGCCAAAGCCCGGCCACCCAAATCATGAAGATGGCATTCGTCGTCCCCCCTATGGCGTCCGCCATAGGGTCTGAAGCTTAATTCGGGACAAAATTAAGAAAAGTCATTTTCTCTCTCACAAACTCACCTTCAACCTCTCAAAACCCCATTGTCTTCCATTTTTGACCCACTTCAAATCCCACTAACTCACATTCACACTCAATAACTCACAAACCCGTTAACTTCCCTACTACCACGTCAACATTCCAACCATTAAAACCTCATTTTTCACAAAAAAATCCCCAAAATCCACATTTCCCTATCTTCACGAAACCCCCATTTTTTCTTCACAACATCAACAATGGCAGAAATGGGAGAGAGAGAAATCATTTTCCGCAAAGGACGAGACGAGAATAGGCAGAGGGAGAAGTACGAAGTCTTGCAGACACGCGAAGTTTTCCCCACGAGGTACATTGATGAAAATTGCTTGTACAATTTAGGGATTTATCATAGTGTCTTTTATCTGTTAGATAACTTAGGATTGTACGACATATTTGCTCATAAAGAACCCACCTATGAGAAGCTAACCTGGGAATTCTTAAGTTCCCTCATTTACACGGTTAGGCCGAACACTGCGAGTACTGTGGGCACAATTAGATTTCGCATGTTTAATGTGGAGTATTCATACACTACTGATCAACTTGCAAGTAGGTTAAGATTTCCCCACGGGGAATGTGTAACGCCCCAGTTTTTGTATTTTTATTTAATTGAGTCGTTTGGATTATTTTATTATTATATTATTTTATTTCTGACTTTTATGTGAAAATATGTTATTTTTCGTCGTGAATATATTTTATCGGGTTTTGGGAACGTTTGCGAGATATTTGAGTGTAGGGGTATTTTGGGCATTTGGGTGTATTTTGTTAAGTTAGTAAAGAAAAGAAAAATAGAAATAGAAGGAAAAGAAAAGTAGAGAGAAAGAAAGAAGAAAAGAGAAGAAAAGAGAAGAAAAGAGGAGAAGGGAGAAAAGAGAGAAATTGGAGAAAAAGCTTGGGAAATCAAGAGAACAAGTTCTAGGAATCGATTAAATTGGGTAAGGGTGTGAAACTCGATTATCTTATCGTTGTGTATGATTATATATGTGTGGTTGCATGTTGTATTGTCTCATTCGGTGTTTTTCGGGTATAGGTCAAAAACGCGTAAACGAGTAGAAATCGATGTTTTCACGGACGGAATTTGATATAATTTGTGTTGTATGATCTCTATATGTGTATGAACCATTGCTAGTAATTGTTTTGCTGATGGAAATGATTTAGGGAAGAAAATGGGAAAATTTGGGGTATGGAACAGTGTTCACGCAGCAGAATTTTTCTGCATCTGGTGCAGAGCGCCGGGCGAAAGCCTTAGAGCGCCGGGCGATGCGTCCTTTCCCCGGGCGGTTTTGAGAGGCGCAGAGGTTCCAAGTTTCTGCCTCTTTGAATCATTTTGGGGGATTGGCGTCGCCTGTGCTTCGCCGGGCGAAGCAGAGGCGAAGCGTGTTTCGCCGGGCGGTGGGTATGCTTCGCCTGGCGGTTGGTGTTTTTTTTTAAAACAATTCTTTTTTTTGTTAATTCATATCTTTCGAACCGTATTTCCGATTTAGGTGATATATATATCGTTGGAAAGCTTATAAAATGTACTTTCTGATGATGATGATTTTGAAATTGTTAGCCGATTTAATTATGTCGGAAAGTCGGGAATAGTGTCGGTTGTCGACTTTTGTCGTTATACTTGTACGTAATCGATGTGTATTGTGCAAGGTGCTGTTGTAGGATGTAAACGTATGTGTTTAGATGATGTTGTGATGAATTGTGGCCGAAAGGCAAGAAATTGGTAAGTGTGGTATTCGATGATATATGCATGATTGTGGATGTATATATGTATGCAATGTGAATGTCATGAGTCATTGTATGCCAAGCATCATGATATGCATTGTGGAAACGTCCTGAGTGACGGTTTGGTTCCCGAGGGAATCTGCTATAACATCGTGGGCCTTGAAAATATGAGGCGATGCCTGAGGACTTAAAGCGATGGGTATAGACGATTGTGGGCTCCTTTGGAGACTTAAAGCAATCCTTAACGTCGTGTGCCTCGAAAATATGAGGCGATGCCTGAGGACCTAAAGCGACGGGTGAACATCGTAGGCTCGACGGGGAGTTACTTGAGATTCTCAGTAACGAGCGATGGTTCCAATAGTTCCTGAGTGAACTGATGAGACATGTGACATTGGAAGTCGGTACCGCAAGGCATGTGCATAGAGTCGTTGTGTCGGTCTCTGTGCATTTGCATAAAGCATGAATTAATTGTGCATGTAATTGTGAATGTGATTGATGGGATGGATTATGTGTGATTGTGTTGGTGATTGCGTGTATGTTGTATGTTTGATGTGTAGTGGTGTCAATGCTTGAGAATTGTGCTGTATTATGTTATGTTTGATCTATGAGAAATTGTGGTGCAACTGTGGTGAGAAATGTGTTTACTTGCGTATGTGTGTTACTATATAATTTTATGCAATTATATTATGGTTGTTTTTCTCACCCTTCTGCTGTTTTATAACACTCTATGAGGCGTTGTAGACTAGAGTTGCTGGAGGTATTTCTTTTTGGTGAAGCTTTGCGTCTTCATTCTAATGTCGGTCGGCTCTGATATGTGACACGGGTAGCTAGGGTGGCCGTTGTGATTATTTTGTATATCTGACGATATATTTTGGTTGTACATGTATAACTTGATGTATGACAAACATGTTTATAAGTATATATGTATATATGTTATTCAGATTTTAGATTTTCCGCTTTAATTCTAATTTCTGAGGAGTGGGTGTAAGGAACTGAGTTTCCTTTGTATGTTTGCTACCCCACTGTTGCATATCTTCATGGGCAGGTGTTGTATGTTCTGTATTTGTTACTTTGGTGTGATTTCCCCGTCTATGCCGTGATTCAATTATACTCTGATCAAATTTTGAATTTTCTTTTACTGCTTTAAATGCATGTTGATTGGGGGCGTCACGGAATGAGCGTTGTGTGTGGCGCCCTTAGAATCTAATTGGGCAGTTGAGGCTTATCAGTTATGGATAGATTTGACAGGTAACACTACAGATTCCTTTGAGGGGAATTTAGCTTATGATATCCATAACCCGGCTATTCGTGTCTTCCGCCAACTATTAGCAGACACTTTTTTTGGTCGAGAGAATTCTAATAAGTTAAATGCCAAGGAATTTCTATTTTTACAGACCGCACTTGCACAACGATGGTTAAATTTAGTCCCTTTTATGATAGCGCACATGAGTGCTGTTGTGAAAAAGAAGGGGACCATATCTTTTGGAGGATTGATTACCTCAATTTCCCGTGCTTTAGGGCCATGTACCGACCTGGCTAAATTAGAACCTTTACCGCCTGCACCATTGATCTGAATTTTTAAGAAATATGTGATTGTGTAGGGTGAGGAAAGAAGGAGGTTACTACCTCATGGTTCATAATGTAACAATCCAAAGCGTTGTTTTACCTTGCACTAGTCGTACAGATGTACGAAACAAAAGAAACTGGACTAATGATATGCAAGCCCCGCCGTTTACCGGCCTATTACCACCAAACATCCCACAACATGAGGATGACGGGACCGATGATGAGTTTGAGCGGAGGAACTTGTCCCCGATTCATGATTCCTCTCCTCCACATGCATCACCTGCACACGCCGCACCCTCTTTTACTCACCCTTTAGCAGGTACATCTTCGAGATACCACTTTAATGAGGATTTCCTAAAAGAGCAAAGAGCCTGTGAAGAGGAGCGTGATGGCTTATTTTATGCCATGTACGAACAACAACAAGGGATGATGTACATTATGCGAGAATCTCAAAGACAAACGGAGCGTTCCATGCAATTGATCTTAGAAGCCCAAGCCACCTTAGAGGCCCAACAACAACGCCAACAAGTGTACTTGACGATTCATTTCCAATATGTGGACATGAATCAAGCTTCCATGTTAGGGGACCTCCGAAGATTACAAGAGTCAAACGCCTCACTAGCAGCACGGGTTGAGTAACTCTAGATTTCATAGAGTACCCGCCACCGTATCAGGAGCCGTCATCCGAGATGTCCAAACCAAGGAGGAGAGGGCACTAGTGGCCAATAGTAGCATCGTCCAGGTTCCACCTAACTTTTCTCACCTTTTATCGAAACATTGGGTACAATGTTAGATTTAAGTGTGGGAGGAGATATTTACCGCTTTCATTTTTCTTTATTGCTTTCTAGATTTTATTGTTTTCTAGTTAATTTCATTTTCTCTTTTAGTTTATTTCTGATTAATTACATGTGCTTGTCGAGTCGTATGTGTAGTTTGTTGATTTCCCCCGTTTCTTGAGCCATACCAAAAATTTTGAAAAAGAAAACAGTGAAAATTTTGAAAATTTAGGTTGTTAGATAAATTAAGGATAGGTTGTAGAGACTCGGGAAAACTCTTGAAAAATCGATATCGTCTTAACACCATAAGATTCCTAATTATAGAGATCGATCCGGATACTTATTATATCGTGGCCTTGAATTCTCGCCCTTTATTGAGTCCTTGAATAGTTTACCTTAGCAGTCAGCACCATCTGAGTTACCACTAAGGGAACAGACCTATGTAAATAGGTGAATTATCCCGTAAAAAGAAAGAAAAGAAGAAAAAAAATATGATAAAATGAAAAGAATTTTGAAAGAGAATCCTCTTTTTAAGTTAGGTGACCCTCACCCGGTTACTTAGCCTAACGGTAGTGAATCTTCTAAAAATTATGCTTCTATGTCTCTATTAAAAAGCCAAATTAAAGAATGTTGACACAGTATGGATCATGATCACTAATAGGTTTGTTCACCATGTGAGTACAGATAACGGACTTAATGTGATTACGCCTTGATGAAAAAGGACGAAAATAAGATGAGTAAGTTAGGCCTAGGTATAATAACATGATGCAGATTAGTTTGCATAGGAAGGAGACTTATGACCACTAACGCGAAATGTGTCACTACGATACCCTTGGTTCATGAGTTAGTACCTATTGACACAACCTTGACCGAACTAGAGTCTTTAACCTAGATTGAGTACTTGTGTGTTGTTGTTTTTCTTATGCTCATAGAGGTTTGAGGACAAGCAATGGTTCAAGTGTGAGAGATTTTGATAACACTAAAACACACTGCGTATTTGACTCGGATTGCACATGTTTTATCTACTTTTTATTGTTAATTTCTTGTGTTATATTGGTATTTTGTCTGGATTTCAAGTGAGTAGCCAAATGAGAGTCGTTCGTGAAGAAATGAAACAAATCAAATGAAAAACGGAGAAACAAGAGTGAATTGTACACAAGGCATTTGAAATGCCATTGGCCATACGGATATCCATGAGGTGGATAGCTTCTCCCACGCCCCAACGTTTAAAAGACCAAGTCATGGCCTCCTTGGGAACATGGCGGTCGCCATCCTTGCATGGTGGTCGCCATATTTGAAAAGGACGCCTTGGTCAAAAGGCAGTTGGAGACCTCACCCATGACCACCACTTTTCTCTCCCACGAATGCTAAAGCTTCTACTTGACTTCCAAGGCAATGAACCACTATAAATAGGACCTTTATTTCACTTTTCATCATCCAAACTTAGTTGCAGCTTAGGCATATATTTCATATCTGTAAAACAATAATTCTTCACATCGGAGAGTTATCGTACCGTGGTTGTAATCGGGTTGGGAGCATCGTAGATTTAGAGTTTTAATCTTGTCGTCATTTACTTTCCAGTTGTATCAGATTCAAGTCTTCGATTGGAGCAGGTTTTTATATAATTTCACATTTATTTTATTTTATTTTATTTCCTCGCTTCGCTTTTAGTTTATTTACTTTATCGCATCGCTTTAATTTCATTTATTTTCTCACATCGCTTTAATTTCGTTTATTTTACCCGCACTCTCTTACTTTGTTTATTTTATCGCACGATTATTTGTTTGCTTTATTTTGTTATTGAAAAATATTTATTTTAAAAACCTTACTTTGTTCGTATCATTCTCGTTGTTTATTTTCGAAACCTAATTGCACACTTAGCACTTTATTATCCAAAAATGTCTTATCCTGATTATCAGTCATATCCTATGTTGTTTACCGTAACCATGTCCAGCAAAATATTTAGTGCTGGAATGTGAGGACCGTCGATTTGATGGTACTCCATATGTTGTATGTCTAGGAACACTTTTGGGGCTGTTTTGACTTTAATACAATTTTTCTGTGGTTAATGTGATCATTTACTACGAAAGTAGAACCGTGATTAAGTCGGGTAAGATCAAAAGTCGTCTGACAATTTAAGATAAAAATTGGTTAGTTTTTTATTAGGAAAAACAACGAAAGCGCTTTGTTAATCAATTAGGAAAGTTTAATCTTATTAGAAGGAGATTTTGAAACTATTTTCGGACGAGTTTATAGGTTTAGGATCCGGTTGTCCGAGCATATGTCTGAGACCCTTTTAAGTTAAAGTTTCCAATCAAAAGAAATTTTCAACTAAGCTAAAGAGGTGATTACATAAAAAGGATTTTTTTTACTTTAACACAAGACGCGGCCGGTTCAGCATGAGCGGCTGGTATATATTAGAGATTAAGTCTGGTTCCGATTACGCTAACACGACGGTTCCTTTTTAATTAACTCTTTTTCAAGGAAGAAAATATTGCCTCGTAAGTGATTCTATTTAGAAACAATAGGAGTACTATTTGATTGATGTGAATTACATTCCAGTGTTATTTCTCTAAATTTATTTAATCATTATTATTTACATTCTGTGCAATTTCAAACATTTTGATTTCTCCTTAAGTAAAACACCATAATAATAGAAACCGATAGATTGACATTGGTCTATGTGGGATCGATAATATTTTATATTACTCTGATGTACTCCATCTACTTGCGGATAACACGCATCACATAAGCCAAACATAGATTTACAAGAGGTTCCTATAGAGTACTATAGATGTTTTGGGTGCTAACACCTTCCCATTGCATAACCAACCCCCTTTCCCTTGTCTCTGTTTTTATTAGTTTTGTTTTAAAACTTTTTTGGGTTTTGTTCATTCTTTTCTCCATTCCTTTGGGAAAATAAAAGTGTGGTGGCGACTCTTGCATTATGAGTTAAGTTAATCAATAGCTTAATCTCAAATTTTCCCGCTACAATGCTTTTGTGCAGTTTAACTGTTGAATATGTTTATTTATGGTTGTTCAAAAGAATTAAAAGTAATGGGAGTAAGAACTCAATGTGTGTAACTTTTATCATTAATAAAATGGAAGGATTATAAATTATTTAGACATTCTAGTCTGTTGGATTGGCCCTAAGGTATTCCCTAGGATCATCTGAGATGTACAGATTATCTATGTAATCTTGCCATTCTTCCTTGGCAAACTCCAAAGCCTCCTTTCTCAGTTGATTTCTGCGTCTAGACCCAGAAGATCTTCTTCTTCTGTGTGTCTTCACGAAGGATACTGAAGAGGTGAGAGCCTCTAAATTTATCTGTTTGCTAGTAGATCCTTCAGCTATTGCTTTGCTTTCTGTGACCTGAGTTGCTGCATTCAGTATGGATGTCTTTTTGAAATCTCTCTTTGGAACCCATATTTGTTTTTACTTATAAATCTTGGTGTTTTAATGATTAAGTGATTATGAAAGCAAGTCTGCTATGAGCCCTTATATAGACGTGTTACATACATTATTCCAAGTATCTGTTGTTTTAATATTGATTAAGTCTAACCAATGTCTTAAATAATAAATCTTGGAAATGTTATCTAACAGTCTGACCTATTAAAGATTCTTTAACAACTACGAATATTATAGTTAACTAGTTTAACTGTTGCTTCTGGTGTCAGTTTTACTTCACTAATGTTTTTCAGAAAATCAAAGGTAAGTTATTGAAAGTATTTGCATGCAATAAACAAAATTTGGTCAAAAAGTACTTTTTCTTTAATTGAAGCAGAAGGATTACAAAATATTGACTCATAATGAACTGCTAATGCTTAGTATAGATTCCTATTTATGTCATCCTGAGCCTTATGATGATAATAGTTGTCATAATCTATGTCTATCTCATCCTCATCAGCTTCTTCCTCATCCACCTCTGGGATTGGACGGTAGAACATCTTGTTGGACTGCCTTATTCTCTTTGACCTCTTTATTATCTTCCTTCTAGGCTTTATCACAGCTTATGATGAACCTACCCCTGTAGGTTGTGTTAGAGTTGTTGTAGTTGCCTCTTCAGAAGTGAGCTTTGCAAAGGGCACATGCCCAGTGGTGGATGACTCAGAAACAACTCGGTTTTGTATTTTCTAGACATCTTGTCTTGTGGAGCTCTCAGAGATCTCTGTCACTACAGAAGTCTTATAACTCTCAACTGATGAAGCCATGACTCTGGTGGATGTTGATGAAAATGAACTAGGTTTGGATTGCTTTTAGAATGACTTTTGAGTAACTCAAATGACTGATTTAATCCTTGCTTGATTCTTGGAACAGTAACGACCACTAAAAATATAAAGCATGCACTATACAATCCTTAATGACCCCATGTTACTTGGTCATTTTTCATTTCTTGGAAACTCATCCTGTAATGATGGCCTGTGATGCATTTATAATTGTAATTCTTTTCTTCTTCTCTTTTTATTTCTTTTTGATGTGACAAAAGGGGGAGAAATAATGGTAAGTATTTAATTAGAAACTAAATCTATTGAGTACCTATTCAGTTGTACATATTGGTCATTTATAATTTTGTTATTTATATTTCTGTTTTTATGGTTATCTTTCCCGGGCGACACATTTTAACTTTCTTGTAGATAGAACTAAGGAGGAACTTACAAACCTTATCCTTAGCCTATCAGACTCAGAAGGAACTTACAAACCTCGTATTCTGATGATGCCAAAGGAAGTTAAAATATTATTTTTGGATTTCTTAATTATGGAACTAAGAGAGAGCTTACAAACCTCAACCTTGGAATTGTTTGACTTAGGAGGAGCTTACAAACCTCAGACTCTGATGTTACTAAGAAAACTGAATTATTTTTTCTTGAAAGTGGTACCTAGAATGAAGTCTACAGAACTCTGCTTTGGACTATTAGACTCAGGGGAACTTACAAACCTCATACCCTGATGTTGCAGAGAAAATTATAACTACCCAACATTGTCCTTTAAATACTTGTGTTTGTCATCATCAAAAAGGGGGAGATTGTTAGAATATGATTTTTTCATGACATATCCTCCTTGGGTTTTGATGATAACAAAGTATTGAAAGAATAATGGTTTATTTGGTGTGTGTTACATGTGTGCAGGTTCTAATACTTGTAAATATTATAGTCAGAATTTGTGTTACATTAAGCACACTTTGAGAGTTGCTGAATTACTAGCTTCTGGTGGCATAATCTGAAGAACACTTGCTAAGTGATATCTGTCGTAGACTCTGAAGCTGAAGGACTCAACATCAGAAGAAGAAACATAATTGTCTCTACACTTAGTGAATGTAGATTGGCTTTTGGTACCATTCAAAGTTGGTGATAATGTTGAAGTTGTCTGTACTGCAGAAAGTAAGTTGTATTGTCAAATCAGTTTGTCCGCTTGTTAACCCTCATTTTCGACGCTAGAAAGAATCAAAGTTATTTTAAGTTAAAAAATTATTTTTAACGTAAAGAAGGCTTCGACCCAGTTTTGGTGAAGCCTGAGTCGAATAGGGTTTTGGAAGCCTAAAAAATGGCTAAGTGTTGGGTAAGGTTTCGACCATGGGAATATGGAAACGCGCGCTGCAGTTGTTATACTAAGGCTGGAGGGAATTTCCAATGTTTGAAATTCAAATAGGAGCAGTTGTGAACGTGGGAACAGTTGAGGCCAAGGAGAAGGCGCCAGAGAGACACGTTTGAAGCAATAACCACCACTTAGTAGTTATTTCTTAGCACTATAAATAGGAGTTAGTTCTATGTAATAAGGGTGTTCATATTTTTGTACAGGTTACTCAAAGAAACTCAAAGTACCCGCGTGTAGAGAAACGATTTTGTGAGAATGTACGTAATGTAACACCACTTTCTTTCATCAATGCAATTTATCTTCACCATGTTTAAGCTTCAAGCATTTACTTTCCATGTCTTTACGTTTTCCTGAATTTTACTTTTCATGTCAAATTTACGTAAAGTCTTGTTTTTAAACTTTCATTTAAACTTCCTGCATTTATTTTCGACTGCACCTTTATATTCAAGCATTTACCTTTTCAGTCTTTATTTTCAAGAACGTGGAGTTCATTGCATTTTTCAAAAGCTTTTACATTACTGCATTTACCTTCGACAGTCATTTACTCTTTCTGCACCTTTTACATTCAAGAACGTGGAGTTCAAGCACTTTAACATTTCTTGTTGTTTACTTTCGACAGTTATTTATCTTCCTGCACTTTTATTTTTCAAAGTCCTTTACCTTTTTGTCTTTTACATTCGACGCCTTTAAATTCTGCATCATCTATTTACAGCCCTTTACATTTCCGAGCCTTTACTTTATTTGCAAGTAGTCGAACGTGGAGTTCATGTAGTTTTCTTTTACTGTCGAACGTGGAGTTCAATTTACATTTCTTGCATTTATCATTGTCAGTTACATTTTCCCTTAAAATTTAGCACATGTCCTAGGATTTGTGTGGTCGATCCTGCAAGTTAGTCAGTTTTATTTAAAATTGATAGACCAGAGGTTGTTTACCAAAATTCACAGTAAACAAATTGGCACACCCGATGGGACCCAGTGCTAAGTTTTATACTTTTGTTAACCTTATCTTTCTTGGTGAAGAAATACTTTCGTTGTATGTTATTGAGAAGTGGGAAGTTAGCCACAACAAACGAAGGAATACCAAAGAGAAGATACACTAAGAGAATGGCAACTAATGCCAACCAACAAGTTGATCCTCAAGGGAGTATTTCAAACACTCAGTCAAGTAGCAGTATGGGGTCTCAAAGCACATCATCACCAGTGCCTTCGACAGGAGGACAGACGTCATCTCCATTAGTAGTGTCTGAACCAGGATCAACATATACAAAATCATATACTCAACCTGTGTTAGAATACATAGGACCACAAAGTCCTAATTCACCAGCACCCCCAGGAGGAAATTCAGTATACCGGCATCTCCCTCCTCTAGGTTTTCCACATCTAGGGTCAAGGAGTCAACCCTATGGTATGCCTACATCAATGATGCAAAATCTGCAGAATGCTCCACCTGTATTTTCAGAAAATGTGGTGTCTTCGCCATTGCAAGGATCCGAATCAGGAGGTCGAAACAACCAGAGTATAGGTGTTGGTTACAATGTTCAGACGCCTAGTCTTACAAATAGATCCATAAATTGTTTGAGACAGCATATGGATGAAAGTAACATGCAAATGGTGCATACGTTGTCTCAGACATTGGGAGAAGTTTTTTAACCCTTGATTCAGAATACGACTCAAACTAACCAACAATTGGCTGCACAATTGGCACGTATGGCTGACTTTATGGGAGTACCAGCGGTGGATCGAAGAGCAACTGTTGTCGAAGATATCCCAATACGTCATCCACGTCATGTACCTGAGGTGCACTTGGAAGATCAAGAGATGATTGATCATTTTAGAGTCGAACCACCAAGAAACCAGATGCCAATCCATATGGAGGAAGAGCCAGTAGTGATGGTGAACAGGAACCAAAATGCTGATCAATTACTTAGACAGGTTCGACATCGAAATCAAGCAGAAGAAAATAATCTTGTAGCCATGGTGGAAAGGATAATGACCAGAAATGGTGTGAATCTTGGCTTCACAAGGCCAATTTATACTTCGCCTATAGTGGATTATATTCTCCAAGCAGAATTACCCCCTAGGACGAAGGTTCCAAAGTTCAGCAAGTTTTCAGGAGATACTACTGAATCTACCGTCGAACATGTGGCTAGGTATTTGATTGAAGCAGGCGAAATTGCAGCTGACGAAAGCCTTAGGATTAAATACTTCCCAAGTTCCCTTACCAAGAATGCCTTCACATGGTTCACTACTTTGCCTCCAAAATCCATATACAATTGGACCCAGTTAGAGCGTTTGTTTCATGAACAGTTCTACATGGGGAAAACTAAGATTAGTTTGAAAGAATTGGCTAGCATCAAATGCAAAGTTACTGAGCCAATTGATGATTACCTGAATAGGTTTTGACTTCTTAAAGCCAGGTGCTTTACACAAGTGCCAGAACATGAGTTGGTCGAAATGGCTGCTAGGGGTCTTGATTATTCCATGGAAGAAATTAGATACCCAATATCTTAGAGATATGGCCCAGTTGGCTGATAGGGTTCGACAACTAGAAAGGCTGAAAGAAGAAAAGGCTAAATTCAGTAGGGGTAAAAAAAGTGGCCTTTATCGATTGTAGTGAAGATGTGGAGAATTCATATGATGAAACATCTTACTTCGACGGAAATGAGGTTGATGTTGCTGAGTTAAAGCAAGGTCCACCTTATGCCTGCAAGTTATTAGCCCCTTCAAATGGAAAAATCCTGGCGAATCTAATGACAAATTTCCTAAGAAAACATACACTTTCGACGTCACTAAATGTGACGAAATTTTTGATTTGTTAGTTAAAGATGGGCAAATGATAGTGCCTGCTGGTGCTAAGATGCCACCTTTAGAACAAAGAAAGAAAAGAGGTTTTTGTAAATACCATAATTTTTTGGGTCATAAAACTTCTCAATGTTTTCTTTTCATGGATTTGGTGCAAAATGCTATCCAAGAAGGAAGGCTAAAGTTTGGTGACAAAGGCAAAGCCCAGATGAAAATTGACTCTGACCCATTGCAAGTTGCAGAGGCTAACTACACAGAGCCTCACGAGGTCCAAATGGTCGAAGCCACAGAAGAATTTGATAGTCAGTTAACATGGTGGAGGTTACTGAGGACTTCACCACCAATCCTGTGATGACTGAAGGTTTTAATAAGGCTACAAATGGCCTGAATGTTGATGGTACCAGTTTAATGTTGGTAACCAAAGAAACTGCTGACAAGTTTGTTGAAATGGATAATGCTGCCAAGGTTTTGGATATGGCAGTGAGTGGATTGAAGATAAATGCCACTGAAGGCATTAACATGGTTGAATTGGTTGAAGAATCTGATTCTAGCTCAGACATCATCAGCACCAATGAGGCTATGGACAGAAATGCCCCCAAAGTCCAAGTTGTTAAAGAGTTGGAAGATGACATGCTATTGGTAGGAGAGATGATAGACATGGATGGTTGTTTGGTAGAAAACTAGATATGTATGGCTGTTGAACAATTCTTCAAGACATCTCCTGATGTTGAAAGAGTCAATGCTGAGGAAATGGTCGAAGTTGAAAAGACTGCTTGGCAGAAGGCTTCCCAAAAAGCTGCAAAAGCAGCAGCAAGTGGTGGATGTCTGGCGAAGACCACCGAAAGTCTTGAAGCTCATTTCTCCAAGATGCACTTAAAGGATAGAATTGATGTCAATATGGTCGAAATTATAGATAAAAAAGCTGAACAAGTGAGTAAGGCAGATGAACAAGAAGAGCGCAACAAAATAGCTTATCCTAAGCAAGAGGAGACAATTGTGGATTTTCTGCACCGTTGCCAGAAGAAAGGTTCTGGAGTAATGCTATGTCCTAGATGCAGCGCTATTTTTTATGAGAAAGCTGCCCACAAGTTAGAAGGTGTCAAAAAAGCTGGTGGAAGCTGGGGGCAGAAGGTAAATAAAGGTCCCAGAAGTTTTGACCACAGACGACTTTCGACAGGGTTGAAAAACGTAGTACCAGGAGTTAGGCCATGTACATTCAAACCAGCTGCGAATGTGCCAACAGTTAGTTGGATCAACCCTATCGAAGGAAGAGGACAGAAGAAGAAGTGGGAGAAATTTGATGTGGAAAGAGGTTTTTCATTAGAGTATAGAAAACAGAACCATACCACCAACAAGTCAGCATACATTTCTCAAAATTACAAGGGTAAAAATCCCATGTCTAGTTCACAATGGCAAAGTGAGCAACGTAGGCGAAAGGCTATCAGGGAGGCTCAAGTACAAGGAGAGTCAAACACCAATATTGATAATCAAGCTGGGACAACTGAGAAGATGCCCATAAGGCGAAAGCTGTTTAATGTTCAGCGAGAGAAGAAAGTTGAAGATGATGAGAATATGACTGATAATTTCGACAGTGAGTCAGCAGCTTCTCTAGATATTCTTGTGAATGTGGTATCAGTAATGCCAAAAGAATTTGGTCAAGTTTCAGACGTCGAAGACTTGGATCAAACTGTTGAATTAGAAATGTTGGCACACAAGCCTGTGTGTTATTACATCATGAACAATGGGTGCGTCGAAGAACAGAATGCTTTCTTTGAACGCCCCACAGAGGCAATGAAGGGTCATGTGAAACCTCTCTATATTACTGGCAAAGTAGAAAATGTTCCTATTAACAAAATCTTGGTGGATTGTGGTGCAACTGTTAATTTAATGCCAAGATTTTTGCTGAGCAAGATTGGGAAGTTTGAGACTGGTACCAAACCCCACAACATGGTTCTGTCGAACTATGAAGGAAAAGTTGGTTCCACTCTAGGAGTAATTCAAGTGGATCTTACTGTGGGAACCATTACCAGACCAACAGTGTTTATGGTCGTTGAGACGAAAGCTAACTACAATCTACTCTTGGGTAGGGAGTGGATTCATGGGATAGGAGTTGTACCTTCATCTATGCATCAAAGAATCAACATTTGGAGACCAGATGGGATAGTTGAAAATATTGAAGCTGATCAATGGTACTTTAAGGTGCCTATTAATCATGTGGATATTAGACAGTTTGAGAAACATTTGGCGAACATTGCTCCATGTCCTCCAGCTGACTTTGAGTTTACGCCTGATGAAGAAACGTTTTATTCATTGTATTTACACCCTGTCGAAGGTTTCAGATGGGACAGGGAAGTACCAGGAGGAAGGTTGCCATGCTTAGGCACACCTCCAATAGAGCCCACAGGATGGGGAGATGAATTCAGTGATCATGACTGAGTTCGAAGCTTTAAAAATAATTTCGGCCTGTGTGGCTGAAACGAAACTACAAGCGGCTTTGGAAGCTGCCAATGACTATATGGCTGGCGAAGCCATTTCTGAATTTTATCAAGAAGGTCCTGGTAAGGACTTCGACCCAAAACCTCCAGATAAGACTGAAACTGGAGAGCAAAGCCAGAGGCTCGACGCCATCTATGAAGATGAGCCTTTGGGATTTGAGAAGGATCCGTTGGCGAATAATATCAAAATGCTAGCACAAGATCCTTTAGAAGAAGTTGACCTCAGTGAGGGGACAACCAAAAGGCCTACCTACATCAGTGCCAACCTTGATCCCCAGTTGAAAATTGAAGTGGTTTAGTTGTTGAAAGAGTTCAAGGACTGCTTCGCCTGGGATTATGATGAGATGCCTGGTTTGAGCAGGGAGTTGGTCAAACACAGGTTACCTATGACACCTGGGAAAATACCAGTCAAGCAGAACCCAAGACGGTTTGCACCAGAGATATTGTCAAAGATCAAAGAGGAAGTCGAAAGACTGCTTCGTTGCAAATTCATTCGCACGGCAAGGTATGTCGAATGGTTAGCTAATATAGTACCTGTTATTAAAAAGAATGGGTCTTTGAGAGTTTGCATTGATTTTAGAGATTTAAACTCTGCAACTCCTAAAGATGAATATTCAATGCCAGTAGCAGAAATGTTAATAGATTCTGCAGCAGGACATGAATATCTTAGTATGCTGGATGGATATTCTGGCTACAACCAAATATTCATTATTGAGGAAGATGTTCATAAAACTGATTTTAGATGCCCTGGAGCCTTAGGCACCTATGAATGGGTAGTGATGCCTTTTGGTCTCAAAAATGCTGGTGCTACTTATCAAAGGGCGATGAATTCAATCTTCCATAATTTTATAGACACATTCATGCAAATTTACATTGATGATATTGTTATAAAATCTATTTCTGGGAAAAGTCACATTGACCATCTTCGACAGTCCTTTGAAAGGATGAGAAAATATGGTTTTAAAATGAATCCTCTCAAATGTGCTTTTTGTGTGCATGCAGGGGATTTCCTAGGCTTTATGGTCCACAAGAAAGGGATCGAAATAAATCAGAATACAACCAAAGCCATAATGGAGGCGAAAGCGCCATCAACTAAAAAGGAGTTGCAGTCGTTGTTGGGCAAGATCAACTTCTTAAGAAGGTTTATATCCAACCTGAGTGGTAAAACACAAGACTTTTCGCCATTGCTTCGTTTCAACAAAGATGGTTTTGAGTGGGGGCAATTATAGCAGGAAGCCTTCGACAAAATCAAGGAGTACCTATGCCACCCTCTAATTCTTTCACCACCTTGTAGAAACAAGAGTATGAGATTGTATATAGTTGCATCAGGTAAAACTCTAGGGAGCATGTTAGCTCAGGAGGATGAAAATGGAGTCGAAAGAGCCATTTATTACCTTAGTTGAGTTTTAAATGATGCAGAAACTAGGTATAGCATGATTGAAAAGTTATGTTTGTGCTTGTATTTCTCTTGTACTAAATTGAAGCAATATATAAAGCCAGTTGATGTGTATGTTTCTTCACTTTGATGTTGTAAAACATATGTTATCTAAGCCTATTTTGCATAGTCGAATCGGCAAATGGGCATTACCATTAACAGAATTTTCCCTAACATATCAACCTTTAAAAGCTGTGAAAGGGCAAATCGTTGCAGACTTTATAGTTGACCACTCCATAAATGAAAATGATTTGAATTATGTTGAATTAAAATCCTGGAAGTTATACTTTGATGGATCAAGTCATAAAAATGGAACAGGAGTGGGAATATACATTATTTCTCCTGAAAAAATTCCAACAAAATTCAAGTACAAGGTCGAAGGACCTTGCTCTAACAATGAGGCTGAATATGAAGCATTAATTGCTGGCCTTGAAATTTTGTTAGAATTGGGGGCAACTAGAGTCGAAATAATGGGAGACTCAGAATTGGTTATAAAACAAATCACAAAGGAATATAAATGTGTTAAAGAAAATCTCATTATGTACTTTGTGATAGCCAATAGATTATTAAAGAAATTTGAGGTAGTGGCCATCCAACACATACCTAGAATAGAGAATCAAGTTGCTAATGACTTGGCTCAAATTGCCTCTGGATACAAGGTGTCGAAGGAAAACCTTCAAGAAGTAATTGAAGCAAGAGGTAAAGTGGTGGATGTTGGATTGTGCCCATCAGACTTAGAAACAACTAAGCTTGGATGCATAGATGGCGAAAATTTTGAAATTTTTGCTATAGATAATTTGACAGATGAAGATTGGAGGAAGCCTATAGTTGAATATTTGCAAAATCCAACGGCTTCGACAGAGCGAAAAATCAGGTATCAAGCTTTAAGTTATGTACTTTTGGGTAATGAATTGTTTAAAAAGACCCCTGAGGGAGTCTTATTGAAATGCCTTAGTGAAGCAGAGGCATATTTGGCTCTTTCGACAGTACATATTGGGGCATGTGGAGTACACCAAGTTGGCCAGAAGATGAAATGGCTATTGTTTCGACAAGGCATGTATTGGCCTACTATGCTGAAAGATTGCATAGAATTTGCTAAGGGTTGCCAAGAATGTCAAATTCATGCTGGCATACAGCATATCCCTGCAAGTGAATTATATTTCATAGTGAAACCATGGCCTTTCAGAGGATGGGCTTTGGATATAGTGGGAGAGATTCGACCAGCATCTTCAAAGAACCAAAGATATATTTTGGTGGGAATTGATTATTTCACCAAGTGGATTGAAGCAATACCACTGGCGAATATCGGTCAAGAAGATGTTATTGAATTCATTCAAAATCACATTATTTATATATTTGGTATTCCTAAAACAATCACTACGGATCAAGGATCAGTGTTTACTGGTCGAAAGATGCAGGAGTTTGCCAAAGAAATAGGTTTTAAGTTATTAACTTCTACACCTTATTATGCTCAGGCCAATGGGCAAGTCGAAGCTGCCAATAAGGTAGTGATTGGACTAATTAAGAAGCATGTGGGAAAGAGGCCTAGAAATTGGCATAAGACATTAGACCAAGTTCTTTGGGCATGTCGAACATCCCCTAAAGAGGCTACTAATACCACTCCGTTTTGACTTACTTTTGGTCATGATGCAGTATTGCCTGTTGAGATTTATTTGCAATCTGTAAGAGTTCAAAGACATCATGAGATTCCCTCTGAGGATTATTGGGAAATGATGATGAATGAATTAGTGGATTTGGATGAAGAAAGGCTTAGAGTCTTGGAGTTGTTAAGAAGACAAAAGAAAATGGTCGAAGAATCTTACAACAAAAAGGTTAAGTCTAAATCTTTTGCATGTGGGGATTTAGTTTGGAAAGTGATTTTACCTATGGATCGAAAGGATAGAACATTAGGCAAATGGTCTCCTAAGTGGGAAGGTCAATTCCAAGTCATACAAGTTTTCTCTAATGGAGCTTATGAAGTGGAAGAGTTAGACAAAGATAAAAGAATCTTGAAAGTAAATGGCAAGTATTTGAAAAAATATAAGCCTATGTTACAAGAGATTCATATCAAAACTTGAGCTTTATTTAATAAAAAGAAAGCCAAAATAGGCCAAGTCAGGCTAATATGGCATACAAAGCAAAGAAGAATCAATACAACAATTTTTAATCAAGGAAAGGTTATTCATAATCTCTCCAATCTATGGATTTGAGGAAATCCATATAATATGCATCTGGTTCATCATCAAAGTCCTGGGTGTTGGAGCGTCCTTTCTTAGAGATCTTAATTTTAGTTTCTCTCTTCTTAGCTTGAGAGGTTGCTCCAATAGAGGCTTCAGGTTTCTTTGTTGCCTCCATCTTGTTTGTTTCCTCAACTGCCTTTGCCTTTCCAGCCATTCTCTTGGTTGATGATTTCTCTGAATTGTTCATGTTTGCTTCTATGCAAAACTTGGTCATGTGGAAGAGAATTTATAGAGGCGAAGTATTGATTGGATTGGCCAGTCAAACGGTGGAAGCACGTGAGTTATTCTTGGAAGTATGCCTGAGGGCTATGCTATAAATATTACTTTTAAGCTAGAGGCTTATGCCTTGGAATTTAAAGCTGAAAAGTTTGGCTTTCCCAGAAAAAGATAGAATGCCTTAATTGCAAATTTGACTTAGATGTGAGGCAATAAATAAAATGCATCATAATATAATATGGGTCGAAAGCAGTTAATGGCGAAATAATAACGATTGATTAATCAATGCCAAAGGCATAAAACTGTCATTACATAAAGACCTGAAAAGGCCAAGAAACAAATGATTGGTTGAGCAAATAAAGGTCTTGAAAGCATCAGAAGGGAAGCCTCGACTCCAACTGGGCAAAGGTTTCTATGTGATTTTGAGGCGAGCATTGCACAAGGATTCATCAAGTTTGGCCATGGCAAGATGTTTCTCAAGTTTTTGGGCTGCCTCAATACGATCTATGGCATGTTTCATTTCCCTAGCCATCTCAGTGGTGTCGAAGTTCTGCAAATCACGGTTGCGTTTTTCAGCATTCTCAATTTTATCTTGTAACTCAGTGATTTGCTGCTTCCAGGCTTTGATATTCTTCTGATTGGAGGCTATTTCATCTTGTGTTTTATTTTGGTCAGCCTCTATACTTTCGACCTTCTCATATGACTCCTTTGCACCACACCAAGCTGCACTCTCAAGACCAGATGTTTCCTCTATGGTATTCCTGATAGATGGAAGCAGCTTTATCTCTGCAACTATTTGGTTCACCACAGCAGTTAACTCTATCAGAAAACTAGAAACATCTGGATTAAGAGTGGTGAGTTCAAGCTTTCCAAGGGTATCCTTCAGATAAGCGGTTGCAAATGGGTCTGAGGCCAAAACTCTGTGAATGTCCCCCCTGAAGAATTTTTTCCTTATGGCTTGGAGGATTGGTTTGGCGAAGTCATCTGATGCTGGAGTCGAAGAGACAGAAGAAGAAGAACCATACTTCTGCCCAAGTATTAATTTGGAATACTCACGTGGGTTCGACCACTTGAGTGTTGTCAGTGAGTCTCCAGAAGGTGGAAGCTTAGCCAGGGTTTGCTGGACCGTAGGCGAAGGAGTATGGTGGGGATTAGGATCAGTTTGTTCTTCTTCCTCCTCTTCTTCTGATTCTTCTCCTTCTTCATCTTTTTCTTCTTCGACTACCATTTCTTCGTCAGGCTCTTCAGCAATTGGTCGAATATTCTCCTGGTCATCAGCTGGTGTAGGATGTGGTTCATTTGTCTCCTCAGGCGCAGCTTGACCAGGATTGTCGTTGTGTGTTTGAACTTCAGGTTCATTTATTTCTTCTTCAACCAATTTATCATTATCCATGAAGTTAGCCAGGTTGAAAGGTGGGGGACTTGAGGCATCATCATCATCAGAATTGGCGCCATCAGCTTGTGCGTTTTGAGTAGGGGTTTGAACTGGTGGTGTGGTGTGTTCTGCAGCATGTGGATTAGGTTGATTAATCTCACTCAAACCAGAGCCAATATCAGAAGATGGGTGATAAGTTGGCTCACCTTGGCTGCCGAGGAGCGTGGTGGTGAAGCTTCCTGCAGTCGGTTGATGAGCGGGATTATTAATTGTGTTGGTGGCGAGGTTGATTGGATTTGGTTGGGGATCAGGATTATTGATTATGTTTGCCTAAAGAACACAAGTGGAGAAAATGAGATTGAAAGAATTTGGGCGAAAGACGTCAATATTATGAAAAAATGGTGCACATACCTGAGCTTGTACAGCAGCAGGACTTGAGTTATCACTCCCATGGTCACCAAGATGTGTTCTCGAGGCCACCGTGGAAGGTTCTTTTTCGACACCACTTGTTGTGGGTGCCTTTTCGAGTATTTTGGCCACCTTCGAAGGAGGTGGGCCAGTAGGTCTAGATGCCTTTATTGGTTTTCTTCTTTTCTTTGCAAGAACCTCCTCAGGAGATTCATCTGAGGCCTCTGAATATATAATAACAGCTGGGGTATCCTTTTTACCTTTCTTGGAAGGTGTTGGAGGTTTTCGACCAGTCTGAAGAGACAATGCAAATATAAGAAAGGAATTCATATAGTAAAAGCGTAAGCACGGGATGTGAAATATACCTGTGTGCTCGCTGGTTCTTTGCCACTTTGTGAGGTGGCAGCCCTAGTCGAAGCAGTTTTCCTAGGCACAGCTGAAAGACAGTAAAAATTGTTACAAGTTAATGATTACGTGGTTAGTTATAAAGCCATGGATTAAGGATTTCGAACCTTCATATATTTCAGATTCGACACGAACGTCCTGAATTCCTATATGAAGGTGTCCTTTAAAACTGTCTAACATATGCTTAGTCGAAACCACTCGTTGGGCCTTTGGCTGAGACTGCTGTCGAAGAAGTTTTAAATGCTCCCCACAGACAAACCAATCTGGAAATGGAGGGGCAAGCGCCACTCCAAAATCAGCATTAGGCAATCGAGGGAACTTTGGAGGAAAAGTTTAAAATCTACCTCATAACGTTTCTCACGAGGGACGTTGGGAGGGATTTTTAGTTGATCCAGCTTTTCTAGAAATTTTCTCTTTAGAGTAACAGCAGCCTCATGAATGGTTCGACTAAGATCATCTGGTCGATAGATAGTTTCAAAGTATTTTTGAAAAGCCTGTATTTCTTCGATGTGAGTAAACTTACTCTTTTTCGTCTTGTCCTGCACATTGAGAAAAGCTTGGTCAAGTAACGAAGAAAATGTAGCCACATCAAGAAAGTGCTCACTATAGTGCTTCGACCACCATTGGTGGAATGATGAAGTGCATAGAAAAGAAGGCTAAAAAAACACAGGTGAGAGGACTCTTCTTTTCTCATTCCGGCTGTCGAGTGTAAGGGAGACATTTTCCTCGTCGAAGCAGACAGTGTGAAGAATTACTTGGCCCTTTCTCTCATACAAGCATTGAGGAAAGCTCTGGGCCAGCCCAAACTGTCGAGAGACAAGGTTTGGTTGATAGGCAAACAGTGCTGATAAACCTCTCCCTAAGTTCAGCCTGTGGACAAAGAATCTGGGAATCAAAAAGGCTTCCCAGATAGCAACAGATTCTTGATCAAGATTTTGGTGAGGATTTGGGAATGGCCTTTTAAACCACACAGAGCCATATCTCCTTTGAGCAAAAGGTGTCATGCTAGGAGTGAACTCATAGCGCTTGACAAACATCATAATATAACTGGTAAAGGCCCTTTGAAGGGTTTCACCATCATCATTGGGAGTGAGTTTGGCCAGACGCGTCCCTTCGACACTCCTTTCCCTGATTTCAGCAGAGGCTTCATCAACTAGGCCTTTTCTGGGGAGGCTAGCTTCAAATGTAGCATTAAGCCATAATTGAAGAAGCCAAAGATTGGGCCTCCACATTTCTAAGTCGAGAAGCCCCTTCGCTAATAGACTCATAGAGGTTCGCCAGGATGAGTTCACTCAAGAAGGTTCCTCTGTTGTTGTGAAGTTGATTCACCAGGGGCGGGTATTTCTTAGCTACCTGCAAGGATTTGGTGCAGAAAACATATCTTGACAGCTAGACTATGAGAAAAGCAATATGTTCTTCATCAGACACTCTGTCATCTTCTTGTTTAAAGTGGTGTTTGATGAAGAGAGTGTATGTAAGTTTAGAGCCTGAAATATTGATGGTGTCTTCAGCATCAACATCAGGGTTATAAGTAAGGCCATCTGGGCGAAGACCTGTGATGGCAGCTACGTCGAACAAGGTTGGGGTAACCATTCCACATGGCAGATGGAAGGTATAATGGGTGTTGTCCCAAAAGTATAAGGACGCTGCCAACATGTTCAGACAGTATGGTATGCTGGTCTTCGACAGCATAAGAAGGTCATAAATCCCTATATTCTTCCAATGTTCAGCTTTGACCTTCTCCATCTTCGCCATCCATTGGTCAAATTCCTTCAAGGGATTGACAGCTCTCACCAGCCTGGTTCCATCAGTGAGATAGCCAACGTTGATTTTGGGCAAGGGGATTTCTTCAGGAGAGGTTTCTTCAGGAGAGGTTTCGTCAGAAACGTTAATTTTGAAAAAGCTTTTTTGCCCTAATGGCCTTGTTTTCCGGTAAGAGGGGAGAAACTCACTTAGTTTCTCATTAGAAATGTTAACATCAGCTAGAGGACCAGATAGCGCATAAGGTTTGTCAGAAAAAATTAAAGGAATCATTACTTGAGACTTATGTATGGCTCGTGTTTCTTCAGTGGTGGGTTCCGGCATGCAACGACGGTTATCTACTATTTGGGGGCCTGGGATATTAGCGAATGGAGGAATGGCTTGTTTAAATGGAGTAGCCTTGCTGTCGCTCCCAGGATTTTCATCCAGGTACAAACGCGAGAGTGGCGCTGAAAACAGAGTCGCCAGCCGTGTAAATTTATCCCAAGAGAGGGAAAGGGAACACCGCATAAACCTGAGGAAGAGGGAAAGGAATGGTCATCGCAACCATAACCTGGGTTTGGGAGTCGGCTACGCGAGGGGAAGGTGCTAGCACCCCACGCGTCCATCGTACTCGATGGGATCCACGCTTGTTGTCTATTCTAAGGGTGAGTTATCCTATCATCTAGGGCTGTACTAAGACGGAGAAGGGAAAGACAAAGACAGACTCGGTAGGAAGTCGTCGTCCTAGGCCTACGTACTCCCTTTGTGCAATGGGAAATTCAGAGTCAACGTAGTTCGGACCAAGTTCTTTTTGTGTTTTTTATGAGCGACGTTAAGTTCGCGTCCGGCAGTTAGGGTCGATGCCTGTTTGCGACTCAGACGGAAGGTAACGTGCCCTTTTTGAAAATAGCCTTTAGTTTGACAATCCCGAAGGACAAAAAGGTTTGAAGTTGGTTCGTATTTTTTAGGACAGAAGTGGCTTAAGTTAGTTCATAAGTTGCATTGCACCAAAGTCTAGGGCACAGGGGCGAATACTTAACGCATCGTCCCAAGACAGGACGCTCGCTAAGCACTCTAGAAAGATGAGAGGAAGCCCCTCATTTCTCATTCCCCACGCTTAAGGCTCGTGCGCAATACACTTTATCCTTAATAAGTGTTTTTAAGAAGTTTTGAGATGAGAAGAGAGAGGACACAAAGGAAACTCTAAGGGGGACTAGGAGTCCTAATGTTATCATGCATGGGTGACCTACGGTTAGTGAGGTTTGACGACAACCTAAGCCTAAAGAAAGGAAAAGAGAAGGAAGGAGTAAGGGTGAATATGGATGATTATCCACACCCTTAAGTAACTTACCTTAGCCCCTGCACAAAAGGTTAGTACAAAACAGACATGAGTAACATTAAGGCAAATGAAACTCAAACAATGACATGTAATAATGATTAAGTGACCAATAACAACCAGACATGGTTGCTGAATTCAAAAACACAATCCCAAAACAATGGCACAAGTGCCTTTTCAAACACATAATCAGCCATGGTAAAAAAAGTGCATATAAGAAGATCTCAAACAAAGGGCAATCTCATAATTAGTAAAACAACTTCTAAAATCACCAAATTAAATACCAATACTGATCAACCAGAAATAAACAACACATCAAAAACTCCTGCAAAAATTCAAGATGTTAGTCACTCAAACAGTTATGCCAAAGTCAGATGAGCAGTGTGGTACAATATGCAAAAAGGAGGGACTAAAATGCAATATGGAAAATTTTTAAAAATGAAATAATTTTTTTTTAATGTAATTAAATGTATTGGTGAAAAAATGCAACAAGAATGAATTAAAAATGTTTTACGGATGCGGAGAAATAAAATAAACAAATTTAAGTATGCATGATATGAGTAGTTCAAAAAGAAAATAAACAAATCTTTAATTTAGATGATAAAAAATAAAATAAAAATAAAAAATAAAATTTAGAAAAATTTTATAAAATGATAAATATGATGCATGAATTTTTTGGGATTTTTTAATGCAAAAAAAAACTATTTTTAATAATTAAAATGAGAATGCAATAATTAAAATAATAAAAAAAAGAAAGAAAATACAGGGGGGTGCGTTTAGTGGCCCAAACACGTTGAAAGAAGACATGGGCTGAGAGGGAGGGGTGCCATTAGCGAGCACAGTCCAACAGACATTAGCGAAAAAAAATAAAAAGGGCACAATATAATCCAGTCAACCGGTTGACTCATTACCTTCCGTTGGATTGATCCTGTGCTCATCAAGAAGTCAACAAAATTAACCAGTATTTATGATTAGTGGTCATGATGGAAAGGTACACCATAGCAATGATACGCACGCATACACATGACTAAATAGAACACCATACATCTGCCACGTGAGAAGCACATGCCATTTTAATTCGTTGGCATCATTGTGGCCACATGATCCATCAGACGATCCACACTTGGTCAACATAAATAAAAAGTACATAAAATAAAAAACATGATTGGATGCACACGGTAAGAACGGTGGGGTGATAAACATACGAATAATAAAATAAAAACTCAGAAAAAAAATAAAAAGGAACGCGTGGCAGTGTGTTGACCGTCGGATCAACCAAATCAACGGTGGAAAGGTCGTCTTCTCCACTTGGACCCTTCACCTCGCCGGACCACCACCCGTCGCCGGAACCCTAGTTTCGGCCGCCACCTGCAACTAAAAAACCACCCAGAAAACGTAAAGGCCTATACCATTTTGTTCAGAATTTCACGAGGATTACGAATATCCTACCCAAATTTCCAAATGGTCAACACACAAAGAGGTTCGAACAAGAAAAGGTTAGGGCTCAAAACTTTAAACTCAAAGTATGGTCAATCTACACGTCCAAACACAATAAAAACCACATCAGATTCATCAGTGACAATCACACGTCAATATACACATCAAAAGGAAGCGTTTTAGGATCATGAAAAAACCTACCAACCTGAGATGGTGCAACCTGAATCCTTGCTGTTGGCTGCGAATGGGGGATGGTTTGCACTCTATTGATCACCAGGAAGAAGTTTGTGGAAGAATTTCTTGAAAAGTCCTTGTGGATTGAGAGATATGAAGGATTCAAGTCTTAGGGTTCAAGCTCTCTTCTCCTCCAAATATCACATGTCTCTAACCCTAACCAGTGCATGAATTGGTTTAAATACATTAGGGTTTTTTGCTGATAATGATTTGGGCCTTGGTAATTCCTTGTTTAGTGAGTTTTTGGGCAATTTTGAAATATTACATAATGTTAAGTACACCCTATTCCATGCATGGATATTCAAACATTTCATGATGGATCACTTAACTTCTAATTGCTAATCACACCCACGTTGAAATTAGGCCTTCAAACATTTTGATTCATGAGTTTTTAATAATTTGGCAATTTGGCATAATGGAGAATAAGTGAAGGATATACCATGGATTCACTTGATTCAAAGGCCTAAAAATGATCCTTAAGGAGTTTCCTTTGATGTTAAAAAGTGCCTTGAAGCAATGGAATTAATTATAGGTCCATATGTCCCAAAATGTAAAAGTTGTGAAAATGAAACCATAAAAACCACTCTGCCTTCTTTTGATCATAAGTTGAGTTTCACAAATGATATGGAGACCCACAAGTACTTGTTGGAAAGAGGAGAAAAAGATATTCAACTTTCATGTTGGAGGAAAATTCATTTGAAGCTTATTTGATGATGAAAAGTCAAGTTTAATGTGGTGTAGAAACTTGCCCAAAAAGGAAACTTTCAAATTATAGGTCATTTCCATATTTAGTAACTTTTGCACCAACTCCTGATTCTTGATAAATGGCATGAAACTTGACTCTTGATGACCATAAGAGGATGTGAGACCTTGAAAACCTTGGAAAGAACCTCAAAATTCCACAGTTGACTTCCCCTCTCACTGTTGACTTTTACCCAATTCACCTGATTTACAATCCATTGGCCAATTAAATCTCTCCTGAACCAAACTGATGGACAACCTTCCATTCCTAGATACTTAGGGACTCAAGGAATACCATGGAATCAAGTCTTGCCCAGAAAATCAGAAATAAACTGACTTTATAGCAAACCCTAATTTTGGTACCCTCAGTCTAGGAGGAAATAGCACAGTCTCCAAATCCAAATTCCTCTGAACATGATGCGTATCCTCTCCAACAAAGATAAGATATGCCATTTGGTGATGATAAAACCCAAGGAGCTTGCCCATTGGAGCAATAAACCCAAGAATCTCAAAACCCTAATTTATGCACTGGTTAGGAGAGAGTGATCCACTTGAACTCTCTTGCTTGACCCTCTGAAGAACATCTTCTCCTCTTGAACTTGCCTCAGGCACCTTGACCCCATGCTAAGAACCAATGATATGCACACATGATAATGCAAAAGTGAAATGAAACATAAACCAGTTAGTACTAAAGTAAGGAGGGCAAATTTTGGGGTGCAACACTTGCCTCTTTGAGTTTTCTTTGGTTGAGGATTGGTTTGGGAAGACGCCATTGTTGAAGAAGACGAAGAGATGGTGTTTTTCTGGGTTTTGCGTAAGAGAAACTGAAGAGAAGAAGATGTTCGCTTGAGAATATGAGAGTGGAGTGTGGAAAGTTCACAAAGTGGTGGAAATGGGTATTTATAGACGTTTGAAAATCCCAAGAACCTTGGATCTACCATTGAAGTTGAGGAGTTAGTGGGACGCGTGTTCTTTTCCTGGAGACGTGATGAATGGTGGCAGTTATGTTCAGACTGCAAACATCTGTTTTCAAGAAAAGTGTTATGATGAATACGGCTGAAGAGACGTTTAAGGATTTGTCATGATGGTATGACGTCATAAGCGTGGGTTAGAGAAACTGAGCAATTCAGCCACTAAGTAATTAGTGGGATATTCAGTTGAAGCCATGCAAACAAGCGTCAAAATGGTTATTATATCAAGAAATGACCTTCCTACCAATTCTGGCGAAAGGACATTCCTTGGGGGCAATTTGTTAACCCTCATTTTCGACGCTAGAAAGAATCAAAGCTATTTTAAGTTAAAAAATTATTTTTAACGTAAAGAAGGCTTCGACCCAGTTTTGGTGAAGCCTGAGTCGAATAGGGGTTTTGGAAGCCTCAAAAATGGCTAAGTGTTGGGAAAGGTTTCGACCATAGGAATATGGAAACGCGCGCTGCAGTTGTTATACTAAGGCTGGAGGGAATTTCCAATGTTTGAAATTCAAATAGGAGCAGTTGTGAACGTGGGAACAGTTGAGGCCGAGGAGAAGGCGCCAGAGAGACACGTTTGAAGCAATAACCACCACTTAGTAGTTATTTCTTAGCACTATAAATAGGAGTTAGTTCTATGTAATAAGGGTGTTCATATTTTTGTACAAGTTACTCAAAGAAACTCAAAGTACCCGCGTGTAGAGAAACGAGTTCGTGAGAATGTACATAATGTAACACCACTTTCTTTCATCAATGCAATTTATCTTCACCATGTTTAAGCTTCTGCGTGTCTTTACGTTTTCCTAGGATTTGTGTGGTCGATCCTGCAAGTTAGTCAGTTTTATTTAAAATTGATAGACCAGAGGTTGTTTACCAAAATTCACAGTAAACACAGCTAGAGTCTACAAATTGCAAGGCTCAAGAAAGGCTAAGATGCTTTATGGATATCTACTCTCAATGGCTCTAATAGTACAAAAACTCTTGAAGACTCAAAGGTTAAACATGTTACACATTATATTAAGATCTTATGGTGTATCTATCTTCAACGACTCTTGTACTATGGAGTAACATCAAAGACTCTTGATCAAGTTACCTCTTCAATGGTTAGTTTCTCAAAAGGCTATAAATATGGTTGAAGGTTCAAACTGAATCTTTAACAAGGATCATCCAGAAGAAGGAGTAACAAGATCATCAATTATCAACACATTGTATATGCAAATTTTTATGATGTAGGTTGTACCGGTAAAAGCCTTAAGATTTCTTACACATTGAATATCTTAGAAATCTTAAGTGCTTTAGGTCTTTGTTATGGTGATTTCATGTACCTCTGATACTTGTATCATGTACACCTTGTTCTCTATTCTACTTAGCTTGCTCAGCAGTTTAGATAAAAGTCTTGTGTCAATGGGATACAAGCAAGGAAGTCTCGAGTCAAGATGCTTGAGCCACGTAAAATCTTCCTATGTCCTTGAGATGTGAAAGTTTTAATCAAGTGGATTGATTGAGCATAAGTCTTGTATCATTGGGATAAAATAAAGGAAGTTTCGAGCCAAGATGCTTGAGCCACATAAGTCTCTTGCTATGTGCTTGAGCAGTGAAAGTCTTAATCAAGTAGATTGATTGAGCAAGGTTAGCTTGGTGCATGAAATTTAGAGCAGTAAGTCTTGTATCCGAGGGATCAAGCAGGGAGGCTCATTTCATGGCACCTGGAGCACAAGTCTTGAGCCAGTGTGGCTTGAGCAAGAGAGCTCAATACATGGAATTGGAGCAGTAAGTCTTGACCAGAGGGGTTCAAGCAGGGAGGCTCGTTTCATGGGACTTGGAGAAGAAGTCTTGGGCTGAGGGACTGAGTAAGGAAGTCTTGGGTTCGTGGAACCTGAGCAGGAAGTCTCGAGTGAGGAGCTTGAGTAGAAGTCTTGGACCTTGGGTCTGAGCAATTGTAAAAGTCTTATGCAAAATGCATAAGCGATTGTAATCATTATTTGATTATAGTGAAAATATCTTGTGAAGCAATGTGACTAGACTAATCTCAATTTGGGAGGAACCAGTATAAATATTTGTGACTTCTGCTATTATTTATTTGCTTGTGTTAACATTCTGCTGCTAAGAATTAACCAGAATCTGAACACTAGTTTAGATTCTGAACTCTGATAAGATGCAAACTAAGAAAACGGAAAACATAATTCAATCCACCCTTCTTGTGTACTTTTATCGCCTTGAGAGTGTTTCAAATGTCATAAGTTGGGACGCTTTCAATATGAATGCCCTGGCTGGGAAAAGAAAGCAAATTATGTTGAGTTAGAAGAAGAAGAGGAGCTTTTACTGATGTCATATGTAGAGCATCATGAAACAAAGAGGGATAAGGTGTGGTTCCTCGACTTAGGATGCAGTAATCACATGACCGGGAACAAAGAATGGTTCCTTGATCTGGAAGAAGATTTTAGCCGGACATTAAAACTTGGGAATGACACAACAATGGCAGTGGTTGCAAAATGAAGCATAAGAATGGAAGTGAATGGCATAACCCAGGTGATTTCTGGTGTTTACTATATTTCTGAGCTTAAAAACAATTTATTAAGCTTGGGAAAACTTCAAGATAAGGGATTAGAAATTTTGATTCAAAATGGGACTTGCAAAGTGTTTCATCCTATGAGAGGTTTGATTATGCAAAGTGATATAAGTGGTGTAACACCTCAAAATTTTCCCTTTTGTTTCTGACCTAACTGGTTTATGCTTCCTTTCATCTGCATTATCATTCCTGCATTTTGCATTTTTCTTTTGAGCATGGGATCAAGGTATTCTTTCAGCAGCTCACGGCGTCATCAGATCCAGTACGTTTGTTAACAGTGTTCAGAGTCAAGCAGATAGCTTTCCAAGTCTTTTTGAGCATTTATTTTGCTCATTAAGTGATTGGATGATCATAAACCCCGACAGTCAATTTTTGATCAGTTATTCAGCACCAGACAATTGTTATCAGCTGTTCAATCCGAGTGCGAAAAACATTTCGCAGCATATTTCAAGTGTATTCCAGTGGTAATATCAGTCGGCAAGTTTCAGAGGTCTATCATGGTCCAGAGCAGGTGGAACCGGGCGAATATCCAAGTTTCCCTCCTTTTGGCACCAATTTTTGAATTTTTGAATGGAGTAATCGATTACTCAAAGTGAGTAACCGATTACCCTGGGCGAAATTGCAAAAATATGTGGTATTTTTCAGCACTGCAGAATTTTGAGGTATTTTGTGGTCATGTGCTTGGCTTGTGCATGTGTGGGAAGGATCTAGAACTGATCTATTTTCATCATTTTCCACCCAAAATTCAAATTCTCTCCATCATTTTTCCACTCTAATTCCTCATTTCATTTCCTAATCCATTTTTCACCCCAATTTCCACTCATTTAACCTCACTCCCAACCCAAACTTAACTCCTAACCTAGGGGTTATTTAAACCAATTCATTCCAAACCTCACAAACCAAGATCATTTTTCACTCTCCAATTTTTCAGAATTCCTCTCAATTCTCTCTCACTTTTTCCACTTTACATCTTCATCTTCAACCCCTCACCAAAGCTCCATATCCATAGATTCACAAATTCTTCATTGGAGTTTGTGAATTCTTGAGCTAAACCTCCATCACATCATCATTCTTGGTTCAATTCTGATATAGCTACTGGTTTGGATCTTGGAATCACTTTTGGGAGCAGCTTTTGATTATTTGGAGTGTTCTTACTTGGATCTTGAAGTTTCTTGCTAGGATCTTGAAGATTATTGTATAGATCTCTGGTTTTCTTACTTGGATTCACCAATTTTCGTGCTCAACAATCACCAAGGCAAATCTCAGCCTTGTAGGTTGGTTTTCCTTAGATCTATGTTTGATTTAGCTTAATCTCAACTTATGCAATGTAGATCCTTGGTTTGTGATGTGATTTGATCCATTTGCTTGATTTGATTTGTGATCTTGTTGTTTGATTGATGAAATTGGTGTTTGATTACTGATATTTGATGTGAATTTCGTGATTAATTGATTGCATGATCATTTAGATGTTTGCATAAGTGATTGGATGCTGAAAAGTGCTTTTAAAAGTTGATTTTCTGCCTTTGTTTCAGTGGTAATCGATTACCCTAACAGAGTAACCGATTACTCTGCCTAATTTTCACGTTTTTGGTCAAATTTCAACTGAGTAACCGATTACTCAAAGTGAGTAATCGATTACCACTGCTGCAGAGTGATATTTTCTTGCATTTTCTTGGTTGTTTGAGATCCGATGCATGCCTAAACTTCATGGAATGATGCATTGATGATTTGTGGACTATTCTTGAGCTGTTGCACCTCACACTATTGCATGAACACGATTCTTCGACACGCGAGTCTTGGTTTTCGTCGATAAATGTTTATGTTTGCATTGTTGATTAATTGATGCTATGAACACCATACACACACTTCTTTGAGCATGTTGACTGTGATTAAATGCTTATGTTGCTGAATTGTGTTATGCATGCCTAATTGTTTAATTTCATGAGATACATGTTTGTTTTCAACTTTGTTCATATGCTTGATGTTGTGCATCCTCTTATGATGTGGTGCATTCTTTCATGTCGTCTCCAAGATTGTTTACCATGATATATGATGTGTTTGTAATCATAATGCATGATGTTTGATGCGTGTGTGCTTTGCCATGCTTGATTCGTATTTAAATGTATCGCATGCTGCCCTATTTCTACAGCTGCCTAAGTGTATGTGCGCTATTGTATGTACGGCTGTTTGGCTTTTCACACCATTTGTTGTGCTGAATTGTATGCTGTTGTATGCTGCCTTGCTTGTGTGCTGCTTTTTACCGCTGTTTTGGTGCAGGGACGTTGTGGTAGCTGCTGTTTTTATTTATTTGCTTCTTTTTCTCTTTCGTCTTTTTCGCTCTTTTCTTCCCTCGGATCTCAAGACTTGTTTAAGTCTTGGATTCTTTTCCCCTTAGAGCTACCTAGTCCAACTTAATTTTTGATTAAGCTTGGAGTAGGATTAGCATTAGGTCTTAGGTAGTTGTTTCTTGCCTAAACTTCACTAACCATAGGACCCCCCCTTTTGCATGACAACACTAGGATAGTTATTCCCTTAGAGTCACCCTTCTTCCTTGTGTCTTCTCTTCTCATCTCATAACACTTCTAAAACACTTAATAAATATAACGAATATTGCGCTCGAGCCTTAAGTGTAGGAAGTGAAGAACGAGGGGTCTCCCCTCCTCTTCTAGAGTGTTTAGCATACGTCCCATTTGGGGGCGACCATGCGATTCGCTCGTTCCCGCATGGTAGACTCTAGTGCAATGTAAGTTACGAACTAACTTCAATCCACTTCTGTCTAAAAAACACAAAAACAAACCCAAACCTTTTTCATCCTTCGGGATCGTTAATTTCAAATCACTTTCAGAAAAGGGCACGTTACTTTCCTCTTGTCGCAAACAGGCATCGACCCTAACTGTCGGACGCGAATCTAACGCCGCTCATAAAAACACTAACCGACCTCGTTAGGTCGAACTATGACTGCTCTGATTTCCTCTCTCTAGTTCGATTGAGGATACGTAGGCACAAGACCGTGATGTCTTGGCGAGCAACCTCCCCCCTTGGTTCGTGGCCGAACTACGTTGACTCTGACTTTCCCATTGCACGAGGGAATACGTAGGCATAGGACGAGTGATGTCCTATCGAGTCACTTATTTTTCTTTTCTTCTTCGTTTCTTCGTTCCTTTTCGTTCCCATTTCTTCTCCTTTCCAGTAGCAGCGGAGCTCCAAATGACGATACCCTTTGATCGAGACAGCAAGCCTGGATCCCATCGAGTACGATGGACGTGTGGGGTGCTAACACCTTCCCTTCGCGTAACCGACTCCCTTACCCAGTTCTCTTGGTCGCAAGACCATGCTCTTTCCCTTCCCTCAGGTTTACGCAGTGTTTCCTTTCCCTCTCTTGGGATAAGTACACATTGTTGGCGACTCTGTTTTCCGTGCCACTTTCGCGCTTGTACCACGGATGCAAATCCTCGGGAGCGATAGCTGGCGACTCTGCTGGGGACAGATTGACCTCTTGCTGGTCCATCCCCTTTTGCGAGTCACTCCTAGCGCTTGTTTGTTTTATTTCATTGGGTGTTTATCTGTTGTGCTTTATTTTGTTGTATATTACTGTATATTACTATTTTACTGTATTTACCGCATTTATAGCATTGCATTTCATTATTGCTGTACTGTTATGCTGCTGGATTTTCTGTTTGTAGGGTGGGGTGGATTCTTGAGAGAAAAGCCCAATACACAGGCTTGAGCATACACCTATGATTAGCGTGGAAAGTAGTGTGACTTGTTTAGCATTTGGCCAGACTTAGTATACATGAAAACTCCACATCCAGACGAGGTTTTCTTGGTAATATTCTATCCTGCGCATTTGGGGCAGACGATGGAATATAACCTGGAAAACTGTCGACTCTGGCGACCATCTCCCGAGGACTCAGCAACGCCTCTCCTCCCGGCATGTGATAATGGCAATCCAGAAATGGCAAACCCATTACACTTGTCGATCCTAGGACCCAATGTTGGGAACTTACTATAGGATGACCTTTTTTTGGGGGGGGGGGGGGGAATCAGTGGACGACCTCTTTGTTTGGCGATAGTATTGTACCCCGAGGGGATGGGTGTTTGCAGGTCTGCAGGTAACTGAAACCTTCAACCTACCCAGTTTTCTGGATTTCTCATCGGTGTACTATTATTATCCTGATTTTTCTGGTAGTTTGAATGGGTCGTTATTCTGGATTTCTGGTTTTCTGATATTTGGGGTTTTATTCAGTCAGCAGAACAACATCAGTTTTGAGCATCATGGATACCTTGATCTCATGTTTGCATTTGCATCATCATTTTGCATTCTAACATGTTTGTTCATTTGTAGGGTTTCATCCTAACTTTGATTCCGGTTGTCCGAAGACTATTCATGATGGATACTAGTACTGAAGAGAGGAAGAATATTATCCCGTACAAGTTCCCGAAGCTTCACTTAGATGTTGTGCACAAGATCTCGGCTTTGGCAAAACCTAGGGTATTGGCAGACTTTAGAGGAGAATATGGGAGGATTTTGAGCTTCGCCCGAGACGTTACCAACTCTGAGTTCAGGGCTCTACACACTCTGGTACAGTTTTATGACCTTGTGGATTATCTTTTAGCTCCGACCTTGGAAGAGTATGCTCTCATTCTGGATGTTTCGGTCAAAGAAGAAGTTCCCTTCTATCCTTCTAAGGAGTTTCCCGATCTAGAAAAGGTTGCTACTGCGTTACGCTTGGACCAGTCTTTGCTGAAGAAGAATGTTGCGAGTAAAGGGGGTTATAAAGGCTTTCACACAAAGTTTTTGATCAAGTAGACTGCTATTTGTGCTAAGGCTAAGTGTTCGTCGGTGTTCAATGTAATTCTGGCTACGTGTGTTTATGGAACGGCGTTGTTCCCTAATGTGAAGGATTTTGTAGACGTGCAAGCTGTTCGGATATTCACCACGAAGAATCCGGTACCTACCTTGCTTGGGGATTTGTACTATTCGATGCACTATAATAATGAGAAAAAGAGAGGAGGACCTCTTTACTTTTGTGCTCCAGTTCTGTACAAATGGTTTGTTGATCGCCTTCCTGACTCTGGGGCATTCGTAGACACCAAAGAAGCATTGGATTGGTCGAGGAGATTGATGGGATTAAGGGCTGACAACTTGATTTAGATCAATCGTGATTTACTGGGCCAAGAGATCTTGATTAGTTATGGTGGTTACCTAAACGTACCTTTAATAGGAAGAAAAGGGGGAATTAATTATAACCCTATTCTTGCTGTTAGGCAATTTGGGTATGCTTTGAAGGAGCCGCCAAAGGACCAAGATGTTCAAGAGTCTCTATATGTGAGTGGAGAAGCCAATCTGGAAGTGTTAAAGGAAGTTGCAAATACTTGGGGAGACCGCCACAAGAAAGGAAAGACTTCTCTTGGAAAGTGTAACAACAAAGCCTTCCCTGCATACGAGGACTGGATTCAGAGGAGAGTATAGAGTGTACTTCTACCGCTATGCAGAGAACCTCCATCTTACCCCCTGCTGATTGAACCTCCGACCACAATTGAAATAGAGAAGTATAACAAACAGTGGGCTGAAAAGGAGAAGCTTCGAGAGGAGAACGGTGAGCTGCAAAAAGAAATCTACCAGTTGAAACATGAGCGAGGCGAAGCTGTTCATGTCGCCAAGTTGAAAACAGAATTGCTCGCTAAGAAAGAAAAAGAGCTAGCTGAAGAGGTCATAGCCAGACAAAAGGTAGGACAAGCTCTGAAAGGTGTTAGCAGGATTCTCAAATCCAAGAAGGAAGACCTAGCCAAAGCTTGGTCAAAAATTCACAAGTTCAACGCTTACCGAGATACTGCAATAACAGCCAACAAGCAGAAATAAGATCAGTTCCTAGATCAGATCGAGATTTTGAAGGCGAAGCTCAAGAAGAAATACGAGGAGATCTTGTCAGGGACGTTCCAGAGACACGCAGTTGAGGAGCGACTGAATGAGGCCATAGCGACCATAGCAGAGCTGAAGATACGAGCTGAGGTGAAGAGGCCTAGGGGTGAAGGTTCTAGCTCAGGCAGTGGGTGATACTCTGTAGTTTGTTTTTCTTTGTATCTCGGGTCACCACCAGAATTTTTGGCTGGGATCTTTGCTTCTTTTGTTTTCAGACTTACTATTGTTATTTTGGGTTGTAATCTCTGACGGTGATTTTTTTTCTCTGATTTATGTATGAGCAACAGTTTCATTCTATCTCGTCTTTAAATTGGAATCAAGGGGTGGATCGCCCTATAAATATTCAAACATGTTCATTTGCATATGCATAACCATAATCATTTTTGCATCGCAGGTGCTCGTTCCGGGTTGTTCTAACCTTTATTTGCTTGTAGGCAGGATTGATAACCAGCTAATTCACCGGTATTCTACTAGATCAAATCAGAAGAGAATTATGGAGAAGATGCAAGCTGATATGGCTGCCATGCAGGCCTGTATAGACCAATTCATGGAGCTGATGAAAGGTGTTGCCCAAGGGCAAGAGCAATTGAGGACTTTGGTCCAACCCTTAGTGGCAAGGGTGGATGAAGACGGGGTTCTTCATGGTGGAGTCCATAATGGTGTTGTTGGTAACGGTGCTTAGGGAGGTCCTGTGGGCGCAGAGATTCCCATCCCTGGTGTCGTGGTCCCTCCGGGCGGAGGAGAGCAGCTTGTGATTCCTTCTGTTGTGGGAGGAGGAAGTGTTTGTGATGTTCATGGTCGTCGTTTCGAAGACCAATAAGATGACGTTTTCTCTCTTCCAGGCGGGGATGCTGGTCCCCAGGCTGACAATGATCAAAGGTTCAGACTCATTGAAGAACAACTAAAGGGAGTGGTGAATCAGAATTCTGTAGGAATGGATCTGGAGGATTTGGGGCTGGTTCCCGGAGTTGTAATTCCACACAAATTTCAGGTGCCCACTTTCGCGAAATACAATGGTACCACCTGTCCCAAGACGCATGTCAGGGCGTACACGAGGAAGATGGTCGCGTATTCTAAAGATGAGAAATTGCTGATGCATTTTTTCCAGGACAGCCTGTCTGGGGCATCCTTGGAATGGTATATGCAACTAGAGAGATGCCATGTCCGTAATTGGAGAGAGTTGGTCGAGGCCTTTATCAAGCACTACCAATATAACACTGACATGGCTCCCAACAGGACCCAGTTACAGAATATGTCTCAGAAGAATAACGAAAGCTTCAAGGAATATGCGCAGAGATGGCGTGAACTGGCAGCAAGGGTGCAACCGCCCATGTTGGAAAAGGAAATGCTGAATTTGTTTATGGATACTTTTCCGGGACGTTATTATGAGAAACGGTTACCTTGCGCGTCAGGCAAGTTTGCTAATTTGATCATGGTCGGGGAGATGTTAGAAAGTGGAATCAAAGCAAGGAAGGTAGCGGGTAGTGATGGGTCGTCTTCTGGTCAGGGGAAGAAACCTTATGCTAATTACAAGAAAAAGGAAGAAACAAATTCTGTGACGGCTCACCGAGGTAAAGGAAAGTAGCATCAGAATTATAACCAGTAGGTAGCTTCAGTGACAATTTCGGCAACGCTTCCGCAGCAACAGCGGAATTAGGCTCCTCGCCAGTACCCGGCCAGACAAAGAACGACTGATAGACATTTTGAAACACCTCCCATGCCTTATTCTCAATTGCTCCAGCATTTACTACAGCTATAGTCAGTTCAAAAGAGGACATTGGCCCCTCTTACCGGTAATCCTCCTCCAGGTTATAATCCCAACGCCCAATGCGATTTTCATTCTGGGGCACCCCGGACATCACATCGAGGACTGCAAAGCTTTTAAGCATAAAGTCCAAGACTTGGTGGATTCGAAAGCCATTAACTTTTCAAATGATGGGCCAAATGTCATCCAGAACCCAATACCGAACCATGGTGGGCCAAGGGTTAACACTGTGTTAGAGGAAAAAGAATCTTTGAATTTGGTTACGGATGTTAATGAATTAAGGAATCCTTTGATGGTGGTAAAGGAGAGGTTATTGAGGGGTGGGGTGTCCCCCGGATGTGATGAGAATTGTTCAGAGTGTATGTCGCAAGTGAATGGGTGTGATTTATTAAAGTCAGGAATTTAAAAGCTGATAGATGAAGGTCGATTGCAGTTTGACCGATGTGACCAACAGAAAGAGTTTGTTAGCAGGAAAAATGAGGTTGTTACCATTACTATCCCTTTCAAAACAATCACTATTTCAGGGCCGGTAAGACCAGCATCGGTGATTATTACAGCTCCCGGACCCGTGCCATATGAGACTACCAAGGCCATTCCTTGGAACTATGGAGCCGAAGTGTTTGTCAATGGACAGAAATAAGAACTGGTGGGAACTTCTGTAGTGAACTCTTGTGTTGAAAGCAGTGTTGAGGCAGGGGCTATCACGAGAAGTGGTAGGGTCTTTATCCCTTCTAATGATCGAGCTGGTAGTTCTGGACAAGACAAAGGGAAACAGGTTGTAGGTAATTCTGTGCAAGCACCAGTAGTGGATGACTCCACGACAGGGCCGGCTAATAATTCTTTCTCCGAGAACGTAGAAGAATTTATGAGATTAATCAGGAAGAGTGACTACAAGATTGTTGATCAGTTGCATCAAACTCCGTCCAAGATCTCCATCTTGTCCCTGTTATTGTGTTCTAAGGCACACCGAAATGCATTGTTGAAAGTACTGAACGCTGCTTACGTACCTCAAGAGATCTCTGTTAATCAGTTAGAAGGGGTAGTGGCCCATGTCAATGCAGGCAATGGTCTGGGTTTTACTGATGTTGATTTGACTCCAGCTGGGAGAAACCATAACAATGCCTTGCATATTTCTGTTGAATGTCGTGGATCGTTGATGTCTCATATGCTTGTGGATACTGGATCCTCTTTGAATGTGTTGCCTAAGAAAGCCTTGATGAAGCTGGACACCCGAGGGTTGATATGCACACCTAGTGATTTGGTGGTGCGCACTTTTGACGGCTCGAAGAGGTCTGTTTTTGGTGAGATTGTGCTACCAATTAAGGTTGGGCCAGAGGTTTTCGATGCTACCTTCTATATCATGGACATCCAACCTGCCTACAGCTGTCTGCTGGGACGTCCATGGATTCACAGTGCTGGGACTGTGACGTCTACATTGTATCAGAAGTTAAAGTATATGGTAGACGGGCATGTGGTGACGGTTTGTGGAGAAGAGGATATCATGATAAGCCAGCTATCTACTTTCAAGTATGTGGAGGTAGATGGCGAGATACATGAAACTCTATGTCAGGGTTTCGAAGCAGTGAAGATCACTGAGAAGCCTCTCAAGGAAGGTAGCCAATCTGAAGTGGTTCAGCCTACAGTGGTACATCAGCCGGAGATTTCTATGTCTTCCTTTAAAGATGCTCGGGCCGTGGTTGAAGCCAGCGGTTCACAAAATTGGGGTCAGATTATTGATATCCAGGAAAAGCGGAATACTCATGGACTGGGTTATAAGCCACCCAGGCGTCCTGAAGAGCCTCCTAAGTTCTATGGCCCAGTCCGTTTCACCAGTGCCAGTGTTTTCTTCGACAGAGTTAATGCGATTGAGGAGGATGGGGACAGTGATTGTGATTTGGACAGTTGGATCCGCCCGTGTATCCCAGGTCAAAGCCCTCTCAACTGGTCGTCAGAAAGAGTCATTCAAGTGACCGGACCAGAGTAATTGCTTCTGTTTGTCATCTCTGTTAATCCTACGTTCTGCCCAAGACATAGTGATTCTTGTTTGTAGGGCTTGAATGTTTTTATATGCTTTTCTTTATCATTAATAAAGGACGTTTTCGCATTCAAATGTTTTGATACCTGTTTTTCTGTTTTTATTTTTGCATTAAAAATCACAGCAAAATGGCAATGTGTTTTTGTTTGATGCATCCATAATAAACATATATCATCAATCATGCAGGTTTTCTTGTTCAGATTCCACCCATCATGATTCAGCTATGGCTCGATATGACTTCGATAATCCCATATATCAGGCTGAAGAGGGGACTGATGAAGATTGTGCCTTACCAGAGGAATTAGCCAGGCTGTTAAAACAAGAGAAAAAGGTCATTCTGCCTCATCAGGAGGAAATTGAGATTGTTAACTTGGGAACCAAGGACACAAGGAAAGAGGTACGGATAGGGGCTGCTTTGGAAGACTCTGTCAAGGGAAGATTGATTGAAATGCTCTGAGAGTATATGGATATCTTCGCCTGGTCTTACCAAGACATGCCTGGGCTCGACACTAACATCGTGGTACACCGGCTGCCGCTCAAAGAAGGATGTGCTCCGGTTAAGCAGAAGCTGAGAAGGACGAAACCAGATATGGCTGTCAAGATTAAGGAAGAGGTTCAGAAACAGTTAGATGTTGGGTTTCTTGCTGTAACGAATTATCCTCCGTGGGTTGCTAATATTGTACCTGTACCTAAGAAGGACGGAAAGGCCAGGATGTGCGTTGATTATAGAGATCTAAATAGAGCAAGCCCAAAAGACGACTTCCCGCTTCCTCACATTGATGTGTTAGTGGACAACACTGCTCAGTATTCTATGTTTTCCTTCATGGATGGCTTCTCTGGGTATAACCAAATCAAGATGGCCCCAGAGGACATGGAGAAGACGACATTCATAACACCGTGGGGAACATTCTATTATAAAGTGATGCCCTTTGGATTGAAAAATGCTGGGGAAACATATCAGCGGGCGATGGTGACTCTCTTTCATGATATGATTCACAAAGAGATCGAGGTTTATGTTGATGACATGATTGCGAAGTCACAGACGGAGGAAGAACATCTGGTTAATCTTCAGAAACTGTTTGAGAGGTTGAGAAAGTTCAGACTAAGGTTGAATCCGAACAAGTGCACCTTCGGGGTAAGATCTGGAAAGTTACTGGGTTTTATTGTCAGCGAAAAAGTTATCGAGGTGGACCCTGCTAAAGTAAAAGCCATTCAAGAAATGCCTGAGCCAAGAACAGAAAAGGAGGTTCGTGGTTTCTTAGGGAGGTTGAACTACATTGCTAGATTCATCTCTCATCTTACAGCCACGTGTGAACCGATATTCAAGTTGCTAAGAAAAGATCAAGAGGTCAGGTGGAACGAGAATTATCAAAAGGCGTTCGAAAAAATAAAAGAATATTTGCAGGAACCTCCGGTCCTTATGCCGCCAGTGCCAGGAAGGCCATTGATTATGTATCTTATGGTTCTTGAGAACTCAATGGGGTGTGTGCTCGGTCAACACGACGAGTCGGGTAGAAAAGAGAATGCCATCTACTACCTGAGTAAGAAATTTACTGATTGTGAGTCAAGGTACTCGATGTTGGAGAAAACATGTTGTGCACTCGCTTGGGCAGCTAAGCGTTTGAGGCAGTATATGTTAAATCACACAACCCTCTTGATTTCGAAGATGGATCCGATCAAGTATGTGTTTGAAAAGCAGGCGCCTTCTGGAAGAATAGCCCGTTGGCAGATGGTTCTGACAGAATACGATATTCAATATGTTTCCCAAAAAGCCATCAAGGGAAGTGTTTTGTCAGAATATCTCGCTGAACAACCAATTGAGGATTATCAACCGATGAAGTTTGAATTTCCTGATGAGCACATTATGTATCTGAAGATGAAAGACTGTGAAGAGCCTCTACCTGATGAAGGACCTGAAATTGGATCCCAATGGAAGCTGGTCATTGATGGGGCTGTAAATTCATATGGTAACGGAATCGGGGCAGTCATTACAACTCCAAAAGGTTCTCATATACCTTTCACTGCCCGATTGGCGTTCATATGTGCCAACAATGAGGCGGAGTATGAAGCATGCATCATGGGGTTAGAAGAAGCGATTGATTTGAGAATCAAGAACCTCGATGTTTATGGTGATTCTGCGTTGGTAGTTAATCAAATCACAGGTGAATGGGAAACTCGTCAAGCAAATTTGGTGCCTTATAACAACTATGCCAGGAGGTTGTTACCGTTCTTTGACAGAATTGACTTCCATCATATACCCCGGTTGGAGAATCAGATGGCCGATGCGTTGGTAACGTTGTCTTCGATGTATCAGGTGAATCATTGGAATGAAACTCCTACGATCAGAATCATGCGTCTGGACAGACCAGCATTTGTGTTTGCAATTGAAGGTGTATCAGATGGCAAACCTTGGTATCATGATATTAAGGTTTTTTTGAAGAATCAGGAGTATCCGGAAGGTGCATCCACCAAAGACAAGAAAACTCTGAGGAGGCTGGCGGGAAATTTCTTTCTAAATAAGGATGACGTGTTATACAAGAGAAACTTTGACATGGTCTGGCTACGTTGTGTTGATGAACACGAGGCAAACCTGTTGATGGAGGAAGTTCATGAAGGATCTTGCGGTACCCATGCCAATGGGTATGTTATGGCCAGAAAACTGCTGAGAGCGGGGTATTATTAGATGACTATGGAATCTGATTGTTTCAAATACGCCCGGAAGTGTCACAAATTCCAGATTTATGCTGATAAGGTGCATGTGCCGCCTACTCCTCTGAATGTGTTGTCATCACCTTGGCCCTTTGCCATGTGGGGAATTGATATGATCGGAAAGATTGAGCCAACTGCTTCCAATGGGCATCGTTTCATTTTGGTTGCCATCGATTATTTCACGAAGTGGGTAGAGGCAGCCTCGTTCGCCAACGTCACCAGACAAGTGGTAGCCAGGTTTATCAAGAAGGACATCATCTGCCGGTATGGAGTCCCGGAGAGAATCATTACTGATAATGGTTCAAATTTGAATAACAAGATGATGAAGGAGCTATGTCAGAGCTTTAAGATTGAACATCACAATTCTTATCCCTATCGTCCGAAGATGAATGGGGCTGTTGAAGCAGCAAATAAGAACATCAAGAAGATTGTGCAGAAAATGGTAGTGACCTACAAGGACTGGCACGAGATGTTGCCTTATGCTTTACATGGTTATCGTACTTCGGTACACACATCAACTGGGGGAACTCCTTTCTCATTGGTATATGGTATGGAAACAGTTCTACCATTAGAAGTTGAGATTCCTTCTTTAAGAATTCTGGCAGACATGAAGCTTGATGATACTGAGTGGGTGCGTGTCAGACTGGATCAGCTGAACCTTATTGAAGAGAAGAGATTGGTAGCCATTGTACATGGTCGGTTATATCAGAGCAGGATGAAGAAAGCCTTTGATCAGAAAGTGCGTCCTCGGTGTTTTCAGGCTGGTGAATTGGTTTTGAAAAGGATCCTTCCTCCTCAAACAGATCACAGGGGCAAATGGACTCCAAACTACAAAGGGTCATATGTAGTAAGACAGGTTTTCTCTGGTGGAGCCTTATTACTCTCAACCATGGATGGCGAATATTTTACGGCCCCTGTGAACGCAGACGTAGTCAAAAAAATACTTTGCATAAAAGAGGCCCGCTGGACACAAAAAGAAAGTTCAGGCAAAAAAGGGGCATCCCGGCGAACCATAAAAAGAAAAAGGTTCGGGCAAAAGGTAGGGATAAAAAGGAAAAAAAAAGAATAAACCCGCAAAGTTGAAAACCTGAAAAGGCAACTTTGGCAAAAAGGGGTATCCTGGTGGATTGAAAACCCGAAAAGGGCGATCTAGGCAAAAGTTAGGGATTTAAAAGAAAGAGGCTACGATCTGCGTTCGATCTGTGAACACCTTTGATACATAGAAGTTTCGAAGGAAAGGAATCAGTCCAGTCAGTTTTTTTCGAAGGCCAAAGCATTTGCGGATAAGCAAGGCATACTGGGTCATAGCTGAATTGAATCATGGTGGATTTCTGTTCCCCACATTGCCGACATGTGTATTTTCTTTTATTTCCTTTTGCAATTACCTCTTTCCAGGAATTGCTTCCAAATGTAAATGCCTATTCACAGGCCAATTTCATTCAATAAAATCTTCGTTTCACTCAAAAGCTTTCCATTTGTGTTTTTACTTTACTATTTTGTTTGTGAAAACGTCTGATATGTTGATAAAACATTGCATGCGAAAATGTTAAGCTTTGCGAAGCATATCAGAAAACAGTGGAAATTGCTTAGGCAATGGTCATTGTATTGGTAATAGAGGTGACCTTTTTTGTGTATAGAACTTCCTGTTGATTGTGTTTGCAGGACAACAGGTTTGTTCTTCCCCAGTGGAGTCGCCTTCCCCAGCACTGAAAGTTCATCATCCTCAGCAGAACCCATCCCCCCAGCAAGCAGTTTAAAGTGGATTGCTCCGAGGTGAGTGTGGTTGTATCTCCAGCAGGAGGTGTGTTGGATGTCTTTGAAAAGACTTTGTGTTCCCCACAGATCCTGGTAGTCACTTTCCTCAGGAGGTCAGGAAGCGTAGTTCCGTTAGCAAAGGCATGCTCTAATCCCCAGCAGGGTAGAATCTGTCCTCCAACAGCAGGTCAAGCTCAATGATATACCTTGGCAGGTTTCGTTGATTTTTCTCCCCAGTAGAGCTAGTCTCCTCGACGTTGAAAAGTTCATCCAACAGCAGCAGACTGTTATTTTTCCCCAACCAGAGTGTCGAGAATTATTTTCCTCAGCAGGGTACAGAGGATTAATTCCCCAACTATAGTTGTGATTGATTTATCACTTTCCCAGCAAACAATCGGAAGTTGACGTTGTTGCATCCCCAGCAAGAGACTGATGGAATATATTTTTGGGACAAAGATGTTATTTCCCCCACAGAGCCTGAGCACTCATTCTCCTCAGCTAGCCGAGAAATGTCTTCCTCACCAGCAACGGTATGGGTTAATCCCCTCAGATGAGTAAGCTTGATGTTATCTTCTAGCAGAGTTGATGTCATCATCTACCATTCCTCAAGCAGGTTTGCTAGTCATGGCCGGTACTCCCCCAGCAGGGTAAAAGTACTAATATTCCCCGGCAGGGTAAAAGCAAGGGCATCTCCCAACAGCAGGTTGAGTTCGGTAATATCCCCAAACAGGTTTGGAATTATTGACTCGTCTCCCCAAGCAAAGTTTGATGGTGATCTTCACAGTGGTTTGTTCAACAGCGGTTGATATCTCCTGCAGGTCCTAAGTCCAATTGTTATTGGCGCTCTTTCAGATCCAGGTAAAGATCATTGGTAATCCCCAGCGGAGAGAATTTCTCTTTGGGTTCCCTCTTCACTATTCGTTTTTATCCATCCCCAACAGAGCGGGTATTCTCTCGAAGTTTCATCCAGCAGATTTATGATCAAGATCTTCCTAAACAGAGTGAAGTCTTCCTCAGCAGGGTCTTTTATTTCAGAGGACAATTTATTTTGTCATCCCCGGTGGAGTTGCCTTTGTCTTCAGCATTTATTTTGCTGAGACGCCACTTTTGCATTGCATAAGCATTTTTGCACGGCATCCTCCCAAAAGCGTAGCATTCCATTGATATGGAGCATTACGGCAAAATTCAAACATATGTATTCGAAGCATAAGCCAGGTTCGATATCCGTTACCAATTTCTGTCCCCAGCAGAAAAAGATGTAATTCAGAAGATGTTGGTCAACATCACCCTCCAACCAGTGGATTTGTCCTTGTTATTATAATCCCCTACATAGTTGTCTGTATAGATTTCTCTTCCCCCGACGGAGTCATCTCCTTTACAGGTCGTAAGTCCGTTGATTTTGCTTCCTGTACTTCTTCGGTTATTATTCCAACTTTTGGTTGGTCCTCTTCTTTTTTATTCCAACTTTTGGTTGGTACCCTTGGCTTTATCCCAACTTTTGGTTGGTCTTTTTCGTTTCATCCTAAGTTTTGGTTAGTATCTGTTATTCCAACTTTTGGTTGGTCTCTTTCGTTTCATCCCAACTTTTGGTTGGTACCCTTTGCATCCCAACTTTTGGTTGGTATCCTATTTCATCCCAACTTTTGGTTGGTACCCTTAGCTTTATCCCAACTTTTGGTTGGTCTTTTTCGTTGTATCCTAACTTTTGGTTAGTATCTGTTATCCCAACTTTTGGTTGGTCTCTTTTGTTTCATCCCAACTATTGGTTGGTATCCGTTGTTATCCCAACTTTGGTTGGTATCCGCTGTTTCTATGCCCACCTTCGGTTGGCAGGCACTTTATTTTCATTCTCCCCGCAGGGTGCAAATTTTCCAGGTTATTTTGGTATTCAATCTCCGTGTATCCCGGTTGTATGAAAGTCATTGCTTCCATACCCTCGGATCCAAGAAGTTTGAATAGGGGCAGCTGTAACACCTCAAAATTTGCCCTTTTGTTTCTGACCTAACTGGTTTATGCTTCCTTTCATCTGCATTATCATTCCTGCAATTTGCATTTTTCTTTTGAGCATGGGATCAAGGTATTCTTTCAGCAGCTCACGGCGTCATCAGATCCAGTACGATTGTTAATAGTGTTCAGAGTCAAACAGATAGCTTTCCAAGTCTTTTTGAGCATTTATTTTGCTCATTAAGTGATTGGATGATCAGAAACCCCGACAGTTAATTTTTGATCAGTTATTCAGCACCAGACAGTTTTTATCAGCAGTTCAATCTGAGTGCGAAAAACATTTCGCAGCATATTTCAAGTGTATTCCAGTGGTAATATCAGTCGGCAAGTTTCAGAGGTCTATCATGGTCCAGAACAGGTGGAACCGGGCGAATATCCAAGTTCCCCTCCTTTTGGCGCCAATTTTTGAATTTTTGAATGGAGTAATCGATTACTCAAAGTGAGTAACCGATTACTTTGGGCGAAATTGCAAAAAATGTGGCATTTTCAGCACTGCAGAATTTTGAGGTATTTTGTGGTCATGTGCTTGGCTTGTGCATGTGTGGGGAGGATCTAGAACTGATCTATTTTCATCATTTTCCACCCAAAATTCAAATTCTCTCCATCATTTTTCCACTCGAATTCCTCATTTCATTTCCTAATCCATTTTTCACCCCAATTTCCACTCACTTAACCTCACTCCCAACCCAAACTTAACTCCTAACCTAGGGGTTATTTAAACCAATTCATTCCAAACCTCACAAACCAATATCATTTTTCACTCTCCAATTTTTCAGAATTCCTCTCAATTCTCTCTCACTTTTTCCACTTTTCATCTTCATCTTCAACCCCTCACCAAAGCTCCATATCCATAGATTTACAAATTCTTCATTGGAATTTGTGAATTCTTGAGCTAAACCTCCATCACATCATCATTCTTGGTTCAATTCTGATATAGCTACTGGTTTGGATCTTGGAATCACTTTTGGGAGCAGCTTTTGATTATTTGGAGTGTTCTTACTTGGATCTTGAAGTTTCTTGCTAGGATCTTGAAGATTATTGTATAGATCTCTGGTTTTCTTGCTTGGATTTACCAATTTTCATGCTCAACAATCACCAAGGCAAATCTCAGCCTTGTAGGTTGGTTTTCCTTAGATCTATGTTTGATTTAGCTTAATCTCAACTTATGTAATGTAGATCCTTGGTTTGTGATGTGATTTGATCCATTTGCTTGATTTGATTTGTGATCTTGTTGTTTGATTGATGAAATTGGTGTTTGATTACTGATATTTGATGTGAATTTTGTGATTAATTGATTGCATGATCATTTGGATGTTTGCATAAGTGATTGGATGCTGAAAAGTGCTTTTCAAAGTTGATTTTCTGCCTCTGTTTCAGTGGTAATCGATTACCCTAATAGAGTAACTGATTACTCTGCCTAATTTTCACGTTTTTGGTCAAATTTCAACTGAGTAACCGATTACTCAAAGTGAGTAATCGATTACCACTGCTGCAGAGTGATATTTTCTTGCATTTTCTTGGTTGTTTGAGATCCGATGCATGCCTAAACTTCATGGAATGATGCATTGATTATTTGTGGACTATTCTTGAGCTGTTGCACCTCACACAATTGCATGAACACGATTCTTCGACACGCGAGTCTTGGTTTTCGTCGATAAATGTTTATGTTTACGTTGTTGATTAATTGATGCTATGAACACCATACACACACTTCTTTGAGCATGTTGACTGTGATTAAATGCTTATGTTGCTGGAATTGTGTTATGCATGCCTAATTGTTTAATTTCATGAGATACATGTTTGTTTTCAACTTTGTTCATATGCATGATGTTGTGCATCCTCTCATGATGTGGTGCATTCTTTCATGTCGTCTCCAAGATTGTTTACCATGATATATGCTGTGTTTGTAATCATAATGCATGATGTTTGATGCGTGTGTGCTTTGCCATGCTTGATTCGTATTCAAATGTATCGCATGCTGCCCTGTTTCTACAGCTGTCTAAGTGTATGTGCACTGTTGTATGTACGGCTGTTTGGCTTTTCACACCCTTTGTTGTGCTGAATTGTATGTTGTTGTATGCTGCCTTGCTTGTGTGCTGCTTTTTACCGCTGTTTTGGTGCAGGGATGTTGTGGTAGCTGCTGTTTTTATTTATTTGCTTCTTTTCCTCTTTCGTCTTTTTCACTCTTTTCTTCCCTCGGATCTCAAGACTTGTTTAAGTCTTAGATTCTTTTCCCCTTAGAGCTACCTAGTCCAACTTAATTTTCGATTAAGCTTGGAGTAGGATTAGCATTAGGTCTTAGGTAGTTGTTTCTCGCCTAAACTTCACTAACCATAGGACCCCCCTTTTGCATGACAACACTAGGATAGTGATTCCCTTAGAGTCACCCTTCTTCCTTGTGTCTTCTCTTCTCATCTCATAACACTTCTAACACACTTAATAAATATAACGAATATTGCGCTCGAGCCTTAAGTGTAGGAAGTGAAGAACGAGGGGTCTCCCCTCCTCTTCTAGAGTGTTTAGCATACGTCCTATTTGGGGGAGACCATGCGATTCGCTCGTTCCCGCATGGTAGACTCTAGTGCAATGTAAGTTACGAACTAACTTCAATCCACTTCTGTCTAAAAAACACAAAAACAAACCCAAACCTTTTTCATCCTTCGGGATCGTTAATTTCAAATCACTTTCAGAAAAAGGCACGTTACTTCCGTCTCGTCGCAAACAGCATCGACCCTAACTGCCGGACGCGAATCTAACGTCGCACATAAAAAACACTAACCGACCTCGTTAGGTCGAACTACAACTGCTCTGATTTCCTCTCTCTAGTCCGATTGAGGATACGTAGGCACAAGACGGCAATGTCTTGGCGAGCAACCTCCCCCCTTGGTTCGTGTCCGAACTACGTTGACTCTGACTTTCCCATTGCACGAGGGAATACGTAGGCATAGGACGAGCGATGTCCTATCGAGTCACTTCTATTTCTTTTCTTCTTCGTTTCTTCGTTCCTTTTTGTTCCTGTTTCTTCTCCTTTCCAGTAGTAGCGGAGCTCCAGATGATGACACCCTTTGATCGAGACAGCAAGCGTGGATCCCATCGAGTACAATGGACGTGTGGGGTGCTAACACCTTCCCTTCGCATAACCGACTCCCTTACCCAGTTCTCTTGGTCGTAAGACCATGCTCTTTCCCTTCCCTCAGGTTTACGCAGTGTTTCCTTTCCCTCTCTTGGGATAAATACACATTGCTGGCGACTCTGTTTTCCGCGCCACTTTCGCGCTTGTACCACGGATGCAAATCCTCGGGAGCGACAAGTGGGAACAAAATGTTCTTTGTGCTAGCCTCTATGGAAACAAAGAGCTCTATATGCTTAAAGACTGAAGGAGTAGCAGACAAAGAAGCTCAGATGTGGCACTGCCGGTTTGGGCACTTGAATCACAAGGGATTGTGAATGTTGTCTATCAACAAGATGGTAATTGATTTACCTTTGTTGAAAACTCCAGAGAAGATATGCACCACATGTTTGTCTGTCAAGCAACATAGAGAGCCCATACCCAAGAAAATCTTATGGAGGGCATCAAAACCGCTTCAGCTAATTCATTCACACATATGTGGTCCTATCACACCAACTTCTAGCAGCAACAAAAGGTACATATTAAGTTTTATCGATGACTTTACTCGTAAAACTTGGGTCTATTTCTTGCATGAAAAATCCAAAACTTTTGTCACATTCAGAAACTTCGAGGCTTGTGTTGAAAAGGAGACATGAGCATACATAATGTGTTTGAGGATAGACAGGGGTGGTGAGTTCAACTCAAATGAGTTTGGAGAATTGTGTCGATCACAAGGCATCAGTAGGAAATTGACAGCACCCTATACCCTCCAACAGAACAGAGTTGCTGAGAGAAAGAACATGACGATTATGAATGTTGTATGATCCATGCTAAGTGAGAAACAAGTTCCCAAAACTTTTTGGCCGGATGCTGTGCGATGGTTTGTGCATATTCAAAATCGATGTCCAACAATAGTAGTTCAAAATATAACACCAGAAGAGGCATGGATCGGTAAGAAACTAGTGGTGGAATATTTTCGAATATTCGGATGTGTAACACATGTCCATGTGCCTGAGCAAAAAAGGAGCAAGTTTGATGATAAGAGCAAAAAATGTATTTTTGTAGGAGTCAGCGAAGAATCAAAAGCATGGATATTATGTGATCCGATTTCGAAGAAAATTATCATCAACAGGGATGTAATTTGTAAAGAAGAAGAATGATGGGATTGGGGAAGAACAGACAAGGAGATCAAATGAGATATATTAGAATGGGGTGATGGTATCATTGAAGAAGAAAATGATGATCAGATTGAAGAAAAAGTGGTGAAATAAGAAATTCAAGTACTACCTCAAGCAGTAGTCCAACGAAGACACCTTCAAATAAGCAAAATCTAAGTACACCTGAAGTGTTTGACGCAATTGGAGAATTAGTTGAAGGGGAGAGCAAGAGAAAGAAAAACACCGGGTTGGATGGAAATTTATGAAACAGGGGAAAGACTTTCAGAGGAAGAGAATCTCAATGTAATGCTGGCAGTAACTGGTCCTGTTACATTTGGAGAAGCAAATAAAAGCAAGAAATGGAGGGAAGCAATGTTAGTAGAAATTGAGGCCATAGAAAAGTATCACACCTGAGAGCTTACAGCATTTCCTAAAGAAGTAAAGCCTATTGGAGTTAAGTGGGTATTCAAGACTAAGCGTAATGAAGTTGGAGAAATAAAGAAATTCGAAGCAAGATTGGTTGCAAAAGGGTATTCACAGCGTCATGGAATAGATTATAGTGAAGTATTTTCTATGGTGGCGAGGTTTGACACCACTTGTGTGATACTTTAAATGGCTGCTCAGTTCGGTTGGGAGGTCTTTCAACTCGTTGTAAAAAGTTCCTTTCTTCACGGGGAACTCAAAGAGGAAATGTTTTTGCAGCATCCAGAGGGATTCATTAAAAAGGGAGAAGAAGATAAAGTCTACATGCTGAGGAGAGCAATATATAGACTAAAACAGACACCACGAGCATGGTATAGTAGAATTGAATTCTACTTTGTGCGTGAGGGATTTGAAATATGTCTCTGAAGGCGATAAAAATACACAAGAATGAGGGTTGAATTGTGTTTGCAAAATTCGTTTTACTTCTGAACCAGAGTTCAGATTCCAAAACTAAGTTCAGAATCTGATAATGAGTGTCGCAGAATATGTAACAGAAGTAAAGTAAAAATTGCAGAAACCACACAACAGTTATCCTGGTTCCTCTCCCAACTGAGAGCACTCTAGTCCCCTTGCCTTGCAAAATATTTTCCACTATAATCAACCCGATTACACTTGATTATACACACTTGTATAAGACTTTCCTTGCTCAGACCTCCAGTCTAATACTTTTCTGCTCAATCAGCACCTAATCAAGACTTTCTGCTTAGATCCTCATATCCTAATACTTTCCTTGCTCAAACCACCTGGTTCAAGACTTTTCTACTTAGACACACTCCCTAAGACTGACCCTTTCTCAGATCCTTGATCCAAGACTTCCCTGCTCAGACTCACTATCTAAGACTTCTCTGCTCAAGCCTACAACAAGAGACTTTTATCTAAACTGACTGTTTAGAAAAGGAATAACTTACAATAACACTTGATTAACAATCGGAAGTGTTCAGATATAATACAACATGCTTTTATAAAGGATTCTTAAGCTATACAAGAATAAGAACTCTTAACAGATTTTGCTTCTGATATGCAGTGTGTGTATTTCTCAGTTGTAGTTACAGCATTATTTCTTGAGTTGATCTTCAAATCTTCTGCTCTTTATATAGCTGAAGAAATATAGTCGTTGGAGCATCCACAATGGCTATAATCAGATGAAATCTTCTAGTACATCTTTTTTCCAATAAAGCAGGTGTTGGAACTTTCAGTCAAGGAATTATCCACAGAACAATGCCTTTGTCCATATGACTTATCTATGATTCTATGATGCTTTATGTAAATTTTCTTTTGATCAGGAGTCAGAGTTTTCATGTCAGATACCATACCAACACTATCAACAGCGATTTCAATACCATATTCAAGTATATCCCATTGCTCATCATAAAGTCCAATGATATATGTATACATCTTGCTTATCCACTATTTAAACTCAGTGGAGTCACCACTTAATACAAGAGGTTTAGCAGAGTAATGATTTCTCTCAGAGCTACTGTAATCCTAGGAAAATCCCATTCCTGAGGTACTAGCATTAGTATCCTCAGTAGCCATATTTTTCTCGTTGGATCTTTGACTGTACCATTGTTAAGTGTTACGTACAGACCTTGCTCTGATGCCAACCGAAGGCGAGAAAAATACACAAGAAAGGGGGGGTTAAATTGTGTTTGCAAAATTCGTTTTACTTTTGAACCAGAGTTCAGATTCCAAAACTAAGTTCAAAATCTGATAATGAGTGCAGCAAAAAATGTAACATAAGTAAAGTAAAAACATCAAAGAACACACAACAGTTATCCTGGTTCCTCTCCCAACAAAGAGTACTCCAATCCTCTTGCCTTGCAAGAGATTTTCCACTATAATCAACCCGATTACACTTGCTTATACACACTTGTATAAGACTTTCCTGGCTCATACCTCCAGTCTAAGACTTTCCTGCTCAATCAGCACCTGATCAAGACTTCTGGCCTAGATCCTCAGATCCTAAGACTTTCCTTGCTCAAACCACCTAGTTCAAGACTTTCCTTCTTAGACACACTGCCTAAGACTTCCCTTGCTCAGATCCTTGATCCAAGACTACCATGCTTGGACTCACTGTCTAAGACTTCTCTGCTCAAGCCTAGATCAAGAGACTTTTATCTAAACTAACTGTTTAGAAAAAGAGTAACTTATAACAACACTTGATTAACAATTAGAGGTGTTCAGATATAATACAACACACTTTTATAAAGGATTCTTAAGCTATACAAGAATAAGAACTCTTAACAAATTTTTCTTCTGATATGCAGTGCGTGTATTTCTCAGTTGTAGTTGCAGCATTATTTCTTGAGTTGATCTTCAAATCTTCTGCTCCTTATATAGCTGAAGAAATATAATCGTTGGAGCATCCACAATGGCTATAATAAGATCAAATCTTCTAGTACATTTTTTTTCTCTCCAATAAAGCAGGTGTTGGAACTTTCAGTCAAGGAATTATCCACAAAACAAGGCCTTTGTCTATAGGACTTATCTATTATTCAAATACAACACAATCTATTGAAGATAATATCAATATATCTCGAGTCACGTGTTAGCAGAACTGAGTTGACACTACTCAGTCTTAGAGGCAGCCATAGCACGCTTTTTGATTTTGGAGTGTACTAGCAGCTACTTTCTGATCAGACTCTATCACGAGTGTATGATAAGAACTGAACCAAAGCTACTTCTGTGTCAGAACCAGTTTCATCAACTAAATATAATTCTGCACACACGAACCAGTTAGTTAGAAATCCTAATTGTTTTTCAAATACTTTGTCATTATCAATGTACATGCCAAATATATTTAGAGCCGAGTTGTATGGTCGGCCAAGGCTAGATGTGAGTTCAGCTACAAAAGTAAGAAGGGACGAGTAGCACCAAGAGCTAGGCAATAGCCATTATCAACCCGGGCCGGTCTATAAACCTGACTCTCATCAGCCGAATTCTTACGAGGCTGGGTACTACACCCCATCAACCCGCCACCGGCGCCAGTCATGAACTCAACAAGGCACACCAACAGTTGCAACTGTGACGGCGTATCATTGTGGACATTACCTGGTCTTCAAAGCATGCATTCATGGGAGGAGTTACGACAATGATGGTCATGCAACATCAGAAGGCTAAGAGACTTCTCTTAATGGCATACCTTAAATGAAGACTGATAAAGGCTATAAAAGGGGTTCCCACATGAGGGTTAAGCAAGACACATTCATCTTGATACAATATACAACACTTGTATAGATCTCAAATCCCCAAGCATACTCAAACAGTATAGACAGTGTAGTCTTCTCTACCCTAAAGTGGAAGACTAGAACTTTTGGTGTATCTAACCATTTTTTGCTAGAACATTTGCCGCCCACCGTGGGGCCTAGGTAAAACTCTCCCAGGCCACACCTTACACTAACAACATGTCATATGAAGGAGATCCTTCAGACATGGCTCAATTGCTAGCCATGATGGAGACCACGCGTCAGCAGAATGAGACGCTGCAAGACAGCATACAAGTTCTGCAACAACAAAGTCAGGCTGACGGCGACTGTGAGGAGGAGGTTCTCGAGCCACAACTTCTTTCTCAAGAGATATGGGACGACCACGTCCCAGAAAACTTCAAAGCACCATCACTAAGCTCTTATGATGGGAAGACGGATCCTCAGGAGCATGTTATTGCCATTAACAATCAGATGGCCATAGTTACCCCTTCGGATTCACTGAAGTGCAAACTCATGGTTGGTACCTTTAAGGATGTAGCTCTAAGATGGTACATGATCCTTCCTCGGCTCTCCATCGTAAGCTACCAAGACTTGACTAAGAAGCTAGTATAACACTTCTCGGCAAGCAAACGTCGGAAGGTGTCCACGACCACACTGTTCACTGTTTGACAGAAATAGTTAGAGTCACTATGTGAGTACCTGGATCGATTCAATGAGGAAACCCTCAAAGTATCTCATCTAAACCAGGAACTATTTGTGGGAGCTATTCAACATGGATTAGGAGTCGGGCAGTTCAATGAGCCAGCTGTCAGCATGGACGAGATCACTACTCGGACTGAGTGTTACATCAAAAGAGAATAAAGTAACCAAGAGAAAAGAGTCTGGGACAGCAGTGAAAAGACAGAGAGCAAGGATGAGGCATCGAACAGAAGAAATGAGCAACCTCGGGGAGCTATGTGTAACGCCCCGATTTGGTTAATTGTAATTATTTATTTCATTTATGTGAATTTTGTGAATTGTGTAAATTAAATGAGTTTTACCTGTTAATTGGATAATTTCTCTGATAGATAAAATAATTGCAATTGATAATATTTTCTTATTAACTTTTAATTCCTGATATATTTTGCATCGCTGTTTATGTTTTATCGCATTTTGAGAGCGTTTGGGAGATATTTGAGCCAAAGGGTAAAATAGTCTTTTGAGGGGGTTAGATATTTTTATAAAAGTAGATATTTTGTTATAAAAAGGAAAAAGAGAGAAATAGAGAGAAAAAGGAGAAAGAAAAGAGAAAGAAGAGAAAGAAAAGAGAGAAGAAGGGGAAGAAGAGGAAATCGATCAAATCAAAGCGTGATCTTTGATTAATCGGATAAGGGTGAGAAGTTTCGATTATATTTCGATTGTATATGTATATGTATATGTAAGTGTTTGTTTGGTTTGATTTTGGTTGAAAATGTTAGGGTTTTAACATTTGATAGAAATGGTAAATTGAGTGGAAATCGATGTTTTCACGGTTGAAACTCGGTATAAATCGCGTAGTATAGTCGGGTGAGGTTAGGAATTAGTTGGAAATGCTTACTTGTATGTTTTCACATGTTTGGTTGAATTTGATGGAAAATTACAACATTTGATATGTTGAGATTTTGAGATTTGGATCTAAAACTTTTGTGTTGGAAATCATGATTTAAGGTTCCTAATTGTTGATACATGATAGATATAGGTTGCTATGTATTTAATTTGTATTATAGTGATGTTTAGATGAGATTTTGAGGAAAAATTGAGTGAACCCCGTAGCAGTATTTATGCAGAAAATTCTGTTTTCGGAAAAACTTCAAAAATCCATATCTTTTGATCCGTAAGTCCGTTTTGACCCCCGTTCGAAGTGTTGGAAAACTAATGAGATATTATTTCTATTAAAAATGGTTTGGAGGGTAAAAGATTATTTAATTAATTCGTGTTTTTGAGAAATAGTCGTGCTGTCGGATTTTCTTATCGCGTAAAATGCGTGAGGTCGGTATTTTGTCGTGTGTTATGCCATTGCCATATAAATGTGGAGCTTTTAGGCTGTTTATATGATGTTGAATCTTGCTATAGAATGTGGTTATTGAATGCTGGCCTTGTGGCATAAAGGTATTGAATAAATGAATTTCAATGTATGATATCGTTTAGATGTTGCTAAGGGTAGCCTTCGTGGCGTGAATCCTAGTGAATTGTATATTAATGCAGGTGATAAATGGTTGGGATAGGTGTCAGAACTTATGGAATTTAAGAATGGTAGTAAAAATGATTAAAAATGGAATTTGGGTGGATTAATTAGACAATTAGCTAATTAAGGTCACGTGAGGTATTTTCCTTAATTGTGTGTATTATGATGAATTGATTGGACAATTGTGGTAATACTAGTGTATATTACGGTGAGTATATATGTCACATGTGATCATGAGGACCGTGAAGATGTATAATTGTTATTATACATGTGTTTTGTGTATAATCTGTGTCATGCATTTCATGAGTCTGGTGGAGACAGCTAGGTGGGAATCCATGATGGGTGCCTAGTATTGTCCGGACTCCAATGTGGAGTTGTATGGAGATAAATCATTGCTCAGTGGGAGTGTATGTGATTTATCCGGATTCTATTATGAATCGAGTTCAATTGAATGAACCATAGGACTCCAATGTGGAGTTGTATGGAGATAAATTATTGCTCAGTGGGTGTGTATGTGATTTATCCGGATTCTATTAGGAATCGGGTTCGATTGAATGAACCATGGTTTGTTGGTGCCACTTGCATTGTGTTATTGAGTTACATTGCATTATTATGTTTGGTTGTTCAGGATCATTGTGAGCCCAGTGAGGAGTATAGCGATGTATCCATGTTTCCTGCGGGAATTGGTGGGTTCTTGAAGAACCACTTTTGATGTGTTACATATATGTCATATCTGTGAATATGAATATATGTTGTGTTTTTGTGTGAGACATATATGTCATATCTGTGAATATGAATATATGTGATGTGTTGGTGTGTTTATATATATATATATATATATATATATATATATATATATATATATATATATATATATATATATATGTGTGTGTGTGTGTGTGTGTGTGTCATAACTTATGTATATGAATATATGATATCTTTGTGTGCTATATGTGTTAGCATGTGGTGTGTGGGTGAGTTGAATAATATATGTGAATTATATGTTTACATATTATTATGCAATCTTGATTTAGTTGTTATTTCACACCCTTCTACTGGAATATGCTTTTTATGGCATAGTGCAGATTAGCCGCTGTAGAGGCGTGGAGGTAAGTGGAAGAGTTAGATCTTCATTTTGCTTAGATCTTTGGTGTATGCTCTGATACGTAACATGGGAGTCAGGGGAAACGCTTGTGTTATTTATGTTTATATATGTGAATATATATTTTGATAACTTTTATGTATATTTTGATGTTATGAAACAACTTATTTTGTAAAACAAGTCAATTATGGATCGTTCCACTTTATTCCATAATTGAACTTTCCTTTTGTTGGAAAAAGTTTCCTGTTATTATTTATTCCATTTTGTGTTACGTATCAAAGTTATGAGCAGGTGGGTTATGTTTTTCTCAAATGTGGCATCCTTATTTCTGTCAAAAAACAATTTTATTGACTCTGATTTAATTATGCATTAATTATCTGCGATGGGGATTGGGGTGTTACACTATGCGCGAGTGACGTGCTCCCAGGCCATACAGACAGTCATATGAGTTGGACAGAGATCTCACCTTATTGAATACAAGCAGGGGAGATATCCTTAAAGAGGTCGGCCACATGAACCTCACCGTACCAAAAGAGCCAACGCTATCATGGGAAGGCAACCCGAGGCTTGGTGTAATTACAACCGTGTATGGGGACATCACACCGAGGACTGTCAACAGTTGAAGAAAGAAATTAAAGCCCTAATCCAGAGAGGTCATATCTTAGCATATGTGAAGGACTCTCGAACACAAAATAAAAAGAGAAGTCCTCACCGAGACAACCCGGAGCCAAAAAAGTCAGCCCGGAAGAAAAGTTCAGATACCGAAGAGGGTCACGAGACAAAAACAGCTCGACACATGCTAAACACCATAACTGGAGGATTTGTTGGTGGTGAAGAAACAAGTTCATCCAGAAAGAGATATGTTAGGGCAGTCATGCATATCGACCAGAGATCTCCAGAGAAGCCAGAAGGTAACTTAGACGCTATAAAATTCTCCAAACAAGACGCCATAGGAGTCCTAGCTCATGAAAATGATCCTATGGTTATTAAAGTATAAATAAGAGACTAGAGCATGAAAAGGGTATTGATAGACCCCAGAAACTCAGTTGACGTACTGTATTGGGATGCTTTCAGAGGAATGAGGCTCGATACGACTGAGTTATTACCATTCAAAGGCAGTCTAGTAGGATTCTCGGGAGAACAAGTGCAGAGGCATACGAAGGAATTTGAATAGACAGAGGCATACAAAGAAGCCTTTCAAGAAGTAAAGTGTTTTCTGTCCTCGCCTCCTATCCTAGTAAGGCCCAAAGAAAACGCGCCTTTGGTCTTATACTTGTCGGTAATTGATAAAGCCCTGAGCTCGGTTTTAGTACAAGACGGAGAAGACGGAGAGCGACCCATATACTTTATCAGCAAAGTTCTAAAAGGGGAAGAGCTAAGGTACCAGAAGATTAAACGTTTGGCGCTAGCAGTAGTTATCACAGTCTGGAAGCGGAGACATGGTTTTCAAGGTCACCCCATCACAGTGAAGACGAATTACCCAATCAAACAAATATTGAAAAAGCCCGACTTAGCAGGACGGATGGTCAAGTGGGAAGTAAAGCTCTCCGAGTATGACACCAACTTTGTGCCCAGAACCAGTATCAAGTCACAAACATTGGTTGATTTTGTTGTAGAATTAAGGGCACCAGCTAGAGAAGAGATCTCAAATAGATGGATCCTCTTTGTAGATAGATCTTCAAATCTCAAGGGAAGCGGAGCCGGGATAATTCTGGAAGGACCCAGAGATCTAACATTAGAATATTCTTTATGTTTCAATTTTTAGGTTTGCAACAACCAGGAAGAGTATGAAGCCTTGATTTCCGGTATGAAATTAGCAAGAGAAGTCGGAGTAACACACTTATTAGTGAAGACCAACTCCCAGCTAGTGGTCAGACAGATGAAGAACGAGTACCAGAAGAAGGATTCCACCCTGATAAAATACCTTCAGAAAGCTTCAGGAATATCCAAAGCATTCTCAGAATTCAAAGTCGTCCATATACCAAGAGGAAATAATGCTCGGGCCGACCTCCTAACCCGATTAGCAAGCTCAAAGAATTCAGGAATGAATAAGACTGTGATTCAAGAAGTTCTTAAAGCACCCAACATTCAATCAGAGGAAGTATTAACAATAGAGGATGTCCAAGGATGGATGAGACCCATCATCAGCTATCTGACCCAGGAGATATTACCTGAAGATGTCAATAAAGCCTGGAAGATTAAAAGAATAGCTTCCCGATACGTCATAATCTCGGACACGATGTACAAGATGGGTAGGTCAACACCTAAGCTCAGATGTGTGTTAGAGCTTGAGATTGAACTGGTAATTAAAGAGGTACACGAGGAGCCTGTGGTAGCCACATCGGTGGAAGAGCACTGTCCGGAAAAATCGTAAGAGTCGGGTACTACTGGCCGCATATGATGTGAGATTGCATTGAGTACGTCAACAAGTGTGAAAAGTGCCAAGTATTCACTTCATTTAAACATCTACCAGCTAAGTTTCTCCATTTTATTTCATCTCCATAGTCGTTCCATCAGTGGGGAGCAGACATCCTAGGACCATTTCCAGTTACTTCAGGACAGCTCAAGTTCCTAATTGTTGCGGTTGACTATTTCACAAAATGGGTGGAAGCCGAGGCTGTTGCTCAGATTTCTGCCGAGAAGGTTCGCAAATTTTATTGGAGGAATATCATATGCCGGTTTGGTTTACCGGGAATCATAGTTTCGGACAATGTAGCCCAATTTGAAAGCACTTCTGTCATAGGCTTTTGCAAGGATTGTGGAATAAAAAACAGGTTCACATTTGTGGAACAGACCCAGGCCAATGGCCAAGCAGAATCGGCCAACAAGGTTATCCTAGGTGGAATAAAAAAGAAGTTGGAGGAAGCAAAAGGAATGTGGGCCGAGTACTTACCCGAGATCTTATGGTCATACCACTGTCGCGGTGAAAATTGGATACCATAGTTATTTGTTAACTAGGATCGTATTTTTAATGTCACCATCGGTCTTTGATTTTATCCAAGGGAAGGGAGAAAAACCGAATTCCCACAATGCAATGCAAATGCACTAAGATTCTAAGTTCGGGGGTTGGTTATACCTAGGGAAGGTGTTAGCATCCTAGATATCTGTAGTACTCTACAGGAACCTCTTGATTTTATGTTATTTGTTATTTTTGTTTTGCTAAGGGTTTAAGGGGTAGGTGATTTATTATTTTAATCCTAAGTGTGCTCGACAAGATATCGCATCTTGTGCCTACATATCCTGTCAGGAGGGAATCAGAGCACTTGTAGTTCCTTATTAAGGATACTAAATTTGTTTAAAGGTTTTAGGAGAGAAGATGAGTCACCATCTTAAGAAAGACCACTACAGCTTTTTGAAAATGTTTGTATTTGTGGGGTATGGGATTGTATGTCCCTTTCTTTGAGATGATTAACATCTAATTCTCTTGTGTGGAGAATTAGGTAGGCTAAAGTTTGATTAAATAATCAAAATTGTGGGGGACTAACCTAGGAAATCTATCCTAAGTTGTCTAATTGACTTATCTTTAGGTATCAATTATGAAATGCAAATGATATGCACCATGCACAATAACATGGTTATCATGAATGGGATTTTCCCTTGGATATTTAGGCGATTAATTAACGTTATTTAGGCGAGGGTGCTAGCAAAGTGATGCTAGACTTGTGTCTTGTGATCAATAGGTCGAATGTGATGCCCTAAGGCGATCGACTTATATGGGTAGAAAATGGGCTCGACGTTGGATCGAGAAATTTTTATATTTTTGAAAAGGTTTAGACATGCAAAGCATACGTTCAAATAGAGGCATAGTAAACAGATAAACAGGCAAGCGTACACTCGGGCGAGAGATTCTAAGAGTTTTGATTTATTGAGAAAAAGAGTTTTAATTTTGAAAGGAGAATGAAAGGTTTATTTTATTTTAGAATTATTAAGTTAAAGATTATTATTAATTTAAAAAGATTAAAGGTTTTTATTATTAAAAAAGGTTTTAATTTTAATAGTTTTAGTAGAAGGAGCTTTTCTTAATTTTTAAAAGGTTTTACTACTTAAGAAAAAGTTTTAGTAAGTTTTTAATTAATAAATTTTTTGGTTATATTTTATTAATAGAGGTGATATTTTAAAATAATAAAAGGATTATATTTTCTAATAAAAGGGTTTTAATATGTAAAAGAGTTATATTTTAGAATTAAGGTTATTTTATGATTACTTAAGGATTATTAATAATTAAAAGGAGGTAAAGGTTTCTTGTGTAAAAAAGGGTTTTAATGATTTTCAAAGTTTTTAGTTTTAAGGTTATATTAAAAAAAGAAAGGAAAGATTATTAAAAGAGTTTTCATTGTAATTTAGAAAAAAAAGTTTTAATTAATATTCTAATAAAGAAAAAGTTTTATTATTATTTAATTTTAAAGTTATATTAAAAAGTTAATAAATTTTCTTATTAAAAAAAGATTTTAATTTTATTATTTTAGTAAAAAGTTTTTATTATTTTTAAAAAAAATTATCTTTTAAAAAAGGGTCTTATCTTTTTATTATAAAATAAAATCTATTAAAAAAGTTATAAAAAAAGAGTTTTATTTTGTTATAAAAATTATATTATACTAAACTTATTATAAAAGGTTTATTATTTATTTAAAAAAAAAAAGGTTTTATTATATTAAAGAAAAGGTTATATTATATTTTAATTTTACTATTAAAAGTAAGTTTTATGTTTATTTATTAAAAAGGTTATTTGCTTATTATTATTAAAAGGAGTTTTATTTTTTAATTATCAAAAAAAAGGTTTTAATTGTAAAAGAAAACAAACGAAAGAAAAAAAACTGAGGGAGCCCCCCCCCCCCTCCCCCCCCATCGTCACCCTCTCTCTTTCTCTCAAAATGTAGGCTCCCTAATTTCCCAAATCCGCCGCCACCTCTCGATTGGTTTCTCTCAATCTCTCTCGATCGAACAATCAGCAACGTTAAAACCCTAGCCCCAACAATCCCAAAACCCCCAATTCACTATGATTTCAGAGGTTTACAAGTTACAAGGAGTTGATCAAAGAAAAAAAATGTGAAACGTAAAAGAGAACTAAGTCGCCGATTAAAGAGTCATTTGAATCCGGTACATGCTTTCGCGAATCCTCTTCTCCTTGGTGTGTATTGCGATTGTTCTGAGCTGGCGTGGTGATTTTCTTCCTGGCCTTGTGTGTTTGTGAATCCTTGCGCGGCTGTGATGATACTGTGTGCGTTTACTTTGTTTGTGTGTATGTATTATGCAACCTCGAAACTGCGTGATTCCGCCTCCTTCTTTGTTGCAACTATTCTGATTGTGTGTTGTGGATCTTCCCGATGAACCATTCCTCTGATGTCTTCGTCTTTCCCCGAATGTGTTCGTGTGAGTATTGTTGTATTGGTATGATTTTGGGTTCTTGGTGTAATGTCCTCTTTTGTGAATGGTTTTCCCCTTTATATAGAGTTATGGAATTGAATTTGAAAATATGTGGCTTGATGACGTTTTCATTTTGGTCCGAGCTTGTCTGATCTGTTTTAATTCCTTTCTCTTTTTCAACTTGGCAGGTTTTTGGGCTTTTGGAAAGGATTAAATTGCTCTTGATAATGTTTGGAGTATTGTTTTGGAAGGGAAGTGAATTGCCTTAATTACTGATTATCTCTGGCCTTGAGTATTGATTTCTTTGATTCTTGCCTTAATGACTCAGAAAATGTTTTCCGAACGGGATTGCCAGCTGGTAGCAAGGTACACGTGGTGGTATTGACTGTCTTCTGCAGATATGACTAAAGAATTCTTGCAGTTGAGCCAAAACATCAACAATTCAACCTTTGAGGCATCCTGTTGACCTCGCTTATGAGAATAGTCGTCTCATTCCTCATGTCCATTTAGCAGAGATTTGAAAAGAGTACGAACCGGCGACGAGCGTAGGATCCTCCATATACAATGGTGAGCCTGTTTCCTCCTTGAAATTTCATTTTGCTAAGCTAATATTTATGCTTCCCATGATTTTTCTTCCATTTCTTTTTTTGAAGCGTGTTTCTTTGGAAATTAGTGCTCTTGATTCTATCCCTATCCTGATCTTGCTTGATGAAAATGAATGTGTATGATTTGCTTATACCGTCTATGTTTCGTCCACCTTCGATTAATTCTGGTACAAATGTTGATGCGGAGACTTTTTGGCGTATATTCCAATCAGGTGAAGGTACGCACCAGCTTGTGTGACAAGGCCACATGAGGACATTACTGATGAGAGGTTCACCGTTTATCAATATTGGCAGCATTAATTGTGACCAGGTCTTCCTCAATATTGTTGGTCTCGTAGAGCAGGTTTGAAGTATTCATGCTAAATCAATGGTTCCGTCATTTTGTTAAATTCGGACATTTAAGCATATTATGCAGCTTGTTTGTACTTGGAGTGGTAACAGTTAGGGAGTTGTTTATTGTTGAACAAAAGATGTTGGAGTGTGCCTTTGAATTTGTCACTCAAATCCCGCTTTAAAGAGCGTTTTCTATCACTTCCACTCGCGTCGACCAAAGAACTTATCAGGTAATTACGTACCCATACTGTTAGAATGTTTATGGAGCAATCCCGTAAATTCTAGTTTTCTTAATTTTCAGGTGACAATGAGGCAAATTTGGGAAAGCTCTCTGTCAATACCCAATCTCAGCAAGAACAAACTCGTACGAAGAAACGACAAGTGTTGTCTACAACAAAAACTGACTTGCGGCAAGACCCTCAAGTTTGGGAACTACAAATAAATTACGGCACGGCATCATATACGTTGGTTTTCCTCATGATTATAGGGTGATATTCACGTTTCTTTTGATATAGACATGTCCGATATTAAAACTTTGGATTCTATATTATGTTTTCGCAATCTCATGATTCTGCTGAAGTAACAATGAGTAATTTCCATTTTGCCTGAATTTGTCTGAAACATGTATAAGGATTAGTTTAAATTGTCTGATTTGCTGCTAAAAACCTGCTGAGAACATTTTGTGATTATTTCCTTCTTTGACAGATTCTATTTGAAACATGTCGCAACCGTGTCGATTTGGCCAAGATATGTTCTGCAGCAATGCTCTCAATGTGTTTCTCAAGGTTGTAAGCTGGTGCAGCGATAGTCTCACGTCAGGAACAGACTTAGCCGGACCTGACTCCATTGGGCGCTTGATTATATCGTGGTAATCGTGAAGATTCAACCCCGCAATGTCGACCGGAGCATCGAAGTAACGCCTGCTGAGCTTCTTTAAGAAATATTGACAAACTTGGTCTTGTAATTTAAGCAATGTAACAGTATTATTGTGAATGTAAACACGTTGGACTTGAGTATTAACTTTAAATTTGTACATTGTATTTGAAAATACAGTATGTACGTTACCCTTTGTTACTTGGACCCACTATTGAAAAAGGTTGAATGCAGAACATTGTTTGGAATGTCATTATAATCTAACCTATTTGTCTGACTACCGACACTGCATTCATGCGAAGGGTGATATCCCCATCAAGGCTATGTAGGATTCAACGGTTGGTCACTAATCTCTAAAGGATTGGATAATCATCTTGTAACTTGCTTTATGAGACATTTCCAGAGAAAAAAAGAAAAGGCACCGTGAACTTGATCGCCTTCTTACCAAAACTTTCGTGATAATTACTTAAGAAAAGGTAACCACGTCAATTAAGACTTCACTTCTTACTTCGACGTCATGTATAAAATGCAATGTGTGCTTCTTAATTTTCGAGAAGCTTAAACCTCCTAAGATTTATGCCTGAGTAACTCAACCTTGTACATACTATGCAGTAATCGTGAGGAGATCCGGAACCACTAGTAGCGTAATTATTATCTTAGGATATTTTAGCGTTAATTCAAATAACGACTTGAATATGAATGTTGAAGCTTTGGGTTTTAACTTGAGCATAGTACTCTTAAGATATAAATCCTTAAATTTGAACCTTCACGACGGGCGATGTTTACAACCTGAATCTTTTAATGGTGAAATCATGAATCTTGAATTCCATTTTGAGAACTTCTAACATATGGTTGATTCGAGACATCTATCCAAACTTAACAAAATTGAACTTGATCTTGTAAACTTGTGACGAATCGAAGGTCTTGCATTTGCATTCTGGGAATCAAACCTCTATTTCTTTCTCAAATTGGATTTTCTTTGTTGGGCCCTTACTCAAGAACGAAGATCTATTCAAATTGAGGAGCTTACGCGGGGGAGAACGTCTCATAGTGCACCCTTGCCACACAACCAGTGGTCATCCTTTTAAGGACCAACTTCCATATCAAAAGGTACAAGGGTTTAATCTATGAGGGGAAAACTGATGAGTCTTGAGAGGGAAAAAGGCTTGGCAATGGTTTAGGGATCAAAAGGGTGAAAGCATAACTCACAGGAGCACCCACACACACGCTTTGCAATGGCCTGAAAAACCTCCACAAACACACACACAGCATAACCTTTGGGACCTCGAATCCTCTGCAGCAGCACCTGTCCTTAAAAGAGAAGTGAACAGACAACGCTAGAAGAAGTGGTTAGTTATGCACGAATGATTGACCTAATATGTTATGCAAAAAACAAGGCGGGGATCTTAGGGTCAAAAATTAGGGTGCGACAACCACATAACGCCATATTCTACTACTCAAGAGACACCCTTCAGGATGGTGTATGGAGCGGATGCAATGATACCAGTGGAAATTAACACCCCAACTTGGTGGCGTGAACACTTTGATTAAGTCGCCAACATGGATAATCAGAACATCTCAACTGACCAGATAGATGAGATTAAAGAGCAACACGAATCAGAGAAGTCGCTGCAAAACAGAGGTTGGCAAGAAGATACAACTTGAAAGTCTGGCAGAGGGAGTTCCAGGAAGGCGACCTGGTATTGAAGAAAATCACAGACCCAAAAAACAAGGGAAAGCTCGCCCCTAACTGGGAAGGCCTATTCAGGGTACTTCGAAAACTAAACAACAGAGCATACAAGTTGGAAACATTAGAGGGAGTAGAAATACCTAGGACATGGAATGTATCCAATCTTAGGCTATATTTCATCTAAATATTATGTAATTCAATAATGAATAAAGGATCCAGGTTGCACATTTTTCCCTTGCAAGGGCAAGGGTTTTAACGAGGCACCTGGACTTAAATTTTTTTTTATGTCCTGTTTATAGGTATTCGGCTGGAGATGATGAGTTATAACTCAGAAAACTCCTATAAACATGTTGACTTACTCTGTGTGCATATGTCGCCCATAAATGCTCCGCGTACATGGGTTGATTAAACTCCTATAAACGTGTTGACTTGCTCCGCGTACATAGGTCGCCCATAAACGCTCAGCGTACACGAGTTGATTAAACTCCTATAAATGTGTTGACTTGCTTCGCGTACATAGGTCACCCATAAACGCTCCGCGTACACGGGTTGATTAAACTCCTATAAACGTGTTGACATGCTCCGCGTACATAGGTCGCCCATAAACGCTCTGCGTATAAGGGTTGATTAAACTCCTATAAACGTGTTGACTTGCTCCACGTACATAGGTCGCCCATAAACGCTCCGCGTACACGGGTTGATTAAACTCCTATAAACGTGTTGACTTGCTCCGCATTCATAGGTCGCCCATAAACGCTCTGCATACACGGGTTGATTAAACTCCTATAAACGTGTTGACTTGCTCTGCGTAAATAGGCCGCCCATAAACGCTCCGCGTACATGGGTTGAACAAACACTTATAAATGTATATACTCGTTCCGTGCACACGGGTCGGACAATCGACTATGAAAATGATGAAACATCCTAGCCTAAACACATCAAAAGAAAGTTGGGGCTTGTGAATATCAAAGTCATACATGATCAACTGCCAAAGGCTAATAAGAAATGGGAGCTAGGACACCCGAGTCCATACCATAATCGGCACCTAAGCCTACAAGAGTCCAGGACTCTTAAAAGTGTCAAGGCTATACATACATGATAGCTAAAGGCTTCTTAAATAATAATTAGCTTCGAGGCGGGCTATCCAAAAAGCCTTAGAAATCAAACATAAGCGAAGTAAATAGATGAAAATAATACCCGACACTCTATAATCGGACACCTTAAGTTGTTTTAACTTAGTGCCCGAAGGGCTGGATATACGCACGAGATTATTTTGCAAAAGAATAAACACAATAAATAGAAATGACATAAATAAAAGCCTAAAAAAGGCCAAACATTGTACATTACAAAGCCTGAAGGCTAAAAAGTCATGAGCATAAGGGGGGACAACACCACACTCCCTCACCAAAATACATCAAAAATGCATCCAGAAGGATGACTAACTAAAACAAAGGAAAACTTCAAAATCAGTCAGCAACTGAGGTTCCATTTGCGCCAGCATTGTCCGAGGTCTCATTCTCGTCATTGACAGGAGTAAGAGACTTCCTTGGATTATTATTTTCAAGCTCGTCCAGATCTATAAGGCGGCCATCCTGCACCACCTTGAAGTAATCAACTTTGGACAGATCTAACCCGGGATCGAGGCATAAAACTTGGTCTTTGGCCCTGTCAAAGGCCTCGTCACCAGCAGAAAGAACTTCAATCTGAGCCTTCTTAAGGGACTCAGTGAGCTCAGTCTTGGAAACCAAAAGTTCTTGATGAGAGACTTTGACTTGCTTCAACTCCTCAGTAACCTTTGACAAAGCCGACTTATGTCCAGATTCAAGGGTCTCCTTGCTCTTTTTCTCATCAGCTAGGATTTTCTCTAAACCATAAATCTTTTCCGATTGAACCTTGTGGGCTTCTTGTAGCCGGGTAATCTCTTCTGTCAGCTTAAGCTTCTCCGCCTCAGAATCATTGTCGGATTCAAATAGGCCCCTAGCAAGAACAACACACCGCATAAGGTAGGAGCTTATATTTTGTGTAATCTTCTGTCGACCAATAGATTTCACTTTGTTAACGTCCTCTGTGGCGTTAAGATGATCGTACGAAAATCTAAGCCGATCAAAGTTGTTGGACCAAAATTTAAACTCCCCAGATGCAACATTCTCCATAGGAACTCGCATAATGGAGTTGATCTCTATGTCAGCTTGACAGACTTCGTCAGTCATAAGGTTTTTTAACCTCTTGGGAGTACCTTGCGAAGTTTCCTCTTGAGCTGGAGGAGCCGAAGGCTGAGGTTCATTTGTACTCGGGGTTGTCTTAGTACTCGTCCCCCGTGTCCGCTTTGGTTGTCGGATCTCCAACCCGCCCAAATCCGATTTAGAAGAGGCAACTCCTCCATATCCTCTCCGAGCAGCACGAGCCTCCAGCATTAACTTCTTCTGTTCAGCCACAGACAATTTAGTTATTGTATCTGCAAACAAAAATCATAAACATCAGAACAAGAATAATTAAAGGTGTTGAAAAATAATAGGCAAGCAATTACCCAAAACGGTGAGTAGTTGCTCATCATGTAAAGGTAACAACTCTTTAACCTTCATCATACGGAAGAAGTCAAGAACAGTCAGAGATTGAGTTTCCAGTTCACTCAGTTTCTCACAGTTGAAACCAGTTATCGACAGTGGATTTTTAGCCCAATAAAAGGGAAAGTGAGGTTGGCTATCCAGAGCGTATAGCACTTGTGGACACCTCGGCCCACTCTTTACCCTTAGAAATCAGTTCTTATAATTCTTATAATTAGAAGTATATGCCTGGAGAAAACTCCGCCCGGGAATCCCACTGATTTGTATCCAACTACAATTATCGACACCTTTAAACTCAAAGAAAGAGAAAAACAGACTAATTGTAGGGGTGATATCTAAATCCTCATAAACTCTTTCAAAAGTCTTTATAAAACCCCAACTGTTGGGGCGAAGTTAAGAGAAAGCTATGTTCACAGCTTTCAACACATCCGCTTCAAAGTCAGAAAAGGGTATTTGGATATTAAAATCCTCTAGAACCCCAACATAGAAATAGAAAAAATCTTCTTTAACACCTTTAGGACGGAGTATACAAACGCGTTCTCCGGGAATACACGATTCCAAGACAGCATCAACTTCGGACTCAGTTGAAGATATTTTCCTTTTGGACTGGAGTTTCGCGGTTTCTACATCATCGAAGGTACTATTCTTATGGTTCATGACCTTAAGATCGAAAGGAGCGGCAATCGTCAGTAGAATCTCTACAAAACCTGAGGAAGATGAGCCATAATCAAAATTACTCTCAGAAGTAAGAACGTTGCCATAAACTTGTTTATACTCTTCTGGCCCTAAAGCACTTTCAATTTCCCACATGCATTGTTCCCACAACTCTTTCCTCTCTACAACATTCATACGGACGTCACTACCATCTCGTTTACTAAAGACTACCATACTTTCTAAAAACAAAATCAAAGAATAAAATAAAAGTCAAGAATAGTGGAAGAATACCTGTGAGTAGAGAAGCCTTGGAGATTGGGAAAACATCCCGGTTGATAAAGAAGGAAGATGATTTGGACGTAGAAATGAGAAGAGGGATAAATGAGGACTTTAATAAAAGACTCGACACCCAAGAGTAGCTAGGGAAGTAGTCATTAACAATCATCATTATACTGGGGGAATTGAAAGGACACGACCCTCCAAAGAGTTTATGATACGTAAGGACTTGAGAAGAAAAGTCGGCCTATAGCACGATAACAGTCAAATATATCTGGGCTCATGTTACTGCCGAGTATTGTACCCTTATAAACGAATATAGTACTTGGGGGCTTATGTACTTGCCAAATATATTTGGAGCCGAGTTGTATGGTCGGCCAAGACTAGACGTGAGTTCAACTACGAAAGTAAAAAGGGACGAGTAGCACCAAGAGCTAGGCAATAGTCATTATCAACCCGGGTCGGTCTATGAACCCGACTCCCATCAGTCGAATTCTTACGAGGTTGGGTACTACACCCCATCAACCCGGCATCAGCGTCGATCATGAACTCAACAAGGCACACCAACAATTGTAACGGTGATGGCACATCAATGCGGACGTTACCTGGTCTTAAAAACATACATTCATGGAGAGGAGTTACGACAATGATGGCCATGCAACATCAGAAGGCCAAGAGACTTCTGTTAATGGCATACCTTAAATGAAGACTGATAAAGGCTATAAAAGGGGTTCCCACATGAGGGTTAAGCAAGACACATTCATCTTGAGACAATATATAACACTTGTATAGCTCTCAAATCCCCAAACATACTCAAACAGTATATACATCGTAGTCTTCTCTACCCTAAAGTAGAAGACTAACACTTTTGGTGTATCTAACCATTTTTTGCTAGAACAATCAAAACCTTAAAGGATACATGGTATAAACCAAACTTGTCTCAATAGTCCCAATGAGCGCACCTTGTTCACTAAGACAAAAAGAGGTAAAATTTTGATAGTTAGACTATATGTTGATGATTTGATTTTCACTGAGAATGATTGAAGCATGTGTGATGAGTTTAAAGCTTCAATGATGCCAGAATTTGATATGTCTGATTTTGGAAAAGTGAAATATTTTTTGGGGATACAAGTTAAACAATGTTCATATGGAATATTCATGTGCCAGAGAAGGTATGGATGAGAATAATTAGCAAGGTTTGGCATGGAAAATAGCAATGTAGTCAAGAATCCAATAGTGTCAGGTACAAAGTTGTACAAAGACGAGGAAGGAGTTAGAGTTAATGAAACTCTATTCAAGCAATTGGTTGGAAGTCTCATGTATTTGACAGCAACTAGACCTGACTTAGTGTATGGTGTTAGTTTAATAAGCAGGTATATGACAAGTCCTACTATGTCACATTGGCTGACAGCAAAGAGAATTCTGAGGTACTTAAAAGGTACAACAAATCATGGAATTTTCTACAAAAAAGGGGATAGCAGCTTGAAACTTTTGGCATTTACGGATAATGATTATGTCGGTGACTTGGATGATCGAAGAAGTACATCTGGCTTTGTATTTATGTTGGGAACTGGAGTTGTTTCGTGGTCATCAAAGAAACAACCGGTGTTTCATGGCAAGAGCAAACACATTAATGTAAGATTTCACTTCCTTAGAGACTAGGTGCATGATGGAGTCATTAAACAGAGCTACTACAACACTCAAGAACAAATTGCAGACATTATGACGAAGCCACTGAAGTTAGAGCATTTTGAGAAGCTTTACGACATGCTTAGAGTGATTGAAGTTACAAAACGAAGCTAAGATGCATTAGCTTAAGGGAGGAAATGATAGACTTAGTCTTTGAATGTTTTTCAGTTTGTTTATAAATCCTAGTATTTAGGAAGACCTATTCATTAAGAGTTTATTTACTACTTTGATTTTTTTCACTACATTATAGGGTTGTTAGATGTAGTTACCTATTATATCGTGCAATAACACATTTTCTCTTCCAGTTGGTTATATTATTCTCTGAGTTTAACAAAAAATAACTAAAAAAAAAAATTGATCATATAAAAATGTTATCATAAAAACATATATAAAAAAAATGTTTTAGTGAAGTAACAGGTGATTAATAAAGAAAGGTGAAAGTGACTGTTGTAACGCGTTTTTGGGATGGAGTTGAATTGACAGAAAAAGCCAGTTATACTTATACTTACGACAGTATATTGAATTTGTAGATAGCATGACCAATTCTAAACATAATTAAATTAAATTAAATAATACAAATTCTTATACTAATACCATGTGTCTTATTTTTTTTCTTTTAAAATTTCAACAGTCTTATTTTCCTGAATCGTTCTCTTATTTTCTTCAACAGTTTGTTTGGTAAACAGGACAGTAAAGTGTACACGCGTCACTTTCTAGTACTTGACGCGTCCTTTTTATTTATTGTTGAAATTTAGAAACAAGTCTTTCTCATCATTTTTATTTCGGTGCCTGCCAACCGCACCTATATCGCGTCGCTGTCTTCTTCTAGCTCCCGTTAAATAACGAAACACCGCGTGTGAGTGCGTCACTTTAGAGGCACTTTTCTGTGACGCTGTTTGCCTCATGCAGAACCACGCGCTTCTGTACTTCACAGGATGTGAAAGTGAATGGAACGGACTTGTAGGGCGCGTGATGAATGTTTCCTTACTGAAATTGTGCGGATAACCCCTAAGTCAAGAAAAGAAAACTGCTCGAAATTACTCAAAATTATCTTTAGGACAGCTCTTCAAAAGTTAACAATTGCGGCTGGCTTTTGAAAATGTACATATTTATGGGCTTAATGTAGCAGGATCAAGTGTGGGATTACAATTTTATCGCGCAGATATTTTTTAAAAACTGTTTTAAATTATAAATTATTTTATAATATAGTTTGGGTGCTTATTGTACATTCTGTTCAGCACTTCTTGTGCAATTTTAATAAAGTTTGGCCTTTTTAAAAAAAATAAAAAATAATATAATTAAAATATTAATAATTTTATAATCTATTATATATTAATTGTTATTTTTCTTTATTTTTCTTATATCACTAATAAAAAATAATTTTCAGAAATATATTTTTCATATGAAATTAATTAGATTTTTTGATTTATATGATGTTAAAAACAATTTATAGTTTGGGAGGATATAGTATTTCATCTATTTTCAAAATTGATCTTGTAAATATCCAAAGTGTTTATCAATGATAAGGTGCACTCGGTTATGTTGAAACAATAAAGATTTTATAAAAAGAGTGAAGAAGAACAAACTCATCAAATCTAACTTTCTTCAAAGGTTTGGTGAGTATATCAGTTAGTTGCTCTTATCACTTGTAATGCTTAAGTTCAAGCTTTCTTTTATTTACTTGATCCCTAAGTTCCATGATCTTGAGCTCTTCGAGCATCGTATCTATCCGTACTGTTTGACATGCAGTATATAATGCAACCCCGTATTCAGCTTTATAAGATGACAAAGCCTTAATGCTTTGTTTTCTTGAGCTCCAAGAGATTGAAGCACCCCCAATCATGAATATGTAGCCTGCAAAAACACTCATTCACTTGTGTCTTTAAACTTCAACCCTAAGAAATATGACATGTTCCTTAGGTCGAACATTTCAAATTACTGCATCACACTCCATGTTCTGAGACGCATTTTGAGAAACTTGTCTCGACCAGGAAGCTATTTATTCTCTTATTCCAAGCCCTTGGGGCTTACTTCAAACCATATAGAGCATTCCTCAATTTGAACACCTTATGTTTTTGTCCTTTGATTTTGAATCCTGGCGGTTGACTGACATATACCTCATTTTCTAATGGTCCATTTAGAAATGTTGAATTTACATCTAGTTGATGTATCTTCCATCTGTTGCATGATATGGTCGACACAACAAATTTGATGGTTTCCAGCCTTGCAACAGGTGCATAGACTTCGTCGAAGTCGATACCATGTTTTTGCAGGAAACCTCTTGCCACCAGTCTTGCCTTATGCTTGGAAATTTCACCATTTGACCTTTGCTTCAACTTGTAGATCCACTTCACATCAATTGGCTTCTTGATTGAATTTTCTACAAGCTCTCAGGTCTTGTTCTTCTCGATTACCTTGAGTTCTTCTTGCACGACTGCCAACCAATTTGAATCATTCACGGCTTGATCCAAATCAATTGGTTTAGATTCAACTATCATCATCACTATTTCTATGAAGTCACTATCTACATCGATCTCTTGATATGGAAATCTCTCATATCCAGCTAGCCTTGTCGACTCAGTTCTCATTCTACTCGATCTTATAACATTTTGCTTAGGTGGTTCTTCATTTTGATTGGTTGTGACTTTAGTTTGTTGATCTTCTTCAAGCAAAATTTTTATTGTATCTTGCTCATGTCAAATTAACCCTTGAGTCCAATTCCACCCTTTGCTTTTGTCCACCAAAACATCCCTATTGGTCGCTAGTTTATCATCGTTTGGTGAATACAACTTGTATGAACCATTCGAACGATAACATATGAGTAGGGGTAGCAAAGCGGGCTGCCCTCTCCCTTTAGACCCGCCCCATTTAAGCTCGTCCTTTAGTGGGGCAAAGCGAAGCGGACCAACTTAAGGGTCCGAACGCAAAAGTCAAGCCTACCCCGTTTACTAACGAGTTGGCAGGCCTGCTTGTTAAACCTTTTTCTTTTTTTTTAGTTTAATTTACTGATTTATTTACAATTTTTTAAATAATTACTACTTTATTTACACAATTTAATTTACTACTTTGTTTACAAACTTTTATATTTGGTTGATTTTTTATTTCATATGTCATTACCTTCCAAATAATAACACACACTTTTAAGAGTCATTATTTAATAAAATATAAAAAAATTGTAGTATTTTACTAAACAATAGTAGACAAAAGTTTACTACTTAATTACTTCTTAATTTTTTAATTCTTATCTCATAAATTATCGAGTTTTACGGTTGCAACTTCGTCCACCATCCATGTAAGTGAAACAACATTAAAAGAATTTTCCAATTCATGGTAACTTTAGACATAGGTATTCAAATTCTAATTTTTATCAAAAAAGAAAAAAATTATTGGATTGGTCTCCTCAATACACTGTTCAATTTTAATTCAAAGTAAAAAAAGTTTTAAAAAAAAGCACGCGAGCAAAACTCGCCCCGCTTTGCCCCCGCCCCATTTTTAAAGTGGATTAGGCGGGGCAGGCCAACATAAGGCACCAAGCTAGAAACCTCGGCCGACCCGCCAAAATGGCGGGTCAAACGAGCTGGCACGACGGGTCCGACCTGTTTTGCCACCCCTACCTATGAGCATCATGACCTGGCTTCGATCATCTAACTTCTTTCTCAATTACTCAGATACATGCCTGAAACACATTGATTTAAATAATCTAAGATGACTAATATTTGGCTTCAGTTCCATCTAAGTCTTATAAGGTGTCTTCTCTACTATCTTCTTGGTTGGACATATATTTATAATGCATATAATTGTTGAAGTTGCTTCACCCCAAAATCTCTTTGATATTTCTTTAGTTATCAACAGACTCCTGGTCATGTTCAGTATACTTCTATTTCTCTTCTCGGCTATACCATTATGTTAAGGTGTAATGACCTCATGCTATATACCTTCCTCATTGCAAAAACTTGAAAAATTCTCTAGAGGTGTATTCACCTCCACCACCAGTTCTCAGTTTCTTTAACTTGTATCAAATTTGTTTCTCAACATGGAACTTAAACTTCTTAAACTGTGTGAATACCTCACTATTCCTTTTAGTAAGGTAAATCCACATATATATGGTGAATTCATCTATGAAAGTTAGGAAATAGCAATCACCTCCATTTGATCTTACCTCAAAAGGTCCACACACGTCAAAGTTAACAAGCTCCAGCTTTTCTCTCGACTTCATGGACAAGTCATGTTTGAATGTTTTCCTATCCTAATTTGCTTTGCACCATTCCTCACACATCTGACTTGGTTCCTTCACTTGTGGTAAGTCATGAACTATCTTCTTCTGGTTGAGTATACCTAGACCTCTAAAGTTTAAGTGTCCATACCTATGATGCCATAGCCATATTTAATCTTCAACAATCGAAGCAGGACATTGATGATCAACTGTGTTGATCTCTACTTTAGAGGTTTTGTTATTTGTCAATGGAGGATCATCCTTCCTTCACCATTATACACCTTCATCAGATTTTCTTCAAACTTCATGTTATACCCTTTGGCAAGTAATTAGCCCATGCTTATCAAATTATTTGTCATCGAAGGTGCGTATAATACGCCAGTTATACTGGCCTTCTTACCATCTTGTTTCCTTTTACACTTGCAATGGCATTCCTGACCAAAGAAGCTCATGCTTAACCTATTTCACCAATTTATAAACTTAAGAAAGTGGGCTGCTTACTAAGGTTGTTCATCTTTATGGTGACTAAGTGGTTTGAGCAAGGCTCTCATACCATCTTAATGGTGATTCTCGGAAATTTTTCTTTACTCAATTTGAAGGATATGATTTTCTTTTTTATAATCTTTGTACGAGTATGCTCAACCCTGTAGATAGTATAAAGTAAGAAATAATATAGACTAAGAAATGAATTTATATTGATCATATCACAACTTATAGTATTGGTGTACAATCTAACTATAAAACATTTTTAAATTTTCAGCACTCCAAGTATGGGGGATCGCCTCACCGACTAGAGTTTCCCAAGTGTAAGCCCCATTTCCAAATATAGTAGATCTTCAGTATGACCCCTCCTAAATAAAGGAGACCTTTCTGTCTGAATAATTTGTGTTGTCGATGTCTTCTGTCCTTAGCGCGAGTTTCCCCAAGATAAACTCTCTTGGGATGAATTTCTTGTTGTATTTCAATGTCATTTTTTGCTTTACTATGGCTTCTCTTATAACAGCTCAATCTTGTGTTCTTCTAATAGATCCAACTCTTCCTTGCATCATTCTTTATTTACCTCTCTTTGCATGTGGTATAAACTCCTCTAGCTTAGTTCCCCTATTTTAACAGGGACTTCAGTCTCGTTGGTGAGAAGAAAAGGTGTTTCTTTTATGGAATATTGGGAGTAATATGATATCCCCAAAGGACATATGGAAGATCTTCTAACTTATTTACTTTGATGTTGTCTAGTCCTCATCTCAGGCCTCTTCACAAGACTCTGTTTGCTAATTCAGATTGACTATTAGTTTGAGGGTGTCCCACAAAGGTGAAATATTGGGCGATGTGTGGATACTCTAGTAACTATCTGAACCTTTTTCCCGTGAACTAGGTCCTATTGTTAGTTACAATAGCTTAGGGGATGCCAAACCTAGTGAGGGTGTTTATTTTAAATACACACTAGTTATTTTGACCTGTAATCTTAGCAAGTGATTTTGTCTTAATCCATTTTGTAAAGTAATCGACATCGGCTATCAGACATTTTAATTTTCCTTGAGGTGTATCCATCCTCCACCAGGAAAACGACCAATGTGAAGATATGGCGCTCGTCTCTGTTAGGGGTGAGATATGCATGTTAGAATTTCTTTGATTTTTTTGCTTTTTATTTTTACGTGAGCCATCACTTTTTCCCTCATTGTTGGACAATAATAATTGCCCCCTCAAAGTCTTTTTGGCTAATGTTATTCCATCAAAGTGTCGTCCTGCGTGACCTTCATGAATTTCTTTTAGGACTCATTTCCCATCTTTTCTCGTTAAGAATTTTAATAAAGGGCTTGTGAAGACTCTCTATTATAATTGAACTTCAATAAGAAAGTATGGACAAAACTTTCTTCAAATCTTTAACGCTTTTTTTTGTCTTAAAGTAAATATTCCACCACGATGTATTTAACTATGCGTATCATCCAATTGTCGAGTAATTCCCCATGGCCTTTTCCTCAATTGTGTTCACACTAAAATTTATACTGAGGTTTGACAACCCCTCATGAATCATGATTTTATTCTAGTCTTGCACTTTAGAGAGGAATAGTTTGGACATGAGGCCAAACTTTAAATTTTGTTCTCTTAATATGTGAATGATTTATGCCTTACGAAATTTGGTTATGACGGATACTATTGCTAAATATTGTTGCATAATCGTGTCTTTGACTTGATATTCCCCTCATACATGAGACATGACCAATTAGGTGTTGGACATGACCGCAACTTCTTTAGCTCTCGTCTTGAGTACTATGTGCAGTTCGTCCAAACAAGCTTCACACTCTACTTAGTTATTAGACTTAGGGAATTCGAATCTCATCGTGACCTCCAATGTGAGGTTATGATAGCTCTCCAAAAGAAGTTAGACTCCACTTTATTTCGTGTTGGAATAGCCATCCACAAATATTGTCCTCTTGAAAGTGTATTTGGATCTTCAGTTTTAGTTTTTGCAATGAAGTCGACCAAGGATTGTGTTTTGAGTGCTTTCTTGGGTTCATAAGAAATATCGAATTTGGAAATTTCCACGACCCCCACTTAGTCTTCTTTTCTGCTAGATTTGGTTTGAAGAGTATTTGTATGATGGGGCAGTCCGTCTTTACTACATGGGGTAGTATGTCTTTACTATGATGTGATATACTAATAAATAGTGTCTTAACTTCTCTGCTAGAGTTACAAGGCTCATGGAAATTTTATCCACCTTCAGATAGCCTATTTTTGGTATTTATAGTACCTTCCCGATAAAATACACTAGATTCTGGGAGATCTCGTTTTCCCACACCTCCAAACCCCTACCTAATAAGTAGATGAAAAATGTCTCACTGTTATCTCGACGAAAAAATGTTTGTGCTAATACCCGTCGTAACTCTAAATTTGACCTCCCCTTTTACCTTTTGCATAGGCATGTGCATTCGCATCGCTGGCATACGCATCGGCATTTTTATTTGTGCCTTTGTTGCAGGAATATTTAGGTTTTTCAAAGCTCAATTAATCGCATCCTCGCGAATTCACCACATCATCAATACAAGCAAAATACAAGGGTTTTTATGCCTATTCATCAAAGTAAAAGGCCGAAAATCGGAATCATGGCCATAACACCTCATTTCAAGCCAAAAAATGCCAACTTTGTCTGTGTTAATCGATTAACATATATTGGTTAATCGATTAACACCCTATTACAGCGCCATTTTCAGCTTTTGAACTGTTGTTAATCGGTTAACATGATTTGGTTAATCGATTAACACCTGCTATTTCTGCAAAAATTCAACATTTTCATCACATTGCAGCAACACTCTCTATTCTCTTGTGGTCTATTTTATTCTAGCATTGTGTGGAATATTCTAGACATATCAATACATTTCAAGACACTTCAAGGCATTTATTCCAATACATCACTTTCAATCAAGACCACCATGTAACTTCACTTCCAAGCATGTGAACCATTGGATTTTGGACTTGCATTGGGATTGCTCCGCTGAGTTAATGAATAACTAACTGAGTCAACTTCCGACTTAGTGAGTTAGATGTAACTAACTCTAAAGCTAGCTCCAAAGAAAGCTCCAAACCAAATTCCAAACCTAGCCTAGTCCAAATCCCCACTCTATATAAAGAAACCTTCACATTTGTGAAAGGGGATTCAACCATTCTCACTATTTTCACTTGTTCACTCTCTCATTTCTCTCAATTCTCTGATTTTTCCGCAACTTCTTCATATTCATCTTCATCTTCTTCCCAAACCACACACACAAAAGCTCAATTTCCACCATTAGAGTGTAACAATTTTCACATCGAAATTGTTATTCTCTTGAGCTAAACATCCATACTACTCCATTTATACTTGGATTTCTGGATTTATAGTAGCTTCTACTTCAATTCAAGTAATCGTCTCAATCGTTTCGGTGCAAAATCGTATTTGGAGCATTTTTCGCGTTTTTATCGGTTTTGCAACGATTTGATCTCAAGCTTGGAATCCTCTGGTTTTCTTTGCTTATTACCACCACATTTTGCATACAACAATTATCAAGGCAATCCTCTGCCTTGTAGGTTGGTAATTCTTGCTCGATTTACTGTTTCTGATCACTTTCGCATGTTCGCAATGTAGTTTCGATAGCTTTTCGGTGTTAATTACTCATGTGATTGTTTGATTGTTGATCTTGATGTTTGATGCTTTCAATTGATGATTAATTGCTTCTACTTGATGTAATTTTCATGTACAAATACATGCCATAACATGTGGATGATTGCATAAGTGATTAGCTGTTGAAAGTGCTTTTGGAAAATTGATTTTCTGCCACTGTCCCAGTGTTAATCGGTTAACCATATATGGTTAACCGATTAACCAGTCATTTTCACGTGTTTTATGCACTTTTCAAGGTGTTAACTGATTAACCATATATGGTTAACCGATTAACACTAGGACAAAATGCCATTTTTGTGCTTTTTCATGCTTGTTTGATCTTCTTTCCTCATTTAACTTCCATGGCTTGATATGCTTGATATTTGTGGATGTTTTAAGAGCTGTTTAACCTCTGTTTGAAGCATGATGCACGATTGATCAATTTTTGGAATTGTTTGCATTTTTGACATGGTATGATCATGTTGATTCTTGCAAACTTTTGTTTACATGATAACATGATTAGTGATGCATGCTAATTGATGTTTGGTATTGCCTTGCAAATTCATTTCTTGATTGCATTAAGTTTGTTCTTTATTGAGCAAATTTAATTTTGTATAATCACTACTTCTCACGTTTGCTTTGACGATCTTTCGACTCTTGTGAAAGATTATTGGCTTATTCATTCCCTTTGATCGATTAATTGAAACCTTGTTTCGATTAGCCAATCTCCTCTATCTTTTCTCTTTAGGATCTTTTAGAGCCTTGTTCTCGTAATCCCCTGTTGAGTCGGAGGTATGCATAATGCACTGGAGCACTATACAAGATGGCGTTATTACTCTGTGGGTTTCAATTTCTGCACTATACTCTGTGTCCTAGAGAAGAGATGAGAGTGGAGAATTCCTACACTCATTCTGATTATTTTGGGTAGGGAACGAATGACCTTGTGCCTGGAATAATCATCTATATCTCTAGACTGTAGTGTATCCTCAGTCCTCAGCTAAGTCGATCCCTGATCACTCTTACCCTTGCAATCCTTCCTTTGATCAATCACCATGTCTTTGGTTCAAGATCGCTGCCTCTTGGGTTAGCAACCGCTCTTGTTTCAACACACTTTCTTTTAGTTAATCACTGTCTGTTGATTCCCCAGAAGAGTTGTAGTCACTCTTTCTTTGGTCGATCACAGTCAAGTTGTTAATAACCAAATTCTCTTTTTCCCCCATTAGAGTCTCAATCTTCTTCTTCGGTTAATCATAGTATACCTGTTAAACACCGAATCCCTAGCGAAGTTTGCAACCTTTTCTTGGTTCTTTCTCTCTTTTTCATTGGTTAACCACTGCCTGTTAGTTAAAACACCAATTTGCTACTTCTTCTCAGTTAACCACAATCCATCTGTTAACATACTGAGTTCCTCTTTAGTTAATCACCTTTTCTTGATTAATCACTCATTCCTTTTGGTTAATCACAGTCATTCTGTTAAATCCAATACCCCTGTGAGTTAGTTACCTTCTTTTGGTTCAAACACTCACAATTTTGGGTTAGTAACCTTCTTTTGGTTCAAATACCCTTTCTTCGGTCAAGTACTGTTTGTTCAGTTAGTGTACCAAACCCCTTTGAGTGACAACCTTCACTTGGTTCCACACTCGTCCTTTGGGTCACAACCTTTACTTGGTTCCGCACCCGTCCTTTGGGTCACAACCTTCGCTTGGTTCCACACCCGTCCTTTGGGTCACAACCTTCGCTTGGTTCTACACCCATCTTTTAGGTCACAACCTTCGCTTGGTTCTACACCCGTCCTTTGGGTCACAAACTTTGCTTGGTTCCACACCCGTTCTTTCGGTTAACCACTATTTATCAGTTAAAATACCGAGTCCCCCAGAGAGTCAAACACCTTCTCTTGGTTTAATACTCTCTCTTTTGGTTCATCACAGTCTGTCTGTTGACACCAATCCTTTTCTCCACAGAATTATACTCTTATATATTGAATCTTCAGTGTCTTTTACTTTACCTCGATTCGATTTCCTTTGCTCCTTTATCCTCTTGGTTTCGACACCATCCCTTTGTCCTATCCCCAGTGGAGTCACCAACCTTCCTTTGCCTTTCTCTCTTGGTTTTGACACTGTTCTCTTATTTTTTTTCCCCAGTAAGAGTCCTTCTACCTCCTTTTGTTCTTGGTTTTGACACCATTTCCCTTCCTTTCTCCATTTTTGCCCCGAACTACGTAGGCTCTGAATTCCTCATTGCATTATGAGGATACGTATGCACGAGATTGCAAAATCTTGGAGAGCCACCTTCTTCCTTTCTTCTTCCTTTTTTCCCAGGTTCCTTGAACTACGGTGCTCTGATTTCCTCATTGAACTATGAGGATACGTAGGCACGAGGGCCCCAATCCTCTGCGAGCACTTTCTTCATCTCTTTTCTTTTTCCTCTTTTAGCTAGAAACCTTTCGATAGATAACCCATCCAAGCCTAGAAGTAAGCAAAACGGTTCCCGTCAAGTACGACAGATGCGTGAGGTGCTAGTACCTTCCTCTCGTATAGCCGACCCCTTACCCGTTTCTCTTCCCGTTGGGTTTTATCGATATTTTCCCTGTCCTTTGGGACTAAATAAAGTTCGGTGGTGACTCTGTTGTATCTTTGAGTGTGCGATTCACTCAGGTATAATCCCGCTAGCTTCAGTTGGCGACTCTGCTGGAGAGTCCTTGCTCTTGCAAGTTGGGGTCTCGCCTAGTTTTGTTTGCTTTCTGGTTTGTTTAGGTGTTTATCTTTATGCTTTACTTGTTTTATCTTTATGTTTATTTACTGCATCTCTTTATTGCTTTAAATATTCATATGCTGTATACTCTGGATATCTGCTATATTCTTTTGGTTAATCACACCCAGACTATGTTTTGCTTGAGAATACCTTCGTCCTGCGAGAATTCGCTACGCCTGGGTATTTTCACTTTATTCCATGACTCTGGGAGACCTTTTAGGGACCAAATTGTTGAGACTAGACCACACCTGTGATGGGATATTGGGTTTTTACAGGAAACCAAGACTCTTCATACCATTTGTTCTCTCACGCACGTCAGATTTTTGCACCGACACAAAATAATATGCAGATATTCAGATTATTCAGAATTGATTATTCAGACTGTGATGGCTTCTTGATTATTGTGTTGTATGTCATTTCATCATGTCAATTAATTTTTTGCATGTGCATTCCAGGTTATTCGAAGGGTTATTCTTTGTTGACATAATCATAGGAGATGAGTACTAGTTGCAGAGGTATCTTTAGCTACAAGTTTGTGGAGCCTAAGCTGAAGACTTTGAGAGGTTTAGCATCCCGTGTGGTTGAAGATAACAGAGGTATTTTCAAGGATGATTATGGAAACCTTTTGGCCATCCTCAACACTAAAGTCAACATCACTGCCATTCATACACTTGTTCAGTTCTACGACCCACCACTTAGGTGCTTCACATTTCAGGATTATCAGTTGGCACCTACAGTTGAGGAGTATTCTCATATTTTGGGGTTGAGATCAAGAATCAGGTTCCCTTTATCTACACCAGCAGTTGTCTGAAGTTTCCCCTTATTGTTGAAGCTCTTTGCATTAGTAAGAAGGAAGTGGAGGCTAATCTCAAGACTAAATGGAATGGTATTCGAGGGTTTGCTTCAAAGTTTCTGGTAGACAAAGCCATCTCTTTTGCTAAAGCTGGAAGCTGGAAGGCTTTCAACGTTGTGCTTGCTTTGCTGATATATGGGATTGTTTTATTTCCGAAAATGGAGGATTTCATAGATCATGTTGTCATCAGTATCTTTTTGTCCAAGAACCCTGTTCCTACGCTTCTTGCCGATACCTATTATTATATTCATTGGAGGAATGAAAAGAAGAAAGGAATTATTGTCTGTTGTGCTCCTATGATGTACCGTTGGTTCATGTCTCACCTTCCGTAGAAGGGTCCCTTCGTTGAGAATAGGGGGAATCTCAAATGGTCTCAAAGGATCATGTCTTTTACTGCTGATGACATCTCTTATTAGGAACATGTCGATCTTTAATCCTTTGGTGAAAATGTCGGTCAATTGTGCTTCCCTTGAGCAATGCCTTACTTCAAGTTCACCTCGATTCACCTTCCCCCTTAAGAAGTGAAATCTAACTTCGATGTGCTTACTTCTTCCATGCAAAACTGGATTCTTCTTCAGATTTATGACTGACTTGTTGTCGATCTCCAGTACCAGAGGTTTCTTCACTTCGACCTCCATTTCTTCAAGCACAGATCTGATCCAAATTGCTTGACACGCAACATAGGGTCTGACTATATATTCAGCCTCACACGATGACAATGCCACCACACGTTGCTTTCTCGAGCACCATGAGATTGGGGCACCAAATACTTGAAAGAAATATCCAGTAATTCTTCTTCAATCTTCCTTATCTCCACACCAATCGGCATCTGAATAACATGTAACCATAGCTTATTTGCTTTTAGAGTCTCGTCGAAATAAAATTCCATAATTTGTCGACCCTTTTAAGTATCTCATAATTCTTCTTGCAGCCTTCATGTGTGACACCCTTGGTTCACTCATATATCTGCTCACTAATCCAACTGAGAAACATATATCAGGTCGACTATTGCACACATATCTCAGAGATCCGACAATTTGTTTAAAAAAAGTCGCATCAACTTTTTCTTCCTCTCTATGCTTCTCCAACTTCAAATTTGGTTCGATTGACGAAGATGCAGTAGTCAAATCATCCATTTTGAATCTCTTAAGTATATATTTGACATACTTTCTTTGATGTAGCACCATACCTTACTTCGACATTTGAAATTCCATGCCTAGGAAGTACGACAACTTTTCCAAATCCGACATTTCAAATTCCTTTTTCATCAGCTCTTTGAACTTCGACAAGTTCTCCAACCTACTTCCAGTTACTAAAAAGTCATCGACATATAAGCAGATGATTGTTATATCTTGTACCACAGCCTGAACATAGACACCATACTCAAATTTGCCTTTCACGAATTCTAATTCGACCAAGTATGAGTCGATCTTCGTGTTCCATGCCCTAGTTGCCTTCTTGAGGCCATATAGCACTTTGTGCAACTTGTATACTTTCCTTGCTTCCTCTTGAATCACAAAGCCATTAGGTTGTATGACATACACCTCTTCATCTAAATGTCCATTCAAAAATGCAGATTTCACATCTAAGTGAAATTTCAACCAGCCTTGCTTGCATGCCAAGGCTACCATTAGTCGAACAGTTTCCAATCTTGCGACAGGTGCAAATACTTCTGAGTAGTTGAGTCCTGCTCTCTGAAGAAATCTTCGAGCTGCCAATCTCGCCTTATGTCTTGCTATTGACCCATCAGCATTATGCTTCAACTTGAGCACCTACTTCACTTTGATAGCTTTTGTATGTGTTGGCAATTCGCATGTGTTGTTTCTTTCGATTGCTTGTAAATCTTCGACCATAGCAGACTTACATTGTTTATCTTTGAAGGATTCACTATAGTTGATCAGTTAACACCTACAAGTAAATCAAAATGAACTAGGTATCCACCTATTGTGATTTCATCATCACCAACCACTTCATAGTCTTGAAGTTTTGTTGGACGAGCTCTAGTTCTTTGAGGTCTCTGGTTGGTGCCAATCATATCCTCTTCAACTTTGATTGTGTCAGGAATGTCAGTAATTGCTTCAACTTCAACTGGAATATCGACAATATCTTCGACTTCGACATCATTACTTGATTCGTCGAAATCATAGTTCATCAATGGCTTGTCAATTGCATTACTAGAATTTCAGTCCCTGGAAAAATTTTCATCAATCAAAATGTCTCGACTCATCATGATCTTATTGTTCATTGGATTGAATAGCTTATATGCTCTAGTCTTATGATATCCTACCAGAATCATAAGTTCACTTTTGTCATCAAGCTTCCTTCGTGCATCAGGAACATGCTTGTAGCAAATAGATCCAAACACCTATATATGACTCACTGATGGTCGTTTTCCACTCCACACTTCTTCAGGAACCTTGTTCTTCAGCTTCTTGGTAGGACACCTGTTCAGAATATAAACAGCAGTCCAAACAGATTCACCTCATAAGGACTTTGGCAAATTCTTCTACTTCAGCATGCATCTTGCTATGTCTAATATGATCTTGTTTCTTCTTTATGCTATTCCATTATGTTGAGGAGTATAAGGAGCAGTTATCTCATGATTAATACCATGTTGTGCACATAATACTTCAAATATCTTGGATGTGTATTCGCCGCTTCCATCTGTTCACGAAACTTTGATCTTCTTTTCACCCTGGTTTTCGACAAGTATCTTAAATCTCTTAAAGATTTCAAATCATTCGTCCTTTCGTTTAGTCGGATAGATCTAAAGCTTTCGACTGTACTCATCGAGAAATGAGATGAAATATATGTTGACACCAATGGTATGCTCTTTAAAAGGACCACATACATCTGAATGTACAGCTTCAAGTATGCAGGATGATCTCATTGGCACAGTCGAAACGAAAGACTTCCTGGACTACTTTCCGACTAGACAACCTTCACAAAGTTTGTCAGGCATCTCAAGACTTGGTATACCAGTTACCATATCTTCAGTAATCAGTTGATTGAGCGACCTAAAGTTTAGATGACCAAACCTCAGATGCCACAACCAATTATTCTTGTGGCCGACAACTGTTTTCAGACATTGTACCTCAGTCGAACTGATCATGGTCGTAAGTGTTTTATTCTTCAACAGAGGAGATTTGAAGACCAAGTTATTGTGGATGTCGGAAAGTTCTAAGGCTTTATCTTTCATAACCACTGAGAACCTCTTTTCGACCAGTTGTCCAACACTTAGCAGATTGCACTTCATTCTAGATACATAGAGTACATATTTGATCATAGCTTTTCCTTCATTTCTCCTTTGAATCACTATGTCACTAGTGTCTTCTTCTTGTAATGAGTTATTATCAGCAAGTTTGACCTTACTCTTCTTCGACTTGTCGAAATATGCTAACCACTCTTTTCGACCAGTCATGTGATTCGAACTAGGGGTGTTCGTGGGCCGGTTTGGTTCGGTTTTGAGAGAATCCGATACCCGAACCAATGAAAAATAAATGGATTGGTTTGGATTAGATTTTTATATTTTTGCAATAAAACCCAAACCAAACTGATCCGAAAAACAATGGATTGGTTTGGATTGGATTGATCGGATATACTAAAAATAAATATACAAAAAATATTTTTTTTAAATCATTTGTTTACACGCTAAAATATGAAAAATAAATATTAAACACACGACACACATATTTTTAAGCAAGTTATGACCACCATAGTCATATAGTTGTTTTATATCACTTAAATATTCAATAACTTAAAACAATTTTACTGCATACTCATACTCAATTTCATAGCATACAATTGAAGGTTTGGAGTTTGCAAATACTTGTGATTTGAGGATTTGCAATTTGGGAAGAAGCATGTGGTTTGCGGATACTTATAGTTTGCAATTTATGAGTTTGATTTGTAATGGTTGTGATGTTTGGTTTCTCTATATTTCATCATTGATTGATAGGCTTGTGATAATTTGAAAGATGTCGTTCCGTTATTCATTGGAAATGTTCAGAGACTATGCCACTTTATTTCTTTCATTATGGTTTGTACTTGCTAATTGCTATAACAATTATTCTCTTCATTCAAATAAATAAGTAATAACTCAATTAAAATTAATAATTTATTATATGAATTAATTATGTTTATTGTTATTGGTTTGGTTTGGGTTTACGGGTAGCAAATTAGAAATTCGTTGCTCGAACCAATTAACACCGGTTTTAATTGGTCCGGTTCGGTTTTTGCCCGAACTGGAAAAATGCCCGACCCAAACACATTGGTTTGGTTTGGATTCCGGTTTGGTTCGGATTTTCCCGAACCAATGAACACCCCTAATTTGAACAACCCGAGTCAAGGAACCAGATCTTAGATTCGACATGGTTATCTACAACTGCAGCCATAACCACCATATCATTTGAATCATCTGAATCTTGGCATGCAAGGTTTTCTCCTTCCTTCTTGCCTTTTGTCACTCCCTTATCTTTATTGTACCAACAATGTTTGGTCAAGTGACCCCATTTTTCACAGTTATAGCACCGTACATCTTTTTTTCTTTGTCTTTCTGATAGGAATTTCCTTTTTCTTTTTTCGAGAATTCTGAATCTCTATCATCGACCTTATTCTTGTGAGGATTCGACCAAGACTTTTTGCCATAAGTCTTGTCGATTTTTCTGTTGAACTTGTTGGAACCACCATTCTTCTTCCATGATTGAGCCTGTAGTGCCTGTATCGAGTCTTGAACCCTTTTCCTTTCAATAATCCTAATCTCATGCGCCTCCAATGGACCAACCAAAACTTCTAGTTTTAGGGTTTCAAGATTGTTGGATCCTTGAATAGCTACGATAACGTGATCAAAGTGAGAGCTCGACATACGCATTACCTTCTCAACTATCATCTTATCAATTAGGGTTTCACTACAACCCTTCATGAGATGGACGAGTTTATGCACCTTTGACACATAGCCTACAATATTTTTGTCTTTTCCCATCGACAGCAATTCATATTTTCGTTGCAAAGTTTGCACTTTTAGTGCGTGAGAAAGAGAAAGAGAGAGAATAAGGTAATAAGGATTGATATTATTGATGCAATGATAATAAAATTGAATAACAAAGTGTCTATTTATATACACCTAAGTGACTTGACTACCTTGACTTTCTCGCATCCTACATAGTACTTGACAAGAATATCCCATGTCTCCTTCGCCGATTTAACATGAGTGATTCTATTGAAATTATCCGCATCAACTGCCGATTAGATGTAAAATGCCATCTTGAAATCCTTTTTCTTGGCATCCTTGTGAGCGGTTCTCTGTGTGTCGGTTGCATCTTCACCAAGCGCAGAAACACCGTTAGTAACCACTTTTAGGGTTTCATGAAAGCCAAATAGAGACTGCATTTGTTTTCTTCATCAAAGCCAATTATTACCGTTAAGAGTTGGAATGGAGTTTGGTAAATTTTCCTTACCATTCATCTATACAGCGATTGACCAACAACGATCCCGGAAATATGATCTCCGACGTGTGATTCTAGAAAACACAATCAAGAATCTAATCGAAGCTCTGATACCAATTTGTTTGTGCATGAGTCACCTTTAGTGAGGAGAGAAAAAGAGAGAATAAGAAAATAAGGATTAATATTATTGAATGAATGATAATAAAACTGAATTACAAAGTGTTTATTTATATACACCTAAGTGACTTGACTACTAACTAACAAATATAACAAACTAAGTAACAAACCCTAAACCCTAATTAGCTTTGGGCTTGGGCCACATAATTCAACTGGGATTATATCTAATATCTCAAAATTTTTCATCAACATCTCACCATTTACATCAAAGAAACTTAGAATTTATTCAAAAGATAAACAAACATAAATTCATTCTTCGTTTGTTAAACTTTCATAAGAATATATTCAAAAGATAAAGAAACTTATTAAACTTCTCCTTAATCATTGTGTGTGTGTGTGTGTGTGTGCGTGTGTGTGTGTGTGTGAGAGAGAGAGAGAGAGAGACTTACACCTGGTGTCAACGGATCTTGATTATGTTTATATTTTAATTAATGTTCAAAAAATTCATTGATACAATCGTGCAAATTTATGGTCGTTCTACTTAGGCTATGTTTGGTAAACCACATTTTCGAGCGTATAGCTTATAAGCTCGTATGATAATTTATACATGTTTAATAGTAGTCTTTTCATCATGAGTTTATAGCTTATTTTTCAGACGCTATTTCAAATAGCGTTTTGGCTTATAGATTATAGTTTATCATCTTTTCTTCCATTTTTATCCTTATTATTTTTACAAAAACCCTCATTTATCCTTTATAATTTATTTTAATTTGAAATAAAATAAATGTGTATTAAATGCATTTTATGTCATTTTACATTTATAAGTTAGTTGAACCGTTAATTTTACCAAACACTTTAATTAGTTTATCAGCTATCAGTCGCCAACTATCAGCTATAAACTATAAGGTATTAGTCATCAACCATCAACCATCATCCATAAACTACTAGAATATCCACGTCCGAATATTGTGTCTATCTTGGGGATAATTTAGTCTCTTGATTTGCAAAATGACAACCAACATTATCCTGCTCTAGTGTTGAATCAGAGTATCATGGTGTTACTAATGTTGTTGCTGAATTATGTTGGCTTTAGAACTTACTGTTAGAACTCCAGTGTACGATCACAAAAGTCACTCTAGTCTCCTGTGACAAAGTCAGTGTTGTGTAATTGTCATGTAATCCTATCCAACATCAATGCACAAAACATATTGAAATGAATATCCACTTTGTGTGTGAAAAGGTTGCTAAAGGTCAAGTATGTGTTCTACATGTTTCGTCTCGTTACCAAATAGTTGGCATTTTCACAAAGGATCTTCCACTACAGTTATTTGATGACTTCAGAGATAGTCTCAACATTTGTCAACCTCTAGTTTTGACTATGGAAGCGTATTAGAATATAAATTATTCATTGCATTAATTATTAGTATCTTATATATTTAGTTATACATTGACTCAACATCATTGGATATATTCATTATATAGTGAAATAATGAGATACATAATTCTATTATTTTTTATCTCTACTTTTTCCTACGCTCATCTTGAATTCTAAACTGATTTAGACGTTCGAGTTTTAATCTTACAAATTCAAACATAAACCACCTATCGGAGATGAGTAGTACCGATTCATGATTGTCACTCTCAACACACCTAATTTTGATTCTTTTCATAGCGAAACACAATGTAATTAATATAGAACTTAAGATTAATCCAAAATTTATATAGATTTATTTGATATTTTGGGTTTATTTTACTCTTCGGAAGGATTTATTATAATGTTTTTCTTTCATTATTGTGATTTTATTATTACAAGATAAATTTAGGCAAAAATAATTTTTGGGTCCTTTAAGTTATTTTTTTTAACAAGCCAATCCTTTATGTTTTTTTTGTTGCTACAAACATGTCTTATTTGTTTTTAAATTGTAACAAACATGTCTTTCAAGTTTTATCTGTTGTACAAATTACGACCTTATTACAACAAAATTGGTATAGAATTGCAACAATTGTTACATGAAGATACCAAAAGTCATGTCTTACGACAAGTGTCACATGAAGGTACCAAAAATCATGTCTTACGACACTAACATCAAAATTAACAATGATCACCACTTCCGAACAAAATACACATGAACACTACAAAAATCAAAACTAACAACATTATGACATAGACTAACATCTTCAACATCTTCAACATGTTCTTCATCATCTCCTTAAATGACACATTAACGTTGTTTGTGCCATATAAGCGTTTTTGGAACAAAGTTTGCGTAAAAGGACAACGGTAAACACGTTAGTTAACATGAAGGACCAAACAGTAGCAAAAAAAAAAACATAAAGGATTGTATTGTTATAATAAAATAACTTAAAGAACTTAGTATTTTGACCATAAATTTAATACAAGTTGCAGTATTAACCAACCTAATTAAGGAAACTATACATCGCATTTATTTACCGTTATACACCCTCTGGTCACTATTATAAGTAACAAAATTTTTTTTTGATTCATTGAATATTTAATGTACCTGATATATAATAATGTACAGATACATCATTTATTCAATGAATCTAAAAAGATTTTTGTTGCTTATAATTATGACCGGAGGGTGTAGCTTGCAGCCCCACCTCACCTCTACTAGATTTGACAAAGTCAGTGTTGTGTAATTGTCATGTAATCTTATCCAACATCAACTCACAAAACATATTGAAATGGATATCCACTTTGTGTGTGGAAAAATTGCTAAAGGTCAAGTACTTGTTCTACATATTCCGTCTCATTATTATATAGTTGACATTTTTACAAAGGATCTTCCGTTACAGTTATTTGGTGACATCATATATAGTCTCAACATTTGCCAACGTCTAGTTTCGACTATGGAAGTGCATTAGAATATAAAATGTTCATTGCTTTAATTATTAGCATCATTTATATTTAGTTATGCATTGACTAAACATTTATGTATATTGATTAACATTAGTTATGCATTGACTCAACATTATTGTATATATTCATTATTGTATAATGAAATAATGAGAGACATAATTTTATTATCTTGTATATATTCATTATTGTATAATGAAATAATGAGAGACATAATTCTATTATTTTTTACCTTTACTTTTTCTTACGTTGATCTTGAATTTTAAACTGATTTAAATAATAGAGTTTTAATATTACAAATTCAAGTTTGCACCATCATATCGGAAATCAGTAATACCGATTTGAGATTCTCATTGTCAACACCCAATGTAATTAATATAGAACTTTAATTAATCCAAAATTTATATTGATTCTTTTGATATTTAGGGTTTATTTTACTTTTCGGAAGGATTTATTACAATGTTTTTCTTTCATTATTGTGAACTTACCATTACAAGATAAATTTAATACAACTTGTAATATTAACCAACCTAATAAAGGAAACTATACATAGCATTTATTTACCGTTAAAGCTTGCAACCCCACCTCACCTCTAGTAGATTTGACTTATTTAAAAAGAAGTTAACAAATGACTACTATAAAATTGGTTCTTTCTCCAACGGCTACAACACCCACAATCACTTCACTATCCTTTTCACTCACTCAATAATCATCATCACAATCTAGTAACAACAACACTTCACTATAATCTTCATGGATTCTTCCAATTCTACCCCTTATCATCGTCACCACCGTTCATCAGAACGCCGAACCAATTCCCGAACCTCTCCCTTATCCCGCATTGGCGAAATAACCGCCACCGAACCTCTTCGTATATCACTCGACCTCGATCAATCACCAACCACCGCCACAAAACCAACATCGCCGTCACCGTTATCTCTTCTCCGATCTCCAACTGGCTGCTTTCCGCTCAGGGAGCTTCTACTCATGTCCCCTCCGTCTTCCAGAAAATCCAAGCCGCGATTTGACGACGAGATGCAGGAGTCGAATAGTGTAAGACGGAGGTGTAGGGCGGCTCTGTCTTCTCCGAGAAACTCCCGGAGATCGAGGAGGAGATCGGAGGTTGAGATTAGGGAAGAAAAGGAGATTGCATTGATGGATGAGGTTGCGAAACAGAAGAAGAGAAGACACAGTGGGAGAAACAACAAGAAGGATAAACTCAGTTTGGTACCTTTTCAACCACCAAGTATGCGATAGAGAATTCATTTTGAAATTGGATTATAGCTTTTACTTTTTAATTTTGATAGAGAATTCATTTTGAAATTGGATTATATATTTTGCTCTTCAATTGTGATAGAGATTTTGCTGCTATGTTTATTTGATTCCATTTTATGTTATTTTGAACTAGAGATTGATAATTGATGTGTTATTTTGATGTTTAGAAGCTGAAGAAGAGAATGGTGGTGATTTGGATCGCATTGGAATGTTGATCACTGAATTGATTATGTGGAAAGATGTACAAAAATCAACCTTTTGGTTTGGTTTTGGATCTCTTTGTTTCTTGTCTTCATGCTTCACTAAAGGGATCAACTTTAGGTCTGCAACTGTTTTTTTCTGGCCCTTTTCTTTGTTATGTATAGTGGAAAATTCTGAGATTTTTTGTGTTTGTTGTTTCAGTATCTTCTCTGCTATCTCACAATTGGCAATTCTATTTTTGGCTGTTTCTTTTATCTCAAATTCTGTTTGTCAAAGGTATAATTTTGCTTCTTTTTATGTTATGATTGTATTGTTTTTCTTCTTTTTCTTCTAAGCAGCTATGACAGGAGTAATGAATTTACAACTTGTATGTGTTCAGAGACCCAGAAGCTGCCAAGCAAAGGAGTTATGCCAAACTGAAAGAAGATGATATTTTGCATCTTGCGAAATTGATTCTTCCTGTTGTGAATTTTGCAATTTCGAAGACGAAAGGGCTGTTTTCTGGAGAACCATCCATGACACTGAAAGTAATCCATGCAACCTTACTCTTAGTTAATTCCCTGATTGTCTGCAAAATCATGCCAATTTTAGGGTTTAGGGTTTACTTATTGGTTTTTTTGTTTTTTTTTGTTTTGGTTGTTGCAGCTAGCTCCTTTTCTTCTATTAGGAGCTCAGTATGGCCGTCTTATTACAATTTGGAGGCTCAGTGCCATTGGTGAGACAATATTATTACCTATTAGTCTTCATAGCATGAATATGATTTATGTTTTTCATATCTTTGTTCTGATATAGTAGTACTAATACATATCTATGCGCAGGATTTTTTGTCAGCTTCAGTGTACCAAAGCTTTATTCTTGCTACTCTTCTCAGATCAATCAGCGAGGTATAATTCCATCTATCAATTGACTAACATTTGTAGGTCTACCTATCAATATTTATATCGTGGATAAGGTTTTTTCTATATGCAGCTGAGTGCTTGAAATTGCGATTGTTGGACACATGGAGTGCTTGCAGTCACAAGAAGATAGTGGTTGTCTCAGCCCTTATTACCTTTTGGAATCTGTCTTCTATAAAAACTCGAATCTGCACAGGTAACTTTCTTAGTGTTAACCACTTGCCTGTGTCAATCATTCTGACATGTGTCAACCATTCTGGCATGTGCAGTTTTCAACTGTGATAGCTGATTCTTACAATGTAATTTTCCTTGCAGGATTTTTATTGGTTGTAATATTCAAATATATTCGACAAAATGTCCTACAAGACGGAGAAGCATATGTGGCAGACAAAGAAGAGCGACAGGTATTGTTAGTTGCAGAACCAGTGGATGAGAAACCACATCAGGCACTACTAGTTGCTGCCTAACAGCGGAACCAACCCTAGAAGTTCATTTGGTCATTCCTTCACACTTAACACGAACATATATCTTACATCTATTTGTAATAGTCATAATTCTTCTAATATATTCATTTCATGACACTTAGCACGTGTATGTATCTAACATCCATACATGGGGCATTTCTTTGTAACTAATAGTTTAAAATTAATAAATGTGTTCTTCTTAAGCTTTGTTTAATATTTGTTCAAGCAAACAAAAGACATATACTACAATCCAAATACTCATCTCACATTCTCACTGAAATAGATATTCAACAATGAGAAATTCTGTATGCGTTTTTCTGATTTGGTGGGAATACAGAGTACTTTAGCAGAAAGCTATCATCAATTGATTTCTATCTATGACAAGATAGCAAGTGATTCAAAGTTATGTACAATAGATCAAAATAGATAACATATTTAAAAAAGAGTAAAATTATGTTAAATGAACCATACTAAATGCTGGAATTTTTTGAATTCCAGCCTCCATAATTTCTTTCCTCAGATCAGCAGCATGATCCCATCTTTCTTTCTCAGCATTCATGCTGGACAATAATAAGTATTGGCCGCAGTGTTGCGTCTGCAATTTAAGCATCTCCTTTGCTATTTCTTCTCCGAGTTCAATAGCTCCATGAATCCTACATCCACCCAAAAATGCACCCAATACTGATTCATCAGGCTGAAAAGGCATATTTCTTATGATATCAGCAGCTTCTTGAATATGACCAGCTCTTCCCAAAAGATCAACCATGCATCCATAGTGCTCCATTACTGGCACTACTTGAAACTCACTCGACATCGATCCAAACAAGTCCAATCCATCCTTAACAAGCCTCCCACGAGCACATGCCGTAAGAACTGCCACAAACGTAATGCTATTCGGTTGCAACCCTTGACGCTTCTTCATCTTTTTAAACAAATCCAGTGCCTCCTTCTCTCTACCATTGGAAGCCAGTGAAGAAATCATTGCATTCCAAGTACAAACCTCTCTTTTAGCCATTACTCTAAAAACATTCACAGCATAATTCAAACACCCCATCTTTCCATAAAGATTTATCAATGAAGTTCCAACAAAAACTCCCAAATCAACCCCTTTCACCACTATGTAACCATGAACTTGCCTTCCAAAATCAAGAGCAGCCTTTCCTTCTAAACCAGCACATGAGGATATCACACTAACATAAGTAGCCTCATTTGGTTTCACCAAACAACCCACAACATCCTTATGAGTCATCATCTTCCCAAAAAGCCGAATCGCAGCACCGAAACTCCCATTCACAGCATAACCATTAACCATAGTAGTCCACGAAACGACATCCCGGTAAGGCATGGATTGAAAAAGCGACAAAGCACACTCCATATTACCATTCATTGAAAAAGCATTGATCATTGCATTGGAAGCAACAATACAAAAGAGAGGAACTTCCTCAAACACCTTTTGTGCACAAACAAGGTTGTTGTTTCTTGCATAGAGTACAAGAGTAGTAGTAACTACAAAAGGGTCAGACAAGATTCCACGTTTGAGGGCTTGAGAATGAAGAGATGTGACAAGAGAACGAGGTGATGATTTAAGAAGAGGAGGAAAAGTGTGAGTGTTGGGGGAGACATTGTTTGAAAGCATGTGAGTAAAAATGACAAGAACCTTGTTGTGGTTTTGAACATGATAGGCTCTTATGAGAGCATTGTAGAGAAGTGTTGGCATCCATTTGTTATGGTGAAAAAGGAGGTAACCATTGGTGATGACATGAGAATGAATTTGCTTCAATTGTTTTGAGTGCTTCAAGCAACGTTGTGCAAGTTGCAACAAACATTCACCTGAATAACTCATAACACCTGAAACCTTAAAAACTAATCAAAACAATTTTTTTTTTCCAATTGTCACTGATTTTGAAGACCCAATTGGGGGAATTGAGAAAAAAGAACCATTTTTATATTTTATTTTTTGAAAAATTCCATTTTTATGGAATTCGGGAAAGGGAAAATTGAGTATGAAACGCTGCGTTTTCACTTTTTCTTTGTTTCAGACTCACACCACACGTTAGAGTCTTGAAATAAGAATAAGATTTAAGAGCAAAAAAATCGCTTTTTTTCGAGAGGGAATGGACGCGCTTGGATTTGGGAGTGGATTTAGCGGCTTCTGGAAGTGGAACCCGTCGCCGGAATCTCGCCGGCGTCGTATTCGCTCTAACTCGACTTCGCCTGGCTCCGTCGTCGGAGGTGGTTATCAGTTCCCGGTGAAGCAGGCGATAACCGCCGCCACACTCGCCCTTACTGGTGACACAATTGCTCAGATCAATAACCGGTGGAGCAAAGCCAAAGAGACTGATGAAAATGCCTCTCAGGTATGTGCTACTGTTCAATAAAAATTATCAAAAAAATGAAAAAAAAAAAACCTTGCTTGGTAATTTTATGAGGTATTTTTGTAATAGTTGATTACATTTGATATTGTGATTTTTTTAATTTGTTATTTTTTTAAATTATTATCGGTGTTGCAACAGTATCAAGTATCATATGTTAGTGTTATGTTTGGTGTGTCCGTGCTTAGGTGTTATATATTGATTATTTGGATGTAAAATTATAGTTCAGTAAGGTTCAGCTGAAGTGTGTTTTCTTTGAAGTTTGAAAGAATTGTTTTTTAGGTGTATCCATCTATGTTAAGATTAATGTAAGTGCTACCGTTTGGCAAATGGTCATAGCCATTAGAGAAAAACATATTGTTCTTCATAATTTGTGCTGAATCGTTTTTGGTTTTGGTCATGTTGAGAGGGTGAATGAGAGCTGCTATTTGTTTATTTTTGCATTAAAATTTCATGGCGATACTTTGGAGTTTGTTATAAACCGAACGGCTTTTCTGTAGGATGTATTGTCGCGGCTTCTTTCAGAACACGATTTGTTACGTGCTCTGCGAATGACTTCCTATGGATTCCTTTTCTATGGTCCTGGTTCTTTCGCTTGGTACCAGTTGCTTGATCATTGTCTCCCCAAACCAAATGTCCAGAACCTAATGCTAAAGGTATTGTATTATGCATTGTAGAAGCATGCAGTAGTTAAGGATAGTGACAGCTTCTAATTATCCTTTCTTTTGATAGGTTTTACTAAACCAGATTGTGTTGGGTCCGTGTGTCATTGCTGTTGTCTTTGCATGGAACAATTTATGGCAACAGAAGCTCTCGGAGCTTCCAGAAAAATACAGAAGAGATGCTCTTCCAGCTTTACTTTATGGTACAAACAAACCTCATTACCTAATTGTTACTCTGGACTTACTGATATGCATATTTCTAATACCTTTCTGTGAAATTTTTCTGTTCAGGGTTTAGATTTTGGGTCCCTGTCAGTGTGTTAAATTTCTGGTAAATTTTTCTGTTCTAATACCTTTCTTCAATTTGATATTCTATTTATGTTTATCGTTTCCTCTCTTTTATTGAGTTCAACAAGTTGTGCCTTTGGAATTTCACATACATGATGTAGGAGTAGGATTCAATTTTTATACTAATTATGTAGTTTTTTGTAGTTTGAACTTTGAATTTCTTAGAAATTTATGAGTCTTACATTCCTTTGCTATTTTTATGGAATCTGTACAGGGTGGTGCCTCTTCCAGCTCGAGTAGCTTTTATGTCAATGGGATCAATATTTTGGAATTTTTACCTATCATCAACTATGAACAAGTAAAATGAATGCAGACTCACCAGTAATTTGCTTTGTTTCAAAAATTTTACAATGAGGTATCTTATCAATGCAAGACTATATTCCTCCTATATTTAAATGTTCAGTTATACTCGCACTTAAGCTGTAACATTAACATCAACCCTTATCGGTGTATTTGTAGATTTATTAACATTTCTGCTCCCTGCTAAAGATTTTACGTTTTGAAAACTGTCCCCATTGAAGACCAGCTCTGTTCTGCAGACGGCTGGGAAATCAGGCTCTCTTTCATATATAAAGTGATTACATAGGTGCTAGATTTTCAACTAGGAATGTATTTGGGAAAATTTCGTATGTGCTTATGGATAATTATGAATCTGATTATAAAAATACCAGAAAAATGTGATAGGAGGCAGATTTTAGGTTTAGTGTTCCTTGGAATGTTCTTCAGTATACTTACAATACTTGTTGGAACTTTGATTAATGTCCCCTCGTTTCATGTGCCTCAAAAGGGGAGCACCAATTCTTCCCTTTTTGCAGACCAGATGAGCTTTTGTTTGGTAATATAATAGAGCTTTATGTAAGCAACTACTAATACTTGATTAGATAAGCAAGATTTTCCATCAAATATAGTCGAGTATAGTTATATTTGATTGCTTAGTTTGTAGAAATTAAAATTTATAACATAAAACTTTTTATTCACTTCTAATCCAATCTATATGTATTCCGTAATATCTAAATGCATGATATCATAAGATCTTCGGTCATCCTCAAAATATCGCCATGATTTTAAAAGTGTAATTTCATAGAGCATAACTTGTTCTTTTTCGGTGAAGGGCATTATTTGTTCAAGATTGTATTAAATATGTTTTTTTTTTTAAGATTTATTTTTGTATCCTATAGATTTCTTTTACACCATGTGAATTTTCACATATGTTCCTTGATTTTGGAAATATATCTTCGGATGCGCAAAAACTCAATTGAACGTTAAAATATTTCAAAAATATATCTCCGGACTCTCCAAGACTTAACTAAACGTTGAAATATTTTGGAGATATATCCACAGAACATTTTGGAGGTTATTATCGCGTCAGACTCTTCTCCTCCCACACTTTTCATTTTCATTCACAAACTATTTTACTCTCTTAATTCCAAATTTCTCCAACTTCACAAAATCAGATTTAATCAATAAGAGCCTTCAAGTAAATATTAAGCATCATTCATTTCATCATTCAACATTTTCCAAATCATAAATTTCGGGCAAGTTTTTTGAGTTTTTGGTAGGTGTAGAAATATTTAAAATTCACATGAAACTTAGTTTAGAGTAAGTGTATGTATTGTTTATTGGCTCAAATGGACGATCAGAACTGTATTTTTCACATTCTGAATAGCAGAGACCGCCATTATCGCGACCTCTAAATCCCAAAAATTTTCGGAGATACATCTCCGAAAAGGTTCAATGTTTATATACTTTGCGTAAATTAATTATATGACTAATTTTACCTTGCAAGCATAATGGCTGACAGAGTCGACGGACTGAGACTTGGACAAGTTTCTCAACACGCATCTGTTCGACGGGAACAGAGGTAACAGGTACATCTGTTTAAGCAGAGGAGTCGACTTCTGGGGGGAAGTCTACTCTTGTGGCTCAGTCTACTCTTGGGGCTCGACCTTCACCTCAGGCCACCCCATCTTCATCTCAGGTCACTCCATCTTCATCTCAGGTCACTTCATCTTCTTCTTTTTCTTCCCGTAGGAGACGAGATGCACCAGCTGACGTGTCACTTCCCCCATCCTTCCGCGGGCGTCGGGATGCACATGTTTCACCTCCTACTGATCTGGTGCCACCTCTCGCTGGGGTCAAGATACACTTGTGCCACCTCTTGTTGATCTGATGCCACCTTCCGCTGATGATCCTGCTGATCCAGTACCACCTCCGGAGGGTGAGGTTGTTGGGGATGCCGAACCAGAGGGATTCAGAGGAGGTCCATCTGATATGTGTCTACTTCCTCTGTATCCATACCACACTGCCTGACATATCTTGGACAGAGAGATAACATTAGTCTGATTTTTTATTTATTTTTTATGTTAATTTAAATTGCTGACATTGATTATTTCTAACTTTGAATATTATTGACATTGATTATTTTTGGAAAATCGCAGGTGCGTGATCCCTAGAAGTTTTTGAACCATGGGAAGAAGATTTTAGCATTGCATCAGTCGGAAGACCAGTGGTTTTAGTTGGTTATGACTGCTTCTGGGTTGCATGACCTATGCATGATCGGTTACAATCTGATCAACCACAGGATGCTTAATGCATTCCTGGAGAGATGACACTCTAAGACTTTATTTTCATCTCCAGCATGGTGAGATGTCTATCACATTGGACGATGTCTCGTCTTTGTTGTATCTTCCGATCAGGGGGAGATTCATTCATCATGGTAGGATGACCAAAGATGAGGCGATCGAGATGATGGTGGAGCATCTGAGGGCTGGTCCAGGGGACGCAATTGAGGAGATGGATAGGACCGGGGGTTCTCATGCTAGGTTTGAGTTCCTGAAGAATATATATATATATATATATATCGGCCACGTTCCCTATACTAACAAAGTACAGAGCTTTCTTTATCAAAAACTGGGCTGGCAAACCCATATTGTGATGATAATTTGCACAATGATGGAAGCCGAAGGGTCCTTGTACAACGCCCAAGAGGAGGCGGGGATGCTTTTAGGAAGCCCTTGATTTTCCAAATTTAATTGGTTTCCAATCATTTTTAGGGGTGAATTAGGTCAAGAAACCCTAATTCCTGATTTTTTTAGGAATGCGTCCCTTGAGGCTAATGTCCGATCTATGGAAATAGACCTAGTAAGGTTACACTGCTTTCAAAGCGGACGTGGCCGAGTGCCACCACATAACTACGAGCACTGTAGGATCTGCTCGGAAAATAACCAACCCGTTGTAGAGCTTCCATGCTGTTTTGTTAGTTGTTCAACAAAGAAAGTTTTCATCAGAACCACAGTTAGGGTTTCGCGGAAAAAGTCAAATGTGCCTCTTTTAGCCTCCGTCTTGGGCTTTGTACAAGACACATACAACTACTCTCTTGTTGAGTATAAAAGATTCTCCCCATGAAATTCCATTTGAGCTAAGAATTATGACAATGGCAATATGCCTTGCTGCAACTGTCATAACAAGGCAGATTTGTGCATTTTGCTCGATTTGAGCAATTTGTGCAAATGACAAACAAGTTTATCCATCTGAACACCTCATGGGGGTGGTTATGAATGGTAGCTTACTCATTCATCTTCTTTTGCTAAGCAATGATGCTTAGAAAAGGTAAACTTCCCCTCGATCCTGGTTTCATATATATATATATATATATATATATATATATATATATATATATATATATAATGAGATCGTTGTTGCACAGCAGGGTGATGGTGATGCCGAGTAGGTGGCCTTACACAAGACTCATGCTTTGAGGGTATATTTTCTTTATTTGGTTGGCACTTGTATTTTTGTGGACACGAGTGCCACCTATACTGACGTTGCATACCTCCGGTATGTCTTGGATCTCACACGGATCTATGAGTACAACTGGGAGACAGCTTGCCTGACCTACCTGTATTCGAAGTTAAGAGATAGATGTCGATGAAAGACGAAGCAGGTCACAGGCAACATGACACTACTGGTGGTAATAATTTTTTATCCTTGAATTTTTTTTATCATTTTTATTTCATATTTGCGATAATTGGTTATCCCTGAATGCTTTTTATTTTCATTTTAGAATTGGATCCTTCAGTATTTCCCGCGCATCACTAGCTGGGCGTGTTAGGATGAGTACACTGAGAAGATGCCCCGTGTCAGTGCTTTTATCCCGTTGAGAGGGAACCAGGCGGTCGAGCCTTTCAAAGTCTATCTTGATCGCTTAGCTGTCGAGGACATCTACTTCAACTGCTACGTGGATCACCGTCAGACGCGGCCATTTAATGACATATCTCTATACTCCGGATGGCTGGCCTGTGGATCGCATATCATTGCTCCTCATCTGCCTGAGCGCATCACGCGGCAGTTCGGATACACTCAGACCATCCCCAGACACCATGTTATATCTGCTTCTCTTGCCTTGACTCGTATATAGATAGATGAGATGTTTGTTGATTATTTGAGTCATCTGGTACCGGATGAGGCTCAGACTACCATAACATCGAATGATTGGAGCTACATGGACAGATACATCAGGTGGTTCTTCATTGTCTCGCATCCGTACATGGTACCGATTGCTCTAGGAGATCCGCCGAGACCAACTCATCAGGAGATTCTAGAGGAACAGTAGACTCATCTAGATCATACTAAGGATGTCTTTCCTCGGTGTCGTCGCCTAGTGGAGATTGCGCAGGCAAGCATTGATGAGGGTATCTTTCCTGAGGGGTTTGCTGTCATGCGAGCCCTGGATGCCATGGTTGGGGAGGCACGGGGGGCACTATTGTACCCCAGACATCGCACGAGGACGGGGGGATCGATGACCGAGGAGGCAGACCAGGCAGAGGAGGCATAGAAGGTGGAGGAGAGGTTATCAGACACACCCAGTAGAAGCTTGTTATTATTTTGATGTAGTAATATAGTTTGTACTTTTTTCCTGACATTGTTATTACATTTTGGATTTGGTGTTGTACGACATTTTACTATTACATTGCTATATTATTTTGCATGTCTGTTATTTTATTCGACATCGTTCTTCATAATTCATCTGAAAATAAATACACAGCTCGTTATAAAAAATCTGTTCTGGTACATTTCGGAGATGTAACTCCGGAAAATTTCCATATATACATCTCCGGAAATATTAAAAAAAAAGGGTTATGGGAGATAGGTTGTGAGCGTTTATGAATTAATTAGTTATGGAGATATATCTTCGAAATATGTTAACGTTTACTCAGAAGTGGGATGTCTAGAGATATATCTCTAGAACCTGAGGGCATAATGGGAACTTCATATTGTGGGGAAGAAATGCATTGGATGGAGAAATAAATTTTATTATTTTATTATAAGAAAAGAATACAAAAAACAAACTATTGTGGACGGAGCCACTATAGCACATGCGCTAGTCCACAATTTAAGATTAACATTAAGATGAGTCTGTGTTTAACCAACCATTCAGCCTTCTTTTTAAGGGTATGAGTAAATATCAAAGATCAATCTCGGCTTGAATTTAAACAAGGACAATTATGTGAGGATGGTAATTGATATCTGCTTAAAGAATAAAATCAACAGCGGATTTTGAATTTTGTTCCAAAATAATATGGTGGCCTAGACCTGAAGTCATTTGAAGACCTTTAAAGATAGCATACAACTATGCTAGAAAGTTAGAGGCTTAACGGTCACACGATCCAAAGAAGACATAAACCCAAACACCAACAGAATTACATATGAGACAAGTTAGAGGCACAACGGTCACACGATCCAAAGAAGGCATAAATCCAAACACCAACAGAATTAGATATGAGACTACTAAAACCATCACGACCTGAATTATGAAAAGATTTATCATTGACGTTTAACTTCAAACTATAAGCCATAGGGAGAAGCCATATGACTTGCCGAATGCTTGTGTGACCTGGTGACAATATTCAAAATATGCAAAATGAAGTAATGGGAGTTAGGAGTACATTTAACAATCGACCAAGTAGCCTTCCTATTAGATTGAATATTTCCTCGGTCCTAGTTTTCAAATTTCCCAACAAGTGATGATAAAAAGGGACTAATAGGACCAATAGGATGTTGATGAAACCAATCACGGACATCGGTAAAGAGAAATTTAGAAAAAAACTAGTTCAAACAACTCAAGAAATTGAGTCTTCTCTAAAAGTATGGAGAGCAATTTCATGTAAGTGATTACAGCTAATGCAATATGATACAGAGAAGAGATTGTGAAACATCCTAAGAAAATTGGTAGGAAAAGAGTTGTGGGCGATAAACCACCCAAAAAGACATGTGTTGGGAAGTCAACCACGTATAACCACTTGAAGTTCAATAACCCAAATTATAACATCCTCAATATTATTATTCATAGACACACTCTGAATATTATCCTTAATTATAACATCCCCAATATTATTATCCATGAACACGCTATGAATATTATCCTAGACCAATTCTAATAAAACTCTGAAACATCCATTAATCAATCTCCTCTACATCTTTAATGTTGATCTCCGTGTCATTCATATGAACTTAATGAACCAAATTGTAAAAAAAATCATTAGCTTTAAAACAAATCCATTTATCATACCAAAAGGAAACTTTCCCATAACCAATCCTACAAATAAATCCATCTTTGAGGACATCTTTAGTTTTAACTATTGCACACCAAATGCATGAAGAACCAGGGGTCATATCAGCATGAAAAGGTTGCACATCTCCCAAGCATTTAGCACTAAGACCACCTCCAGCGGAGGTTCTTGTAGTTGGTTTGCCACATTGGCAAACATTAAAGCAAGACTTTTATCTTTATGCATAATTTCGCTGGGCAAACGTGGTATAAATATGCAACGTTGTTTCATAATAAAATAATAATATATAAAAACGTTAATCAAATAAAATTCAAAATAACTCCAACAGCTATTTTTCCAACAAAAACATTAATCAAATAAAATAATAATAAAATTCAAAATAACTCCAACAGCTATTTTTCCAACGCCAAAAGCTATTTTTCTCAAATGACACTCCGTCGTATTTTTTTCGTCACTAAACAATTCAAATATGTTTCCTAGATCTCAAGTTCCACCATTTTCTACCCAAATATATATCATGTATTTGAGATTAATTTTAATTATCATTTTAAATTATAAGTTTAGTTTGAGTTTTATTTATTTTATATCAAATTTAATTTAAAAAACTAAAATTATTATTTTAATTAATAAAAAATTTAATATGAATAAAATATTAATATATAAAATAAAGTTGCGAGACCCAATATGAATTCTTCAGAGTTGCACTATTAGAGTGAAAAATTAATTGAGTTGCTTCAAGCTGACGTGACTTAATAGATCCCACAAAAAATCCAAATATGGGTTCACAGTTGGAGATGCTCTAAAGACTTGGGCCCATAACTTACCAGGGTTGTTGAGAAGATCTCATACATGTTTTCCTAACGTAGAAATGTTAGAATTGCTTGTAGATCCGATCCCCAAACCTCTTTGCGATTAGATTAGGTGACCAACCAATCCAACGACAAGGGAGCAAAAGATTTTGCATATTGAAAATAGATCATTGATTTATCAAATAAAATTTTCACTAATTTAAGTTTTTTTTTTAAAAAGGTGTTGTTTTTCATACATTATAGGATATGGTTACGTGGTAACAAAAATTGAATGACTGAAATGATTTTGGCTAAAAGTTAATTGAAGGAAAAGTAATTAATGTTAATATATATTCATACAAAAGTGAATTGAAACATTTAAATGTAAAAATCATGTTTAAATTCAAAAGCTACACATTTTAATTTCAATTAAAATAAATTCTAAAAAACATAATCAATTCTACTTTAAATGAATCAAAAAGGTCAAAAACCAATTCTAAGCTTCTAGAATTGTTTTTTCCTCTTTCAAAATAAAACCAAACATCTTTCATATTAGCTATCCTGTGGTCTTAAAACACATTTGCTAGTCATGAAAATATACATTGAAATGAAACATAATTTTGTTTATACTTCCGTACAAACATAATCTTCTTGCATTAACATATATCGAAATGCTAGGAATACCCTTACAACAAAACTGCCCAATGTTCTGAGAACGGATGGCAAGCCGTCTTCTTATACTGACGACAGAAACAAATTATGGCAATGAAAGTGAAAATCATGGCTCTGAAAGCCAAAGCTGATTTTAAGGGATATCACAGACCTATACAAGCAAAACATAAAATCAGAACTTGAAATGATAATCCTACATTTCCAAAAGTTCTAGCAAGAAAGGCTCAAACTCAAACTACATCAACTACAAGAAAATAGTACAATTTTGGTAACCACCGCGTAAATATTGAGCATAATCTTTATTGGATTCTCTAGTTATCACATCATGACTCATCTCCGGCTGAAAGTAGAAAAGAAAAGTAATGGAGAACACATTATAGACGGCCTAACATACAAAAAGATCAACAGAAATCCTAAGATAAACAAGTTTCCATGTTAATAAAAGTGATCTAATCAACAGAAGTTCTCCTACAGAATGTCAGTTTCAGAATCTAGTCATCCATTAACACAGGGTGAACTCATTACACTATGATGCAAGCAAATCAGGAAATAAATTGCAGTACAGCAACATGGTCACTGTTCTTATCCAACTCTAGATAAAAATGATGATAGTTTTTAAGATGCACAAACACTGGAAAATATGATTTATATAGATAAAGATTGAGAGAATAAGATAACTCGCAGTGTAAATTAAGAGACATTCTGCATAACATCAATCAAATTCAGGAGCACACAGCTGTGCTCTAAAAACCTAAATAATATCAAATAATTAGTTACATAGAAATTATTCCTAGTAGCAATAAAATCTTTTGTTTAAAGCTCAAAATATCACAGGAAGTTTCAGCATCCACCTTTGCTTCCTGCTCTTCAAATAGTCTGCTTTAGGCCTACAAACAAAAAGAATGTGTATGGTCTCACTAAATCAATCTCTAAATGATTCAGTTGGGTGTTTGTTTTATGGAGAGGGTGCTGGGAAAATTGAAGTAGGGAATAAACTAATCCAATATTTGGTACAGGATTAGCACAATTATGGAAAAATATTGTCAAGGATCATATTGAGAAACTTCCTTGTGCCTACGATTATGTATATATCTCAGTGCATTATTGAATCTCAGTTACAAGAACCAAAAGAAAACATACCCGAAAAAATAATTGTAGAAAGAACATCAAGGAATCCTAGAGATGCTTAGCTACCTAATTCAAAATTAAACCAATGGTCAGGAAATCAAAACAGAGACAAACTAGCAGGCCCAAAGCGAATGGGCACATAACACACACAGGTTTTCTTCAAGCTCTAATTCAACTACTCTTTACTACATAAAACCGCAAATATTTTCTAAACCTGATTCTAAGAAATCTTAGTATTAAAGATGCCAAATAACACAAAAGAGAATAAGATTGACACACTCAAACATGACAGAAAAAAATTCTTATTCAATTTTCTCCAAAATGCACATCATGCTGCATAGTATTCAAATCCAAATGAATAACCAGTTGTAACTAATTCACATTTGTTTGTGTACAATTAACAATGCAACTAAACAGAAACAATTCAATTTGCATAGAAACACATTGAATTTTCCAAACGTATTATCAAACAGTTTGATTGATAATACCTTCTGAAAGCCAAGCGTAGTTGCGGCTCGAAATCGAAAGCATGGACGTCATGAGCGCAGAAGCAGTGACCGTATGATAAGGCATCATGGATTCCACGCAAAAACTCAATTCAACAGGGGACCTAATCACACAGACAAAACTACAGCCATAAATCGATTGTGAATTTGGAAAACGAAAACAAAACACGGAGAAATGAAGATTCCAGTGGATATGTGTATCGGTTATTACCTGAATGTGGATTGTGCTGGCGAGGGAGGTTTACTGGAGGCGGTGCGGAATGAAGAACGAGCTGGTTTTGCTTCCGATGCAACGCGAAACGCTGATCTGGCTGATGAACATGATCGGAATATTGATCTAGCGGCGGTGGAGGCCATTGTAGTGATCGGAATTGTTGAGATAGGTGTAGGGTTTTTTGCTTTGGCACTGCGGAATCCAAAACCCTGGTAGTAGAAACTGTGGTCTCTATCTCTTTCGTGCCTGTTGGGCTTGAACCTAAGTTCACTTTATTTCAGAAAAATCTACCCGCACCCCCACAACTGAACCTTAAACCCTCGCATAACCAATAATTTGGTCATAACACCCATAAATCATAAAAATCAAAATTTCACAATCAAAACCACATATTTCAAATATTTTTTAAGGAAACAACGTTTTATCTTTGGAGATTTTGTGAAAAATACCTGATTTCTACAAATAAGTTTCCTTGTTACAACAATTTTCCGGTTATCACCATCACTAAAAGTGATATAGCTATTTGAATAGAATTTTACCTCTTTCAAATTATTTTTCTCATCAATCATGTGTTTGGAGTATCCACTGTCAAAGTACCAATATTCATGAGAGGAAGTTCTTAGAGTGGTATCAAAATTGTGACTTGTAGTTGTCTCTTTGACTTTCCATACTTATTAAGAATGACCATTACTTACAGTGTTTTTGACAATGATTATGATATTGGTAGTAAGGTCTTCCATATAGTTTGTAGCAAAAGGTTCGTATATTCTCTTGTTGGCCACAATAGTGACATACCCATGAAACTTTGTGGCACACTCTTCTATGTTGGTAATGATATCGAGCAGGATATTGTGACATGTAGTTTGACATCAATAATTCAATATTTTGTTTAGGAGGAACAAACTTATTTTTCGTATTCATGGAGTTGTTGTCAAACCAATTCATTTCATATCTCTAGACTCTAGTAGTCTTGCATACCCCTAGGATTTCATCAAGAGTATCTGAACTAAAATTTAACATGTGAACTGACTTAGTCATACCTTTGAGCTTGGAGTTTAGGTGCTTAACTTCTTCTTTAAGATATGTGATTGTTGTGATAAGATTAACTTTGTCTCCCAATAGAACATTTATCTTTTCCTTTTGTTTCTCATTAGTGATGCATTCCTTTTTCCACTTGAGATACATAAGTTTGTATGCTTCAACATCATCTTCATCTCATAGATCTTCATCACTAGATTCACCATCATCTTGATCGTTTGGCTTGAATCTCATATGGGTTGTGAAAGCAACCACGTTGTTTTCCTTTTCTCCTTTACCATCTTCTTTTGATTTTTCATCTAACAGTGTATCCCTTCTTTTGTTTCCTAAGTAAATTGGTACATTCTTCCTGAATGTTTCCAAATCATTCGCGTTCATGTCATTTCACTTATTTGCCTTTGTTTGGTTTGTCTCCTTCTCTACCTTAGCGTTGGGAGCCAAAACTTTTGCAGTTGGGGTAGATTTTCTTTGACATTATTTTTTGATTTATTGTCAAGTATTCTCATAAGCTTACCAAATTTTTTTCAAGTAAAGAAATAGAATCATATAGGTTATCATTAGTGTCTTCTTTTATTTGTTCCTCATTTTTTTCAATGTCAACTTTAAAGGTAACACTTTTGTTTCTTTTCTCTTATTTGTCATTGATGGTCATCTCAAAGGTGAGTAATGAGCCTATGAGTTTATCCACTTTGATAGTGCCAATATTCTGAGCTTCTTAAATTGTTGTAACTTTCATGCCAAACCTCTTTGGGGGAGATCTAAGAATCTTTATGGCCAACTTTTCTTCATAAATTTTTCAACAAGAGCAAATAAGTTGTTGGTGTGTCACGAAGTCGAACATTGAAATCAGTGATTGTTTCATCTTCTTTCATCCTCGTGTTTTAAAATTTATTAGTGATGAGTTGAAGTATAAACATGCACACTTTTGTAAGATTGTGTATGACAAGATTCTTATGTAAATAGAAAAATATTAGCGATAAGAAAAATGATACATGGAAATGTTAACCCAATTTGGTGCAAAGTCACCTAGGGCTAGAGGGTGTTAACCCAAGACATAAAATTCACTCTTAATATTCAAAAGTACAAATTGGTATCAGTTGAACTTTCCATGTCCAATGCCTTTTTCCATAGTACTACCTGTAAATTCCTATTCAGGACTCCCTCTGAATATCAGACCCCTCTCACTTTCTCTCAAACACTCTCCCAAGTGTTAGGACTGTTACAATAGCTTACAATAGTGAATAGAGATTAACAACACAAAATAAAAGAATAAACACGCCATGCTTGTTTCTCAAGGTCTAAGTTTTTTGCAATGGAGATCTCCTCTTTAAATAGCAACCTAGTCCAACTTCAAGGTCCATTAGGGTTTGAATATTTACACGCAGTGATAAGTGGTTTTTATATTGTTTATGTTGTGAAGTCAAGCTTCCAAGCTAATTTTGTTGAAGACAGGTGATCAAAGGTCTTGCATATCAAAAAGAAGATTTCAAGAGGATTCATTCATGATGTGTTGTTAATGTCTTTAAAGATTCAAGGTATATGAATTTCATAAACATATACATATCTTAGTGCTCAAGAATCATTAACATACATTTTATCATACTCAAATTGAAAGCTCCTATGGTTTGACAAAATTTTGGTAAAACATATTGTTGATAAAGATGAATAAATCTAGCCATGAACAAAGATGTCGAAGAAGATGTCCCAACCTGAAGACACGACATCTTGGACTGATATATTGATTTAGCAGGTTTAGAACAGTAACAAATCTGCCAAGATTTAATGCGCATGGATCAAGGACCACAGATAGAAAGCCCAAGATAGTTGAAGACTATATAAGAAAACTTAGGTCAAGGGTTTTAGATGTACCTTGAATGTAACAATAGTAACCTAGTTTTCTTGTGTAACAATAAATGTTTAGGTTTTGAGAGTCGTAGGCTCTAGGTTTGTGAGTCTCCCTCTGTATCGTTTTGATGCAGTGTGGAAGACATAGGTACTGCACAGATCCATAAGCCTTGAGGTATTGGATTGTATATTGTTCTTGGATGAAGCTTTTAAGCAAATCCAAGTTAGTGTGTTTGTCAAGTATGCTTGACAGAATTCTGTATTGACAGGGATGATGTAGATATCACAGTTTGGGATTAAGGGAAGTGAGTGGGGTATCTCGTATCAAAGAGGTTGTTCTTTGATAAAGTCTTCATTGGGTAGAGATTAGGATATAAAGTTGTAAACGGGGGAGTTTAGCTTTGTAACAATTCTAAAGATAGTGGAGTCTTCTTCCTGGATTGGTATCCCCCAGATGTAGGTGAATTGCACCGAACTGGGTTAACAATTGTTGTGTTCTTTTATCATTCTGCAGATTTAATTATTCTGTTAGGGTTCATGATAAACATGTTAGATCAGATGTCGTAACATCTGTGATTCTGCAGTTCTGATATTCAAGGTATCAGTATGTTGTTATGCCTCTACGTTTAAATGTTTATGCAGAATAATTTCTTGACATGTGTTAGGACATCTGTTGTCTGCATTGCCAGAATTTCAATTGGTATCAGAGCAGGCATTCCGTCTGTTTCTGGATAAGATCCTTAAGAGATACTTTTTGGCGTTTAAACAAGGAGGAGTTTTGAAGATCAGATCAATCAACTCAGACATACTCAAGGGTATTAATGGATGGGATAGATGTTCTGGATCGAAGATAACAACCTGATGGTTGTTCATGTTGCTGAGGAGGTTTTACAACAACTGCAGGAGAAGTGGCTAGTTCTCTTGTTGGGGTGTCTTATAAGATGTTATGACATTTTATTAAAGCAAGCATAATTTGTTCCTTGGTGGTTCCGCTGCATATGTTTATGATGGAAGAGCTCTAGAATTATGGGATTCTTGAGTTATTACTAAAGACAGATTGTGGAAGATCTCAATCGTCGGCCTCTATAGTTGAAGATATCTACATCTTTTTATTCCAAAGTCGGGAGCGATGGAATGAAAGGAGTTGTTGGAAGATGTTTGTTATGGTGACTTGGTACTTGGAATCTTGGTTCCATGGTGCAGTTTGAAGTCAGTTGGAGAGGAGAGAAGTTGAGTTTATGTTTATCAAGTTCTTGCTCTGGGAGTTTGATAAATTGTGGATTGGCTAGGTTATCAAAGATACTTGAGAATTCTCTCAAGTCCACTCCTAAAGGCGTCTCAGTCGTGCATCTGGAGTCTTCTAGTTATTCTTCTAACTAGAAGGTGTTTCTATGAAACACAACCTGAAGAAAGTGGAGGTGATATATTTTCACCATCCAAAACAGCAAGGAAGGATTCATCTATCTTAACCCTAAGGCTGAATCCAATCTGATTAGAGTTCTCAAAATTGTTGAGGTAAATAAGGTTCGTTCAGAGAGAATCTTAGTTACTTGAGTTAAGGGTGGCAGCCTTGGTATCTCAACACTGTTTGTTAAAGAAGATACTTGCTAAAGACTGAATACTTGATAAGTGTTCATGAAGTGATCTGGTGGAGCTTATCTACAACAGTGAATAAGGGTTATTGGACAAGGATTTAAGATCAATTGCTATTTATGGAATTCACAAGTATTTAATTGATTATCCTTGAAAGTCAAGATTGTTTATGTTCAACAAGATGTTGGAACATCTCATCATCAGCGTTTGTGCAGAATCATGGGAGGGGTACTTCATACACTTTGGCATCTATTTTGGTCTTGGGTGTTGACCTAAGAATCAGCTTCAATCTGGTGTGACAGAAGCATGTGATCTCTGGAAAGTTTCCTGGCAAGAAACTGGTATAGACTTTGGTGCTGTTGAAGATGAAGATGAAGCCATCATAATCTTGATGGTTATTTCTTGGATTAGTTTGTTTCTGATCTAGGAAGAATGGAGTGTTGATAGCACAGCTTGGATCAGTTTATTTCTGATCTGGGTACTGAGGATCATAGGATCATGCTCATTTTGAAAGTCAAGGTTAAGTGGCAGTTATCTCTGCCTTTCTACAGATTGCTCTACTCAAGGAAAGTGGCATTCTTTGGTATGGCTATGGTGTAGTCTAGGACTACTTTATCTTCTGAAGTTTCAGACGTGGCAGGTGTGAAGTCTTTGGAGTTTCAAAGCAGATAGTTATTCATCAAGGTGTGAGTTTGTATGGAGTATCTGTGACATGATGAAGCGGGATGAAGGTTGTATACTCAAACTTGTTGTTGAATCAAGTCTATAAGAGCATGAAACTCATGTTCTGTTAAAGGGAGGAGGTTCTTCTAAGTGCCAGAAGGAGGAGATGAATTCAGCTGTTGGATTTCGTATCAGAATGTTCTGACATCTAGCTTAACATCAGAGTCTCTGGGTTGGTTATCCTTGGAGTAGGATACTAAGTTCTGAGTGTAGAACTTGACACTCACATCTTCTCTAAGAAGTATTTATCTTATCATACGGGAGAATGATGGGTAAAGGATTGTCTTGGAAGTCTGATGTGAATGGGACATGCTGGAAACATATTAGTTTAGTGCTTGTAGAGCAAATGGGCTGAAGATTTCTGGAGCATGTATACGATATCTGGCATCGTTAAGAAGATAACAAACTAAGAGGTATGGTATCTCTTTGAGGAATGTGGATCATTCCAGATCAATTGGATTTTATCTCAAGGAACATGGAGGTCTATACATGAGAATTCAAGAGGAATTCATGTGGTGTATAGATAGGTTCAAGAAGAGGGGGATCAATGGAGCTTTGATCTTAATCCAAGAGTTTGTTAATTTAGGATGGTGATCCTAATGTGACCTCACGAGAAGCATGGCGATGTTCATGTGTGAGTGATTATTGGTTCTTGTCAGAATAAGCAATAAGTGTAGTTGATGATTGTGTTCAGCAGGTAGGTTGGACAGAGGGTGCGCTCTTGAAGACATGAAGATGTGTCTTATGTTTTCCATTCATCATCATAAGTTTTCATTGGAGGAGCACTAGTTATCTTAGATAGGGGGAGTTGCTCCTTGATCTAAGATGTATTACTGCATGGGTGTAGTTATGAATCCAGGTTGTTTGGAGGTCAAGCAAACTCTAATTATTTTGAAGATGAGATGTCAAGAAGGATGCCTTGACATTGCTCTGCTGCTGCTGCAGACTGTGGAGGTATTGATCAGTACAGAAGTTTATGGTAGATAATGTCTGACATGATGTCAGGACATTGTTAAAAACATGCTTTTAAAAGTATCTGGTCTTTTGGTCGGTGTGCCTTGAATAGTGGAGAACATGCGCGTGCAAAACATGTTCATCGTTACTTGCATTATCTGGTCTCTTGGCCGGTGTGCATTGGGTTTTGGTGAAGTTACTTCCTTGGATTAATGACCTCATTGAATTTACCTTCATTTTTTTTGTCGTTACGTTTGAAGGGAATTTCTTGGGTATTTAAGGGAGTCTTTGGATCAGTTTGTCTCAGACTGTGTTTTCTTGGTGGTGTGTTTAAAATGTCTTTTGTTCGAGTCTGGATCAGTATTAGTTGGATATGGGAATGTATTGGCTACCTTTGCCAATTTTTGGCTTAAAAGGGGGAGTGTGAGTCTCGGGTACAAGGGATGCGTGTGTTGTTCTTGCAGTTGTTTTGCAAGAACATTGAACAAGGTGTTGGCTTTATCATCTTGTCTATGTTTCTTTTGTGTCTTGTGACTTGAGTTAAAGATCAAGTTGTGTCTTGTGACCTGAGTTACATGCTTTATGTACTCAGATTCACGAAGTCTACAACTGATCTCTGAAGAGGGAGTGTGTTTGAAAGGGGTGTCCAGTGTTCTGGTGTTTCAGACTTTCGTCTTGTCTCTTTAGGAGTCTCAACTTCTGGACTTTTCTCAACTTCACACACCCTAGGAAGATGAAGGTTGTGTTATCTTCCTTCTCGTGTACACCAACATGAACTTGGTATGCACAGTATTCCAATCATAACCACCATTCAGATTAAAAGGAGTTTTAGCCAAAAAAATTCAAAAGGGGGAGATTGAAAGCTACTATGGTTTGACAAAATTTTGGTAAAAATATTTTTGATGAAGATGAATAAACCTGGCCATGAACAAAGATGTCAAAGAAGATGTCTCAACCTGAAGACACAACATCTTGGACTGATATACTGATTTAGCAGGTTTAGATCAGTAACAAATCTGCCAAGATTTAATGCGCATGGATCAAGGACCAAAGATAGAAAGCCAAAGATAGCTGAAGACTATATAAGAAGACTTAGGTCTAGGGTTTTAGATGTACCTTGAATGTAACAATAGTAACCTAGTTCTCTTGTGTAAAAATAAGGGTTTAGGTTTTGAGAGTCGTAGGCTCTAGGTTTGTGATTCTCCCTTTGTATCATTTTGATGCAGTGTGGAAGACATAGGTACTGCACAAATCCATAAGCCTTGAGGTATTGGATTGTGTATTGTTCTTGGATGAAGCTTTTAAGCAAATCCAAGTTAGCGTGTTTGTCAAGTATGCTTGAATGAATTTTGTATTGACAGGGATGATGTAGATATCACAGTTTATGATTAAGGGAAGTGAGTGGGGTATCTCGTATCAAATAGGTGTTCTTTGATAAAGTCTTCATTGGGTAAAGATTAGGATATAAAGTTGTAAACGGGGGCGTTTAGCTTTGTAACAATTCTACAGATAGTGGAGTCTTCTTCCTGGATTGGTATCCCCCAGATGTAGGTAAATTGTACCAAACTGGGTTAACAATTGATGTGTTCTTTTATCATTCTGCAGATTTAATCATTCTGTTAGGGTTCATGATAAACATGTTGGATCAGATGTCATAACATCTGTGATTCTGCAATTCTGATATTCAAGGTATCAGTTTACTGTTATGCCTTTGCGTTTAAATGTTTATGCAGAACAATGTCTTGACATGTGTTAGAACATTTGTTGTTTGCATTGCCAGAATTTCACAAATCATTTTCATCATCTTAGGTACATGAGTTTCATATCATATACATTTCTTAGTGCTCAAAATATTTTTTTATCTTGCATTGAAAATTTTATTTTTCATGTATGAACCATATTAAATCACTTTCAAATATAATCTATTGACTTGGATAATTCAATAGATGTTGCATAAGGTTGTTTCAAATACTTAGACAAAATTTTCAATTTTTCAATTTTTTCAAACATTCTGTTTTGGTAAATTGTGGTATTTGAAACTGTCGTAACAGCTCATAAAAACTGCCACAATTCACACCGGTCTGAAACAGCATTTGAAATTTGAGATTTAAAAAACCTTGCAAACTTGTTAAGTCAAGTATCCGTTTAACCGACTTAATAAGTCATGTATCATAATTGAAAAATGTTTTGTTTCATTGCATCCATTCATCATCTCTTCTCATGGCAAACATTACATCTTTTCAATGATAAATATTTGATTTTCTATCAACCATTGCATATTTTTGAATGGTGGTTATCATCTCCATAAATTGATTTTAAAGTTATATTTTCCAAGTACCTCTTTCAAACTTTGTAAAAACTCTCTATATTTTCAAAACAAAATTTTCGTAAAAGATACATTATGAATCATTATTTTTCATATCATATTCATTAAAGTATCTTGAGCATTAGAATGTATTGTTTATTGTGATTTCATATTGAAAGAGAAGAAGACTATAATCATTTGATTAAGTCTTATTTATACTACAGTTCTTCATATATCCATTTTATTGAAATTGTTGTAAAAGTTCCTAAGTTCCAAGGATTGTCTGGAATTAGGTGTGTACTATAATAAGAATGATTGTTTCTTCTTATAGAGTTTGTTGAAAAATCCAAGAGGATTGTTCTTGATGGTTTAGTTAGGATCTTGTATAGAAATACAAGTGTTTTCTTGTTCATAAGGATCTAACTATAATGAAATCTCTTTCATGTTGAAAGGGGACTGGAGTATTCTCAGATTGTGAGGGGAACCAGAATACATCATTGTGTTCTTTACTTTTCTGTGTTTTATCGCTTTCATCAAATAAACTTAAATTGGAGGAAGGAAAAACATCTCTAAAATCGAAGAAATTTTTATACACCTAATTCAACACCCTCCCCTCTTAGCCGCACTCTATAAGCTTACAATTGACATCAGAACATGTTATAGGTAAATTGTTCCAAAAGATCCAAAATGGTTTTCGCAAGTGTAATCCGGTTTTCAAAGATGGTGGTGGTAGTAGCAATAAACCTCCTATATTTTCTGGTGAATATTTCAATTTTTGAAAATTCGCATAAGGGCTCATTTGGAAGCACAAGGAGAAGGAATATGGGAAACTGTCAAAAATGGTCCACATGTTTCTACAAGTGTTGTTAATAGTGTTGGCACTCCAAAGATTAAAAGCTCTTGGGATGAAGATGATAAGAAGAAAGTTCTTAATGAAAAGAAAGAAATCAACATACTTCAAAGTGGACTTAGCATGGATGAATTCTTTCGTGTCTCTCAATGTAAATCGGCAAAGGAAATTTGGGATAGATTGGTGGAAACTCATGAAGGAACTGCTGAGGTAAAAAGATCTAGATTGAATACCTTAAGTCAGGAGTACGAGATGTTCAGAATGCAGCCCGAAGAATCCATTGTCGCATTGCAAAAGAGATTTGTACACTTGACAAATCATTTGATTGCTCTCGGTAAGACTTTTACAAACGATGAATTAAATCTTAAAGTGCTTAGATCTTTGACTAGGGAATGGCAACCAAAAGTGACGGCAATATCGGAAAAGAAAAGTCTTTCTACCATGGCGTCTGCATCCTTGTTCGGAAAACTTCAAGAGCATGAACTTGAACTTGGAAGACTTGACAAGCATGAGAATCAAGAGAAGAAATCCAAAAGCATTGCTTTGAAAGTAGAGTCAAAGGAAGAACAAGAAGATGATGCTCCGGAGGAAGATGAAAACTTTATGCACCTTGTGAAAAGACTTGGTAAGTTCTTTGGTAAAAATGATAAATCCTTTAATAATGCAAAAAGAAAGAAACATTTTAGGAAAAAGGAGGCTTCCACTTCAGCACAAGATGTCACATGCTATGAATTTAGTGAGCAAGGTCATATAAAGACGGATTGTCCAAAACTCTCCAAGAAAGGTGGTTTCAAAAGTAAAAGGGAGAATAAGAATAAAAGAGCCCATGTTGCATGGGAAGATAATGAGATAAGTTCATCATCTGATTCGAAAAGCGACGAATGCGCAAATCTTACATTGGTGGCCTCACATAATTCCGATGATGAAGATGAAGAGGTTAGTAATGAATTTTTCATTTATGATAATGATGCATAAGGTGCCATAGATGAACTTCTAAATGAATGCAAAATTCTGTACATAACCGTGTCAAATCAAAAGAAACAAATTTCATCTCTTGAAGAAAAGATTGACACTATGGAAAAATATTTTGAAGTTTAAAAAAATGTTATTAGTGAACAAAAACAGAATTTTGTATGCAAAAATTATGAATCACTTTCTTTCCAAATTATCCAATTAAAAAAAGTTCTTGAAAGATATGAAAAAGGGCAAATTGGATTGGAGGGTATCCTTAGTCAACAAAGATATTCTAATGATAAAAGTGGTCTTGGTTATTCAAAAAATTTCAAAGCAAGTTCTAACAAAACTATCTTTGTTAAGGCTAGTGACCAATCCACCAAAGAGAAAGTGAACAAAGCAAAAGTTGTTCATCAATATCCTAAAAGAAAAAGATTTGTTAAGAAGAAATCTTATGTTCCTAGATATAGAAGTAATTTTGTTCCTACTTATTTTTATTGTGGTATAAGTGGTCACACACATGATGCTTGTTGTGTTAGAAATTTAGTATGGCAAGTAGGCATTATGTGTGGGTCAAGAAAGAAACTAATTATGAAGGACCCAAGGCAGTTTGGATACCTAACTAAACCTAATTTGTTTTGTAGGTATGCTTGAAAGTCCCATCAAATCTATGGTATCTCGACAGTGGTTGTTCTAAGCATATGACGAGAGATATTAACCAATTTTCAAATCTAGTGCTTAAGGCCAATGGATATGTCACTTATAGAGACAACAACAAAAGAAAAGTTCTTGGCATAGGAAACGTTGGAGCACCACATTTCACATCCATTGAATATGTTCTTTATGTTAAAGGACTAAAGCACAATCTTCTAAGTATTATCCAACTTTGTGACAAAGGCTTCAAGATCAAGTTCACCAAGGATGAATGCTTGATTGAAGATGAAGTCACTCATGAGGTAAAACTCAAAGATAAAAGAATTAATAATATATTTATGATTTCCTTAGTTGATTTATCTTTGAAAGTAAAATGTCTTATGGTAAACAACAATTACTCATGGCTATGGCATAAAAGAGTTTCTCATATTCATATGGAACATTTAAATAAACTAGTCAAGCATGATCTTGTCATTGGTTTACTTAAGATAAAATTTGTCAAAGATAAATTATATGATGCTTGTCAAAAGGGAAAACAAACAAAATCAACTTTCAAACATGAGAATGTGGTGTCCACTTCAAGGCCACTACAATTGTTTCATATGGACTTATTTGGTCCATCAAGAATAAGAAGCTTAGGAGGTAAAGTATATGCTTTAGTTATTGTTGATGATTTCTCTAGATATTCTTGGACATTATTATTAGTGCAGAAAAGTGATGCATTCAAGGCGTTCAAGAAGTATGCAAAGCAAATTCAAAATGAGAAATCACTAAAAATTGCCTCCAAAAGAAGCGATCATGGTGGAGAATTCCAAAATGCATCTTTTGAAGAGTTTTGTGAAGAACATGGGATCTTTCGTAATTTTTCAGCTCTAAGGACTCCACAACAAAATGGAGTGGTGGAGAGAAAGAATCGGTCTCTTGTAGAACTTACGAGAATGATGCTCAGTGATTCAAATCTACCCAAATATTTTTAGATGGATGCGGTAAGCACGGTTTGCTAAGTGAGTAATAGAGTTATTATTAGACCAATTTTGAAAAAGACCCCATATGACTCTTTAAGGGTAGGAAACCAAAAATTCTCATTTTCACATATTTGGATGTGAGTGCTTTATTCTAAATAATGACAAAGACAATCTCGGTAAGTTTGACGAAAAGTCAGATGAAGGTATTTTTCTTGGATATTCTCTTACTAGTAAAGCATATAAGATATATAATAAAAAAACTTTAACAATAAAAGAATCTACGCATGTTTCTTTTGATGAATCTAACACCTCTAAGGAGGATGTAGTTGTTTGTGATGATGATGAAATTATAGAAAGTCCTACGGAAGATGCTACCAAACTCAACAATAGTGATCAAATAAAAGACAAAGAGGAATCCATTCAACAAAAGTCAAATCAAGGAGATCTTCCTCAAGAATGGAGAACACATAGATATCATCATATTGACAAGATTATTGGAGACATAAATCATGGAGTATATACTCGTTTAAATCTTAAAGATGCTTGTCTTAATATGGCTTTTGTTTCTCAAATTGAACCTTCTAAATTCGAAGATGCCTTAATTGCTACCAATGGATTCTAGCCATGCAAGAGGAACTAAATCAGTTTGAAAGAAATAATGTTTGGGATTTAGTTCCTAGACCAAAAGGTAAACATATTATTGGCACTAAAAGGATTTTAAAAATAAGCTAGATGAAAATGGTATCATTATAAGGAACAAGGAAAGATCAGTAGCCCAAGGCTATAATCAAGAGGAAGGTATAGATTTTGAGGAAACATTTGCTCCTGTTTCTAGACTAGAAGCAATTAGATTATTGTTAGCATATGTTTGTTCTTTGAGTTTTTCAGTTGTACTAAATTTACGTTAAAAGCGTATTCCTAAATGGATACATACTTGAAGAAGTTTATGTAAGTCAACCTCCAGGATTTGAAGACTTCAAACATCCTGATTATGTGTCCAAACTTAAAAAGGCCTTGTACGGATTGAAGCAAGCACCAAGGGCTTGGTATGGTAGGTTAAGTAATTTTCTTTGCGAACATGGTTTTGAAAAAGGTAAAGTTGATACTACTCTTTTTATCAAAAGAATTAACCATCATACTATCTTAGTGCAAATTTATGTAGATGACATCATATTTGGATCCATAAATGAATCCTTATGTGAAAAACTCTCAACAATCATGCAAGGAGAATTTGAAATGACCATGAAGGGTAAGTTAAACTACTTCCTTAGGTTGCAATCATGTAAGGATAATTTGAAATGTCCATCAATCAATCTAAGTATTACAAAGAGCTTCTCAAAAGATTTAACATGGATACTTGCAAAGATATAACAACTCCAATGGGATTTGGCACATATCTTGATCATGACGAAACCAAAATTCCAATTGATCACTAGATATCGAAGTATGATCGGCTATTTATTATATCTAACAGCTAGTCAACCTGATATTATGTTTAGTGTATGTTTATGTGCACGATTTCAAGTTTGTCCAGAGGAATCTCGTCTCAGTGTTGTGAAAAGAATAATGAAGTATCTCAAAGGAACATCCAATATCGGTTTATGGTATTCCAAAGGTAGTGTATGTAATCTTGTTGGTTTCTCTGATGCAGATTATGCAGGATGTAAGACGGATAGGAAAAGCACAAGTGGAACATGTCACATTTTTTAAAATGCCTTAGTCTCTTGGTCATGCAAAAAGCAAGCAAGTGTGGCTCTCTCAAATGCGACAACACTAGTGCAATCAATATTTCAAAGAATTGAATCATGCATTCAAGAACCAAACAGATTGATATTCAACATCACTTCTTAAGGGATTATGTTGTGAAAGGTGACATTGAAATTTCCTTCATTGATACTAAAAATCAATTAGAAGACATCTTCACAAAGTCGCTTCCTCGTGACGCATTTTACAAAATTCGAATAGATCTTGGTATACTAAGCGAAAGTGATATTAAATCAAATCAAAATCCTTGAAAATCTCATCTGAATAAAAGGTCACAACATTTCATAAAGAATCAGAAGGTACATGTACTCGTCTTCATTAAATTTAATTTAGAAGTAGATTTTTATTTACATGATTGTATTTTCATTATTTGGTCTTATTGATTTTATTCTATTAGGATAAACTATATGATTTTATGATTTTATTATGTGTTATTTGTGATATATTTGTCAATTTATTATCCTTCACCCGTCTTTTCCTTCCTTTTGATAATATCAAAGGGGGAGAAAGATGTCTTGCATAGACATAGCAAGAAAACCCAGGCCCGCCGGGGCCCGCCCGGACCCGGCCCGAAATTAACGGGGGAAACCCGATTCGATTGGGTGCGGGTGCGGGTAAAACCCGATTTGTAATTGCGGGTGCGGGTGCGGGGGCGGGGGGATGCTACTACCCGCCCGCCCCCGCCCCCGTCCCCGACCGGTCTTATAATATTTATTTTAATACCCGTATTTAAATTATTTTATATCACTTTTATTCACTTTTGAAGAAGTAATTAAAAATTCTCATTAATCATTTCTCACCATTCACTCAAACTCACATCTTTAGAAACAAGTTTATTATTAAAATGGTTAAGTTTTTAATAAAATTGTTAATTTTTATTACTATTTAAAAAAATATATTTTTGCAGGTGGGGGCGGGTGCGGGTGCGGGCAAGCCCGTTTCTATCGGGGGCGGGTCTGGGTGATAAATTTTCACTCCCGACTGGGTTTGGGGGCGGGGGCGGGTCTATAACAGGGAGGCGGGTGCGGGTGCGGGGCTGGCTAAACCCGCCCCCGATCCGCCCCGTTGCCATGCCTAGTCTTGCATTGTCTTCAAATTTTAAAGGTATAATTACCCCATCAAGATGATCAACTCCAAATATTTCTAAGTTTCATATACAAAGGGGGATTTATACATCTTAGGAGGAGAAGTGTTCCGGAAATCACAAAGCATCAAAAAGAATGTTTGTCATCATCAAAAAGGGGAGAATGTGAAGTCAAGCTTCCAAGCTAATTTTGATGAAGACAAATGATCAAAGGTCTTGCATATCAAAAAGAAGATTTCAAGAGGATCTATTCATGATGTGTTGTTAATGTCTTTAAAGATTCAAGGTATATGATTTTCATAAACATATACATATCTTAGTGCTCAAGAATGATTAACATACATTTTATCATACTCAAATCATTTTCATCATCTTAGGTAGGGGTGTACATGGGTCGGTTTGGGTTAAATTTAGCCAAAACTATGACCCAACCCATATAGGGTACACTGGTTTGGGTGAGGTAAAATAACCACCCACAACATCATTGGGTCGGGTTGGGTAAAACCACAAATTTGTGGGTTGGATTGGGTTGGGTAGTGGGTTACCCATTTTTTTTCTTTTTTTCTTCCTTATATAATTATAAATGATTTGTCACATTTTTTTTAATAAATAATTTAAATTATTACCGTTATTTTTTAAAACATCAAATGTCTAAATGCATAATAAAATTCATCATAAACATATTTACAAAAACCAAAGTTGCATTACAGTAATACATAAAATTAATAAAATACTTACAACTTACAAGAATTAACATCAAAATAATAAAAGTGTGACATCATACATAAGTTAAAACCATTACTTATAAAATAAAAGATGTTCACAGGGTTGTAATTGAAGCAACCAAGATTAAATACATCAAAGTCATCACTCATCAAATTATAAAAAATAGCTAAAAAATAGTCACTCAATAACCCAAGGGTTTTGTGGGTTGGGTGTGGGTTTATCCAAAACCCAATTATTTTGAATGGTTTTTCATTTTTGAAAACCATGTTCACCCAATGACCCGACCCGACCCATTTTTTCGGTCGGTTTGGGTGCGTTTTACTGGGTTTGTTGGGTTTACCCAACCCATGTACACCCTTAATCTTAGGTATATGAATTTCATATCATATACATTTCTTAGTGCTCAAAATATTTTTTTATCTTGCATTGAAAATTTTATTTTTCATGTTTGAACCATATTAAATCACTTTCAAATATAATTTATTGACTTGGATAAATCAATAGATGTTGCATAAGGTTGTTTCAAATACTTAGACAAATTTTTCAATTTTTTAATTTTTTCAAACATTCTGTTTTGGTAAATTGTGGTATTTGAAACTGTCGTAACAGCTCATAAAAACTGCCACAATTCACACCGGTCTGAAACAGCATTTGAAATTTGAGATTTAAAAAACCTTGCAAACTTGTTAAGTCAAGTATCCGTTTAACCGACTTAATAAGTCATGTATCATAATTGAAAAATGTTTTGTTTCATTGTATCCATTCATCATCTCTTCTCATGGCAAACATTACATCTTTTCAATGATAAATATTTGATTTTCTATCAACCATTGCCATGTTTTTGAATGGTGGTTATCATCTCTATAAATTGATTTTAAAGTTATATTTTCCAATTACCTCTTTCAAACTTTGTAAAAACTCTCTATATTTCCAAAACAAAATTTTCGTAAAAGATACATTATGAATCATTATTTTTCATATCATATTCATTAAAGTATCTTGAGCATTAGAGTGTATTGTTTATTGTGATTTCATATTGAAAGAGAAGAAGACTATAATCATTTGATTAAGTCTTATTTATACTACAGTTCTTCATATATCCATTTTATTGAAATTGTTTTAAAAGTTCCTAAGTTCCAAGGATTGTTTGGAATTAGGTGTGTACTATAAGAAGAATGATGGTTTCTTCTTATAGAGTTTGTTGAAAAATCCAAGAGGATTGTTTTTGATGGTTTAGTTAGGATCTTGTATAGAAATACAAGTGTTGTCTTGTTCATAGGGATCTAACTATAATGAAATCTCTTTCATGTTGAAAGGGACTGGAGTACTCTCAAATTGTGAGGGGAACCAGGATACATCATTGTGTTCTTTACTTTTCTGTGTTTTATCGCTTTCATCAAATAAACTTAAATTGGACGAAGGAAAAACATCTCTAAAATTGAAGAAATTTGTATACACCTAATTCACCCCCCCCCCCCCCCCCCCCACCTTAGGCGCACTCTATAAACTTAAATATGTTAATTTCTTTCCTTCATTATTTTACCGTTTTTGTCAAATTTATCTTTGTTTTTATTATGTTTTATGGTTGGTATTTTGTTTCTGGTGTTTTCAGGCCTAAATAAGTGTCCTGGATTAAAGAAGAACCAAAAGGAGCAAAATGCAAGAAAAAGATAAAAAGTCGACTTTTCTCCATGTGTTTTCTAAAGGGCTGCTACGGGCGGTTGTAACAGCTCTTACGTTCCATAACAATAAGTGTGCCTTCCCATATGTTTTCCAGACGCCTGATACGGGCCTTTGTAGGCTGGCACACTCTCTCATATTTTCTTTCCTTTTCCGGATCTTTTGTTGCCATTTATCACTTGTTTTGGCTTTAGGTTTATGTATTGACAATTTTATCACTTGTTTCAAGTGTGACTTTGGTTATGTTATTGTATTGACTTTTGGATTACTATTTTTGCAATGTTGTTTATATTGCCTTTCTATTTATGTTGTGATAACTTCAATTTGTGTAACTTCATATATGTAGTGTATATGAGTGCACGCTCTTTCTTTGCAAATGCCTCTGTATGGTATATGGTATATGTGATACTTTGTATTTATGTGATACTTCTAATGGTTTTCTTGTCTCTTTTTGATGTTGTCAAAGGGGGAGAAGCATATGCAAGCTTTGAAGTTATGATGCACACAGTCAGGGGGAGCCTTCATAAAGAAATCAAATGCATTGTCGCAAGTTTTGCCATCATCAAAATGGGGAGTATGTGAGTGCACCTTCCTATTAAAATTGTTTTGAATGATGTCAAAACTTGGACAGTTGAGCATTTATGTATATTGGACGGTATTCTCTGAGTCTAAATGTGCATCTTAGCATTAGGAAGCATGACAACATGTTTAGAAAAGGTTTTATGCATCAAAAAACTAGTTATTATATGAAAAAACAGTCTATGTGTCGACACATAGGTGTTATAGGTCGACACATAGAAGAAAAATTTTCTTATAGGTCGACACATACGAGCTTCAGGTCGATATATACTTCATACATGCATCATTTCTTTTAGTGATTTTGATAAAATCATAAACGAAATCGAATTTCAAAGAGTGCTCTTCATCTTCAAGCTTTATTCTATGCATACACACAAACAAACTACACATAATCATTTTTTGTTTAGGTGTCGTCTAGAATTAGAGTTGATAACATCCAATTTGGGTTGGTGAACTATAAATTAGGTTGAGATCTTTAAGGGTTTCAAATAAGAAAACCAAGGTGGGGTTTTTCTTCAAGATCAATATGGGATTTGAATGTTTTTTACAAAATTACGCAATTTGAATTCGATCGAGTGAAAGCTTTGAAGAACGGGGGTTTCTTGCAAAGGAGTAGCGTAAGACAGTGAATCAAATTGGTAAATCTTGGGTTACAACAATTTGCAGTCTAGATTCAATCTAGTGAAGGCTTTGAAGAACAAAGGGTTCTCGTAAAGGAGTAGCGTGAGACAATGAATTAAATTGGTATCAAGCTCAGATCAAAGGAAGAGAAAATGTTATAATCAACATCAAACATAGGTTTTGTAGGGTTGCATTGCTACATTTATCTTGTAAACTACATTTGCAAAGTAAGGTTAATTTTCACTATCATAATTCGAGTTTGAATTGAGGGCATACCTACCCATAGCGAGGCCGATTGGGGAACTTCTTAATCAAATCCTTGTGTACTCTCTCTCTCTCTCTCTCTCTCTCTCTCTCTCTCTCTCTCTCTCTCTCTCTCTCTCTCTCTCTCTCTCTCTTTCTATCTCTTTTATTTTTCATTTGCAAATTATTGAATTCTTTGAGTGTGCGATCAATACGTTTGGTTAAACCTTTTGATAACATTTGAAAAATGTTTTATTGAGTTGACACAATCTATTTTATTATGGTTGGATTTTCAAGTCAGCAAAATCATAAAAAATTCTAAACAAAATTGATTGCACGCAAGGTGTTCTATAATTTGTCTCAATTAAGTTTTTTGTGTATTTTGTCATTGAAGATAGCCTTTACTTTTGAGTAGCATTCAAGTGATTGTGTTTTAAAACATATATTGTTTTTTTTATCATTATCATTAGTTAGTTTTCATATACACATCTCTGAGCTTTTCGATAGCAGTTCGGTTTAGACTATTTAATCTGTATGACTTCCGCTGGCCATTGATTTTTGAAAATAGTTTTTGTAAAGTAATTTTTTTAAAACTTGGGATATATTCACCCCCTCTAGATAAGCCGCCTTCGTCTAACAATCAACACTCGTTTTACATCCCAATTATTATACTGCATCGTGATGACCAAGGGATCATTATTATGAGGGAGAATGTCAATGGCGTCTTCACTAGAGAAGTTGGTTATAAACTTTTGTTCCTTCTCTAAACCTACTTCAAGACCGGTGAGTACAATATTTGTTGTCAAAATCTTTTTGAAATTCTTCCCGCAGGAAAAACTGGATTCTCCACCCCCTGTGAAACATCCTTCAACTATGTTAACAATGATATTTGAGCTTTGTTTTGCCCCCCTCGTGAAGAAGATGACAAAAGTGACTGATGAATGGTAGTGAGTGTGACCTGGGTTAGTTTTATCAATCCCTAAGGTGGGCCCAAATTGTACTTGCTAAAAGTACAATAAGTGGTCCTCTTTGAGAAGACATGGCTTTCCCTTTTGTCTGAGCTCCCATACCATTAGTGTGCAAGGACACACGAATCTCCATGTTTCATGAGTGAGAAATAGGTGGTTTGGCCCAAACCTAACAATGGCAAGTGATGCTAACAGTGGGTGAGTGTTACACATAATAGGTGTGTGTTGTGATAGATAGGAGACCAGAACACAACCATAGGCGACATGTTGTGCCAGTTACGTACTCGCCCCGAACTGGCTTGTCTTTCTTCCCTTTGGTTTACCTTTTCTTAGGTAAAACAAAATTATCCCAATACAAAATCAAACAAAAATCGAGGGTTTTATATGCTACTTTGTGTGCAAGTAATCTAATAAAAAATGATAATTAATAGTTAAAATACACATTATTATAAACATAAACACATGCAAAATGATTTCAAATGGCAAGACAACAAATACTTGAAATTAATGCCAATCTCATATAGAAGTATTAATGCGATAGTAGACAATCAATCATATGTACTAAAAGTTGTTGCATTAATAATTGAAGATGTTGACATGCTTATGGTAAAGGATATTATCATCCAAACTAAAGGAGGTCAACTTCAAATAATAGATGATTTATATTCTAGCTACTTAACTTTCCAATATCCTTTGAATTTATTTTATGGAAAAGATTGTTATAGAAAAAATGTAGCACATGAAGACTTGGAGATTTTTTATGAGAATAAGAGAAACATACTTACAATAAGATAGTGCTTTGGTTATTGTAGTTTTTCAATGTCAGTTTCGAATCGGGGTTGTCAATACCCCCTCACATTATACTTCATAGTTAAAAAGGGAAAGATCATAAAAATTAGTATAATGCAACTTCAACAAAATTAAATAGTATTTTGATCACCAAAATACATATGTACACAAAACAAACTCTACATCCTTAGTCATGAAACAAAATAAGGTAACGATTCATTATATTAAGATAAATTTAAAAGGTTTTTTTTAAACATTTAGGTCAATTACAGAAGTAAAAACAATCCTAAACAATCCTTACAATAAAGATAAATTGTGTGTTGCGTATGTGAAGGGTTATTTGTTGCATATTACAAATTAGGGGTGGCAAAACGGGTCGCCCGCCCCGCCCGTTCCCACCCCGTCTTAAGCCCGTCAAAAAAAGGCGGGGCGGGCAAGCCCGCCAAGTGGAAATGGGCATAAAAATGTAGTTCGCCCCTCAAGGTGGCTGGTTAGCAACCGGTGGGCTTGCCCGCCTACTTTTTTATTTATTTATTTTTGCATTTTTTTAATAGAATAATAGGCTTGTTTTTACATTTCAATTAGATTTTTCACTTATTTTTAAGAACAATTTTTATAAAGCATCTTTTTAAAAAAATTTACTTCAAAAAATATTGCATATATTTTCAAATAAATGTATAGAATAAAACCATCAAGAATGTTGGAATTCAACCATGATCTATGGTGAATTCTTCTCAATCTTGATCTCAAGATTGTTATGTAATGACAATGAACAAAAACAATAACACGTTTAAAGAAGATGAGTTTGAACTCCAGAGTAACTCTCTGCCCACAACTGTGGAATTTTATTATCATTTTGCAACTGCAAAACCGTGATTATCAAACTTGATGATTACAATGATAAGGGTTCCTCCCTATTTATAGATTTAGGTTAACTTGCATCTCCAGCTAAAGCACAACCTATAAAAGCCCAAAAATATTTAATCTAATCTTTCTAAATCAAATATGATATTTCTAAATCAAATCTAATCTTTCTAAAATAATGAATTACATATTTAACACACCACCTTATTTCATTGTGTCTAAACTATCTACATTCATCATAGACCTTAACTTCTTGAACACTTTGATTGGCACTCCCTTCGTCATGATGTCTGCAATCTAATTATCAGTTTTGCAGTGTTCCAAGTTCATCTTCCCTTATGCTACCTGTTCTCGAAGATAATGGAACCTCATTTCGATGTGCTTGCTTCGACTGTGTGCTATTGGATTCTTCGCCAAGTTGATAGCTGACATGCTCCATGACTCTTCATTGTGATCTCTTCGCCCAGGTTCACCATCCAGGTTGCTTGACATGCACAAAGAGAAGCAGCTATGTACTCTGCTTTGCATAACTACAATGCCACTACTGGCTCCTTTCTTGAACTTTAAGCAACAGGTGCACCTCTTAACATAAACACATAGCCAGCTGTGGATTTTCTATCCTTATCATCATTACACCAACTTTAGTCAGTGTATCCCACTAGCTTGCATTCTTTTCCTTCATCAACTGCAGGAAACAAAATGCCGTAGTCGAGAGTTCCTTTCAGATACCTTAGTATCCTCTTCGTCGCTGTTAGGTGTAATATCTTTGGCTTCTGCATGAATCTACTTACCATACCCACACTGTATGGTAACTCAGACCTTGTGTGACAAAGGTATCTAAGTGACCCAATAAGTCTTCTATGTTGGGTTTAATCGACATCATCTTCATCTGAATCCTTCAACAGTTGTAATCTGGTCTCAGCTGGAGTCGAAGTTGGGTTGCAATCTTGCATCTCAAATCTCTTGAGTATTTCGCCTACATATCTTATTTGGTGCATCATCAAACCTCTACCATTCTTTTAGAATTCGATGCCAAGGAAATATGAGAGATTTCCCAAGTCTGACATTTCAAACTCCTCACTTAGGTCATGTTAGAAATCTTCGATCTCCTTTTTGCAACTTCCTGTTATCAACAGGTCATCAACATAGAGACGTAGTATAAGCAATTCACCATTGCTTCTCCTTACATATACTTCATGCTTAGTTGTGCACTTCACAAATATTTTCTCCCTTAAGAAGCTGTCGATTTTCTTATTTCAAGCTCTTGGAGCTTGCTTAAGTCCATACAGGACTTTATGCAGCCTTTACGCCTTTCTTTCTTCGCCTCGCTTCACATACCCAGCTGGTTGTGCAACATAAACTTCTTCGTCTAAGGGGTCATTAAGGAATGCACACTTCACGTCCATCTGACATGTGTGCTAATTGTTCATGTTTGCTATACCAACAACCAACCTGATTGTTTTGATCCTAGCAACAGGTGTAAAAACTTCATCGAAGTAGATTCCTTCCTTCTAAAGAAATCCTTTCGCCACAAGTCTCGCCTTGTGTCGAGTTACTTCTCCTTTAGGATTCACCTTCACCTTGTAAACCCACTTCACATCAATTGCCTTCTTGCCTTGAGGTAATTCAACAAGTGACCAGGTGTTGTTGACTTCGATGGAGTCTAACTCCTCGTTCATTGCTTTCACCCACTTCGAATCTTTCAATGCCTCAACTGCATTGACTGGTTCGACATCTGCGTAGAAAGCATAATGTACCAGCTCACCCTCTTCATCGACCACATCATCTGATGTAATCACACATTCTTCCAACCTTGCAAGAATGTGTCTTGTTCGTCGAGGTATGCTTGGGACTGCTTTATCTCTGACTTGTTCTTGTCAAACTTCTCTTTCGACTTCAGTGGCTGGTTCTTCACAAGAGATTCTCACTGAATCCTTCTTGACATTCTCAGTCCAATCCCATTCTTTAAGCTCATCTATGATCACATCTCTGCTGATCACTACCTGTTTATTCACCGGGTCGAATAACTTGTATCCTCTAGTGAAATGATATCCTATCAGGATCATCTGATTCGACTTGTCATCAAGCTTCCTTCTCAACTGATTTGGCACATGTCTATGTGTTATAGATCCAAACACCTTCAAATGAAATAGGCTAGGCTTAACACCAGACCAACATTCTTCTGGTGTGATTCCTTCTAACTTCTTCGTCGGACATCTGTTCAAAATATAAGTTGCAGTCAACACAACTTCTCCCCATAATTCTTTGGGTAGATGCTTTCCATTCAACACACTTCTCACCATGTTTATGATGGTTCTGTTCTTTCTTTCTGCAATTCTGTTTTGCTGTGGAGTGTAGGGTGGCACCACATTATGCACAATCCTTTCTTTTTCACATAATGCATCAAACTCTTTCGACACATACTCTCCACCACCATCAGTCCTCAGAATTTTCAGCTTTCGACCACTTTGTCTTTCGACCATAGATTTGAATCTGGCAAATACCTCTATCACATCACTTTTCTTCTTGATGAGGTAAGTCCACAGCTTTCGATTGTAATCATCTATAAACGTGACAAAGTATCTGTTGCCTGCAATCGAATCCACATGGATTGGACCACATACATCAAACTATATAACATCCAAAATTGCATTCGACTTCCTTCCTGCATCCTTGCGGAAGCTATTCTTATGTTGTTTCGGCTGAACACACTCTTCAAAGGCTTCACTTGGAATGTTGATTTTAGGTCATTCTTAAGCCATATTTATTCTCTTTAGCTCTCTGATGTCATTGAAGTTGAGATGGCCTAGTAAAAAATTCCATAACCACTCATCTCTGCTGGCTGCAGTTGCTAGGAACTTGTGCTCCATCACATTGAGTTCAATCTTGAAGGTCCTATTCTGAGACATTGAAGTTTTCAAGGTCAACCTACCACCTGCGTCGAGAACTCTCATCATCTTGTCTTTAACAACTACCTTGTAGCTCTTTTCGACAAGCAGTCATATACTGAGCATGTTACTTTTCATGCCTGGTATGTATAACACATTGAAAATTATTGATTTCTTGCCATCCTTCCTCACGATCTGAACATCACCAACACCTTCAGCTGCTAGAGTGTTGTCATTTGCAAACTTCACTGTGTTCTTAGACGAGAGCTTTATGTTGACAAACCAATCTTTCCTTCCAGTCATGTGTGATGAGCATCCTTAGTCCAAGTACCACTGGTCCTGGAATCTCTCTTCGTCTCTTGTTGTGACCATTAACAACATCTCTTCTTCTTCATGTTTCGCCAGCTTTGCATCAATTTCTTGATTCTTCTTCTTTTCTGGACAATCACTAAAATAATGACCATACTTCTGACAATTGAAACACTGAATGTGATTTTTGTCAGGCTTTCGACCACCACCTCTTCCTCTACCTGCAGCACCACCTCTTTGGTTACCTTGGTTCCAGGGTTTTCTCTGATTCGAACAGTTTCCTTCATGCTGATTTTGACCAATCGAATTGGTGTAGCCTCCTCTACCTTTGTTGCCATTCCAACTTCCTTTGCCTTTCCTTTCTTTTCCTGACTGCGCTTGCAAAGTCATATCACTCTTCGACTTTCCTGCAGCTCTTTCAGTTATCCTTTGTTCATGAGACTCAAGCGTCCCTTGAAGTTCTTCCTTCGTCAATACTGAGAAGTTTTTTTACTCTTCTATGGCTACTACCACATGGTCGAATTTTGGAGCCAATGACCTCGAGATCTTTGACACAACTGATCTTGATGTCAACACTTCTCCACATACCTTGATTTGATTCACCAGCTTCGTAACTCTAGTGAAGAAATATGTTATAATTTCATTGTCTTCCATCTGAAGCAACTCATAAGTCCTTTTGTGAGTTTGTAACCTCACCTCTTTCACCTTCTCTGCGCCTCCAAACAATTTTTCAAGAATATCCCAAGCTTCTTTTGTTGATTCTACATCACTAACCCTTTCAAAGTTATCTGGATCAACACATTGATGGATTATAAAGAGAGCTTTATGATCTTTCTTCTTCAATTCTTTATATGTTGTTTTCTCCTGATCTGTCACAGTTTCTGCAAGCGGTGATAATCCCTCCTTCACAAGATTCCAAAGATCTTGGTAACAGAAAACCACCTTAATCTGCTTGCACCAATTCTCATAATTATCTTTCTTGAGAATTGGAAGATTTGTTGGAAAGTGATCGTTCGGGTGATTCATCGCCATCACAATTGTTCTTCCCTGGATCGAAACCGGGGCTCTAGATACCAGATGTTGAAATTTAACCACGATCTATGATGAATTCTTCTCAATCTTGATCTCAAGATTGTTATGTAATGACAATGAACAAAAACAATAACATGTTTAAAGAAAATGAGTTTGAACTGCATAGTAACTCTCTGCCCACAACTGTGGAATTTTATTATCACTTTGCAACTGCAAAATCGTGATTATCAAACTTGATGATTACAATGATAAGGGTTCCTCCCTATTTATAGATTTAGGTTAACTTGCATCTCCAGCTAAATCTCAAACTATTAAATCCCAAAAATATTTAATCTAATCTTTCTAAATCAAATCTGATATTTCTAAATCAAATTTAATCTTTCTAAAACAATGAATTACATATTTAACAAAGAATTGAAATTACTAGAATTAACTAAAAACGGATGGATTTAAGGTGGGACAAGCTGAACGAATAGGTGCGGCGGGTTTTCGCGGGCTGCGAGTTTTGGCGGGGCGGACTTTGGTTGATGGCGGTCTTTAGCGAGACTGGCTTTAGTGGGCAGCAGACTCAAAATCCCAATTCAACTCATCATTTTTTGGCGGGTGCGCAGTCCGGACCGGCGGGTCACGACCCGTTTTGACACCCCTGTTACAAATAATTACTATTATTTGTAATATGCACAATTACATTTATGGTTACCTTGATTGTCCATAGATTTATTTGGATACTTCAATTCATAACTTGCTTCAATCATTTGTATTTAATGTCACTATATTGACAAAAAGAAATTGCATTAAAAAGAAAATTATAAGAATCAACACTTAATTAATGTTGTTTGGTGGACTTTAGGAATTACTTCCTTCAGGTTTTTTTATTAGTTGTTTTGGAGAAAAATAATTATTCCAAGTAATTTTGTACTATCAATGTAGAATTTATCATTCTCTTTCTAAATTTTTCTTGGCCCCTTCTCTTTTTTCTACAATTCTTATATTCCAATGCATATGGTGTTCCAATGCACTTTGTACACTTCAATATCGTATTCCAATGCATTACTTTTTATAGAAAACGTTTCTCTCGTGAAACTCTCAAATAAATTATGAAACTTCCAAAAATTCTCTCTATTAAAAGTGAAACTCCCAATTAAAACTCGCAAAATTCATCTCACTTGAAACTTCTCATACTCTATATATTCTACAATTTTTTAAGTTTTCTTCCTGTCATGTAAAAACCTTACAAAATTTTGGCCATTCAACTATGGAAATAGTAGAAGATTCTTTAAATTCTGGTACGGTTACCAATAATGAAGATGATGAAGACCCAATATTTCTAAAAATAGTACAAAATTCTATGGATTTAGAGATAGTTGAAGATTTTATGGGCGAATAAAATTTTATGGGCCCCAATATAATGAACAATGTGATGAGGACTCCATGGATTTATATGTGCATTTTTTGTTGAAAATTTTCTCTATCTTCGATTAAAATGACATTGAGATCAATTTGATTTAAAGTCATTCTAATATGATTGGTTTAGTTAGTCTATATTTATAGGAAGAAGAAGAACCACAAAAAATTAAGCACATTGAAAATATTGGGAGGAAATTTTGAAAACTAAAATTTGTAGCATGAATAGGCATAAAAAATTGGTTGAGATATATAGTAAAAATTGGAAGGATAGTTTAGCAAAAACTTTTTCACGCTTATGATACACTTAAAAATGTATTTCTCCCATTCAAATTAAACCACTCTATGATTTTTTTCTCTCTCTAGTCAGATACACTAAAAGCACTAAGAGCGTAAAAAAAGATTTTGCTAAAATTTTCTCACCAATTTTTCAAAATCTATCTCAACTAATTTCCTCTTCATGCTAGGAATTTTATTTTTCAAATTTCCCTCCCAATATTTTCAATGTGCTTCACTTTTGGTTCCTCTTCCTATAAATATAGATTAACTAAACCACATGTTATGAGATTAGAATGACTTTAAATCACATTGATCTTAACGTCACTCCACTCGTAGATGGAGAAAATTTTCAACAACAAATTGCTAATATAAATGTATGGAGTCTTCATCATCTTGGGATCCACAAAATCTTATTCATCCATAAAATCTTGAACTATCTGTAAATCCATGGAATCTTATATGATTTCTGTAAATATTGGGTCTTCATCATCTTCATTATTGATAACCATATAATAATTCAAATAATCTTCTACTATTTTCATAGATGAATCTTTGAAATTTTCCATAATCAAAATTTTCTAAGATTTTTACATAAGAGGGAGAATGCGTAAAAAGTTGCAAAATATATAAAACATGAGAAATTTCACATTTCAAGTTACAGAAATTTTTTGAGTTTTAATTCGGAGTTTCACTTTTAAGAGAGAATTTTTGAAAGTTTCAAAATTTATTTGGAAGTTTCACAAGAAAAACTTTTTTCTCTAAAAAGTTGGGCTAATGTATTGGAATACAACATTGAAATGTACATTGTGCATTGGACACAACATGCTTTTAAATATGAAAATTTTAGATATAAGAGAGGGTCAAAGGCATTTTAAGAAGAGAATAATAAATGCTACATTGATATTACAAAACAATTATACTCCCAATTTTTTTTTATAAAAAACCGAGGTATTATCACTAACATTCAGTATATATAAAGTTTATTAATTGGATGCTTCTGTTGTATTGGTAATCTAAAAAAACTATAAAAAAAAATTAAGTTACACCTCTTTACAACGTTATCATTATGGATAATTCGTGCATACATTTATTAATATCTCAACGGTTGATCTTTAAAGCTATTTGAATGCATCGGTTTATGATTTGGTTCAAAGATTTGCATTTAATATTTTTTTTTTAATTTGTAACAAGAAAAACAAATTATTGTTTTTTTGCTTATTTGGTGGCATCTTTCATTTGTGAAATTTTTACCAAAATAACTCAGTTTTTCAAAAAAAAATCCCAAAATACCCCACATTTCAAATTATTTTCCAAAGTACCCCACTTTGGAATACTGATTGCATGGTGGCCCCATGTGGGTTAGCGACCCTTCACAAGGGCATGAGTGACGTCGCCAATTGGATTGGTGTCTCCAATCCAATTGGAGATTGAGTCTTAAAATTAAAGGGGAATCTCCAATTGAGATGGAGACAGCCTTGAAAGTGATTTTTTTTATATAAATAGAGGTGCTCTGATCATTTAGTTTCACAGCTCATCTCATATCTTTATTTCATTGATAACATGTATCGTCGCCAGTGGGGAAAAGTCCTCTATTCAAGAGAGAAACCTCCGATGGACATGTTGTTTTGGAACATTCAAAGTTTCAATCAACTTAAGAGGGAGCTGAATCGGTGATTAGAAGGAGACATTGGTGAAGGGGAAAAAATTTGAAGTATCGAGAGACTTGATCGCCTGCGTGGATGGGTTCGCGTTAAGACTGACAAGGACGCGAAGGAAGTCATGTTTGGACCGAATGAAATTAGTTTGATTGTTGTAATCAGTTAGAAATGTTTTATGTTTCTTTTCCGTTATCTAATTTATGTGTCGTATGTGTTATGTGTTGTTAGTTCGCGGTATGTGTTGTTTGTTGTTAGCATTGTTGTAACAAAGACTCATTAATATATGAAAATATTAGGTTACAACAATTGAAAGGATAAGCTAAATCATGATGCAGATGTTGTTCCGACATTGGGATAATTTTTTCGGTTGTGTCCGGGCTAACGATATTTACTGCATAATCTTATCATTTTATCAGTCGTATCCATCTCGGTTCTTATACGCTTGCTGTTTGGGCATCCTTTTTTCTTTCTTCGCATCTCATCGTTGTGCCAAACTATGTCCCCTTGGTATGGAGGCCAATATTCCTCCATTGGTAGCACTGCGAAGCCTTCGTTGTAGACATTCATAACATTAATCTCCTTGTAAACATCAGATAGATGGTTATAAGCATCCTGACGAGCATGTGCGCATGCCGCAATGACATGTGAGCAAGGTACACAGAAGGTCTGGTACTTGCCACAGTCACACCAATATTAATATATGAAAATATTAGGTTACAACAATTGAAAGGATAAGCTAAATCGCAATGCAGATGTTGTTTCGACATTGGGACAATTTTTTCGGTTGTGTCCGAGCTGACGATATATACTGCATAATCTTATCATTTTATCAGCCATATCCATCTCGGTTCTTATACGCTTGCTGTTTGGGCGTCCTTTTTTCTTTCTTCGCATCTCATCGTTGTGCCAAACTATGTCTCCTTGGTATGGAGGCCAATATTCTTCCATTGGTAGCACTGCGAAGCCTTCGTTGTAGACATTCATAACATTAATCTCCTTGTAAACATCAGATAGATGGTTATAAGCATCCCGACGAACATGTGCGCAATGCCGCAATGACATGTGAGCAAGGTACACGGAAGGCCTGGTATTTGCCACAGTCACCAACATCTGTTTAGTCTGACAACATAGGATAAATTGGGCTTCCCCTCATTATGGTCCATTGTTTCTTGTACACTGAAAGTTTGCCTATGATCGTCAAAGACTGTAACTGCATGTGTGCTGGCTTTGATAGCATCCTCTTTCATCACTTTCATTATGCTTTCACTGAATACTTGACCCGACATTAACACTGCACTCCATCTTTCGCCTCTTGTTGCAAAAAGTGATGCCAACCTATAATAGGTTGATCTCACCAAATCGGTGATTGGAAGATTTCTAATTCCTTTGAAGACCCTGTTCATGGATTTCACAAGGTTTGTCGTCATGTGGCCCCAACGACATCCACCATCAAAAGCCCTTGTCCGCTTTTCCGGTGGAATATTATCCAACCACCTTCCTACATCTGTGTTTGACATCCTAATTTCGTTAAGGTAGCATTGAAATGACGGTTGAGTTAGAACATACCCGACATTCACAACTTTTTGCGAAGGTTCTTGTCTTTGATTGCATGCATGAAGTTTTGTGCAATATGTCTAATGCAATATACATGGGTAGAATGAGGATTATGCCACCCGTTATCATGGTTATTGTAAGCACTCTTTATAGTGCATGCCTGTCTGAAATTAAACAGAGATTGGCTTGTGGAGCTACATGTGTTCTGAGATTCTTAAGGAAGAAACTCCAAGCAGAAGTGGTCTCACCCTCAACTAGAGCAAAGGCTATGGGAAAGACATTATTGTTGTCGTCTTGTACAACAACCATAAGCAAGGTGCCCTCGTATTTTTTGTAGAGCCATGTTCCATCAATTTGAATAATAGGTTTGCATAATGCAAAACCTTTTATGCATGGTTGAAACGACCAAAAGAGTCGGTGAAATATGACATTTCCGTCAACAATAGTTCCATCTGGCCTACATGTCAGCACTGTCTGCATAATTGCAACAGTTCCCAGTGTGTATGTCTTAAGTACTACCAAAAATCGCGGTAATTCTTTGTAACAATCCTCTCAGTTTCCAAATACATGTTCAACAACCTTTGTCCTTGCAATCTACGCCTTCTTGTACGATGGAGTATAATTATACCGTGTAACGATATGAGAGATTATTATACTCACCTTCACTGATGGATCCTTGTTAACAAGTGGCAAAATGTCTTGACATATCAATTTCGCGCTTAGCTTTTGGTGATCCTGAACAATATTTGTGGCAGTGCAATTGTGAGGTGGCTTTATGGAAGCTATCTTCCAAGAATCACTTCTCTTTCTGTAAGATGCAGCAAGCCAAAACTTGCAAAGTGGATTACGACAAATAATGACATACCTTCTCGAATCAGTTCGGTGTACAATGAAATCAACAGAGTTATCCATGTGATATTTTTTAATGGCTCATACACATTCTTCCTTGGTACTTAACTTGTCTCCCACGTTTAATTCATTCTCTGACCGCATATACAGGTTGTAAAACATATCTCAGGATCTCTCATCATCTTGCAAGTCCAAGTATGTCATATATTGAGGCGGACATTATACATGACCTGGAGATATTGGCACTTGTTCTCCATCTTCAACGTTGTTGTTCAACAGTTGATCATCAGATGCATCCGTTTGGACTGCATGTGTGCTGATCATCAGATTCACCATTGTGGAGATGCACAACAGTTACCGTGTCAAACTACAACTTTGAATGCATCAAAACATCTCAGATCCCCCAGTTGACCTTGGTAAATGGCATCTAAAAAGAGTTAATGATCAATGGGACTATCCCGACTAAAAGGATTTTGCAAAAGCTGATTGTCGTAAATGGAGGAACCGCAGCGCCCATGTCTTACGTGACCCGGTGATGGTAACCCCGTCTATACCAACTAATAATTATATGGATTGGTACAGATCGATTGCAACTGGGTTTGTCTCCGAAGAGAGGTATCTATACGACCCACGACAAACCACCTACACACAAGAAGCTTCAGCGTCTAACCCACCGAGAAATTATCGGCCATGTTACTCACAAACCCCTACCCAACAGAATTACCAACCCACTAACACACAAACCCACCATCTAAACATGTCAAACACCCAACCACAATACCAAGAGCGTCCCCTATACCATCTCCAACAAAATGACTATTATCAAGAAACCCAATATGGCTATGCCCCCAACACAATATCGAGATATAGCCAAAATTAGGGTACATCATACCATAGCCATAATGCCCAAACATCTTTCCATAGCCAAAACGCTTAGACATCATACCCTAGCCTACACACTCAAACATCCCAACAGCCATATGGTTTTCAAACACAACTATCATTTAAACCTTTCACCAACGAACCCTTCACACCAATGTCCCCCTTCAATCGTCCAGACTGCACACCAATGACCCATTCATCACATCTGAACTACTCTGGCATGGGTCTCATGCTCAGTTTTAACACACAAAACCTCATGGAAATGCAAGAAACTCTTAGGGAACCATCTGAGAATGTTCCTGAGACTTCAACTCCTCAAACACCTGGCGTGAATCAACAACGAGGGGAACGAATGCAACAAGTGAGGGTGCCTAGGGGATGTGGAACTGGTGGCCGGTATGACCAACCCGGTCACCAACATTAATTTATGTAATAGTATTTTTAATTATTTTTGTTAAAAAAATTTACAGAATGCACCCTGTCTCCATCTCAATTGGTGACTCCTCTTTAATTTTAAGACTCAGTCGCCAATTGGATTGGAGACACCTGCCAATTGGATTGGAGACACCATTAGGTGTCTCCAATCTAATTGGGGACACCACTCATGCCCTTCTGAGGGGCTGCCAACCCACATGGAGCCACCATGCAATCTGTAGCCCAAAGTGGGGTACTTTGAAAAATAATTTGAAATGTGTGGTATTTTTGGATTTTTTTTTAAAAATTGGGTTATTTTGGTTAAAAAAATCTCGATTTGTGATTTGGTTCAAAGATTTGTACTTATTAAGAAAACACATACATAATTATTGGAATAAGTTTCATGAGAAGATAAACAAATCATTTTAATCGGTTGTTGGTTCAAAGATTTGTACTTATAAAGAAAACACATACATAATCATCGGAATAAATTAAATACAACTTGCATTTAATTCTATCTTGAAGAATGTACTCCAACTAGTCACAATTATAAACAAAAATAACTATATTCATATTGATTTAGAAAGTTAGATAAGGCTCTGTTTGGTAAAACTAGTTGATAGTTGATAGTTGATGACTGATAGCGGGTAGTTGGTAGTTGATGGCTGATAATTTATAGCTACTAACTGATAGCTGATAAATTAATTTGAGTGTTTAATAAATTAGTTGTTATATTAGCTGATAGATAGAAAATGACATAAAATGATATTCTTAATTAAAATTAGTGGTTCACTATTTTATTATATTATATTATAAAATTAATTTTTATTCGATAAAAATAAATGTATTAATAAAACATTCAGAACTGTTTTAATATATATGAAAAATTAAAAATAACATCAAAATATATTAAATTTGTATACAAACTTTATAATGAAATTTAACGAGATCTAGAAATTAATAACATTGTAATTTTGAACTCAGTGAGATTAATCTAAAATAATAATAAAAATAAGTTTATTTATTATTCTACAATAAAACTGCAATGATATCCTGGATTTTTTTATGTCTTGGTTGATCTCATAGATTCTCCTATGACGTTTCACTAACTTGAGAATGATCAACACTATTTCGAAATTCATTGTATAATTTGGATGTTACTCAAAGACATTAAACATTGCTTCATCTTTCATCTTGTTAATTGACGCGAATATATATATATATATATATATATATATATATATATATATATATATATATATATATATATATATATATATATAAGGTAGTACATTGAATGGTAAGAATAAATTTTTGTTAAAATAATAAGGGTAGTAAAAAAGGAAGAAAATGGAAGAAAAAGTCACAAGCTAAAAGATACAAGCTCAAAAGCTATTTTAAATAGCTTTTGACAGAAAAACTAAAAGCTAGTAAAAAATGTATAAGCTAAAAGCTAAAAGACAGTTACCAAACAAAACTTTTTCATTAATAAGGGCTGAAAATCTAAAAGCTAAAAGGTAAAAGCTCTTTTTTAGGTCTTACCAAACAGACTCTAAGTGTAGCTAATTTTCTTGATTTTTTTTTTTTGGAATAAAGAAATTATATTACCAAAAAACCAACAATACAAAACAGCCGATCACTAGATCCAGGCAGCCAAACGACAAAAACACAAAACAAACTGAGAGACATGCCCCTCATAACAAATTACACAATCTGTTCATTTTCCTATTTTTCTCAGCACTAATGCGCACTAACCGAATGATGTCCTCAGCCTTCAAATCCTCCGGTTTGCTATTTTGGAAAATAATCTGATTTCGCATGTGCCAAATATGGTAAGTTGTCTCAGCAAGGATTGTCTTGAGAAGCTGTCTCTTGCAACCTTTACCATTTGTCCTCTGAATTAACCAATTCATCTCATTCTGCCAATTACCAGGATTATGTATAACTCCCATCCACGCCAGTACCTGCTTCCAAATTCTATTAGTAACAGTACATTCAAAATAGAGGTGGCTGCAACTTTCTAAAGCATCACAAAGCACACACTTTCCATCTGTAACTATTCCACATCGCTGCAACCTGTCTTTTGTTCCCAATCTGTTATTACAAGTTAACCAAAGATGGAAATTCGCCCTTGGTCTAGCTATATTATCAGTCAATAATTTCCTCCATGGCACCTGAGGTTTTTCACCCCTAAGATGCTTATACATTTTTCTGGTGTTGTACTTGCCTTTCTGTTCAAACTCTGCCCAAGCTGCTGAGTTTATGATCTCTTCTCTTTGTTTAAAAATTGCTTTCATGACCCAAGAACATGTAGTAGCTGGTTCAAACGTAGTGACCCCTTCTTCTTTCATATGATAAGTTTGAATCCACCGAATCCACAACTTGTCTTTCTTTGCCCAAATATTCCACAAAAGTTTGCCCATAGAGCCAATGTTCCAATCTGCCATAGAGATAATGTTTAGGCCCCCTGCACTGCGAGGATCACAAACATGCTCCCAAGCAATATGAGCTTTTCTACTCTTATATTCTTTGCCTGTCCAAAGAAATCTCCTAGACAGCTTTTCAATGTGATCAACTATTTGTTGAGGAAGAGGAATGATCTGCATCCAATAATTTGCGATGGAAAATAGAACACTTTTAATAAGTTGATATCTACCTGCATAAGATAATAATCGAGTGCTTCAATGGTTGAGCCTCTTCAACATTTTTTCCAACAGAGGACTACAATTAGCAACAGTAAGTCTTTTATTATCTAGAGGAATGCCCAGATACTTGAAAGGCATAGAACCTATATCAAAACCTGTTTCATCCTGCATCTGCTCTTGAGTGATTCTATCAACCCCCCCCCCCCCCCCACACAAAACAGCTTGCTTTCCGGGTTACTAACATGGAGGCCAGTAGTTTCAGCAAACTCTTGCATTTTCCTCATTATAAGCTTCAGAGAAACCAGATCCCCTCTAAGAAAAACCAATATATCATCAGTAAAGCATATGTTCACAATTCTAAGCTTCTCACATTTGGGATGGTAATTAAAATTAGGATTATGTTTTAGCCCCTAAAGAATCCTATGCATATACTCCATAATGAGCATAAACAGAATTGGGGACAAGGGGTCACTCTGTCTCAACCCTCTTTTAGCTTTGACTAAACCAGATGGAATCCCATTAATGGAGAATCTGTATGAGACAGTTGTTACACAGGCCATGATCCAACTGACAAATTTCTGAGGGAAACCCAATTCAATCATGATTTGTTGCAGGCTACCCCACTCCACAGTATCATAAGCCTTTTGAATGTCCATTTAGACCATACATCTAGGGGATATATTCTTCCTACCATACCCTCTAACAAGTTCCTGAGCCAACAGAATGTTATCATGTATAGTCCTCCCTAGTATGAAAGCAGATTGACTCTCTTCAATTATATGGTCTATAACCCTCCCTAGTTTAGCAGTGATAATTTTTTAGACAACTTTGTATAAGGTACTACAACATGAGATAGGCCTCATCTCCTTTATAGTAGAGGCTGTAGGGCTTTTCGGAATCAGAGTAACCAGTGAGCAGTTGACAGCCTTATGGATCCTACTATTCTTAAAGAAATCATTCAGAGCATCAACAACATCATCTTTGACAATTTTCCAAGTAGTTTTAAAGAAACAAGCATTAAAACCATCCATACCTGGGGCCTTGTTGTTGCCTATACTAGATAGGGCTTTCCAAATTTCTTCTGTTTGTATTGGTTGAATGAGTTGGAGGGCCAAATCTCTAGGGAGGCTTTTCCCATTTCTCATACTCTCCACATTAATCCCTTTCACCACTGTAGCTTTGGTTCCAATTAACTTTGTGTAATAGTCTAACACCTCTCTTTCAATTTCCTCATAGCTGCTGATGAAAGTTCCATTGAGGGTTGCTATAGAAAATAGGCCTGTCTGCTTGGTTTTCTCCTTAACAGAAGCGTGAAAGTAAGCATTATTGTTATCCCCCAGCTTGAGCCAAGTGATTTTAGCCTTCTGCATAAGGATGCCTTCCTCTCTCTAGGTCAAATTCATAAGCTTCTCTGTACAAGTCTTAACCTGATCAATAGCTTATGGTTCAAACAGATTCTGTTGAAGTTTCTCTTGAGCTTTAAGAAGATCATCTCTAGCAATCTGTATTTGCACTTGAATGTCAGAGAATTTTCTATTCATGGCCTTGAGAATAGGTTGGAGTCTCTTGAGCTTATTCCACACCCTTGTCATAGGATCCCCTTGAGCCTATTGATTCCAACTATTAGAAACAATCTGTAAAAAAGAAAGATCCTGAGTTACACAGTTAAGGAATTTAAACATACTCCTCCTTCTCACCTCCTGCTTCTGTATGTTAACTCTAAGGGGGGAATGGTCAGATATGTTAGGAAGGAGAACTTCCACAATAGCTTCCTGATAACTCTGAAACCACTCCATGTTACTAATTAATCTATCTATTCTAGAGTAAATCATTCCATGAACATGTTTATTTGACCAAGTATAATGGCAACCTTTAGTATCAGTTTCATACAGCTCCACACTTTGCATCATGTCCTCTAACTCTTTGTATTCAGATTCCCTCACTATGTTGCCTCCCACCCTGACATTACTAGTGAGAACATTATTGAAATCACCCATCACAATCCAAGGCTTTGTGATGTTTACACCAATTTTCTCAATTTCCTTCCACAGTCTTTTCCTCTGCTCCAACTGATTATAAGCATATACTATAGTGATGAAGTATTTGAAGCCTCTATCTAACCCCTGAACTTCTGCATGAATGAATTGGTCCTCAATTTGCAAAATTATGATATTATTTTCACTCTGTTTCCACATCAACCAAATCCTCCCATTATCATGGCAGTCATAGTTATCTACATACTGCCAGTTCTTACCCAATTTATTTCTAACCCTATCAGCTTTATTTCTTTTAACTCTAGTCTCCAATAAAGCAACCACAGGAACTTTAAAATTATTAATACAATTACTAACCTCCCTATGCCTTGCCTCCTTGTTTATTCCTCTCACATTCCAAGTGACTATCATTGTTGCTGGCTGGTTTCCCCTTCAGGACTTTCTCCAATCCTTAGGGGAGTTAAAGTATTCTGGTAAGCAGTGAAAGAGCTCTTAGGTGTTATTAAGGTCTTCTTTCCTTTGTCCATCCTGCCAGATGTAACCACAGTCCAATCCTCTACTTGTATTTTCTCATTTGTGTTGCCATTTTCCTCCTTGTTTGTTTCCTTTTCCACTATGGGTAGGCTTTGCACTTCCACCTTATCTTTCTCTTTGTGTGTTGGTTTTGCCAATGGCTTCCATACCTTTGGGGGGGCTTTCTTTCCATTTGGCTTCTTGATTTCACAGTTATGTCCTATTTTTAAGCAAGAGTGGCAGTATTGAGGCATCCATTCATACTCTATCCTCTGTTCCATCATCTTCCCATTATGATCTTTAATCCACACTGATTCTCTTGGCTTTTGTGTGATGTCCATTTCAACCAAAACCCTAGCATAAGAAATTGTCAACTTCTTAGTTGTGCATTCATCTGTGGTAATTGGTCTTCCAATGGCACTTGAAATCTTTGATATGCTTCTTTCTCCCCAAAGGTGCAGTGGCAGGTTAGGCAATGTTATCCATATTGGTAGGACCCTCAGCAGGTTTTCCTTCAATTCAAAGTCCACCGTCCATTGCCTTAAGAGCAATGGTTTACCAAATATGAAATAGGGCCCTTGTGCCATCACATTTTCATTATCTTCTTTACTCTTGAATCTAATTATGAAGTAACCCTCTTCATTATAATACAGATCTGGTAATGAAACAAAATTCCATGTCTTCTCCATAAATTTTTTCACAGCATTCATGGACAGAGACTCACCAAGTGCAAATAAGATAATCGCATTCTCCCAGAATTCCATCTCTTCTACAACATCGTCTTGTTCAATTTCTATTTCTAGTTCTCCATTGACAATCTTAGGCGCTACAAACCCTACTGTCATACCACGATTCAAACTACGGTTACCTTGTATGATGTCTACCCATGGTTTGGTCTGACCTTCTTCTTTCTTCTTTGGTGTTTCCAGCTTTGTCGTATCATCCTCCTTCAATTCTTCAAGCATCTGGGTTAGTTGTATTATTTCTTCCTCTGATTGTTCTTCCTTTTCCTTATCAACTTCTTCTTCTAGTATCGGTTCCACCACCGCTTGTGTGATGATTGTACGTTCTGCTCCTTTTCGGTTCATCCCCGCCTGTTTCTTCGGCCGGCCGACGCCCCTCTTGCCCATCGCCAAAACCCTAGCAGAGCTCAGAGCAAAAACCCCTCTTTAAGATTTTATATATTATTATTATTATTAATTTTCTTGATTTCATTTACAATCAAAGTAAAATTTACTATTATACTTCCTTTGTTCCCAATTATAATACATTTGAGATATTTCACATGAATTAAGAAACGTAATTAATTTTGTATGGAAAAGATAAAGTATGTATGATTATACAATATTGTCTTTTATTTATTACATATGAATGAGAAAGTCAAAGAATTGAAAGAAAAAATAGTAATAAATGATAAAGAACACTCCCTCCGTCCCAAAATATAAGAGAAAAAAGTGCATTTTTCTTGTCCTAAAATATAAGAGAAAAAAATAACTTTCATCTTTTTCAAGGTAAAATTAAATGTAAGTTGCATTTAATTTGCTTTCTCTCTCATCTTTTCTATAGCTAACTGTCATACCCCAAATTTTGACCACTTAGATTCCCCATCATTGTGAAAATCATCATCACAATATGGATGAACCATCATGCTTCATCAGTCTCCCCAAAGATGGGTGAGCATCCAATACAATCAAAATTAGGGTTTCAAGCCCTCTCTGAGCTTTAGACAAAGGCTCAATCAAGAAATGACATGATTTTCAACTTGTCTAATCTCTTAAACATCCACAATGGATCAAAAAGGACTAACACTTCAAGGATTAAGCACAAGGCTGCTCCCTTCTAGGTGGATCAAGTCTCAAGATCGACAGTGTCACCAAATTAGGGTTTTGGTCGACCAGGGCCTCCAGATGGAAATTTTCATCTGGGCACAAGGCATTGATCCAAAAAATGACCTAATATACTTCATGGAACCTCATGAACCCATGCATCAAGTCAATTTTGCCTCAGGGGATGCATTCATAAAAAATCAGGATTTAGGGTTTCTTGACCTAATTCACCCCTAAGTTGACTTTTGGGACAAACCATGAGCCAAGACCTCAAGAGAGGATTTGAGGGTCTCTAATATACCATATTTATCCATTTGGAACAATGGATTAATCCAAGAAGTTTGAGCAACAAGTCTCAATTCCATCTGCACCACAATTAGGGTTTTAAGGGAAAAGTCAACTGTAACTTTGACTTTTGACCAGGACATGCTCCCAAACCCTAATACATGATTTAATATACCCTATGACACCCATGGAACATGTCCATCAAGTTTGATTTAGGTCAAGGACATGATTTCCTGAAGAATTGCACAGTTTGGAATTCATCTGATAAAAAGTCAACTGTGCACAAAAGTCAACTTTGACTTTTTGAGATTTTTCACCAAAATGGATTTTTAACCCTAAAATGATGTTAATGTATGATTTGAATCATCATTCATCAAGAAAAATCAAGAAAAGTGAGATAACTTGTAAAAGGGGTAACCATAAAACTTAGAAATTTTTCTAAGTTAAAAATAAAGTGGCAAGGGTACCAACTTTGAAGGACCATAACTCCTAAACCACAAGGCCATTTTTTCTCATCCAAAGATGGATTTGTAGCCCTCATTATCACCTATAAAAACTTCAACTACAAGTCATTCCAATTCATTAAGGATTTTGAGTTATGGAGTGATCAAAGTGGCTGAAAAGTGAAAAAGTCACTTTTTCCAACACTTAGTGAAATTTTCACTAAGTCAGATTTTGCCTCACTTTTTGCCAAATGTAGGGGGATTTTTCACTTGGAATCAAAAGAGATCAAAACCAAACTTGTTCAAACAGTTGTTGTATCATGTAAGAGCTTTCCAAAATGGCCAAGAACATTGCCAAATTCAACCTACACCATGAGATACAACATTGCCAGGTTGCCTTGCTGAAATCTGTCAAGGCAAGGCAGAATTTGCAACTTTGGTCGATTTGCCAAAATCAGCCAAATTCAATTGCTCCTATCCACTTGGACACCTCAGAGGATTGAATCTAAAGGGGACAATCACTGAGCCAAGCCTCCAAAGTCCATGGAACAAGAAATAGCATGTTGAACCTAGAATGGCCAAAATAGGGACAAGACTTCAAATTTGGAATGAGGCATTCAATGGAACCATCAAGGTGGCATGGACTGAGCCATTCTCATCTGAAATCAGTCAAGACTTATCCAAGACCAAGGGAACCAAAGCTCTGTGCCCTAACCTCTAGTCAATGGCTAGAGGAGACTTGGATTTTCATTGGACAACATTGGCCAAACCTACTTACCAGCTGCCATTCACTATTCCTTGCAAAACAAACTTGCTCTACTATAAATAGAGCTCAATTGTGGTCAGTTTGAGTACACCAAAGCCATCAAACAGATGTTTTCCTCAAAATCTCTTCTTTCACTCCAATTTTGCCTTCTAAGGCAAGTCACTATCGGGTTTTGAGTTTGAGAGCAATTCCAATCAAACCAATCACTCACACACCTCACATACATCACATATGAGCTGATCAAACACTTAGATTACTTCTGAAACATCAATTTCACAAAATCACCAGCTGGTTGCTCAAGGTTTTAACCAAAGTGCAACTGAGGTACCACAAAATGATCCAGCCAATTTCAATCAAGTCCAACCATCCAAACACAATCCATAGGGTGTAGGGAAGCTGTTCAGATCATCACCACTCATCTGTAATACCTCCAAATCAAAAATCACTTTGAACTTGCTGTCACGGCTTGGAGGTAAGTACATGCTTGGTCATCTCTCAATCTATGCATATTTCCTCGCACAATAATTTGGCCATATGTTCATAATCATGCATGGAATGTTTTCCCTCAATTAATTGCATTGTTTAAATCGTATATCAAAAATCCTAGCCTTCATGCAGAAATTAGGGTTCTTGAGGTCTCTTCGTGATTTCTTGTTGTATGTTTAATTTAAATGAAATTAAAGTACATAGACATGATCGTGAGGTTGAGACGAGCATAATGATATGTGGATTGCATGATATGATTACGTATTCATGGAGATTGGATAGAAAATACAAATCTGAGAAACCAAGAACACGCGCGTGTTCTTCAGCTTGTTCTTGGCGCCATTTTTAGAAATTCAAATATTTGAATTTTGTGATTTTGTTTAATTGATTCAAAAATTAATTTCTCTCTGAGTTTTAATGATTTTGAGTTGATTCCTTTTTTAATAATTCACAAAAATGTTAAAATATTTTATTTTATCAAAAAATCCCAAAAATATTATTTATTTCATATAATTGATATTTTTGCAAAGAATTAATATTTTGATTGTTTTTGGCATTTTAAATATTTTTTCTACATTGATTTTGCAACTTTTAATGCTTTCTAATTATTTTGTAGGTCAATACTTAATTTTTGAAGCATTAATCCAAGATCACAATTTGTTTTCCATGTGTTAAACAATTTTTGATCATTTTAATTGAATTTTTATTCAATTAAATACATTTTGAAAACAAATTAGGGTTTTGGATTAATTCAACCCTCATAAATCATTTTCAAAACTCTTTGGGACTCTTGAGAGAGTGTAAGACCCATCCCCCCTTGTACAAAAACTTTTTTGGGTCTCACTCATTGTATAAGTCCCTCTGTACAAGTAAACGGCGCGATCGTCGCCCGTTTAAAAATAAAAATCATCTGGGCCTCTCCTTGAGCTATAAGACCCATTCAAAACACTTTGGGCCTCTATTAGAGTGTAAGACCCAATCCCCCTTTTAACCAAAACATTTTGGGCCTCACTTATTATATAAGTCCCTCTGCGTTAAAAGAAAACCTCGGCGCGATCGCCATTTTTAAACGAAAAATCATTTGGGCCTACCCTCGTGTTATAAGCCCCACTCTTTTTTCTTTAAACCTTTTTGGGCCTCTTGAGAGAGTGTAAGACCCATCCCTTTGTACAGAAAACCATTTTTGGGCCCCAGTCACTTGTATAAGTCCCGCTGTACGAAGTCAAACAGTGCGCTCACTGATAAAACCCTGGGCCTCTCCTTGAGCTGTAAGCCCCAAACCTTTCTTTTTCAAAGCACTTTCTCCTTTAATTTTGAATATACTGTTGTTTTCAATCTTTCTTTGTTGAACAACTAACCAAACAGCATGGAAGCACTACAACCGAGTAAGTGGTTATCGCTTTCGTTTACTGCTTTCATATTATAAACTGTATTGTGGGGCTGCTCACTGTAAGTCTTCTTTCATAAACTCATATCTACTGCGTAATAATAGTATAGATATTTCGAGTTTCCCCGGCTACTACGTCTAGAACTAGGTGACGCCGTTTCATTTATTCATAGAAATAGACGCCTAGATCCCCAATAGGAGCACCAGATACAGTCTTCTCTTCGGCTGTCCTCCTTAGGAATCGTCAAGAAGCTCTACTCCCCAAGATGAATGTATTCTCCGTGAATGGCATCTTTGAGTTTCTTCCAAATTCTCGAACTTTCCTGACTTGATCTATTCCTCGTGGATAGCTTGCCTTGAATGTCTCGGGGTTTGGGTACCCACTACGGTCATAATCTTGGACCTTAACTAAGGAACCCTCTTTAAAAGCTAGAAGTCGCTGGATAGTAAACCTCGCACGTTTACCAGTGGTTTTTATCTTTAAAAGAGTTATCTCTCCTAATGGAAAGGAGATGATAGACCCACGGGCTTCTTAAAAGCATCGGCCTCCTCTTGGGCATTATTCAAGGACACTACGGCTTCTTAGACGTATTCACAGCCTCCTCTTAGGCTTCGTATAATGATCTCTTCCTCCGGGAATGATAGCCTCCTCTTGGGCTTCGTACAAGGACCCGTCGGCTTCTTAAAAGTTTCCAGCCTCCTCTTGGGCTTCGTACAAATTGTCCCGACGACCTCCTAGAGGTATAGGAACAGAACCTAGTCATCCTCATAGAACAGTCCTTTCGTAGAGTCTACTACTGTTTCTCAAAGCATAGTACCAAAGATAAAACTCTAGACTTGGACAGTCTAACTTCCTTGAGTCTCAAAGACATTCTCAAGCGACCCCTTCGTTAAATAGGAAGGAAACCCGCAGACTCGGACAGTCTCAAAACCCCTATGGATTTCCCATTTCCTTAAAGAACAGGAAATAACCCTGGTCCTCTGATCAAGCGCCAAAGCATAGCCTTACTTTTAATCAGTCTCTTTATAAGAACTGATTTTCTCTTTTAACCAACATACTGGACCTGTCACTCAACTGAAACAGCCACCTTTCGCCTCTATCTCGGGCTTTGTACGAGATACAAAACATTCTCTTGTTGAGTATAAAAGACTCTCTTGTTGAGTCAACCTCCTTTAGCCTCTCTCTCGAGCTTTGTACGAGACACACAAAGACTCTCTTGTTGAGTTAAACTTTTAGCCTTCATCTCGGGCTTCATACGAGATACAAAAACACTCTCTTGTTGAGTATAAAAGATTCTCCTGTTGAGTCAACCCTTTTAGCCTCTCTCTCGGGCTTTGTACGAGACACAAAATAGCCTCCTCTTAGGCTTTGTATAAGAAAACCACTGGTTGATCCAATCAACCTTTTAGCATCAAAGTTGTGCCTCGTTCACAGCATACAACTCCTTCCCCTTCGTCTAATTGCTGTAAGCGGCAAGCCTCTGGATCATCTACATCCATGCCACTGTCCCTCTTTTAGCATGAGAAATTCCTAAGGAAAGATGGCATTGCTCTACACTGAGTTAAAGTCTTCTCCTTCAGGTTAAAACCCTTTCTTCAGAAATTATGGCATTGCTCGGATCCGCGTATCCCAGTTAAAGTAATTCTCCTTCTCCCCTCTTTAGAGATGACAAATTCTCTCTAAAGTCGAGGTCCTTTCGCTTCACGTCTTGGGCTTTGAACAAGACACAAATAGACCTTTCAGCTTCACATCTTGGGCTTTGAACAAGATATAAACCACCTTTCGCTTCACGTCTTGGGCTTTGAACAAGACACCAAAACACCCATTTCCTCCCATAGAATAGGAGGAACTACGAACGCTCTAATTTCCCTGTTTTGGTAAACGGGAATACGTAGGCATAAGATCGAAAGAAAAGATCTTAGCGAGCACAATCAACAAAAAACCCAAATCCCATATCTCCATCAATCAAAAGCAGTAATTCAAAAGCATCAGTCCTAACATCCTAATCCTTGTTCCCCACCAGAAACCTTCTGTCTAGATAAAAAGAAAGAAAATCGTATTGGCGAAAATACAAATAACCAGTACAAAGGCCCCCCCACATTGATAGCATTCGTAACCTAACAGACCGCTGTTTAAACTCAGTATGCAAACAGGGTTAATTAGAGACATCTATTTCCCTTCCTTATTCAGCTCACAATAGGATAAAAAATGAATCGACCTATAGTCAAAGCTCAAACCACAGAGAGCGACCAGCGCTTAAGAACCGCGTCCAAAATCGCTCGCTACAAAAAAGTGGCACCCACCGTGGGGCCTTTCAAAGTTAGATCTAGGCACGGTCTTCCTTCTCTTCACTTGTGTGAATACCACAGATTGGGGCTTCCGCCGGGGAACTCATTTCTGTCAGGAACTTAGGAATCATAGCTTTATAAGTCTAGGATGATTATGACAAATATATATACTGCTTTTCCTAATTGCTATACGTGTTTATTTTTCTGCTAATGGGAATGCGTGTGATGCCGCATGTGGTGAGAATGAGTATACACTTAAGATAAGTGATGGCGACGGGGTCGACCATCAACCTCAGTGGAGGCTGACCAACGCAACCCATTCACTCTTCTAGCCAATGGGCCGGTTGTTAAGTCTGAGAAGCTGAGGAGCCAAACCCTTTCGTAGTGCGGAAACTATCAGAAATAGTTGTTACGCGATACTACCCTCATTTGAGGCTGGTGATCTATTCTCGGTGAATGGCACTTACTCTAAGATTGCTTTACAACTCGCTGGCGATCCGCTTGTTGTCTTGCTTTCCTGGGAGGAGCTGATGATAATGAGTACAGGTACAAAAATCACCCTAGTATAAACCTTTGGGGATGGGTAGAGCCTTGACTTCATGACAACGACCCTTTGACCCCATGTTTTTCTATGTTTTTGTGTGCTGCATTCATGCATCCATTTAATAAAATAAAAAATAAAAAATAAAAAATAAAAAAAAACTTCTCTTCTAGTCTCTCTGTTTTTCAAATTAAACTAAGACTGTGATTGCAAATATCGAAGAAAAAGATTGCATTAATGGATTTCGGTAGAAGGAGAACTCGTCAGTATACCTTCAAGGTTCCAAAGCTAGCGGATTTGAGAAAGTTAGCGAGGATGATCGTTAACCCAGAGGCTTTCAGAGCCAAGCACGGTGGTTTGCTACCACTGTAAAGAGTCCATGTGATTAAAGGGATCATGGACGCGCTCATTCAGTTCTACGATCCGGTTTATCACTGTTTCACGTTCCCGGATTACCAGCTATCACCAACGCTGGAGGAGTATTCTCATCTGACTGATTTACATATCACTGATTGAGCTCCATTTTCTGGACTGGAAGAAATTCCAAAGAATCAGACTATTGCAATAGCAATTCATTTGGACGAGTCTGAGGTCAGGACTCACATGACCACTAAGGGTGGCATCCAAGGTTTGCCAGCCCAGTTCTTGACAAAAAAAGCTCTATACTTCGCTAGTATAGGGAACGGGACTGCTTTTGAAAGCATCTTTGTCTTGCTCACCTACGGGTTGTTTTTGTTTCCCAACATCAATAACTTCGTCGATATCAACGCTATTAAGGTTTTTCTCATTGGAAACCCTGTGCCGACTTTGCTCGCAGATGCGTATCATTCTGTACACTTGGGAAATTTGTACAGCGGAGGGGAGATCACATGCTGTGTACCTTTGCTCTACAAATGGTTTATATCCCACTTGCCTAAGTCCGCTGCTTTTTGGGATTGCAAGAGTGCCTTACGTTGGTCGCAGAAGATCATGTCTCTCACCAATTCCGATATAGATTGGTGTAATAGGATTTATGAGGGAATCAGAGTCATTGACCGTTGTGGAAACTTCCCCAGCGTACCCCTCATAGGAACTAAATGAGGAATCAACTATCATCTGATATTGGTTCTTCGTCAATTTGGATACCCGATGAGACACATCCCACTGGGTGTTCATCTGGAAGGTCTTTTCTTCAAAGAAGGAGAAAGTGTCAGAGCACTAAAGATGGAAATAGTGCAAGCTCGGAAACATGTTCATAAGATAGGACGAGAGTCTTTGGGAAAACTGGACTGTGTCTCGGTGGAGCCTTATCTCCATTGGGTACAAACTAGAGCTCTCAAGCTAAAGATGCCTTATCCTCGTTACGGAATTCTTCCGCCGAGGGAATCTGTCATGTACTTCATGACGGAAACTGAAAAGCTTCAGGTTACTCTCAACAAAGTTCAAAAGGAAAGAAGGTCTTGGAAGAACAAGTACCGCATCCTCGACGTAGAGTGTATCCAAATACAGCAATTACTAAAAGAGAAAGATGCTCTGATTGAAATTTTGGAGCAGCATGCTGTAGAGAATCAAGATGACCAAAGGAATTTGCTCGCTCCTTTCACCTGGAAAAGGAATGACAACCCGACAACGGCCCAAGCGCCCCGGTCAAAGAAGAGGACTCGGGACCCATTAGTTTAGGTTTCTGTTTCTGCACTTTGTAATCTACTGTATTTCCATTTCTGTAATCCTTTGGAATTCAATAAAAAGGGGTTTCCCCACTGTTTGATATTTGCAATCTAATTGTCGAAGTTTATTTTGATTAAACAAAAAAAAAACAATTAATATAATCATTGCATTCATCATTCTCACATCGCGTATTCTTCTTCCCTACGAATCTCACGTTTGTGTCTCGATTCTAGAGTCAAACTGTCTCATTCGTACAATACTCGGGCCAATCGTCAGAAAAAGATGGATGATCTTGAGGAAGAAAACAGAGAGTTGAAAGAAGAGATCGACGCTCTGAGAGAGGATATGAGAAAGCTTCGTAACGACATGCAAGCCATGGCAGAAGCTCAGCTACAAAGAACTGTGATCTCGGAGATCACCTCAATGCCCATCATAGAAAAGTATGATCCTAGGTATCAGATGCCGAAAGATCGTCCTTGGGGCATGCCTGTTAACTATATCCCGGAAGGATATGTTCCGCCGATCACTGAAGATCAGGGAATCGCAACAGAAGCCGCTGGGCCTGAAGGTTACAAACTTCGGGAAAACGAAGATGCTAGGGGCATACTGAAGACTCCTAAAGGTTATAAACTTTGGGCGGCGCCAAGACTTACTGCCGTAGTCACGGTACCACCCCCTGTGGTGCACACTGTCCCGAAAGGATAGATTCCACAGACACCTTCTGGTAAGAAGGAAACTATGTTTGACAGAATGGAGGAATTCCAGGAACAGTTCCTGGAAATGCAGGAGGAACTGCAAGCTATTCGCGGTCAGGATCTATTTGGAAAGGACGCCGCAGACCTCTGCTTGGTCCCAAATGTGAAAGTCCCGCACAAGTTCCAAGTGCCCGACTTTGAAAAATACAAGGGTAACTCTTGCCCTCAGAGCCATCTGGTGATGTACGCTCGGCGGATGTCAGCTCAGACGGAGAATCAGGACCTGCTGATCCACTACTTTTAGGATAGTTTAACCGGTGCCGCACTCAAATGGTACATGGGTTTAAACCGTACTACGATCAGTACATTCAGAGATCTTGGTACTGCCTTCGTCCAACAATACAAGTACAATTTGGACATGGCACCCGACAGAGATCAACTCAGATCAATGTCACAAAAGGACAAGGAAACCTTTAAGGAGTATGCTCAAAGGTGGCGTGAAATTGCCGCTCAAATTTGTCCACCTCTTGAGGAAATAGAGATGACAAAGATCTTCTTAAAGACCTTAAGCTCATTTTACTACGACCGAATGGTTGCCAGTGCGCCCAGTGATTTCACCGAAATGGTCGGCATGGGCGTACGTCTTGAGGAAGCCGTCCGAGAAGGACGTTTGGTAAAAGACACTGGATCGACGAGCGGTACTAAAAAATATGGTAGTGCTCTCCCTAAGAAAAAAGAGCAAGATATTGGGAATATCTCTCTCGGAAAGCAAAGGCGACGTTATCAACCAGTAGCAGCTGTAACTCCTGTTATCGACCCTACGCCTATTCCTACGTATCAACCTCAGGTTGCGCAGAACCAACCTGACCAGCAAAGGACACAACAGCCTCTTCAGCGGGCTCGTCCTCCATATAACAACAACCGTACAACACGGCCACCAGGATTTGATCCTATACCTGTAACGTACGCAGAGTTGTTTCCGTTACTGCTGGCTAAGGGGCACATTTAGACTAAGTCCCCTCTTACAGTTCCAGAAAATCCACCTTTTTGGTTTAAGGCGGATCAGACGTGCCATTATCATCAAGGAGGTTCAGGGCATAACATTGAGACTTGTCTCAATTTCAAATCCGACGTGCAAAATCTTGTTAGGAGCGGGCTCTTATCTTTCAAAGATACGAATCCCAACGTTCTCACGAACCCGCTGCCTCAACATGAGAAGGCTGCAGTCAATTTGATAGAAGGAGAGACTAACGATGTCTATCAAATTCACGATGTACTCTTGTTGAAAACCAACCTGGTCAAGATGCATTGTAGACAGAGTGGATATGGCCATGTGCCACCTCATAATTATCACCAGTGTGATATCTGCTCTAAAGACAACCAAGGATGTTCTGTAGTGCAAGCAGCTCTACAGGAACAGATGGATCTCGGATGGATCCAAGAGCACCGAGTTTATGGAGTTAACATGGTCTACACGAATTCTAACGTCATTTAGAACCACGATATCCGTGCAATGAATGTCAAATTGGTGGCGATGCACTCAAGGCAAAGCCAGTATCATAATCTGCCGCGGCACGATTACAGTTCTTGTCTGACTTGCTCGGTAAACAAACAGGGATGCTCTTTCATACAAGAGGCCCTCCAGCGTCAGATGGATCTTGGATGGATCCAAGACTACCATGATAGGAACTCCTATCAAATCAACATGGTTTAGATCTTCGATATCCGCGTAATGAATACCAACCTGGTAGAGTTACATGCTGAGCAGGTCCGACTTGGATTCTTAATATCACATGACTATCAAAGCTGTAAAGCGGGTTGCGAAAACGATCGAGGTTGTACCCTTGTCCAGGAGGAACTTCAACACTTGTTAAATCATTGGTGGATGCCAATCTACATGGATGAAGATACTCAGCAAATTAGTATCAGTAACAGGAATCTTACTCGGCGTCAAAGTTAGGATGTCCGATCAGTGGAAGCTAACCTAGTGAGGTTACATTGTATTCAAAGTGGGCGTGGCCAGGTGCCACCACACAATTATGACTGTTGTAGCGTCTGTTCGGAAAGTAACCAAGGGTGTTACCTTGTGAGAGCAGCTCTTCAGGGTCAGGTCGATCATGGAGAAATTTGTCCATATCCAGGTTCAGGACCCATCATTTGGTCACCGAACTACCTTGCCGAGCAAGTTGAGGATGTTGTCACGATCTCTGGTCATCACAGGACCAGGGATGTTTTTGCCATCATCCCTCTACTTGACGAATCTAGAGTTCCTAACCGGGAACGGATCAAGGTTACTTATGATGGTCAGAAAAACCAGAAGGTTCCCATAGTCATCTATCTACCGGGGCCACTACCGTATGAATCAGCTAAGGCTATCCCTTACAAATACGGTGCAACAACAATTGAAAATGGAAAGGAAATTCCATTACCCTCCGTCGTGAATATTGCAGACATCAGTCGTGTAACACGGAGCGGTCGAATCTTCAACTGAGGGGTTGGAGAATCCAACAAGGAAAAGGAACTTCAGGCAGAAATTCCTGATCCATCAGTCGGTCAATCTAGTAATCCCGACTTTTCAAAAGACAAAGATGAGATGCTAAAGCTTATCCAAAGGAGTGAATACAACATTGTTGATCAACTGTTACAGACTCCTTCAAAGATCTCGGTATTATCACTGTTACTCAGTTCAGAGGCCCACAGAGAGGCTCTACAAAAAGTCTTGGAGCAAGCCTTTGTGGAACAGGATGTAACAATCAGACAATTCGATAGCATTGTCTCTAACATCACTTCCTGCAATAATTTGGGATTTAGTGATGAGGAATTACCTGAAGAGGGTCGCCGTCATAACATGGCGCTCAATATGAAAGTTAACTGCCAGGGCGATGCTTTAGCCAACGTACTGGTAGACACAGGGTCAGCCCTTAATGTTATGCCGAAGTCCACCTTGATGCAATTATCATTCAAGGGCCCTCCGATGAGAGTTAGCGAGGTCGTCGTCAAAGCATTCGACGGATCCAGAAAAACGGTTATCGGCGAAGTTGATCTTCCCATAAATATTGGTCCTCACACTTTCCAAATCACTTTCCAGGTCATGGACATCTGGGCAATGTACAGTTGTTTATTAGGAAGACCTTGGATACATCAGGCTGGAGCGGTTACTTCAACCCTCCACCAAAAGCTAAAGTTCGTCAAGAACGATCAACTTGTCACGGTTTGTGGGGAACAAGCCTTGCTTGTAAGCAACTTATCATCATCTACTTGTGTGGAACCCGAGGAGGTTATTGGAACTCAGTTCCAAGCACTATCGATGAGCAAGGACAATCAGTTCAAAGAAGGAACTTCAATTTCTTCATACAAAGATGCTATCAAAGCGGTCGAGAGTACCGATACAAAAGGATGGGGACGGCTTGTCATTCCTATTGACAATAAAACAAAGAAGGGTCTTGGTTTTTCTGCAACCTGTACCCAGACAACTGCTAGCGATGAAAGTCTTCATCCCCTTCAAAAGTTCTTCCACAGTGGAGGTTTTCTTCACCCAGTGTCTCAGACAGTTCATGCTATCAATGAGGAAGATCCCTCTGACACAGATGAAGAATGGAAGTCCTATCTTAACCAGGACGGCTATATGTCTCAGGAAGAGGTGCCTATGCCTTTTTGCTTTCCTACAGAAAGTCCGAGATTTATACCCAGGTCAGATGTTGAAATGATCTACGGAGATTGTGATCCGGAAGGATGTCGTGCTCCGCCAAATTCATTAGAGAAGGACACTCTGATGAAAGACAACTTTGACCACAATTACTATGGCCCGATGGATGGTCTGCCAATGTGGCAGCCTTACCCAGGAAACTTGGGGCAAGAGAGTCAGCCGAACAATGAAAATCAGCTGACCATCATTGAACAGAATACCTGTGTCCCCACCATGTCATGGGATCAACACTCAGGTCATTCGGAAATTACTCAACATGACGATGAATTCGCAACGTTTGCAGGACTAGAATTCATCAACTATGCTTTTCCCGAGGTCAACGTCATCGAGAGGGATGACTTCTCCAGTTCCAAAGAAGTTTGGGACACTCTGGGAGAACCAAGTGGAAAATACGACTATATGGTCAAGTACACCGCTCCCGAAAGCTCTTGTATTAGGCTTGAAGATATCCAGCCTACTGGATGGGGAGATGCAGCTGAGAGCACCAATACTCTGCAAAATGCAACAGAGGAATCCTCCTACGACAATTCTGCCTGGGAGACAGATTCCAACGATCCTGCTCCACCAGAAATCAGCGTCATTTCTGAAGACAAATCAAGGAAGGTTCCAGACTTTGTGATTCACCGAGGAGTTCGCCGCCAGTGGGTTGCTGTCGAGGTTCCGAAGGTCGTTCATCAGTCAAAGTAAATGCCATCTTTAAGCCTTTCACCCTGCCCAGGTGAAACGGATGTTTTGATAGGGCTCGCTTTCTGTAAATTTCCCTCTTCGCTTTGCCCAAAGCGACAGAGTTTTGTTTTATAGGGCTGTAGTTTCAAGATTCGACTTGTACATTAATAAAATAACGTCGTTCTGCAATTTCCGCATTAATTGTTGTTTTCTTTTTTGCTTTTCACAGAAAATGGTAATCCTAAAAAACATTCAATAATAAAAACAAGCAGTAAAATAAATACACTGCACACACTTACATTTTCTCTATCTCTTCTAAACACGAATCATCACGTCATGCAGATTGCTTGTTTTATACCCCGTTGAAACATACGATCCGATGCCTTCTCCCGACTTTGAGTTCTCGGTATTCGAGGCTGAAGAAGAAGTTGACAACGAAATTCCAGAAGAGATCTCCCGACTACTCAGACAAGAGGAAAGGTCCATTGAACCTCACAAAGACCCGTTGGAAACGGTGAACTTGGGTTCAGAAAAAGAGAGAAAAGAAATCAGGATTGGAGCACTGCTCAGTCCAACTGCCAGAGAGGGTTTGATAAAGCTTCTCAGAGAATTTCCCGATGTGTTCGCTTGGTCCTATCAGGACATGCCTGGGTTGGATACCAGCATCGTGGAACATCACTTACCGCTAAGATCGGAATGTCCGCCAGTAAAGCAAAGGTTGAGACGCACTCACCCGGACATGGCCATCAAAATCAAAGAGGAGGTGCAAAAACAGATTGACGCGGGTTTCCTTGCTACATCTGAATATCCTCAATGGTTAGCCAACATCGTACCCGTTCCCAAAAAGGACGGAAAGGTCAGAATGTGTGTTGATTACAGAGATCTAAACAAGGCAAGTCCAAAGGACGACTTTCCTTTACCACACATTGACATGCTGGTAGACAGCACAGCAAAGTTCAAAGTTTTCTCCTTCATGGATGGATTCTCGGGCTATAACCAGATCAAAATGGCACCGAAAGACATGGAGAAAACTTCGTTCATTACCCCATGGGGTACCTTTTGTTACAAGGTAATGTCGTTCGTTTTGAAGAATGTCGGGGCAACCTATCGAAGGGCCATGACTACTCTGTTTCATGACATGATACATAAGGAAATCGAGGTATATGTCGATGATTTGATTGCAAAATCAAGAACAGAGGATGAGCACGTTGAACATCTATCAAAATTGTTCGAACGTCTAAGAAAATTCAAGCTCCGCTTGAATCCTAACAAGTGCACCTTCGGTGTCCGTTCAGGGAAACTACTAGGGTTCATCGTCAGCCAGAAAGGAATTGAAGTTGATCCTAACAAGGTCAAGGCCATTCAAGAAATTCCTTCTCCGAAAACTGAAAAACAAGTCAGAGGATTCCTGGGACGTTTGAACTACATCTCCAGATTCATATTCCTTATGATCGCCACGTGTGCACCGATTTTCAAGTTACTCAAAAAGAACCAGGATTGCGTTTGGTCAGAAGATTGCCAAACCGCCTTCGACAGTATCAAGGAATATCTGTTGAATCCTCTGATTCTATCATCACCAGTGGAAGGAAGACCACTGATCATTTACCTCACAGTCCTAGAGGACTCAATGGGATGTGTACTTGGCCAACAAGACGAAACCAAAAGGAAAGAGTCTGCCATTTACTATCTAAGCAAGAAATTCACCGACTGCGAAACTCGGTACACGATGCTTGAGAAAACTTGTTGCACTTTGGCTTGGGCAGCCAAACGTCTTCTCCAGTACATGATTCGTCATACTACTTGGTTGGTCTCCGAAATGGATCCAATCAAGTACGTTTTCGAAAAACCTGCTCTCACGGGAAGGATTGCCCGTTGGCAGATGTTACTATCAGAATATGACATAGAGTACCATGCTCAGAAAGCCGTTAAAGAAAGTATTTTAGCCGATCATTTGGCTCATCAACCGATTGAAGATCAAGAACCAATCAGGTTTGACTTCCCAGACAAAGATGTCATGTATCTAAAGATGAAAGACTGCGATGAACCGCTACCCAGTGAAGGGCCAGAACCAGGTTCCCAGTGGGGACTTATCTTTAACGGAGCAGTCAATCATTATGGAAACGGAATTGGGGCAATCATTGTTACCCCTCAGGGTTCCCACATTCCTTTCACCGCTCGACTTACGTTCAAATGTACGAATAACGAGGCCGAATACGAAGCTTGTATTATGGGTCTCGAAGAAGCGATTGATTTAAGGATCAAAAATTTGGACGTATACGGCGACTCAGCCCTGGTTATTAACCAGATAAAAGGAGATTGGAACACATACCAATCAGGATTGATTCCTTACAAAGACTATGCAAGGAGGTTGTTACCCTTCTTCAACAGAGTCGACTTTCATCACATCCCTCGTGATGAGAATCACATGGCTGATGCATTAGCCACTCTCTCTTCCATGATTAGTGTAGGTCGATGGAATGACATACCTAAGATCGACATCATACGCCTTGAACGGCCCGCTTACATCTTCGCGATTGAAGTAGTCATAGACGACAGACCTTGGTATCACGATATCAAATGCTTCCTTCAGAAACAAGAGTACCCATCTGGGGCACTCAGAAAAGACAGGAAAACCCTCAGAAGATTGGCTGGAAACTTCTTCCTGAGCGGTGACACTCTTTATAAGAGAAATTTTGACATGGTCTTGCTCCGATGCGTCGACAGACTAGAAGCAGACATGCTCATGAAAGAAATTCAAGAAGGATCCTTTGGCACTCATGCCAACGGGCACACAATGGCGAGAAAAATTCTCAGGGCCGGGTATTATTGGTTGACCATGGAATCCGACTGCTACAAGTACATGAGGAGGTGTCACAAGTGTCAGATATACTCCGACAAAATTCATGTACTACCATCACATCTCAAAGTTGTTTCTTCCCCGTGGCCTTTTTCCATATGGGGAATCGACATGATTGGTATGATTGAGCCCAAGGCATCAAACGGACATTGGTTCATCCTTGTAGCCATTGATTATTTCACCAAGTGGGTCGAAGCAGCGTCATACGCCAATGTAACCCGACAAGTGGTGGTCCGATTTATCAAAAACAATATCATCTGCCGTTATGGTGTTCCAAGTGAGATCATTACTGATAATGGATCTAACTTAAACAATAAGATGATGAAAGAGTTGTGTGCAGAGTTCAAGATCGAACACCATAACTCATCTCCCTACCGACCCAAGATGAACGGAGCGGTAGAAGCGGCTAACAAGAACATCAAGAGGATTGTTCAGAAGATGGTTGTAACCTATAAAGATTGGCACGAAATGCTACCCTTTGCTCTTCACGGTTATCGAACATCTGTCCGCACTTCAACAGGGGCAACCCCTTTCTCTCTAGTATATAGCATGGAGGCAGTTCTCCCCATAGAAGTAGAGATCCCATCAATCCGGGTATTGATGGAAGCTAAGCTCACCGAGGCTGAATGGTGCCAAAATCGACACGACGAACTGAACCTGATCGAAGAGAAGCGAATCACGGCACTATGCCACGGTCAGTTGTATCAACAGAGAATGAAGAGGGCGTTCGACAAAAAGGTCCGACCTCGTGTCTTCAGGAAAGGAGACCTTGTGCTCAAGAAGATACAATCATTTCTCACTGATTCCCGGGGCAAATGGACCCCGAATTATGATGGCCCCTATGTGGTCACAAAAGCTTTCTCAGGCGGCGCCTTGAGACTTGCAACCATGGACGGAGAGGAATTTGCCTACCCCACGAATGTTGATGTAGTCAAGAAATACTTCGCCTAAAACTAAAAAAAAAAAACGTCTCGGTGGATTGAAAACCTGAAAGGGCGGTCCAGGCAAAAGTTAGAGACATGAAAAAAAATCATCCCGATGGATTGGAAATCTCATAGTACAATCCAAGCAAAAGTTAGGGATAATGGCAAGTAACTATGTTCAACAGAGGCAAGTCCCTCAGCAGCAGTTGCATCATCTATCGGAGGAAATCTCCAGTCAAAGTTCATCTTCGACGGAAGCTCAGGATGTCCCGAACTCAAAGTTGGTAGAAGGATAGTGGTCGTTATGTTTCAACGTAGCCCTTTTCCCTGTAAATTACCATTTTCTAACTTTGTATATACTCTTTGGAATCACGCGTTTGGCTGATCTCCATCTTATCAATAAAATTTGAGCCCTTGTGCTTTTGTTTGTAATTCTTTACTTGTTTTAGCTTTACAGAACGACGTTGTTTAAACTTAATCAATGATTCTTGAAACGAAACAAAAATAAATTTACTTGTTAAAATTTTTTCTGCTTTTAAATTAAAGATGGAATTTCTTTTGACTGTTGAACATCAGAAGAACATCGATCGCTTCTCCCGAAGTAAGCGGACTTCAAAGTGCAGAATCAAAGTACTCCTTCTAAGCCAGTATGCCTGAATGAAGGATCAGCAATGTTAGAGACCATGTTTCGTCTGACATCTTCGGCCGAGTTCTCATCTCCTAAGCCCGATCAACATAGCTCCCAATGGGACTATCTCTCCTAAGCAAGGTGGAATTGCTATTTTGAATCAACGGTACTTCTTCGCCCCGCGATGGCCGAGTATCCAATTGTGTTCATCCATTAGTCTGTATGTCGCGTCTGTTTTATCAGCATATACATACATACATCATGCATTTTTTATTTGCATTCACATTTCGTATTGCATCACTATCACTCTAGTCGGTCTTGTCCCCTAGTGGTAGAAGTCCTCTCAATCGAGTTGTCAGTTCTTGCCTCGTCAGGAAATACTGTGTCTGAACAACCTCGCTTCCGGTTTAATTCTGGAAAGAAGTTGGTCCTTGACCACTTTGATAACTTGAACCTCTGAAAAGCTAGAGAAAACTTTCAATAAACATCACTCTTCGCCATTGAAGATGATATCCTTGCTTTCCCGGATTAAGGAAAATCCACAGAGAAAGCCCCGTGATCAGAGATTCGGCAGCACGCCAGTTTTGCTCCGAAAAACCACTGATGAGAAGGTCATTGGCACCTCAAAATTGGATCCCATCATATGGCGTTTCTCCGGGAAGATCCCGAGAAAAGTATGATGAAAGATCCCAAATGAAAACAGTCTCTCAAGAGACTCGCTTTCCCCAGTAGAAACAAATGGCGTCTCCAACGGAGAAGTTTGTACAACTCTACAACTCAGACGACTAGGGTCCCCAGCAAGTCTGACAATAAAACATTTTCTACTCAAATGGCGTCTCCCCAGGAAAATTCGGCGAGAAGTTTGAAGGAAAACCGCTACACATAGCGTCCCTTGTCAATAAAGTTTATTGACAAAAGAAACTAAGACCATTTCCTTGGTAGGAAACCAGGATCGAGGGGAAGTTGACAAAAGAAACTAAGACCAGTTCCTTGGTAGGAAACCAGGATCGAGGGGAAGTTCATTTCAGAGACTGAGACCAGTTCTTGGTAGGAAACCAAGAACGAGGGGAAGTTCAAAAGAAACCAAGACCAGTTCCTTGGTAGGAAACCAGGATCGAGGGGAAGTTTACCTTTTCTAAGCATCATTGCTTAGCTAGAGAAGATGAATGCGTAAGCTACCATTCATAACCACCATCAAAATTTCGGGTATTCCGATATTTAATCCTCTTGCACCCCGAATGCCCGAATCCCTTCGTCATTCACACCTTCGGGTCCAAGAAGATTAAATAGGGGCATCTGTTATACCCCAAATTTTGACCACTTAGATTCCCCATCATTGTGAAAATCATCATCACAATATGGATGAACCATCATGCTTCATCAGTCTCCCCAAAGATGGGTGAGCATCCAATACAATCAAAATTAGGGTTTCAAGCCCTCTCTGAGCTTTAGACAAAGGCTCAATCAAGAAATGACATGATTTTCAACTTGTCTAATCTCTTAAACATCCACAATGGATCAAAAATGACTCCCACTTCAAGGATTAAGCACAAGGCTGCTCCCTTCTAGGTGGATCAAGTCTCAAGATCGACAGTGTCACCAAATTAGGGTTTTGGTCGACCAGGGCCTCCAGATGGAAATTTTCATCTGGGCACAAGGCATTGATCCAAAACATGACCTAATATACTTCATGGAACCTCATGAACCCATGCATCAAGTCAATTTTGCCTCAGGGGATGCATTCATCAAAAATCAGGAATTAGGGTTTCTTGACCTAATTCACCCCTAAGTTGACTTTTGGGACAAACCATGAGCCAAGACCTCAAGAGAGGATTTGAGGGTCTCTAATATACCATATTGATCCATTTGGAACAATGGATTAATCCAAGAAGTTTGAGCAACAAGTCTCAATTCCATCTGCACCACAATTAGGGTTTTAAGGGAAAAGTCAACTGTAACTTTGACTTTTGACCAGGACATGCTCCCAAACCCTAATACATGATTGAATATACCCTATGACACCCATGGAACATGTCCATCAAGTTTGATTTAGGTCAAGGACATGATTTCCTGAAGAATTGCACAGTTTGGAATTCATCTGATAAAAAGTCAACTGTGCACAAAAGTCAACTTTGACTTTTTGAGATTTTTCACCAAAATGGATTTTTAACCCTAAAATGATGTTAATGTATGATTTGAATCATCATTCATCAAGAAAAATCAAGAAAAGTGAGATAACTTGTAAAAGGGGTAACCATAAAACTTAGAAATTTTTCTAAGTTAAAAATAAAGTGGCAAGGGTACCAACTTTGAAGGACCATAACTCCTAAACCACAAGGCCATTTTTTCTCATACAAAGATGGATTTGTAGCCCTCATTATCACCTACAAAAACTTCAACTACAAGTCATTCCAATTCATTAAGGATTTTGAGTTATGGAGTGATCAAAGTGGCTGAAAAGTGAAAAAGTCACTTTTTCCAACACTTAGTGAAATTTTCACTAAGTCAGATTTTGCCTCACTTTTTGCCAAATGTAGGGGGATTTTTCACTTGGAATCAAAAGAGATCAAAACCAAACTTGTTCAAACAGTTGTTGTATCATGTAAGAGCTTTCCAAAATGGCCAAGAACATTGCCAAATTCAACCTACACCATGAGATACAACATTGCCAAGTTGCCTTGCTGAAATCTGTCAAGGCAAGGCAGAATTTGCAGCTTTGGTCGATTTGCCAAAATCAGCCAAATTCAATTGCTCCTATCCACTTGGACACCTCAGAGGATTGAATCTAAAGGGGACAATCACTGAGCCAAGCCTCCAAAGTCCATGGAACAAGAAATAGCATGTTGAACCTAGAATGGCCAAAATAGGGACAAGACTTCAAATTTGGAATGAGGCATTCAATGGAACCATCAAGGTGGCATGGACTGAGCCATTCTCATCTGAAATCCGTCAAGACTTATCCAAGACCAAGGGAACCAAAGCTCTGTGCCCTTGACTAGAGGAGACTTGAATTTTCATTGGACAACATTGGCCAAACCTACTTACCAGCTGCCATTCACTATTCCTTGCAAAACAAACTTGCTCTACTATAAATAGAGCTCAATTGTGGTCAGTTTGAGTACACCAAAGCCATCAAACAGATGTTTTCCTCAAAATCTCTTCTTTCACTCCAATTTTGCCTTCTAAGGCAAGTCACTATCGGGTTTTGAGTTTGAGAGCAATTCCAATCAAACCAATCACTCACACACCTCACATACATCACATATGAGCTGATCAAACACTTAGATTACTTCTGAAACATCAATTTCACAAAATCACCAGCTGGTTGCTCAAGGTTTTAACCAAAGTGCAGCTGAGGTACCACAAAATGATCCAGCCAATTTCAATCAAGTCCAACCATCCAAACACAATCCATAGGGTGTAGGGAAGCTGTTCAGATCATCACCACTAATCTGTAACACCTCCAAATCAAAAATCACTTTGAACTTGCTGTCACGGCTTGGAGGTAAGCACATGCTTGGTCATCTCTCAATCTATGCATATTTCCTCGCACAATAATTTGGCCATATGTTCATAATCATGCATGAAATGTTTTCCCTCAATTGCATTGTTTAAATCGTATATCAAAAATCCTAGCCTTCATGTAGAAATTAGGGTTCTTGATGTCTCTTCGTGATTTCTTGTTGTGTGTTTAATTTAAATGAAATTAAAGTACATAGACATGATCGTGAGGTTGAGACGAGCATAATGATATGTGGATTGCATGATATGATTACGTATTCATGGAGATTGGATAGAAAATGCAAATCTGAGAAACCAAGAACACGCGCGTGTTCTTCAGCTTGTTCTTGGCGCCATTTTTAGAAATTCAAATATTTGAATTTTGTGATTTTGTTTAATTGATTCAAAAATTAATTTCTCTCTGAGTTTTAATGATTTTGAGTTGATTCCTTTTTTAATAATTCACAAAAATGTTAAAATATTTTATTTTATCAAAAAATCCAAAAAATATTATTTATTTCATATAATTGATATTTTTGCAAAGAATTAATATTTTGATTGTTTTTGGCATTTTAAATATTTTTTCTACATTGATTTTGCAACTTTTAATGCTTTCTAATTATTTTGTAGGTCAATACTTAATTTTTGAAGCATTAATCCAAGATCACAATTTGTTTTCCATGTGTTAAACAATTTTTGATCATTTTAATTGAATTTTTATTCAATTAAATACATTTTGAAAACAAATTAGGGTTTTGGATTTATTCAACCCTCATAAATCATTTTCAAAACTCTTTGGGCCTCTTGAGAGAGTGTAAGACCCATCCCCCCTTGTACAAAAACTTTTTTGGGCCTCACTCATTGTATAAGTCCCTCTGTACAAGTAAACGGCGCGATCGTCGCCCGTTTAAAAATAAAAATCATCTGGGCCTCTCCTTGAGCTATAAGACCCATTCAAAACACTTTGGGCCTCTATTAGAGTGTAAGACTCAATCCCCCTTTTAACCAAAACATTTTGGACCTCACTTAGTGTATAAGTCCCTCTGCATTAAAAGAAAACCTCGGCGCGATCGCCATTTTTAAACGAAAAATCATTTGGGCCTACCCTCGTGTTATAAGCCCCACTCTTTTTTCTTTAAACCTTTTTGGGACTCTTGAGAGAGTGTAAGACCCATCCCTTTGTACAGAAAACCATTTTTGGGCCCCAGTCACTTATATAAGTCCCGTTGTACGAAGTCAAACAGTGCGCTCACTGATAAAACCCTGGGCCTCTCCTTGAGCTGTAAGCCCCAAACCTTTCTTTTTCAAAGCACTTTCTCCTTTAATTTTGAATATACTGTTGTTTTCAATCTTTCTTTGTTGAACAACTAACCAAACAGCATGGAAGCACTACAACCGAGTAAGTGGTTATCGCTTTCGTTTACTGCTTTCATATTATAAACTGTATTGTGGGGCTGCTCACTGTAAGTCTCCTTTCATAAACTCATATCTACTGCGTAATAATAGTATAGATATTTCGAGTTTCCCCAGCTACTACATCTAGAACTAGGTGACGTCGTTTCATTTATTCATAGAAATAGACGCCTAGATCCCCAATAGGAGCACCAGATACAGTCTTCTCTTCGGCTGTCCTCCTTAGGAATCGTCAAGAAGCTCTACTCCCCAAGATGAATGTATTCTCCGTGAATGGCATCTTTGAGTTTCTTCCAAATTCTCGAACTTTCCTGACTTGATCTATTCCTCGTGGATAGCTTACCTTGAATGTCTCGGGGTTTGGGTACCCACTACGGTCATAATCTTGGACCTTAACTAAGGAACCCTCTTTAAAAGCTAGAAGTCGCTGGATAGTAAACCTCGCACGTTTACCAGTGGTTTTTATCTTTAAAAGAGTTATCTCTCCTAATGGAAAGGAGATGATAGACCCACGGGCTTCTTAAAAGCATCGGCCTCCTCTTGGGCATTATTCAAGGACACTACGGCTTCTTAGTGGTATTCACAGCCTCCTCTTAGGCTTCGTATAATGATCTCTTCCTCCGGGAATGATAGCCTCCTCTTGGGCTTCGTACAAGGACCCGTCGGCTTCTTAAAAGTTTCCAGCCTCCTCTTGGGCTTCGTATAAATTGTCCTGATGACCTCCTAGAGGTATAGGAACAGAACCTAGTCATCCTCATAGAATAGTCCTTTCGTAGAGTCTACTACTGTTTCTCAAAGCATAGTACCAAAGATAAAACTCTAGACTTTGACAGTCTAACTTCCTTGAGTCTCAAAGACATTCTCAAGCGACCCCTTCGTTAAATAGGAAGGAAACCCGCAGACTCGGACAGTCTCAAAACCCCTATGGATTTCCCATTTCCTTAAAGAACAGGAAATAACCCTGATCCTCTGATCAAGCGCCAAAGCATAGCCTTACTTTTAATCAGTCTCTTTATAAGAACTGATTTTCTCTTTTAACCAACATACTGGACCTGTCACTCAACTGAAACAGCCAACCTTTCGCCACTATCTCGGGCTTTGTATGAGATACAAAACATTCTCTTGTTGAGTATAAAATACTCTCTTGTTGAGTCAACCTCCTTTAGCCTCTCTCTCGGGCTTTGTACGAGACACACAAAGACTCTCTTGTTGAGTCAAACTTTTAGCCTTCATCTCGGGCTTCATACGAGATACAAAAACACTCTCTTGTTGAGTATAAAAGATTCTCCTGTTGAGTCAACCCTTTTAGCCTCTCTCTCGGGCTTTGTATGAGACACAAAATAGCCTCCTCTTAGGCTTTGTATAAGAAAACCATTGGTTGATCCAATCAACCTTTTAGCATCAAAGTTGTGCCTCGTTCACAGCATACAACTCCTTCCCCTTCGTCTAATCGCTGTAAGCGGCAAGCCTCTGGATCATCTACATCTATGCCACTGTCCCTCTTTTAGCATGAGAAATTCCTAAGGAAAGATGGCATTGCTCTACACTGAGTTAAAGTCTTCTCCTTCAGGTTAAAACCCTTTCTTCGGAAATTATGGCATTGCTCGGATCCGCGTATCCCAGTTAAAGTAATTCTCCTTCTCCCCTCTTTAGAGATGACAAATTCTCTCTAAAGTCGAGGTCCTTTCGCTTCACGTCTTGAGATTTGAACAAGACACAAATAGACCTTTCAGCTTCACATCTTGGGCTTTGAACAAGATATAAACCACCTTTCGCTTCACGTCTTGGGCTTTGAACAAGACACCAAAACACCCATTTCCTCCCATAGAATAGGAGGAACTACGAACGCTCTGATTTCCCTGTTTCGGTAAACGGGAATACGTAGGCATAAGATCGAAAGAAAAGATCTTAGCGAGCACAATCAACAAAAAACCCAAATCCCATATCTCCATCAATCAAAAGCAGTAATTCAAAAGCATCAGTCCTAACATCCTAATCCTTGTTCCCCACCAGAAACCTTCTGTCTAGATAAAAAGAAAGAAAACCGTATTGGCGAAAATACAAATAACCAGTACAAAGGCCCCCCCCCCCACATTGATAGCATTCGTAACCTAACAGACCGCTGTTTAAACTCAGTATGCAAGCAGGGTTAATTAGAGACATCTATTTCCCTTCCTTATTCAGCTCACAATAGGATAAAAAATGAATCGACCTGTAGTCAAAGCTCAAACCGCAGAGAACGACCAGCGCTTAAGAACCGCGTCCAAAATCGTTCGCTACACTAACAACCAATTAGAATTGTTTTTACATCTTTCAAAATAATTTTTTTCAACAAAATCTTAGTCAAACTATTATACTTTTTACTTTTCTTAATAAGTGTGTTTTTAATTTTTTCTCTTATATTTTGGGACGGAGGGAGTATATCATAAAAAATATTATTAATGTTGCAATAGAATGGTAAAGTGATTTATAATTGATGACAATTTTTTTTTACAAAGTGCCTTATGATGTTAGATAGAGGCAGCAATATCTTTAGTTGTATTTGATAATGGATTAACTACCAACATTAAATATTTTTAAATTAAATCAAATATATAATAGTAACACAAGTATTAATTAGCTTAAAATTATTAATTTTTAATTGTAATAGTGACCAAAAGTTTAGGTCTTTTTCTTTATAATAGTGACCGGAGGGAGTACATATTTTGAATAAAATAAATAAAACGATCAAGTTAATTTTTTTTATAATTTTTTAAACGAAAGTGGGTGTTTTTTTCCTTATATTTTGGGAGTCAACTATTTATCCATTACAATTGGATGGTCATTAACTCCCTAGATTGCCCTTTAACAAAATAATATTTACACTATCAAAAGGACATATATATAATCAACATATATCCTAGTTTAACCACTTCTACTTCTCTCAATAACCATTCCAATTCTTCCACGTGTCTCAATTTAAATTTATATTACTACTTCACATGGGTAAAAACCGGTTTGCACATTTCCACACACACATACCACCACCTACCTTGAAACTTCCATCTTAACCTAGCTACCTTCCATGGCTAGGTGAGAACAAATATTCTTCATTCATGCTTTGTTCTCCATCCCTTTTTTATGCCTTCATCTTTATTAATGTTTACCCTTCATTACAAAACCAATATTTATTGCAGGTTGATTTTAATTTGTTCAACTTTGTGTTCGATTTTGTGTTCTATATTTTCTTTTGTCGCTTTTTATTTTCGTATTTATGGTTTATCAAGCATTGTTATTGGTTTTGTTTTCTCTGTGATGTTCTTCTATGTATTAAGTGCTCATTTGTGGTGGTTTGTTGTTGTTTATTTTGTGTGTTGTTGTTCATTTAGCACATTGGGGTTAATTTTACATTGACATAACTTTGTGTTTGGTTTTGTGTTCTCTATTCTTTTATCACTTCTGTTTTGTTTTTTTTGTGTGCTTTATGTTATTTTATCATTGTGAGGAGTATTTGTTTATTTTTGGAAGAGAACTTAGTTGTTTACCTAAATTAGGTTTATTAGATTGTTAGGTAAATGAAATAGAGTGATTTTAGGGTTTTCAAGTGGTGTTTTTTAGTTGATTTTGGTTGTGTGGATTTGGCTTTGTTTTTTGGTGGGTTGCTAAGAATTTCTCTAAAGGTTGAATCTTTGGGACATTAAAATTGAAATTTGAAAGAGGCTACATTGTTAGATACAACTACAAGATTGGAATTTCAGTTCAACTCTTTTCATAAATGGCTTGCATGAAATTAGGGTCCAAGACAGATGCATTCCAACGCCAAGGCCAAACCTGGTATCTATTACCCTTATGATTTTTATGCTCTTTGAATTACAAGTTTTATCTATTTTAATGTTACTATTTTGTTTTTTGTTTTTTTCTTCAAGTGTGATTTTCTTTGTTCAACTATGTGTTTGTGGAGTTTAGGATTTGGATTAATCTGTTTGTCTACTTGCCATGTTGAACTGTAGTGAATGTATATGGTTTGAATAAATGATTTTGTCAAGGATGAGTTATTTGTATTGCTTGATAGATCCTTACTATGTCGAATCTGATATTGGTGTACAAAAGTGCTTAATGAGTTCAGAGTCGTCTAAAGTTTTTGGAGGCCCTGTGTAGGTTAGTCCTGGTTCAACCATGACAAAATAATTAGAGGCCCTATTTAACCAAGTTTTAACCCTGACAAAGATTGATGAGGCCCTTTTTAATTCTGATTTAACCGTCAAAACTTGAGGCCCCGTGCGGTAGACCGCCTTGCACGCCCTCAAAGACGACCCTGAATGAGTTCCTTCTTAATTTTTTGATTTGATATGATTTAGTTAATATTAAGTATGTACATCTAGGGGTGACAAAATGGGTCCGGCTCGTTAGGTATGCCCGTTTTTCCCACATTTTAGTGCGGGGCGGGTCAAGGGCTTAGCCCATCACCCTCTAATGTGCCCGCCCCGCTCCGTCCTGTTTTTTTCACGGACTTTTGCGGGTGCGGGCATTTACATAAAAAACATTGTTTTTAGGCTTAAAAGGTGCACTGTCTGTGGGATTTCCCCGCCTCGACCTCACTTTTTGTGGGACGGGCGTAGGTTTTTGGCCCACATCCTCAACTATGTTCGCCCTGCCCCGTTTCGTTTTTTTTGGGCTTTAGTTAATCTCACGTACCTTACCAGTTCACTGCTGGATACATCCGCCCTGAAAGTAAAATGATTCATTATGCCATCAATCACATCTTTTTTCCTAGAAGAGGAAATTTCAATCTCCTAACTCAAGTTGATGTATAAATAGTGTAGCTGATAGAAAATAAAGTCAAGGTAAACTGGGCACAACAAGTAATAATTGACTACGTGATATAAAGCAAGGAAAAGGATACACACCTCCCATATAGAAATCTAGTCAGCAAAATTTTAGAAGAAACAAGGTATAACTTTGGAGATGAAGAGTTCAAGGAAAAAACAACCATAATAAGAGTTTATGTTCTACCATCAATGAAGTGTGAGCTGATAAATGGAAGCATCACTTAAATGGCACATACAGTGAGAAGAAAAGGAAATTCAAAGGTCAAGAAATACCCATAAAAATAGAAAGCTCAGGCAATTCCCCCCAAATACTCACAACCAAAGACTTTATGAAAATCTTAAGTGGAAAAATGGATGTAATCAATGACAAAATAGATTTCAAAGTGCCATTTCATTCCTGACCAAACCAAACTACCACGTGGCCTATTCCACTATGATGATCTTGATGTAGAATAATCTCATTTAGATTTCTTATTTGCTTTTCAAACTTTCAATTCAGTATTTTCCATTATTGTATTTTAAATTCCGAAATTTTCCTTCATGTGTTTTCAATTCTTCTGCAATTTCCATTCTTGTGGTTTAAATTTCTTAGCAATAATATGAGTATGTTGTATTTTGTATTACACCTCTTATTATATATCAAGTGTAGTTTTTTTACAATTTCTCAACTGTAAGTTATAATTTAAGAAGTCTTTTGCTAAATATTTAAGCTTTTGAAGTCTCTTGCTTGTGTGTTTGAGCATTGAAAGTCTCTTGCTTTGTACTTGAGTAATTGTAATCGATTTTGGTTATAGTGAAAATTCTTTGAAAGTGCAAGGGGACTGAACTACTTTCGATTTGTGGGAGAAACCAAGATAATTGCTTGTGTCTCTCTTGCTTTCCTTTCTTCCTCTGATCTACTTTATTCTGTTGCCAAACACTTTACTCTGATTCAAATTCTAGACCTTGTGTTTAGAATCTGATAAGAGTTTTCAGATAGGAAAAAGAAATCTAACACAATTTAATCCACATTCTTGTGTTTTTTGCACTTTCACTTGTGTGTTGAGATATGTTGTAAAATATGAACAAGAAAAAAGAGCAAAATGACATGGTGATAGTTGCATAAAATAAATTTCAAAACGTATGTTTATATGATGTTTTAGGTTTGATTCGTTCCACCAAACGCACATTCACATCAAGTATATTGATCAAGGTCGGGCCAATGAACCTGAAAGCCATATTCTAATTTTGAAAAATGCGTCCAAATTTATAAAAAGAAATAAATTAATAACTTAGATATCAGTTTTGTTCATGAAACATGTATTTTTTCGTTTCGCTCAGTATTTATTAAATATCTCTATTTATAAAAAAAAACTATTGGTGAAAAACTGCAGCTCTTTGAAATATTGATTATACGAAACATTATATATTTTTAGCTCTTTGAAATATTGATTATTATATGAAACAATATATACTTTTAACACTTGAAGGTATAACATATGTTGCAATGGTTATTGATCGTACCTGGATCAGACAGTTACAGGTGGCCAACGACGTCCGTTGAGCTCCGGCTCTGGTGAGGTTGAAGTACGGCCGGGGGGGGGGGGGGGGGGGGGGTGTACCTGCAAGGTACTCCGACGCTCAAGTTAGGGAGTGCACAGAGTAACAGCAAATACAAAGAGTGAAAAAGTGACTTAACCTGACCCTCTCAAGTGAGAGAGTATTTATAGAGAGCCCCCAGCGCGGGGCCAACGGTTACTTGCGTTGGGCTGGATTGTCAGGCCCACTCCAAGTAACTGCCAGGGCTTACGTGGCGTAGTGAAGACCAGCACGTGGTCTTCGCCCTGGGGTAACCGTTCCTAGATTCCCGGGATTAGGGCAGACCGAATCCTGCGGAAGTGGGAGGTTACTTGGAACGTGTCCACGTGGTACGGACCGTTAGGCACTCCTCGCGGGGGAGGAGTCTTCTGTGTCGAGGACCAACAAGCCGTACGACGGGCATGTCCTCGCGGGGAGGGACCATGTCTGCCGAGGAGTGGTATGTGGCATTCTCGCGGGGAGAAGCTGGTATGTCGAGGAGGTACCTCTCCGCAGGGATGCGAGGTCCTCCTGTCCTGTTGACCTAGATGCCCGACACTGCAAAGTGCTCGGGGGGAACGTTGGTCTGCTTGCAGCAGTCAAGGGCCCCGCGGAGAGGTCTTAGTGGGCCTCCCCATGCTATATGGGTTGGGCCGGCTCGACTGTTGGGCAGCCTCGGCCCAGTCCAGAACAGGAGCCCCCCAAGTCGTTGCTCTGAGGTGGCAGAGTGATGACTTAAGGGTTATTATATGTCGAGGATACGCTAAGAGATGGAACCGGGGAGGTCGATATCCTATGCGAAATTCATTCGGCCGGATGAGTGTCGGGCGTCGGACAGATGTGTCCGGTCGTATGGTCGGGGAGATGAAGGGCTTCGGATTCAAAGTGCTGGGGAAACCGAAACGATACGCGTGGGGAGACGGGTGACTGCATGCGTGCCACGTGTCACCTGCCATCATTACCTAGGGGGGCTAGGGCGGCTGGCTAGGGTAGCGCACTCGAGTGCCCTACGCCCCTCGGGTCTCGCGAGAATTGCCTATAAAAGCCGCTCCCCTCGCTCATTCTTCACTTTTCCGCTTCTCTCTCAAGGAACTTTCTCCCTCTCTCTCTAACCTCGTCTGTCGTAGCTCGCCATCGTCAATCGCCGGGCACCCTCTGCCGGAAGCATTTCCTCCGCTAGGACCGCCGTTCGCCGTCGTACCAGAGCCGGAAACCTCCGTGCCGGAACCCTACACCGCCGCTTACCAGGTATTTGCTTCAAACCGGGCCTTTATTTTGCGTTTTTCTTCAATTTTAACTAGTGTAGGACGTTTCCTTGGTGGGTTGATGATATTCCCATGAGAAATGAAGGGATTCCTGGCGAATACGGCGGGAATCTTTAGTATATTTGTTAGTGCCACGGGGACACGGGGAAGAACCTTCCGGGGAGACGATGAGTTCCCCGGTGGGCAAGTTGATCCTCGGCCGATCGCGTCGGGGAGTTGAGAAAACCTTGCCCCTTCCTCGCCCGTTCGCTTGAACAGCGGTGGAGGGGTGAATTTGATACGACCAATCGAATTCACTGTTTCCTTCTGCTTTTCAGGTAAATGGACGATTTGGCTGCGGAGGTGGCCGTAGGATATTTCGAGGAAAACGACGACGACCAGCCCGAGTCCCCCATGGCTCACATGGCCTTTCCGCAAGAGAGGCCGCTCGAGGATTGGGTCTGTAACGAAGCCCTGGAGATGTCGTCCATCTTCGTGTACCCCGATGTGGACGATGCTTTTTGCACCGTCGAGCACCGACTAATCGGAAGTGGCCAATCCTGGAAGGTTTTTTGTCCCGAAGAGCATCACTGGATATGCTCCCCTTACCGGGGAATGCGAGTCCCCTTATACGAGTTTATGTTCGAGAAGGTGGGGTGGAGGCTGCCTTTCACGGATTTACAGGAGGGGATCTTTGACTGGTTGAAGTTTGCCCCTTCGCAGATTCATCCGAACTCGCTGGCCTTCATCCGGGCTTTCGAGCTCGTATGCAAATATTTGGAGATCGTGCCGACCGTTCGCCTTTTCTTCCGCATATTCCACCTCCAACGGTCGTCGGTCGGAGGCCGACACGGCTGGGTGTCCTTCAAGCAGAGCAAGGCGTTGTTCCACACTTACTTGGATTCCATCCGGGATTTCAAATTCCGCTATTTCTATGTGAAGCCGGTCACCCTCGAGGCGGTATATTCATTGTACCGGAAAGTCACCCGCGAGGTCGACGGCCGTTCCGAGGAGGTGCTGGTGCCGAAGTTTCCTCTGTACTGGACGGAGGAACACTTTAAGAAGGGAGTTGACAAGTATAAAACGAAACCCGTTCAGATGGAGGCCTACGAGCGGGAAGCCTACGATAAAATTGTAGCTTTCGTCGACAGCTTTTCAGAGGCTCGACATGAGACGCTGGACGGCCAGCCTATAACAGGTGCAGATGGGCAGGTGAAGAAAGAACGTCGCCTGATAAACACTCGCGTTCTGCTCGAGACCTTCTCCGACGAGGAGGCCATCGAATTGTTAGGTGGTGAAACGCCCTGGTTTTATTTCTTCCTCGTATCTGTGTTTCTCGCTTTACTAACGCTTTCTTTTGCAGGAACAATGGCCGGAGCCGAGGAGAGGTTGAAGAAACTGAAAGCGAAGAGGGCCCGGGAAGCGCAGGCCCGGGAAGAAGCGTCGCGCTCCAAAGATCAGGAAGTTGCTCCCTCCGGGGCCCCGCACGAGGGTGTTTCCACGGCCGCTGCCCTCGACAGATCCACTCTGTCCCAGCCTGCTGCCTCTGTATCGGGGATCAAGGGTGACCGCACAACTCCTGCGGAAAGCCAATCCCCGGCTACCCAAGGGACTCCGAAGAGGCAGCGCGTTGCGGAGGTCGTCGACCTGGGTGGTGAAGATAGTCCCCCGGTTCCTTCCAGCTTTGACCTTCCCCCCTGCCATCAAAAACCTCACTTCTTCTCCGAGGTCACTTATCCTCGCTCCCTTCCCTCCGAGATCCAAACCGTGCTGGGGACCGCACCTGAAGTGAGGAGGAAGATGCTTTTTGAGGACCTGTCGGCCGTCATGCGTATCTGCTCGACTGCCCTCATTCTAAATGACGAGACCCGCCCTGCTGCTGAACTGGCCCGCCTGCAGGAGGCACTGGATACCTTGGGCGCTGAGATGCTCGGCATGCGCAAGGAGCTAAAAGAGTGCCGAGATCTGAACAAAGAGCAAGGCAAGCAGCAGCAATTGGTCGAGGCCAAGCTTAAGGACTCCGAGGAGACAAAGAAGAGCCACCTTGCCCGAATCGCTGAGCTGGAATTGGAGGAGAAGCGGCTTAAGGTAAGAATTACCAAGCTGGAAGATGCGGTGCGGCCAGCCGAAGGGGAGACTGAGGAGGACAAACTCCTGACCACTCGTGCGGCGTTTGTGGCGCAGCTCCGGAAGCTTGAGCAGGATCTCCGAGTGTCCGAGGATGATTCTATCGAAACCGCGGGTATAGGTTTCCGCAGTGCCGTGGCGCAGCTTCGGGTTCTCAACCCCGACCTTGTCGTCGAAGGGATCGACCCCGACGCTGAGGTGGTGGATGGCCAGATCGTGTATCCTCTGCGGGAGAACGACATTCATGCGCACGAGGAGCCCGACGGGACCGCAGCTGAGTAGGTTCTTATCTTTGTTTTGGTCGGCCTGCGAGCCGTTTTGTTTCGCCCGGCTTGTGGGCTTAGCTGATGTACTTTTTGCACAATGGTTATTTTCGCCCGGCCTGTGGGCTTATATTTGTAACTTTTTGGACCAAGTGTTTTGCCCGCTATTCGTACTTTATAATATCTCTGTTAATTTTCTGTGTGTGATGTGGTGTTTGTTATACTTTATTGTTTTATACTTTATTTTTGCCCAAGTAATAAGGCTTCGGGATTTGCTCGACCTTGATCGTCCCTGACCGCGTGGAGAGCTGGTCGGGCGGCCGGAGGAGTACTCCGACCTTCAACGAGGCTAAGAGCTCGGTCGAGGTCCTAGTCTCGTGGCATGAACTTCCCATCGCGAGCTGGGTGTTATGCCCGGTTGGCACGACGACGGTGGGCCTCGATCGAGGTATCCCCGCCGGATCAAATGTCCTCGCGCACACACAACGCGGTCTCTGATCATCGTGTTCTTATAGGGGTGTCGCGTTTGTACCCCAGCGCGTCCCCGTATCGTGGTGCTAGTCATCCGCGGGCAGTGTTTAACTGTAATATTGTTTTAGCTTTTCAGCGTTCCATGGTCGAGCAAGTTCTTCCCCGTGCAGATTTTCGAGGAAATAGGCTCCTGTCCCCGTTTTCGCGCGGACGCGGTACGGGCCCTCCCAGTTCGCGGCGAGTTTGCCTTCTCGCGAGTCTTTCTGGTTCCTTCGTAGGACGAGGGTGCCCACCTGAAAATCACGTTTAATGACACTGTCATTATAACGCAGTGTTATTTTTTGTTTAAGTGACGCCTCTCGGAGGGAAGCGCCCGAGCGTGTTTCCTCCACGAAGTCGAGTTCTTCCCTCAAGGCTTCGTCGTTCGTGTTCCCGTCGAGGGGGGCTTCCGTCCTCCTCGAGGGTTCTCTGATCTCCACGGGGATCACTGCCTCCGTTCCATAAGTCAAACGGAAGGGGGTCTCCCCGGTCGTGGAGTGTGGGGTTGTTCGGTAGGCCCAGAGAACGCTGTGTAGCTCTTCGACCCACCGTTGTTTGGCGTCGCCCAGTCGTCTTCTTAATCCTCGAAGGATCACTCTGTTCGCGGCCTCAGCCTGCCCGTTCGTTTGAGGGTGCTCGACCGACGTGAAGTGCTGCTTCGTGCCTAGTTTTGTGACGAAGTCTTGGAAGTTCCTGTCGGTGAACTGGGTTCCGTTGTCTGTGACGATGGCTTGAGGCACTCCGAACCGGGCGAGGATATTTCTTTTGTAGAAACGAAGTATGTTGAAAGCAGTGATTTTGGACAATGCTTCTGCTTCAATCCACTTTGTGAAGTAATCCACCCCGACGATGAGGTATTTGTTTTGATACGACCCCTGGACGAAAGGCCCGAGGATATCCATCCCCCACCATGCGAACGGCCACGGGGAGGATAGCGTCGTGAGTTCGCTAGGGGGAGCGAGGTGCATGTCCCCGTGCCGCTGGCATTTATCGCACTTCTTGACGTGCTCCTTGGCGTCTTGTTGCATGGTCGGCCAGTAATATCCTGCCCGGAGTGCTTTCCGAGCTAGCGATCGTCCGCCTAGGTGCTGCGCATTGATTCCCTCGTGGATCTCCTGGAGTATGCCGGGGACCTTGGTATCTTCGATACATCTGAGGAGGGGAATAGAGAATCCTCGCCGGTATAGCTTATCCTCGACTATAGTGTACGAGCATGCCCGTCTCTTGACCATTCTAGCTTCTTTGGGGTCTTCGGGCAGTTTGCCCGTCGTGAGGTATTCGTATACCGGGGTCATCCAGCAGCCGCTGTCCCCGATGGCGTTGATATTCGAAACCATACCAGGTTTATCGACGCTCGGGTGGGAAAGGACCTCTTGTATGACGGACTTGTTTCCGCCTTTCTTTTTCGTGCTTGCTAATTTTGACAGGACGTCTGCCCGGGCATTATGCTCCCGGGGAATGTGAGTCACTTCTGCCGAGGTGAACTTCTTCATCTTCTCCTTTACCAAGGCCAAGTATTCTATGAGACTGTCGTTCTTGGCTTGGTACTCTCCTCGGACTTGCGAGGCTACGAGCTGGGAATCGGTGAATAGCTTGACCTCCTTGGCGCCAAGGTCCTCAGCCAGCCTGAGTCCCGCAAGGAAGGCCTCGAATTCGGCTTGGTTATTCGAAGTCGGGAAAGCCAGTTCGAGGGACACCTCGATGAGGATGCCTTCCTCGTTTTCGAGGATGATTCCCGCTCCGCTTCCTTTCGGGCTGGATGCTCCGTCGACATATATTGTCCATTTCTGCGACCCGTTGGCTGAGGGTTCTGGGACGGTCATCTCCGCTACGAAGTCGGCCAGTACTTGTGCCTTCAAGGCTTTCCTCCCTTCGTATTGGATGTCGAATTCGGCCAGCTCGAGCGACCACCTGAGCATCCTCCCCGCCATATCCGGTCGTCTGAGGAGTTGCCTGATCGGCTGGTTGGTCCTCACGACGACGGTATGGGCAAGGAAGTAGTGGCGGAGTCTTCTGGCCGCGGTGATGAGGCCCAGTGTGACTTTCTCGATCTGTTGGTACCTGAGCTCGGGGCCTTGGAGGGCTTTGCTCGTGAAGTAAACTGGCTTCTGTCCGTCTGGTGTTTCCCAAATGAGGGCGGCGCTGACCGCTTCGCTCGTGATCGCAAGATACAAGAAGAGTGTTTCCCCGTTCTCGGGTCGCGAGAGGACCGGTGGTTGCGATAGGACTTGCTTCAAATGTGCGAGCGCTTGTTCGCATTCCTCGCTCCACTCAAACTCTGCTTTTTGCCGGAGGAGTTTGAAAAAGGGGAGTGCGTACTGTGCGGATTTGGCGACGAAACGGGAAAGGGCGGTGAGCATTCCGTTCAATGATTGTATTGACTTCTTCGAGCCCGGAGTAGGGAGCTCGGAAAAGGCTCTGCACTTGTCGGGGTTTGCCTCGATTCCTCGTTCCGTGAGGTAAAATCCGAGGAACTTTCCTGCCCGGACACCGAAGGTGCATTTGTCGGGATTAAACCTCATACGGCATCTTCTCGCCGTATCGAACACCTTCTTGAGGTGCGCGGCGTGGTCGACCTCTTCTGCGGACTTGACGATCATGTCGTCCATGTAGACTTCGAGCATGTCTCCTATTTCAGTTCGAAAGACCTTGTTCATCATCCGCTGGTAGGTCGCACCGGCATTCTTCAGACCGAAAGGCATTACATTGTAGTAGTAGTTGCCCGACGCGGTCATGAAGGCCGTGTGTTGCTTGTCGACCTTGTCCATGGGAATTTGGTTGTATCCTGAATAGGCGTCCATGAAAGACAGTAGTTTGTAACCTGCAGAATTGTCGACCAGTTGGTCGATGTTAGGCAAGGGGTAACAGTCTTTCGGGCAAGCCCGGTTAAGATCAGTATAATCAACGCACATTCTCCATTTTCCATTTTTCTTAACAAGTACAACGTTGGACAGCCATGTCGTGTATTTGGCTTCCGAAATAAAATTTGCCTCTAGGAGGTCTTTTACATCTTTCTCAGCAGCCTCCGCTTTCTCGGGAGACTGCTTGCGCCTACGCTGTGCTACGGCCCTAGCGGCCGGATCTACTGCGAGCTGATGGCAAGCCACCTCGGGGTCGAGGCCAGGCATCTCGGATGCACTCCACGCGAAGAGGTCAGCGTTCTCCCTCAGACATGCTTTAAGCTGCTCTTTGGCTAGGTCGGGGATCCTGGTGCCGATCTTCACGTTGTGATCTGGACTGCTTCCGACGGCCACAAGCTCGAACTCTCCATCTGGGATGGGGCGTATTGGGTGGAGAGGTTGCCCGTTGTTTTCCGCCCGGTGGTCGTGGTCTTCGATTCTGTCTTCATTGGGCTCGCCGGAGAACCTGCTGTCGAGGTCGACCGCGTTGACGCGCGGGAGAGGTATCTGTCCGACGTCTTGGGGTGGTTTGGCCACGGCCTTAGGTTTGGGACCAATGGAACTTAGGCCCTTGACGGCGGCATCGAAGCATCTCCTAGCCGCGTCGATGTCCCCGTGCATCTTCACTACCCGTCCTCTCCTCGTGTAGTACTTCATTTTGAGATGGACCGTTGACGGGACCGCCGTGAGTTCAGCAAGGGTGGTCTTTCCGAGGATGCAGTTGTAGAGGGATGGGCATTCCACCACCAGGAAACGGATCTTTACCTGTCGGGCCGTGTCTTCGGCCCCGAACGTAACCATCAGCTCCACGTAACCCCATGGTCTGGTGGTGGATCCATTGAACCCCTGTAGGTCGGACCCGACGTATGGGGTCAAATGCCTCTCGTCCAGCTGAAGGGTCCCGAACAGATGAGAATACATGATGTCGACCGAGCTCCCCTGGTCGATTAGGATTCTTCGGACGTCAAAGTTCGCCATTTGGGCCCTGACCAGGAGGGGAATAGTGGCGTTTGGTGCTCCCCCGGGGAGTTCTTCGAGGTAGAAGGTGATGGGGTTGGAGTTTCCGCGCACTTTCTCGAGGGTGGTCGCCTTTGACGATGTCGCGGATTCCAGTTCGTCAAACTTTCGTTTGATCGACCCTACCGATATTTTCCCGGGGTCTCCTCCGGAGATAACCATTGCTTTGGGGAAGCCTTCCCAGGTACTACGGGCCGTGACGGGGCCTTCATCGGGGAAGGTCGCCCACATGTTGCGGATTGCCTCTTCGCCCTCGATGATTGGGGGGACGAAGAAGTCCTCGGGCCGAGTGACGCTGAGGGCGACCTGAAGCTGGCTGTCGGCGGGAGGAGGTGTTGTCTCCTCGACGTTCTGCGATTCCTTTGAGCTGGTACGAGGAGGACCATTCTGCTGGGCATATTTCTTCAAGTGCCCTTCTTTGATGAGAATCTCAATGGCATCCTTGAGGTGGATGCAATCCTCGGTGACATGCCCGTGGCTTCTGTGGAACCTGCAGTACTTAGATTTGTCAACGTTTGGTTTGGGAGCCGCAGGCTTCGGGAAGCGAACTCCTCCTTTCACAAACTCGGAATTCTGGCAGTCTGAGAGGATCCGAGACCGGGTAGTGTTGAGCAGCGTGTACTCCGTGAATCAGCCAGCTGGCCCGCGCTGTTCCCGGGGATCTCGATTGCGGTTTTCTTTCTTCTTTTCTCCTCCCCGTCGGGGAGAAGCGTCATCGTCTTTGTGGCCGCGGGGGCCTTCTCTGCGTCTTGTCTCAAGAGCGATCTGGGCTGCTTCCGTCTCTTCGAGTTCGATGTACTTCTGGGCTCGCGCGAGAAGGTCTTCGAGACGCCTGGGTCTTCGGAGGCCGGTGGATTTGGCAAAGTCCGACCCGGCGCGTAGTCCGTGAATAATTAAGTATTTCTTCATGTCGTCGGTCGTGTGGACCTCGACGGCTTCCTTGTTAAACCTCTCAATGTAATTTCGGAGGGATTCGTTCCTCCCTTGGAAGATTTTCTCTAGGGCAGCCTCTGTCTTTGGGTGTCGGCGAGATGCGGTGAAGTGTTTGGTGAAGCGTTGTTTCAGCTGCTTCCACGACGTGATCGAACCAGGTTCCAGGCCCTTGTACCACGTCATGGCTCTCTTCCGTAAGGTAGTGGGGAACAGCCGGCACCTGATGGCTCCCCTGACGTTTCGAAAGTCGAGCATCGCTTCGAAATTCTCCACGTGATCGTCGGGGTCGGTCAGCCCGTCATAGGTCCCCAAGTGTGGAGGTTTCTCCATGCCTGGAGGGATTGGGGCGTCCATGATTTCCCACGACAAGGGGGTCCTTTGGTCCTCGTCGTCGCTATCAGCCGGGGATCTCGAAGGTGATCGATGGTGCCGTGGAGGAGAGTTCCTCGACCGTTTCTTTGGTCTCTCTTCGGTCTGCTTGGACTTCTTGGAGGTGGCGGAGGCCCTGGGTTCCTTCCGGGGCGGGGAACGAGGGCGTTTCTGGGTGATTGCCGGCTGGGGGCGCTCGAGACGCGGTCGACGACCATGGCGTACGGGCGACGGTGTCCGAGAATCTTCGGAAGGGGTCCTTCGCGGGGAAGGAGAGAGGCGAGGTGACTGGGGGCGACGATGTCTTCGCGGGGAAGATCGTCGTGCACGTCCATGCTCCAAGGCTTCAATTCTGGTGTTCTGCTGCGCGATCAGCTGATTGGTCTGGTTGATCAACGCAAATAGGGCCACGGTACTTGGGTCCGCGTTGGGCGGCGGAGCCACTGGCTGGAGAGGGGTTTGCTGGTCGTCCGTGCGGACGACGTTGATAGTCGCATCCTGTGAGTCCGGGGAGGCGGTCCGCCCGTCCCGGATGTCGCCTTCGTCGCCGTGGAGGATGACGGCGTCCTCACGGTGGTTCCCGTTCTCCAGTTGCGCGAGCACGGTGTCCAGAGCCTGGTTGACGGTCGGATTGGCCATGTTGGTGATGAATAGAGGAAGCTTTGGTTTATCGAGGAGAAAACGGGGAAGCTTATAAAGGTTCCCACAGACGGCGCCACTGATCGTACCTGGATCAGACAGTTACAGGTGGCCAACGACGTCCGTTGAGCTCCGGCTCTGGTGAGGTTGAAGTACGGCGGGGGGGTGTACCTGCAAGGTACTCCGACGCTCAAGTTAGGGAGTGCACAGAGTAACAGCAAATACAAAGAGTGAAAAAGTGACTTAACCTGACCCTCTCAAGTGAGAGAGTATTTATAGAGAGCCCCCAGCGCGGGGCCAACGGTTACTTGCGTTGGGCTGGATTGTCAGGCCCACTCCAAGTAACTGCCAGGGCTTACGTGGCGTAGTGAAGACCAGCACGTGGTCTTCGCCCTGGGGTAACCGTTCCTAGATTCCCGGGATTAGGGCAGACCGAATCCTGCGGAAGTGGGAGGTTACTTGGAACGTGTCCACGTGGTACGGACCGTTAGGCACTCCTCGCGGGGGAGGAGTCTTCTGTGTCGAGGACCAACAAGCCGTACGACGGGCATGTCCTCGCGGGGAGGGACCATGTCTGCCGAGGAGTGGTATGTGGCATTCTCGCGGGGAGAAGCTGGTATGTCGAGGAGGTACCTCTCCGCAGGGATGCGAGGTCCTCCTGTCCTGTTGACCTAAATGCCCGACACTGCAAAGTGCTCGGGGGGAACGTTGGTCTGCTTGCAGCAGTCAAGGGCCCCGCGGAGAGGTCTTAGTGGGCCTCCCCATACTATATGGGTTGGGCCTGCTCGACTGTTGGGCAGCCTCGGCCCAGTCCAGAACAGTTATGGTAACCACCTATGACCTTATGGCTAGGTATCTTTCTTATTCAAAGATTGCAAGTTTTTATTGTTTTGTTCGTTTTAATCAATAATTAAAACAACCAATTCAACCATAAATCCATTTACTTTCTCAATGTCAAATATATACCTTGATTATATTTTAACTAGTTATAAAATAGTTTTCCAAATATATATTTTGAAATTTCTCCAACACAAATCAAGTTGCTTTTACGGGAAACGGAATATCGAGATTCTGAACTAATAATTTGTTCTATTGTGAAAATGTAATCATACTACAAAAATCATATAGTGTGCATATCCTATTTTCTCTAGTTATTATATTTTATTTATCCAAGTCCATTAATTATTTGAACGAAATGTGTATCCATTTATTTTTGAAAATTCCAATCAGTCACACCATATCATATTACATCTTAAATTATAATTTTACCAACATCCTAAAACTTTTTGACAACCAACATGATAAAAGAATTAAAAGTACGAATAAAATCTAATCACATTGCCTGCATACTTGATCAACTATCTTTCAAATTAATCGGCACCGCAATAATGCATCATCAAATACACGTTAGAAAAATGTTCATAAATTGACAGATTAAAAAGAAAGAATAATTTAAAATAATTCCTTTTACATTTTAACTATTTCAAAAGATAACTAAGCACTGTTCACACACTGAAAGAAATGAGAAAAACATCAAGGTCCTCACTCTTCCCTATAATCTGGATTGTCCTTCAATATTACAAACCCTTCAAGAATTGGCGATAGGGGAATATATCTGCAGAAAAAACAACTGTTAGTATGAAAAAGACAAGAAAGCTTGTTTTAAAATTTTATAAGGTAGTAGTAGAATTACTTTTCTGTGGCTAGCTCTGCCCTATCCCCAGCAGCCAAGAGAACAGGGGTGGAATGGGTCTGAAATCCAGTGATCGTCTTAGGACGACCTGCCTGTCCAACTACGTCCACTGCTTGACCAACCCGTACAGGCACTGATAGAGGTTTTAAGTTCTCATCCACAGTCAACAACATCCTCGGCTGTTGCAACAGAATATAATTAAAACCAGCTACAAATGGGGGAAGAGATAGAGGAAATGAGACTCAAACAAACCTGCATAGCCAAGACGAGGAAGTAGAGAACATAGTGATATTTTCCCAACACAATAGCTTTCATATCGAGGCAAGCATGCAACATAGTAATTAGTCCGGCAAGCGCTGTCCTGTAAAAATTGAAAGGGAAGTAATGTCAAATACAATTATTACAATGAAACGTGTCATTTGAAGTCACCTACTTAAATTAGCTTGCTATATGACAATAAAAATGTTTACTTAAGAGATAGCAGAAGATGGGAAAATAAGAATTTACTTACGGTGACAGTAAAGCCCGGTCAGAATGATAAGGATTAAGTGTAAGAAGTCCCTTTCCCAAATGTACAAGACCTTGGGCAATTCGCACCTGTAGGGAAGAAAAGAAAATCAGAGATCATTAAAACAACCGGAATTAGAAAATAAGGACAGCTAGCTTATAGATGAAACATACACAAAATAGAAGGCTGGTATCCTTGTAGTAATAGCTTGAAAGATTACGTAGCATGCCAGCAATTCGAGCATTGTTTGTTCCAGCGCCTATTAAACCCAAGGAGATAACAGCTGCCTGTAGCATGCAAAAAAAATTCCATAAAAAATAGGAATCATATCATAGACAGCAATGATTTAAGAAGGCTTTACCATCTTACCATTGCTACTTCCGAATCAGTATCATGGCTAAGTCTGCTCAAGGTATCCATAACATTGACCTGTGACAATCAATTAAAGAGTTAGCAATCAGCAAAGTAAACAAACATGAAACCTTGCTTGAGATTGCAACAGATGTTTACCATCTGTCATCTTTTCAGAACATGGTCATAATGTGTTCAACACTGATAAATAATGATACTAAGATGATACATAGTAGGTAGGCAAATCTATTTTACCTTTGGATTTGATATGCACAACAGACCAAGTGCCAGAGGAACTGCTCGGCGAATATTCTGCTCTCCATACTGTAGAAGATGTTCTAACGATCGAATAGCCATCTCAACACCTAATTCTTCAGCCATTGCTACCATAGCAATTCCAAGAACTGCAGGACCTTGGTGCATTTCACCTTTGTCAAGATGTTGTGAACAATGACCCAAAAGATTTTGCACCTGCATGAAATAAGCACCGGCAACTATAAACATTAAAATCTGCAGCAGAAGTTTTTTCATTAAAAGGTAACGTATATTATAAGAGTGTACCTTGAGAACATTCCCAGTTCCAGCATAGGCACATGACAGTAGTGTCATGTCACAATACTTTCTAATTTTTTCATTAAAAGTCTTTGAAACTTCAGCAGTTGCCTCCACACTTTCCTGTTGTTACAGAGCACAATATGGAGTAAATATTACATGAGTGACTTGGACCCAACCTAATAGAAAAACCCCTCCTAACTATGCAACGTTCTCAGAAACTAAAGAAATAAGATTACAAATGCTTTGCAAATGTAGATAAGGAATTCTATAATGCATCTACAAAGGTCCAACTTTGACTTGGGACCTTGCATGGTGAGAGTTTTGAAGAACCAAGGCTCCCTTTTAAATGAACTGAAAAGACAAAAGGACAACAAAAGAGGCAATTGAAACTGTCAATCAAGTAAATACCTGCTTCCCAAGATAAAGAAGACCAAGGCCGAGTGGTAGTAGTCGTGTTAGGGGCTCTCCTAACTCTGACTCACTACGGTCCATCAATGTAAATATGATTGCTTGAGCAACTTCCTCATTGCAAGAACCCACGTAAATCAAGCCCAATGCAATTGCCGTGAAAGCAATCACATCAAGTGAAGCTTTAGGATCACTTAGAATAGGTGCCAACTTGTATCGTAACTGAAAGAAACAATTAATTGAATTATATTCGCAAATAAAAAGCAGCGCACATCTCAACAAGGAATATTACTGAAAGAAACTACTCACCTGCTCATTCTGGGAACCTGCATATGCAATTCCTAATCCCATAATTGCACCAATTCTGGTTGAACTATCTTCTTTATCTATATAATCACCAAGGAGTGCCATTGCCTAACAAGAAATCAAATAAGGTCAAATACAGAAAATTAAAATATACATATCATACTGAGAAAAGGAATAAAAAAAAGGAGCTCACAGGATCACAGTCATTCTTGATACTACAATTGACAATTCCAACTCCCAGTAATGCACCAGCAATGACATGGTTATCATTACTATGGAAGTATTTGTCAAGTTGTGCAAGTCCAGAGTCAACATCCCAGAGTAAAATCATACCCTGTTACAATACAAGGGACAATATAAGCATAGAAAATGAAACTAACGAGATCCATAAATAAGAAATTAAAAGAATAATGATGATTCAGTAAGAAATTCATACCAGACTTGCTGCAGCACTAGTCTTCCCATGTTCCTTGTTTTTGAAAAGCCAATTTCCAGAAGAACCACTACTTGAAGAATCTGATGCAACAGTCATTAACTTATCCTGCACAACAATAATGAAATGGAAGGACAACATAAATACAAATATCGAATCACAACATATGCAACATAGATTATCTTGAAATATAAAGGGTTACTGTACCTGACCAAACCCAGCATTAACAAATGCATTAACAAAAGTAGCAGCAAGGTTCTGTCTAGCTGAGTCAACACTCGCACCAGCACTTGCACGGCCATCAAGCAAATGTGCCTAGGAGAAAACAAATCAGAATAAAACGTGAGGATAACAGCAAATCAACAATGTAACACACTGCAACAACAGCAACAGCCAGGTAAAACAATGCAACACACTAGAGACAAAAATAGCATAGCTAAAAACAATGTTTTTCTGATACCATTGAACATGAGCACAACCATAGATTAAGTTCCAGCCTCTACACAAGCTTCGTGTGGCAGGTTGCATAAAGTTGTAAATTAAGTATATACAATTGCAATCAATAAAAGGCAATATGCTAGGAAAAGCAGGACTGCTTTAGTAAGGAGAGGATACATGCCTCTACAAACAATTAGAGCCCGGAACCTTATTAACCAAACTTAAAATCCCAATAGGAAAAACAATAATACAGAAAGTAGAAACAAAAAGACCCAATGCTTTAAATTTCAAATAATGGTATTTGTATCAATTATGACAAGAACATAAGTATAAACTCTTCCATTTGTTAATCTAGGCTATCGTATAGCAAAGCAACAAATTTTAATAAGAGAATCAATTACATCAAAAAGTATTATTTTATTTATGATTAATAAATAAAGGTTCATTTTGTGAAAAATTGTACGTAATGAATAAGGCAATTTAGTATTAACTGGCAAGCCAATTAAAAATGAAATAAAAGCAGTTATGTGGCAAGCATGTCTGTTTATGCTTATACTTTAATTTATGGATGTCTTATAATAGTTATATAGTTTTTCAACAAAAAAAACAGAAGCCATTTTGGCTTGAGCAAACGGGTCCTAAATTCAACAAACACACAACAAATCAGAGTCAACTGGGTCCCAAATCACATGCAATTTTTAATAGAAACTCTTAGAAATGACATGCAGCCATATGCAGTCCGCAAAACTAATACATACATACCAAATAAAAAACGAGGTTCACTTATCTATCCTTTTGCCAAACTAAACTGTCTTAACGCTTGGGTTTGCAGGGGAAAAATAACTATAGTAATCCAGAGTTTATTGGTAGGTAAGTAAATTCTGCCCAATACTTGTTCTAGCCAAGGATCAAACTAGGGTACTCCTTATAATTCAATCTCAACTGAAACTCGTTAAATATACTTGAACTCAACCACTCGGTTTCCTTTGATCAAATTGAACCATATTTTAATTAATAAAAACTTAAATCTCAGAGCATTAAATGTAAAAACTTCACACGAACAGGGAGTCATATGTAGTCAAGTGTTCATTACATTAAGAGTAAATTTAACATCAGAAACACACCTTGTATATATCTTCAGGGGACTTGGGCTCCATGACTTCAATATCACGAGCAAGAGTCAGATATCCTTCACTTAACTTAGAATTGTTTATGATATCCTGCAACACTTCTCGGTCTTCGTCATCATTAACCATTTCCTCGTCAAGCTCAAAAGTAATTCCCTGAATGTATCACAAAAACCGTCAAAAATGAGTCCCAAATATAAATTAGAGTGGAAATTTCAGTCTCTCTACACCCTTTAGCTTTGCCATTGCTAACATATAGCTAGAGTTGAGCATATTAATTACATAACTGACATGCAACAGTTACATATGTTATCACAGGCAAGGAAACTCATGCTAAAAAATGTTCAAACAGCAACACATAATCCAGGACTTACATGGCGTGCAAGTATATAACAAAACTGCTTCTTTCTCAGCACATTAGCACAAGAGGTGAACACCTGCCTCACATACTGTTAACATGTCAACTAGTTAGTTTCAAACCACAAAAGCTTTAAAGGAACACATTTTAGAAATCAGTTCTTTACATTTTACAGTATATGGATAATCCATAAAGAGAAAATCAATCACAATAATTAAAGAATTCCAGCGTCACACCTGCAGGTTATCCAGGAACAATGCGATTTGGAGTGCATTTGGATATTCTTCAAATTTTAGATAGATTAAATATGCAATGTCCAAAACTAGCATATCATCTGGTCCAGGAAGATACCTGTAAAATTTTAAAAAAAAATTGCTAATTCATTTTACCCAAAAAAAAAAAAAAAGAAACAGGCAAGACCTTGTTGTCATGCAAATTGACACTTACAACTCAAAATAGATCCAAAGCCAAGCCAATGGCTGTATATCAAACAAAATTTTAAACTATCCTCCCCAGTTGCACGCAAAACTCCATCTAATAAACCTTTATTAATAACAACCATTTAATATATAACCACTTTATAAATGTTTTCCAATACAAAATTAATTATCTTCAGAGCCAAGGCAATGACTACAGAAACATATGCCATTTCGGTATATTCTGTCACATGAACAAATAACTTCCAATCCAGTGTTATTATATCTGAAAATACCTATCATTATACCATTTGTATCTGAGTGTGTCTTAAATTATCTCATAGAATAGAAATAGGTTTTTATTACTGGTTATTACCTTGATTAACTTCCCTATTCAACTAGGATTAGGAGTCTTGTGTCCCTACAATAGGGATTAGTGCTTAACCTTTCAGCACCAACAGATCATCACGGCCTTAATCATATTTTGAAATCTCCTTTCTTTCTCTCACTAAAACCCTATGACTTAAACAGTTGGATACTCACCGATACCCAGAACAGTATTAAATGGTCCAAGTATCAGTAAAGCTAATAATAATTCCCATTTCTTAAGCACCAAATCACTATCACTTTGTTGTGTCCGGGATGATAACCAATGACATTACTTAACAATTAAATAATGACAATTCAAAAAAATATAGAAATTGACATAGAATTAGATAGATATTACCATACATAAGAGAAACCAAAGAAATGGGTGTTTGAGTTTGTGAAACAAAAAATATTTGAAACACAAGACACAAAAGTTCAATCTTAATGATATACTATTATTTTCTCTTTCTTCACAACTGTTCTGAAGTTTATTGATTCCCTTAAAATATAACATGAGGTCTGACTTACCTAGCTGAACTTGTGAGATACAGGCAAGTCCTTCTAAAATTTGTTTTGTCAACATGCTCGATCAACATATCTAGATCTTCAACCTAACAATATACAGTTATTACATGAAAATGTCATTCAATTCACTATCTGAATAGTTCTGGAACGACCAAAAAAGGATGTGAGATATTACCTCCATCAAAAGATCAACAGCTTCTGGTTCAGCATTATGCTGCAGAAAATTAAAATTGGTCAAAAAACTATTATTAGCAATCATCATGTAACACATCTTGGTGCGTCAATATTCCATTTATTAACATTATTTAGTAAAATGAATGCTATAGATGATACCTTCATGTGAAAAGCAACTATCTGTTGTACAAGTTCCATGAGATCATCAATTGGAGCCTCTTCACTCTGTCAATACAAAATTAGAAAACAATCACTTATAAGCATAACACTGAACTAAATTTGCAATAGTTAACATTACTAAAAAAAGTACAGAAAATACTGCAGTGAGGGCATGTAAATTAGCTAGATGCCTAACCTGTCGTTTTGCATACTCTTGGGCAATTTCTCCAGCCAAATTTCTGACATCAAAAGAAAACATAAGATTGACATTGATGATATAATCAACTCTATTCAGTCAAACTCCATCACCAAAATTTAACTAGTGATCAGTTGTTTCTAACAGCAGTTCATCTTCAACAGTATAAGAACAGACACAAATAAGAATAAAATAATTCTCACCTAACATATTCATGTCCCCATGAACCAATATCGCCCTCTGAACCTAGTAATCTGTATTTGAGACTTTCCTGGCAGATTCAATGGAAGCAGTCAATATAACATTTATATGAAAACTGTTGTGGAATGGTTTCAAAGGAAAAAGATTGGCTACCAGAAGAACCCAGTGGAGTGTTATAGGTTTAAAGAAGAGGGAGAGAGAAAGGAAAAAAGAAAAACATAATATGGGTGTTGCAATGGGAAAGGAAAAGAGAGTACGTAGGAAAACGAACTATGGGAAAATCAGAATTGAGTGTTAAAAAATGTCTGAATGAAGGTACACCCCCAAATTTGAACACAATTAAAGCAATAGCCCAAAAAAAATATTCAGTTTCTAAATACAGCAAACTCACTCGTTCTCCTTCTGCAGACATTGTAAGGGCCAAAACTGATAATATGTCTGCCAAGTACTTCTGCAATAAGGAAATAAAAATCAGTTAAGCAGCATAATACCATACTGTTACTCCAAAGTCATTCCTAAAACACACAAATAGCAATACCTTCAACTCTGATTCCGCCATAGTTTCATAATATGCCTTAAGAGTACCATAATGAGGGCGCAGAAACTTCAGTGGCTTGGGAACAGAGGTCATGGAGCTAGTTGAAGTACGAATTTCTTGTCTAGAACACAACCATGGGTTTCAATTTCAATAACAAAACACGCAATTTAATATAAATAAGGCAATCCTCATTCGAATCAAAAATTGTTCACTTAATCACTTAAAGTGAACCCTCAACTATAAAATTAGGTTTACCTCATGCTCTCAAGTGCAACCTTCTGCAATCCCGGCTCGGAATCCTGAACCCTCTCAACATACAGCTCGAGTTGTTGCTTCAAAGCCAAATCCTCGTCTGACTGCACGGATTACCACAAACAATTGAATTTGTTTACCTCAAAAGAGCTTAGTAGACACGCGAACCGTAAAATGAGTAACGAAACAACAACAAAATTCGAATCCAGACTGTTCGACTTACCAGATCTTCACTCTCGATCTTCTTCTTTGCCGCTGCTTCGTCTTTGGAGGTTCCACTGGTGCTGGCGCCGGTACCGGCACGATTAGCATCGGGAGCCATCGGAGAAGGAGGAGTGGGAAACCCTAAAGTGGAGTTAACGTGAAATTAAAAGGAGATTGAACTACGAAATAGAATAAGTGAAAATCTCGCGAATTGAGTTTTGATGGTGACTTCTACAGAGAAAAAACGTGGGACCTTGGAGAATTTAGCAGAGGGAGGTTTCTTGTTGCCGAGGATTTGCTGTTGTTTCGATGGGCCGCAATTTATAAATAAGGCCCAATAGCTAAGGCTTTTTGGGCTCTAGGTTAATTTGCGAAAAATTTAGGAAATTGTTCTTCTCACCAAAGGGTTTGCTCCACACCCTAGTAAATGATTTAAACTACCTCTAGAATATGGAAATGCATCTTCTTATTCACACACAATTTATTCATTTTTTAGTTGGACTCTAAATATAATATCAAAAATTAGTACGGAAATGCATCTCCATATAACTTCAGAAATGCATCTACATATAATTTACAAAAATGCACCTTCGAACATGTTTTTAATCAAAAATGCGTCAGACTTTTCTCCTTTCTCATTTCTCTTTTACTCTCTTAAACTCTCAAACTCTTAAACTTTCAAACTCTCTCAAAGTCTCTTAACTCAGTTTCAAGATTTTACTTTTAACATCCAATCAAACAAAGAGATCAAAGACAAACTCACATATGGTAAGTTTTTTTATCTCTGTAAACTTTTTTTTATTTCTCTATACATTTGTAAAAATTTAGTTGTGTGTTTGATAGGTTGTGTAATATGTAGTTTAGATATGTTATTTAACTAAGCAATGTGTTTGATGGATAATTTAGATGAGAAATGTGTTTTGAGAAAGTTAGAATTCCATGCATTTTTGTCATTTTCATTTTTTCTGAGTTGTAGATTAATACGGAGATACACTTTCGTATTTGATCAAAATTTGATTTTTCATAAATCCGAAAATGCATTTTTGTATTTAGTATGTCTGCATTATTTGCCTTTTTTTTCATTGTGTTTCATCGGGATAATGCTTGTATGGTTTAATTATAGACATTATGGATGTAACCAATCTAGATCAAGGCTCATCAGAGTGTCTCATCATGCATCGGTTTAAAGGGAAAGATCCTCTCTCGTAAGCATCGCTAGATTCTTATTTATTTGATGTGAATATGCCAGCTTTTATGGTTCATGCATCTCCGTCTTCGTCTTTCTGAAAGAGGCATGTGTCACCTCTTAATTCTCCATAAGCCCCACCAATCCAGGTTGAGGCACCCCAGGTTGATGTCGTTCCCGAGGGGTTTAGACCATGTTGTCAGGCATATGTGGGACAGACAGGTAAAATTCATATGTATTTATTCTTTAAAATATATGTGTTATAATATTCGTAGTTTCTGACAATGGTTCTTTTTTTGTGACCATGATGCTTTAAAATGCATCAACCATGGTCAGAAGATTGTGAGGTTACATCAGCCTTAAGAGCAATGGTTTCATGATGTGATGCATGTGAGTGCAACTTTCCACTTAGGTGTATCTTGAATAATGTCAAAACTACTGTTAGTGTTTATGTATATTGGACCGCATCATCCGAGTATTAGGGAGCATGATAATATGTTAAAAAGGATTAGAAAAGATCCATGCATCATGAAATGACTTTATATGCATCAAAAATCTATTTTTATGTGAAAAATTGCCCACATGTCGAATATGCGCGTTATAGGTCGACACTTACACTCTATAGGTCGACACATATGCTGCAGTATCGAAGCCTGTAGGCTCTGTTAGATATGTCGTCTCTACAGGTCGACACATGACCTGTATAGGTCGGCACATGACTAGAATAGATCGACCTGTGCATCAAAAATCATGAAAAAAAGAGATGAAAAAGAGATAATAATGAAAAAGAAAAAAGAAAAAAAGAAAGAGCTGAAGAAAACACGAAAGTATGTGTGCAAAGTGGAAGCAAAGCACCAAGTTGTAAGCTCAAAAAGAAGATGCTTGAAGCTCAACTAAAATAGAGCGCAGCTCTACAAGAAAAAGAGAGAAGCATTAAAAGAAGTTTTTAAGCAACAAAACTCATGCTGATACGATGCAAAACTCTTGGAGATTATTCTTAAGATAGTTTTGTAAATTAGCAAGGAGTTGTTGTTCATATCTTGCTAGAAAACACTTTTGTGTTATTGTACTTAAACTTGTGTAATCTGCTTGATTGAAAGCAATTATTGCACACACATTTGTAACACTTTTCAAAGTGGAGATTCCTCAAGTGACTAAGTCGTTAGTTTGTATACTTGAAAGGGCTAAGTTGTTTTCTAACACTTAGAGGTTGTAATCTTTCCAGATTATTGGATTAAGTCCTTGTCTGAGGCAAAATCACCTTGGTGGGTGGACTAGAGTAACTTTGTTAACAGTGAATCAGGATAAAAAAGAATTGTGTCTATTTATTTTTATTCTTTTGTTTGCGTTGAAGTTTAAATTTCCGCAAAAGATCACATTTGGTGAAACCCAATTCAAACCCCCTTTTCTTGTGTTTATCGCCCCTTCAATTAGTATCAGAGCCCCGGTTCTTGTATTGATGTTTATCAAAACACTTAACCATGTCAGATAAAGATCCAGACGAGCTTTGAGAAACACCTTGATGATTTCCACTCCACCACTTGTTGTTCCAGTCTCAAATGTTCTTAGTTCTATCCTCCCCCATTGTTGGTGAAAAAGTTGAGTACTGGAAAGCTGAACCAAAAAGTACTTCCTAGACGGTGATACTGATCTTTGGAATATGGTAGTTGATAACTACATATCTCCCTCAGGTGAAGTTGGTAAATGGCTGAAAGAAAATCTGAATGATCAGTTGGAAAAGGATGGCAAGAATCATCAGAAAGCAAGAAGTTCCTTGATTACCGAAAGTTAATTCTTACTGGGTATGGGATGCTTTTAAAGTAAGACTGCTAAGTCTACATTTAACTTTCTCAGAAAAGCTCATTAAGAACTCTTTTAAGACAATGGAACAAATGCTCGTGTTTTTTATTCTGAAGCATGAAGATTTCAAGATGAAGGACGTTGAAGCCAGTTGAAATCTTGTTATCAATTTTTCAAACCATGGTTGCAGAACTCTGGGTTCTGAATTAAGGCTACTCTTCATCAGATCACTTGAAGAAAGTTATCAGAAGATCGATGTCCATATGAAGACTCTTGGTAATTACTCTCAAGTTTGCAGAAGATCTAAACAGCACCTCTGTCAAAAGATCCGAGAAGAAAATGTGTTGTCACTTCTACTCAGATGAGTTGATCGATATGGAAGAAGATCTCATGGAAACAAATCTAAAATGTTTAGACAATCGATTGGCAACTTAGAATGATTTTAAGTTCTCAGATGATGACGAAGATAAAGAACAAGCTAACGTAGCACTGTTAGCTAGCGTTAAAATGTCAGATGAAGAAGATCCCTTCAGAAGATGAAGTAGTTTCTGATTCAACAGAAACTATCTTTGTGCAGAAATTCTCAGTAGTGCGGTTAAAGCACTGGCCTTGTTACCAGGATTTTGGCTGCTTGCACAATTTCTGTACACTGGCATATCTGAACCAGTGAAATACCACGATATAAAGTATTGGGTCAGTTACTGTTAGTAACTACAGGATAGACATGGGTGAAGGATCTAGACACAAAGATGAATCCTTCTGTGTTCTATTCTCTCTAAGTGAAAAGTGATTGTTTGAGAATGTATAAGGTTAGAAATAATCTTGGTCAATATATTGAGAATAAACAACTTGAGAAGCTATTTGATGAATATGAGTTCTTTATGTCCTAGTTCTTTACAATCAGATACAGATGTAAAAGGAAGAGCAGGATCTTGAAAAGAAATGGCTAAAATCATGATATTTAAGACTATCATGACAAAGCATTTCTAAGGAGTTGTAGCATGATATTCAGAACAAAACTCTTTTTAGAACTAGTCCGACGCATCATGATTAGAATGCTCAAAATCTACAAAGTACTTGGAGTTGAAGTACTTTTGCAGATGAATCAAATTGATGTCAGATTTGATGATAAGCTTCGTAGTTAAAAGTCGGAGCTCTTTGGAATATTGAAAATCAGAAGATTACCTTTTCAGATGTTGAAGGTAATGAAGCTGCTGATGAAGTACAAGATGAAGAATTCAGAAGATGCTCAATCAGAAGTTGTCGCAGTTCTTACTCCTCTAAGAAAGCTTAGTCATAATTCTTTACTTTCTAAAGTACTGATTCTGGGTGATAAGATTAAGCCAGTAAGAACAAGATCAACATTCAAACCCTTTAAAAAATGTTTTGTGGTTTGATGTTCTTGATAATATCTGCATCTGTCAAAAAAGAGTGTCTGGTCAAAGATTGCACTCCGATGATGCAAGAAGAATTCAACTAGTTCTCTCTGCATATGGCATCTGGAATTCTATATTCGGATTTGGGAATCAGTTGAATCAATTGGCTTTCTAGAAATAAGTCATAGTAAAGACAAAAAGAGATTGACCTCAAGCAGAAAACTAAAGGGATAACTCAGTTCCCTCGGATGATCTAGATACAACAAACATCAGGAGAGATGTTTCATCCATCAGAATGAGAAGACCAAAGAAGTTATGAAGACGATCTTGTCTCAGTACAAGATTCAAGGACTCCTATGCATCTCATTCAAGATCTAAAGAAATGAAGAAGTTATCGAGATATCAGTCTCTAAGGAGAACTAAATCTAGCGGTCCAGCTAGAGACAATCATCAACAACGTCCACAACTACAGAAGCTAATTGTGTGTTAACTTTGAAGAAGCACCTATATATTGGGATTCAAAGCAAGCTGGAAGTCTACCAATTAATTAAGAATAACGTTTTTCTAACTCTTACTATTTTTTTGCTTATTTGTCTAAGAATCTATTTTTATATTCTAGGATTAAAATTTTGAAATTATGTTCAGAAAGAAACTATTCTTTTAAAAAAAATCTTTTGATGTAGTCTTTTCTTATGGTTGTTATCTATTTCAAACTTCCTTGCTGAAAATAAACTTGTTCTCATTTCAACATGTGAACTTTGTTCTATGTCCAGAATGAAAAGGAGTATCTCAGAATATATATGTCCTCTATAATAGAAAATAAGTTTCTAATGTTTGATTCATAGTATTTTACTTCTGAGATGTGAGGTTTCTGACAAGTGAAGTTCTCGTGTATCTAAAGTATCTTAGGTCAGAATGCTCTATTGAGGTTGTTTTTTACCATTGGAAACTGAAGAGTTTACTTCATTAACATGTTGTCAAGAAAGTGAAGAGTTTGTGATTTCATTATAAGACGGTTATCTTTTGATGAACCACGCTTAGTACTTAACGTGACACATTGGGTGACGAGACTCTTGAATGTAGGTTTATAAATCTTCACGCCTTATCTATTGTCATAATTTATTTCCTTCATTGTTACCTATTTCCTATGTCTTTGGTTGTTACCTAATACCTTTTAGGTATCCTTTCGTTTATTCCTTTATTGAAATAACGAAAGTATTTAATACAACCTTTACTATTTCGATTATTTTCGTCTCATGCGTTTAGATTTTCTATGTAATACTCTATTTGGAAATAATGGTAGTCCATTTTCTTGGTTAAGCATTTATTGATTTGCGTATCTCGAGTCTGTATGTCCTTGATCACTCTGTTTTGAGCCGAAAGTTTTTAGTTTAACTCCTCTGATATGTGCATTGAATTAACCATTGGTCTTTACTCAGATTCATATTTGTTTAATCAAGCTTGTCTATACATCTGCTTTATATATTTGTTGCTAGCCATGTTTTCTCCCGTCTTTACAAATTATCTTCTATATAAGATAGTTCTGTAAAATCTCTTTGTTCTTAAAAAGTTTTAGTTTTTCTCCTTAACATGTCTTCAAGAACTTTTAAAGGAGATATTCATGATCTAGAGGTTCTAAAGGAATGCACAGTTGATTTCAATAAATTGACGGCAAGCAATCTTTCACAAATTGTTTCAGATATTTACTTTCATAAATGGAATGAATATTTTGCAATGCTCTCTGGACCCATATGTCCAAATCTTGTGAAAGAATTCTGGGTAAATGCTCGTGTTCATCAGTATGATCTAGATGATTGTCTGATTTTGTCAATTGTCTATGATTTTTCTATAATAATCATCTCTCAAGCTATTAAATGTGATAAAGATGGAGATATTGTTGAAAATTATAGACATGGTAACAGATTTGCAAAAGATGTTCACATCATCTATGGTTACGAAGGACCTGCTGAAAGTCTTTCTACTCTTTCTCCTATGGCAAAAGGTTGGTACCAGATTATGGGAACCAATCTAAGGCCTAGAGAAAAGGGGACATGATGGCTCCCTTCCGATGATAAGCTTTTCATTATGTTCTTAGTCTCCAAAATCAAGATCAATTTGCCCTTGTCTATGTTCAATTATCTTAAAGAAGAAATACTCTCATCTCGTGATGAATTCTCGTTTCTCATTCCTTTTGGCAGAGTTATTTCTCATATTTTTGACCATCAAGGAGTTGTTACTTTTGTACAACAAGCCGTGCTGATTGACAAATTTGTTCCTAACTGGTGTTCTACTATGAACTATTCTGAAACCATTATTGATCACTGAAGGTTCCTTCTTGATTAAGTTTTGGTTCCGGATAGGCTTTATATTTTTCTTAAAGGAAACAAACCTCACCTCTTAGACTTCACAAATATAACTTAGGAGGAGCTTACAAACCTCATCTCTAAGACTATTTGACACAGGGGGGCTTATAAACCTCAGACCTTGAAAGTTTTTGGTCGTGTTGTTATTTTTCCTAGTTGTTATGTTGTAATGTATTGTGATTCGCTTGTACTCTTTTCTTCATAATGAATGACAATTTTCTTTATCATAAATTTGGTTTTTTATCCTTTATCTGTATTTCTATTAATAATTTCGCCATATTTTTTATATACCTTTTTAATTTCTGACAAAGGGGGAGAAAGTGAAATGATTTTGATATACCTATTCTCAGAATCTTGATCCCAAATACATATTTCAATATGTTTTTACTACTAACCTATGTTTAATAATTGATCAGGAACTTAGTAAAAGTTCACTATCGTTTAGAACAGGATATCAGAGGATATGATAAAGAAGTAAGAAGAATGCTCTAAATGAGTTAGCTCTGATGCAATACACAATTCAATGAAAAAATGGCTTTAAACACTCATTAATCAGAAGCAAAAGAACAATCTGAAAGAATGTCTATGTGTACTCTGATACCTCAAGCTTGTCAGAAGTCGTGAACTCTCTGAAAGCATGGTAGCTATACTCTAGTACTTCAAAGGTTGTGGACCTTATGGATATTCAATCAAGAAATGGTCATTAAGGAAATGTTCAAGTTCTGTACCTCCTGATGACATGATATTTGTGCACCTTCTGGTGACATGTTTAAGATATTAAAAAACCTAGCTCTGGTACATGATGTGAGGCATCAAGACAGTTACTAATTAGGTTCTGATTACGTCAATCGTGTTCTGATAGCAAGCCAGGTTCTGAGATGAAGACCAGGCAGTTCTAGTCAGACTCTGATGAGACGTCATTGAGAAGTATTCCTTTTTTGTTCTTATGCTTTGTACCTCAAAATTATTTTGTGAGTCTTGGGATCAGGGGGAGACTCTAAACAAGCAAAAATGAATTTTGATAGTAACAGATTCAGGGGGAGCTGGTTAGCTTAACTATATTCCTGTAGTTTATGGTTATTACCTTGTACGAATTGCTTTATCAAAATACATTGTTTGTCATCATAAAAAAGGGGGAGATTATAAGAACAGGAGCGGTTCTGCATCCGACTTTAAGTTTTGATGATAACTGCACATGTTATCTTAGAGAATAATTCAGTACTTTATAGTTTCTGTCTAGCATGTAACTTTTGTTAAACAGGATCTGAATCTGATAGAAAAGCGTGTCGTCATCAGACTCTGATCTAAACACTCTGGAAGAAAACATATGTTGTATACAAGTTAAAGTCAAAATTCAAGAAAGCTTATAATGCAACGGTTCTGAAGAACGTTTGTACTAAAGCCTCTAATTGTTACTTTGTAATAAAGCCTTGAAGGTATTCTAATATATGTGCCTCTATCTCTAAAAGTTCAGAAGTTTTTGAAGACAAGGTTCTGTTGAACAAAGTTCTGAAGATTTTGAACACATCATTTCTGAACTTCAAGTTCTAAAGTTTCTGAAAACAAGGTCCTGTTGAACAAAGTTCTGAAGACTCTGAAGAAAAGAATATGCTGAACAAGTTCTGAAGTTTCTGAAGACAACGTTCTGTTGAACGAAGTTTTGAAGACTCTAAAGACAAGAATATACTGAACAAGTTTTGAAGATTCTAAAGACTAGGTTCTACTGAACAAGCTCTGAAGTTTCTGAAGACATCACTTCTAAAGACCAAGTGCTGAAGACTCTTAAGACAGATTCTGCTAAACGAAGATTTGAGATTCTGAAGACTTAGGCTCTGAAGTTACAAGTATTAATCTCTCTACACATGCTTTATCCAATATACATCTGAAGCCTCTAAAGAACTAGAAGACAGAAGATCAAGAATGGTTTGTATGTTTCAATGGATATAAAAGTACAAAGTAGTCTATGACCTCTACCTAGATAAAAGTGGCGTAAGGACAACTCATTTGTATTATGATGTTGATCATTCCTTTAAGTGAATGTTGGGATATTATAGTTGGAATATGTTTCTTATTATACCCTCCAATGGATCTATTCTCAAGCTCTATATATTGAAGATCTGAATGCTTGAAGAAAATGCAGAAATGTTACAGTGCAGAAGAGCCAGAAGAGCTAGAGAGATGAAAAATAGAGAATAATGAAAAAGAAAAAAAGAAAGACCTGAAGAAAACACGAGAGTATGTGTGCAAAGTGGAAGCAAAGTACCAAGTTGTAAGCTCAAAAAGAAGATGTGTTATTTCCTTGGTTTTATGGTTGGCATTATTTTGCTAAAACTCATGTAGCAGCAGACATTGAATGAAGATGTCTAAAAATATGTTTCATTACTCTTTGTTCAACATGTCGTATGATGATGTTCCATGGCAGCTCATAGGACATCGCGTGGTGAAGTCAGTTTTATTGCAGATTTTGTTACTATGATTTGTAACTGAATATTCTGTGAATATTTGGTTATCCTATGTGGCATCCAAAGTATTTTTGGATTAGGGTTATTTGTTGGTTTTCGGATTTGCTGCTGTTTCTAATTATGGAGACATAATAGGAAACTTTGGATTGAAGACCTATTTTATTGGAGTTAATTTTGCAGATTTGTGAGCAGCCTAATTGATGCGTTTTTGAAGCCCAATTCAGTCCAGACTACAAGCTATAAATAGACTGATGTAAACCTAGTTTTAGGTGTCAAACTTACATGTATTTTTAGGGTTGTGTGCTTGTGTTTTGTGAGCCTAACTGGTATCTTATGATAACAGTATAAGGACTATAGTGTAAGTTGTGTAAGGCTGCTCATAAGCTTTTAAGCATTGAGTAGCTGTGTGTTAATTCTCATAAGCTGTGAAGTATTGAGAATTTGTGTTTCGACCATTGTTACTTGTCTTGTAAGGAACCAGTCACGGGTTGTGATTGAAGAGGGATTTGAGGAGGGCCTCATACCTAGGGGAGTCTTAGGTAGAAGTCATAGGAAGGGTAGTAATTAAGGGAGCTGATTGAACCGGGTGTGGTTATCAGTGAATTGATACTATCGAATATTGATTTCATCCCTGGCTTGGTAGCCCCCAGATGTAGGATAGTTGGATCCGAATTGGGTTAACAATTTCTGGTGTTCTTTACATTTTCTGCACACTTTTATTTTGAACTTGTTCATTGTTGTTGTATGTCAGTGTCTCGACATCTCGATAGGACATCTGATATATAGGCCAGAATTTCAATTGGCATCAAGAGCAGGCACCCTTTGTTGTTTCTGGGTGAGATTCAGGGAATGTACTTTCTGGTACAATGGACAAGGATGGAGGAGCTCTGAATAAACCACCTCTGCTGGATGGTTCTAACTATGAGTATTGGAAACCTAGGATGATAGCTTTCATCAAGTCCATGGATGATCAAGCATGGAAAGCTGTTCTCAAAGGTTGGGAACCTCCAAAGGTAAGAGATGGAGAAGGAAATCTTACTGATGTTCTGAAGGAAGAAGAGGACTGGGATGATGCTGACTACAAAGGATCTGTTGGAAATTCTAAAGCCATGAATGCATTGTTCAATGGTGTCAACAGAAATATCTTCAGGCTGATTGAGCATTGTACTATTGCCAAAGAGGCTTGGCAGGTCTTGAAAGTTGCTCATGAAGGGACCTCAAAGGTGAAAATGTCAAAGCTTCAGCTTCTCACTAGCAAGTTTAAGAGTTTGAAGATGAAAGAGGATGAGAGCATTCATGATTTTCATATGAACATTATTGAGATAGCTAATGCCTCTAGTGCCTTAGGAGAAAAGATGTCTGACAGCAAGCTGGTCAGGAAGATTCTCAGGTCTCTTCCTAGGAGATTTGATATGAAGGTTACTGCTATAGAGGAAGCTCAGGACATTGACAAAATGAAGGTGGATGAGCTTATGGGATCACTCTAAACTTTTGAGTTAGGATTCAGTGAAAAAGCTGAAAAGAAGAAGAGTATAACATTTGTGTTGAATGCTGATGACTCAGATGATGAAGGAGAACTGGTCAAAGATGAAGATGTGTCCAAAGAGCTAGTGTTGCTTGGAAGACAATTTAATAAAGTGTTGAAAAGGATGGACTGGAAGTCAAGAGAAAATGTTCTGAACAAGTCTCTCAACATCAACAAAGACCAGGATGGAGGCAGAAGAGCCAGAACTGAAGAAGACTCTAATTAAGGGAAGAGAGTTCAATGCTATGAATGTGAAGGATTTGGGCACGTAAAAACTGAGTGCCCCACTTATCTCAAAAGACAGAAGAAGGGATTATCTGTGACATGGTCAGAAGATGATTCTGAAACTGACGCTGATGAGAAATCTGCAAAGTTGGTGACAGCATTAACAGGAGTATGTGAATCAGATAAAGAATCTAAAGAGCTTACTTTTGAAGAGCTGGCTATCTCTTATAAGAAGTTATGCATTGAACATGAAGAAGTATGTCAGCAGAAAGAAGAACAAGCATGTGTCATTGTTCATTTAGAAGCTGAGAATACTGAGTATATGTCTACTATAGCTGATCTACAAATTGAAGTAAATGTGTTGAATTCAAAACTGGACAACATGATCAAAAATGTCAGAATGTTGAATAGGAGTTCGGATGTACTTGATGAAATTCTGAAGTCAGGAAGAGATGCTGGAAATGTCAGTGGTATTGGATTTAAAGGTACAAATGAATTAGATGAAGGAAAGAAATCTGAGGAAGTACCCGTTCAAGATAAGAGAAGTTTGAAGATGTTGAATAACATGCTGCAACATCCTCCCAGGCATCAGAAGAAGTTCATAAAGAAAAAGAATCAAAGGTGGACATGCTACCATTGTGGGAAGTTTGGTCATATAAAAGCTTTTTGCTACAAGCTACATGGTTATCCCAAACCCATGCAACAGTATAGTAGAAAAAAGAGTTGGGTTGAAACAAAAAGGATATGGACTTCAAAGGATAGTGTAAAAGAACATAGGGACTACAAGTCCTTCAGAGTCTCTACAAATGAAAAATGGTTCTTCGATAGTGGATGTTCTCGACATATGACTGGCGTTAGTGGATATATGTCACATGTTAAGTATCATGCTCCTAATGAGGTGATTTTTGGTAATGGATCGAAAGGAAAAGTGCTTGGTGTTGGAAGAGTGGATTGTCCAGGACAGCCAATTCTGGAAGAAGTATTGCTTGTTGAAGGGTTAGATACTAACCTAATAAGCATAAGCCAGTTGTGTGATCAAGGCCTTAAGGTCATTTTTACAACCCACGAATGTTTAATAATGGATGAAAAGAATGCTGTTGTTATGAGAGGTGAAAGAACCTCAGAAAATTGCTATTTGTGGAAAGACGAAAGCACAATTGTGGAAGTGTTAAACCAAAGAACTTGTGAATGGCACGTGTATAAGGACCCATTTCCAAAACTTATAAACAGCCCAGCTAACACATTCCAACTTCAATCCTACAGTGCAAAAACTTCATCTGACCTATTCTCTCAAAACTCTTCTGCGCTAGGGTTTGCTCTTACTCTCTTCAATACTGCATTTTGTGAGCAACAAAAAATGTCTCAACATCATGATCCTCCTGCTGATTCAAGAACTTCTCAAGTCAATAACGAAGACTATGATCCTCACCGAATGATCAAACTCACAGACCTTGTTCTTGACATCGCCCCGTTGAATATTGTTCATTCTGACACTAGAGGTGAGCAACCAGTTTCCCACTCTGTGAATGAAAGTATGTCAAGTAAGAAGTCTAAACCCCTTTCATCTAGAAAAAAAAGACAAAATGATTACTAGGTTTTATTCTGATAAGTTAAACCCTAGAAAAAATGTCATTGAAAAGAATTCAAATAGGAGGGTGGATGAAACTAAGAATGATAGTAGGACTCTTGATGATGATGTTTTCAGTAGAAATCAGAATCTTAGAAGATTTGCCACCTTTACTGTTAGTGAAGCTGATAAAGATGTCGGGTCTGACGTCCCAACATCCATGGCTGGGAATACAAATAATAGTTCAAAGAATCTATCAAGAGAGATACCAGTTCAGGTGGCTAGGGAAAGAAGTAGCAAGAAGAGGGCTGAGATGTGTAGTAATGTTGCTGAGAAAAACTCTGATGAGGAACCAATAGCTGACATACTACAAAGAATCAAGAGTAGAAAAGAGAATACCATTGTGGCTGAGAATTCAAAGGATGCAGAAATGATTAGGAAATCTGCTAATGTGGAGAGTAACAAAAGAAAGGCAGGAGCAGGTCCCTCTAAGCAATGGAGTAAAGTTGTGGTTCTAATCAAGAAAAGAAGGGTCACAGGCCTGAATGAGTCAAATGCTGGAACTGATGTCCAGGACATCAGTGGGAGAAGGGAGGATCAAACTGTCAGGCAAACTGATAGGTGGAAAATTGTCAGCCAAAGAAGGGTAGCTTTAGAGAGAGAACTGGGAAAAGACTTCAACAAGTATAAGGAAGTGGTTGATCTTATTGAAGCTGCTGGGTTGATGAAGACTGTGTCTGACATATGACCATGTTATGAGAAGTTGCTTAAGGAGTTTGTTGTGAGTATCCCTGAAGACTGCAATAGCAAACTCAGAAAAGTCTATGTAAGAGGCAAAGCTGTGAAATTTTCTCCCAGAGTGATTAATAACTTTCTGGGGAGACCTACGGACCATCATGCTGAGTTAGGAGCAACAGATGATGAAATCAGTGAGGAGATAACTGGTGGTTGCATCAAAGTTTGGCCAACCATACAGAATTGCTAAGTGTCAAATATGCTATCCTTCACAGAATTGCAGTGGTAAACTGGGTTTCTACCAACCATACTTCCACCATCTCATCCATGCTTGGAAAATTCATTTATGCTATTGGAAAGAAGGTCCCTTTCAACTTTGGAGCATATATCTTTGAACAAGTTTTGAAGCAAGCTAGCTCATCCGCTGTTAAGCTACCCATATGTTTTCCATCCTTAATCTGCAGAATAATCCTGAACCAATTTCCTGACTGCTTAGTAAGAAGTGACAAAGTCAGTAAGAGAAAACCTCCAATGACTTTGCATTATAGGCGGCTAGGTGGAGTTCATGTGTCTGATGTTGTTGGGACATCTACACAGACTCCTGGTCCTGCTAATCTTGATGATGAAGTCATTGCTCAGTTGCAAGAAACCTGCAAGGAGCTGGAAGAATCCATCAGGAGGGATACGGCAAGGAAGACAAAGCTCGAGCAGCTAATTAAAGCCTTGGTTGAAAAGAGAAATGCTGCTAAAGAGCAAGAGCTGACTGAAGATGATGGACAAGGTGAATCTACTGAGTCTGATAGAAGGAGTGTCTAGCAGTCTGATGATTCTAGTTCTGAGAAGGGTGCTTCTGAATCTGAAGATGAAAGTGATGAGGTTGTTGATGAAGAGGACAATGCTGATTAACTAGGCTATCTGCAAGTTTATCTTCTATTTTTGTCTGTTTTTCTTCTGCAAGTTTTTCTTTCTTTTTAGACAACTTAATTCTGGTTTGGTTTTGAATAATATACTACTATGTGATTTGGTTACATTTGTCTATGACCACTCTTTGTCATATTTGTGGCTAAAAATGGGGAGTAGTAAGTGTGAGGGGGAGCAGCATTAGTAAGTGCTTGTGCTATTGAGGGGGAATGTGTGAGCTGCAGGTAGATTCAGGTGGATGATGTGTTGCTGCCGTTGAGGGGGAGTTTTGCCAGTTTACTATGATGAGTGTTCTTGTGGTACTGTGTGTTTTTATGCAGCTGAAGTCAAGTGCTGCTATGCTGGATTTGTTTGTGTTTTTTTCCCGCTGCTGATACTGATGGTGTTTAAGTGTGTGTGGAGTTTTAGCCAAAAATAAGCCAAAGGGGGAGATTGTTATTTCCTTGGTTTTATGGTTGGCATTATTTTGCTAAAACTCATGTAGCAGCAGATGTTGAATGAAGATGTCTAAAAATATGTTTCATTACTCTTTGTTCAACATGTCGTATGATGATGTTCCATGGCAGCTCATAGGACATCGCGTGGTGAAGTCAGTTTTATTACAGATTCTGTTACTATGATTTATAACTGAATATTCTGTGAATATTTGGTTATCCTATGTGGCATCCAAAGCATTTTTGGATTAGGGTTATTTGTTGGTTTTCGGATTTGCTGTTGTTCCTAATTATGGAGACATAATAGGAAACTTTGGATTGAAGACCTATTTTATTGGAGTTAATTTTGCAGATTTGTGAGCAGCCTAATTACTGCGTTTTTGAAGCCCAATTCAGTCCAGACTACAAGCTATAAATAGACTGATGTAAACCTAGTTTTAGGTGTCGAACTTACATGTATTTTTAGGGTTGTGTGCTTGTGTTTTGTGAGCCTAACTGGTATCTTATGATAACAGTATAAGGACTGTAGTGTAAGTTGTGTAAGGTTGCTCATAAGCTTTTAAGCATTGAGTAGCTGTGTGTTAATTCTCATAAGCTGTGAAGTATTGAGAATTTGTGTTTCGACCATTGTTACTTGTCTTGTAAGAAACCAGTCACGGGTTATGATTGAAGAGGGATTTGAGGAGGGCCTCATACCTAGGGGAGTCTTAGGTAGAAGTCATAGGAAGGGTAGTGATTAAGTGAGCTGATTGAACCGGGTGTGGTTATCAGTGAATTGATACTATCGAATATTGATTTCATCCCTGGCTTGGTAGCCCCCAGATGTAGGATAGTTGGATCCGAACTGGGTTAACAATTTCTGGTGTTCTTTACATTTTCTGCACACTTTTATTTTGAACTTGTTCATTGTTGTTGTATGTCAGTGTCTCGACATCTCGATAGGACATCTGATATATAGGCCAGAATTTCAAGATGCTTGAATCTTAACCAAAATAGAGCGTAACTCTACAAGAAAAAGAGAGAAGCATTAAAAGAAGCTTTTAAGCAACAAAACTCATGCTGATACGACACAAATCTCTTGGAAATTATTCTTAAGATAGTTTTGTAAATTAGCAAGGAGTTGTTGTTCATATCTTGCTAGAAAACTCTTTTGCGTAATTATACATAAACTTGTGTAATCTGCTTGATTAAAAGTAATTCGTGTACACACATTTGTAACACTTTTCAAAGTGGAGATTCCTCAAGTGACTAAGTCGTTAGTCTGTATACTTGAGAGGGCTACGTTATTTTCTAACACTTAGAGGTTGTAACATTTCTAGATTATTGGATTAAGTCTTTGTCTAAGTCAAAATCACCTTGGTGGGTGGACTGGAGTAACTTTGTTAACAGTGAACCAGGATAAAAATAGTTGTGTCTATTTATTTTTATTCTTTTGTTAGCATTGAAGTTTGAATTTCCGCAAAAGATCATATTTGGTGAAACCCAATTCAAACCCATCTTATTGTGTTTCTCTCCCCTTCAACAACAATTCGTAATTTGGATTCGATTGAGTGAAAGTTTTGATGAATACACAACTACAAATAACACGTCTAACGTCGACCACTTAATACATTTAACCTCAGTTATACAGGCAAGGTAATGAAGTGCGACATGAAAAGTAATCACTTGTCACCTCGGTGTTTCTAAAACCGACATTAGAAATTAAAAGGTCATGGGTTTGATCCTCATCAAAGGCCATGTAATGCATTTAACCTCAATTATACAGGCAAGGTAACGAAGGGCAACATGAAAAGTAATCACTTGTCACCTCGGTGCTTCTAAAACCGAGGTTAGAAATTAAAAGGTCATGGGTTAGATCCTCATCAACTGCATTTTTTTTATTTTCTAAATTTTGTTGTGCACGCCATATACCTTTTGGTTGTATTTAAAGACCGAGGTAATAATGTATTCATTTACCTCGATTTTAAGTAATAACTGAGGGATAAAATCTCATTTTTTTGCTTGTATCATTTTCACTGCATGTATCATTTTCACTGACCTGTATAATTTTTCTTATATCATTTTCATTGGCCTATATCATATCATTATAAGTCTATTAACCAATGAATACCAGTTTTACATTGTTTTAAATCTTAGTTTCACCTGTCTGTAATATGTTTTACACAGAAACTACAAAATATGCGACAAAATTGGAACATATCATATCATTTAAACTAAGGTTAGAAATTTACATTGTTCTGATCATCAAGACAGAATACACACATTTACATATTTTCACAAAACAAATTAAGAAATTTACACACTTACAACCAAGAAAAAACTATTGTTTTAGAGAATCATAACAAGATAAAAAGACTTTGGCCCAACGTAATCGGATGTCATCCATATCTTCTTTTGAGTATGATGTTTTGTTTAAACTCCTATAATTAGAACAAAAAATAAATTATGATAAGCTAGCAACAACATGAACTTAAGAAAATATGGATTAAGTTAATATCTTATGCTTCATTCATCCATTTGTAATGCCTGTGGAGACAAATATAGAGCATATATCTCATAACATAGTATCCATGTGAATGGCTATCGGGTTGTTTTCACCACTACATATAATTTTCATATATTTATATCATACTAATACACACAAATAATATAATGTCAAAAAGCACAAGTAATATAATTACTTTTGGAGAAACATAAACTTGTTTTTTACCAAGTACATTATGTTCGAGTGCATTTTACTCCTCCATCACTCTACACATGTCGGTTAAAATTAAACATGAATAAAGACTATTCAACTCTAAAGTTAAAAATAATACCACTTGCCCATTCAAAGCGTTAACCACTTCTCCGGACAGTTCAAAGTGGAACGAGCAAAACACAACTATAGTATTTTTCTTGGGACAAATAACAACCAGTTGCCAATGTTCACTGGATAAACATTCAGAATAATTAATATGTATAAAATTGATTTTAAATGAAAATACAAATTAATATTGATCTTACCTGGATCAGACCGGGGGGGGGGGTGTACCTGCAAGGTACTCTGACGCTCAAGTAAGAAAGGGAGTAAGCAAGTATAGAAAAACAGGTGAGAGTTAGAATATGTTGTGTAACCCGACCCTCTCAAGTGAGAGGGTATTTATAGTGAGCCCTCAGCGCGGGGCCAACGGTTACTTGCATTGGGCTGGATTGCCAGGCCCAATCCAAGTAACTATCAGGGCTTACGTGGCGTAGTGAAGACCAGCATGTGGTATTCGCCCTGGTGTAACGGTCCCTAAATCTCCAGAAGTAGGGCAGACCGATTCCTTCAGGAGTGGGAAGTTACAAGAGAACGTGTCCTCGCGGGGAGGAGCACGTGGGTGTAGGGCACATGCTCCTGTCCAACAACCTTTACCTCGCGTGCCCGACGTCCAAGAGGACTGGGACGTGCCCGACACGGATGTGGCTTTGGCCTTGTTGGGCTTCCGCTGGCCATTGGGCTTGGGCCTGCCCGACAGCGAGGTATGCGCTGGCCCAGTCCAGAACAGGAGCCCCCCAAGTTGTTTCTCTGCGGTGTCAGAGTAATGACTTAGGGATCAACACCATGTCGAGGAAGTATCCCGTCGAGGAAGGGATTTTGAACGAGGAGCGGTTGGTCAAGCGGGCAGAAATAAGTCAAATCTCTCGTGCTAGCCAGGTTGAGTCTAGGCGACGTTGCGGGGATACGGGAAGCTTGAACCGAGGAGAACAGAAGGACGCGTATTGGGGAATAAAGCGACATGCGTGGGAGAGCGTGTGCCACGTGTCGCATCTCATCATTGCCTAGGGCGGCTACGCTAGGGTAGCGTAATCGATTGCCTAGGAGCCCTCGAGACTCGTGAGACCCTTATAAATAGGGCCCATCTCGTTTCATTTCCGTTTTCACTCCCCTTTTGCTCAAACTTTCCCCTCTTTCGTTCTCTCTTTAACCACCGTTCGCCGCCGCCGATAGCTGCACCGAAACCCTACCGGAAGTACATTTGAAGTAAGTTTCTCTCTTTTTTCCTCTTTTGCTTGCATTTGTAGGGTGAATCTATGGTGAACTGATGAAGTTCCCATGGAAATCACGAAATATCCGGCAAAAACGGCGGAATTTCCTAGTTTACTCGTTGAATCTCGCGGGGAGAGACGATGAAATCCCCGAGGACATGAAGAATGTCCCGTGGTCGTGAGATGAACATCTCTCAGTTCTTTTGTTGAGTCTCCCGGGGATAGCTGACGAAATCCCCGGGGACACGAAGAATGTCACGGGGACGTGGGTCGAATATCTCAGGGTCCCGCCCAACGCCGCTCCTCGCAGACCTAAGGATGGTCGCGGGTTTGCGTTTCCCGACGTTCCTTCCTCGCCCTTTCACTTGATCAACGGTGGAGGGGTGGATTTGATATGGGTCATCGAATTCACCATTTCCTTCTGCTTTTCAGGTAAATGGATGTATTGCAAGTGGCCGAGGGATCTTTAGATACTTACGACGAGCCCGACTCACCTATGGCAGAGACGACCAGCGCCGGGGAGAGGTCACCCGACGACTGGGCCTGCGAGGAGGCTGTAAACATGATCTCCCAGTTTATTGATTTGGACGAGGCCGACATATTTTGCACCGTCGAGCACCGTCTAGTGGGTTCATCAAAGACGTGGAACGTGTTCAAGCCTTTGTCACATCATCGAATATGCTCGACATATAGCGGGATGCGGTTTCCTGTATACGAGTTCATGTTCGACAAGGCGGGGTGGCGTTTGCCCTTCACGGATTTTCAACAGTCAGTGTTTGTCTGGCTGCGTTTGGCCCCTTCTCAACTCCACCCCAACTCTCTCGCTTTCATCAGGGCTTTCGAGCTCGTGTGCAAATACCTGAAGATCGGGGCGACTGTGCCCCTATTTTTTCGCATTTTCCATCTTCAACAGCAGGCCGTCGACGGCAAGCATGGTTGGGTGTCCTTCAAGCAGGTGAGTAGCCTGTTTCACACTTATATGGACTCTGTACGAGATTTTAAGTACTGGTACTACCTCGTGAGGCCGGTCACACTTGAGGCCATAAATTCAGTGTACCATCGGGTCGTCGAAGAAGTAGATGGGCGGCGAGAGGAGGCCCTTGTGCCCAGGTTCCCGTTGTTCTGGACTGAAGAACACTTCAAGAGGGGAGCGGACAACTATATTATCAGCCCTGGTAAACTCTGTGAAGGGGATCGCTTGGCTCACGAGGCCATAGTCAAGTTCGTCGGTGGGTTTAACAAAGCCAAGTTCGTGACGCCGAACGGGGACTTCCTTCCGGGCGACGACGGAGAGATCTTAACGAAGCGTCGATTGATCAACACTAGGGCTCTCCTCGAGATGTTTTCTGACGAGGAGGCTCTCGAGTTGTTAGGTGGGGTGGCCTCCCCGACCTGCCTTTCCCTCCGTCCTACTTTTCGAATTACTGACCTCTTTGTTTTCTGTGCAGGTAAGATGTCGAGTACCGAGGAGCGTCTCAAGAAATTGAAAAACACCCATGCTTCGAAAAAGGGTCGGTTCGAACAGCTCCGAGCACAACATCCTGCCACGACTTCAGTGCCCACGGATTCTTCGACCTCTCCCCAAGGGAGTCAGTCTCCCTGTAGCCAAGGGTCTCCGAAACGGCAGCGCACAGACGGGCAGGTGGACGTCAACCTGACGGTTGAGAACAGTCCTCCCTCTGAGAAGTTCATACTTCCTCCTTGTCACTTAAGGCCCCACTTCTTCTCGGGTGCCAACTCTCCAGGTATCCCTATTGCCGAAGTCCAGGCCGTCCTGGGTGCTCCTCAAGCTTCGAGGAGGAAAGCCTTGCTTGAGGACTTGTCCGCCATTATGCGAGTTTGTTCGACGACTTTAATCTTGAATGACGAGACTTGTCCAGCATCCGAGCTGACCGAGCTGCAAGAGAGGTTCCAGTCCGTTGTTGTCGAGGTGACAAAAGTGGGCAAGGAGCTGGCTGAGTGTAAAGAACTGAACCAAGTTCAGGCCGAGTGTCAGAAGCAGCAGACCGAAAACCTGAAACAGATTGAGGAAAAGTGGAGAAAAGTCGAGGAGAGAAGGAAAAACCTCTTGGAGAAGGTCGCTAAATTGGAAGATGGTGCTCGCCCCGCCGAGGAAGAAACCGAGGAAGATAGATTGTTGACGTCGCGGGCAGTGTTGATTGCTAAACTCCGAGAGACTGAGCAGGACAACCTTGTGGACGCTGAAATAGGCTTCAAGAATGTTGTGCAGCAGCTTCAGATCCTCAACCCTGGCCTCATTACGGAGGGAGCCCACTCCGACTACGACGTGGTTGATGGTCGAATCGTGCGGCCGGTGGAAGAGGAAGAGGTTGACGGGGACGCGACCTGGCGTGAGCAGCCAGAGGGGACGGTCGCGGAATAGGTTCTGTTTTCTTATTTTGCTTGGCCTGCGAGCCATTTCATTTTGTTTCTTTTGTTTGCCCGGTCTGCGTGTCAAGGGCTTTTGGAATACTTGTAATATTTGTACAATGGGCTTTTTGCCCGGATTTATATTTTGATCACTGCGTTTATATGTGTGTGATGTTTACTTGTTTTGTTTGTGTGTGATGTTATTGTATTTGCTATACTTTGTTTATTTTTATCTAAGTATAGAGATTTTGAGGCTTGCTCGACTTCGATAATCCTCGACTGCGTGGAGAGCTGATCGAGTGGCCGGAAGTGTATTCTGACCTTCAACGAGGCTAAGAGCTCGGTCGAGGTCTTAGCTTCGTGGCGTGAACTTCCCATCGCGAGCTGGGTGTTCTGCCTGATTGGTACAACGACGACGGAGCTCGATCGAGGTATCCTCGTCGAATCAAAAGTCCTCGTGCACACAGAACTCGGCCTTTGATCATCGTGTTCTGTATAGGGGTGTCGCGCTTGTACCCTAGTGCGTCCCCGTAACCGCGATGCTAGTATGTCGCGGGCAGTTTTAACTGTAGTACTGTTTGAGTTTCTCAGTGTTCCATGGTCGAGCAAGTTCTTCCCCGTGCAGATTTTCGAGGAAGTAGGCTCCTGTCACCGTTTTCGCGCGGACGCGGTACGGGCCCTCCCAGTTCGCGGCGAGTTTGCCTTCCCGCGAATCTTTCTGGTTCCTTCGTAGGACGAGGGTGCCTACTTGAAAATCACGTTTAACAACTTTGTCGTTATAACGTAAAGTTATTTTCTGTTTAAGTGAAGCTTCTCGGAGAGAAGCGCCCGAACGCGTCTCCTTGACGAAATTGAGCTCTTCCCTCAGGGCTTCGTTGTTCGCGTCTCCGTCGAGGGGGGCTTCCATCCTCCTCGAGGGTTCCCCGATCTCCACGGGGATCACCGCTTCTGTTCCGTGGGTTAGACGAAAAGGGGTCTCCCCGGTCGTGGAATGCGAGGTTGTTCGGTAGGCCCAGAGGACGCTGTATAGCTCCTCGACCCACCGTTGTTTGGTGTCGCCTAATCGACGTTTTAGTCCTCGGAGGATTACTCTGTTCGCCGCTTCGGCTTGCCCGTTCGTTTGAGGGTGCTCGACCGACGTGAAGTGCTGCTTCGTGCCCAGTTTGGTGACGAAGTCTTGGAAGTTCCTGTCGGTGACAATAGCTTGGGGCACGCCGAATCGGGCGAGGATGTTCCTTTTGTAAAAATGTAGTATGTTGAAGGTCATGATTTTGGCCAACGTTTCCGCCTCGATCCACTTCGTGAAATAATCCACCCCGACGACGAGGTATTTATTTTGGTACGATCCCACGACGAAAGGTCCGAGGATATCCATCCCCCACCATGCAAACGACATCGGAGAGGATAGTGTTTTGAGATCGTTAGGAGAAGCAAGGTGCATGTCCCCGTGTCGCTGGCATCTATCGCACTTCTTGACGTGTTCCTTGGCGTCTTGTTGCATGGTGGGCTAGTAATACTCTGCCCGAAGTGCTTTACAGGCTAACGATCGTCCACCGAGGTGATGTGCATTGATTCCCTCATGGATTTCCTGGAGTATGCCGGGGACCTTGGTCTCCTCGACACACCTGAGGAGGGGAATAGAAAACCCTCGCCGGTATAGCTTATCGTCGACTATCGCGTACGAGCACGCCCGCCGCTTCACCATCCCCGCTTCCTTGGGATTTTCGGGCAGTTTTCCCGTCGTGAGGTACTCGTATACCGGGGTCATCCAGCAATTGCTGTCCTCGATGGCGTTCACGTCTGCCGCCGGAACGGGTTTGTCGATGCTCGGGCGGGAAATCACTTCTTGTATGACGGATTTGTTTCCGCCTTTCTTCTTTGTGCTTGCCAATTTGGACAAGACATCTGCTCGAGTATTGTGCTCGCGAGGGATGTGGGTTACCTCCGCGGAGGTGAATTTTTTCATCTTTTCTTTCACCAAGGTCAAGTATTCGATGAGGCTGTCGTTCTTGGCCTGGTACTGTCCTCGGACTTGCGAGGCCACGAGCTGGGAGTCAGTGAAGATTTTGACCTCCTTGGCACCGAGGTCCTCGGCCAACCGAAGCCCGACGAGGAAAGCCTCGTACTCTACTTGGTTGTTCGACGTCAGGAAGGATAGTTTGAGGGATACCTCGATCAGGATGCCTTCCTCGTTTTTGAGGATAATGCCCGCCCCGCTTCCCTTCGTGCTGGATGCTCTGTCGACATAGATCGTCCACTTTTGGGATCCGTTGGTCGAAGGTTCTGGGACGGTCATCTCTGCCACAAAGTCGGCCAATACCTGAGCCTTCAGGGCTTTCCTTCCCTCGTATTGGATGTCGAATTCGGCGAGTTCGAGCGACCATCTGAGCATCCTCCCTGCCATATCTGGTCGTCCAAGGAGTTGCCTTATATGCTGTTCGATCCTCGCAACGACAGTGTGGGCTAGGAAGTAATGGTGCAGCCTCCTGGCTGCGGTGACGAGGGCCAGGGCGACTTTCTCTATCTGCTGATACCTGAGTTCGGGGCCCTGGAGGGCCTTACTCGTGAAGTAAATTGGTTTCTGCCCGTCCGGGGTTTCCCAGATGAGGACGGTGCTGACCGCTTCACTCGTGATTGTGAGGTACAAGAACAGTGTCTCCCCGTGATCAGGCCGTGAGAGGACCAGGGGTCGTGATAGGACTTGTTTTAGGTGGAGGAGCGCCTGCTCGCACTCTTCGTTCCATTCAAACGTCGCTTTTTGTCGAAGAAGTTTGAAAAACGGGAGCGCGTATTGTGCAGACTTGGCGACGAAGCAGGAGAGGGCGGTGAACATCCCGTTCAATAATTGTATTGACTTCTTCGAGTCCGGAGTAGGGATCTCGGAGAAAGCCCTACACTTGTCGGGGTTGGCCTCGATTCGTCGCTCTGTGAGGTAGAAGTCGGGGAACTTACCTGCCCGAACTCCAAAGGTGCATTTGTCGGGATTGAACCTCATGCGGCATCTCCTCACTATGTCGAATACCTTCTTGAGGTGCGTGGCATGGTCGACTTCCTCCTTGGATTTGACGATCATGTCATCCATATAGACCTCGAGCATGTCGCCGATTTCGGCCCAGAAAACCTTGTTCATCATCCGTTGGTAGGTCGCCCCGGCATTTTTCAGGCCGAAGGGCATTACGTTGTAGTAGTAATTGCCCGACTCGGTCATGAAGACCGTGTGTTGTTTGTCGACCTTATCCGTGGGAATTTGGTTGTATCCCGAGTAGGCGTCCATGAAGGATAATAGTTTGTAACCTGCAGATTTGTCGACCAGCTGGTCAATGTTAGGCAAGGGATATCAGTCTTTCGGGCATGCCCGGTTAAGATCAGTATAGTCAACACACATCCTCCATTTTCCATTATTCTTTTTTACGAGTACAACGTTGGATAGCCAGGTTGTGTATCTGGCCTCCGAAATAAAATTCGCCTCTAGGAGGTCTTTTACAGCTTTTTCAGCAGCCTCCACTTTTTCGGGAGACTGCTTACGCCTACGTTGAGCTATGGCCCTAGCGGTCGGATCTACTGCGAGCTGATGGCAAGCCACCTCGGGGTCAAGGCCAGGCATCTTGGAGGCGCTCCATGCGAACAGATCAGCATTCTCCCGGAGACATGCCTTCAGCTGCTCCTTCGCCAGTTCGGGGATCCCGGTGCTAATCTTCACGTTACGGTCGGGATCGTCCCCGAGGGCCACGAGCTCAAAGTCTCCGTCTGGGATGGGGCGCGTTGGGTGGAGAGGCCGCCCGTTATTTTCTGCCTGGAGGTCAAGGTCCGCTGCTCCGCCCTCTTCGTGCTCGTCCAGGAACCTGCTGTCGAGGTCAACCGCGTTGACACGCGAGAGAGGGCTCTGTACGGTATCCGTGGCTGGCTTTGCTCTGGTCTTGGGCTTGGTGCCGATGGAACTCATGCCTTTGATCGCAGCGTCGAAGCACCTCCTAGTCGCGTCTATGTCCCCGTGCATCATAACTACACGTCCCCTGGCCGTGTAGTACTTCATCTTGAGGTGGACCATTGATGGTACTGCTGTGAGTTCGGCCAGGGTGGTCCTCCCGAGGATGCAGTTATAGAGGGATGGGCATTCAACCACCAGGAAGCGGGTCTTCACTTGGCGGGTGGTGTCTTCGGCCCCGAATGTGACCATCAGTTCAACGTAGCCCCATGGTCTGGTGGTGGTGCCGTTGAACCCCTGCAGATCTGAACCGACGTACGGGGTCAGATGTCTCTCGTCGAGCTGGAGAGTCCCGAACAGATGGGCATACATGATGTCGACCGAACTTCCCTGGTCGACGAGGATCCTTCGAACGTCAAAATTCGCCATCTGTGCCCTGACCAAGAGAGGGATGGTGGCATTGGGCGTTCCGCCTGGGAGCTCTTCAAGGTAGAAGGTGATAGGGTTTTATTTCCCTTGCACCTTCCCGAGAGTAGTGGTCTTCGCCGATGTTGCGGACTCCAATTCGTCAAATTTCCGCTTGATCGACCCGACGGACACCTTCTCGTAACCACCCCCGGAGATGACCATAGTCTTGGGGAAACCTTCCCATGTGCTGCAGGCAGCGACGGGGTCTTCATGGGGGAAGTTTGCCCACATGTTGTAAACTGCTTCTTGGCCCTCGATGCCTTCGGGGACAAAGAAGTCTTCGGGTCGAGTGACGCTGAGGGCGACCTGAAGCCGACTCTCGTCGGGAGGGGGTGTCGTTTCCTCGACGTTTTGGGCTTCCCGGGAGCTGGGACGAGGAGCGCCATTCTTTTGGGCGTATTTCTTTAAGTGCCCTTCCTTGATCAGGATCTCAATTACATCTTTGAGATGGATGCAGTCCTCCGTGACATGTCCACGACTCCGGTGGAACCTGCAATACTTGGACTTGTCCGTGTTTGATTTGGGGTCGTTGGCTTCGGAAAGCGGACGCCTCCTTTGAGAAATTCCGAGTTGGAGCACTCGAAGAGGATTCTCGCGCGGGGAGCGTTGAGCAGGGTGTATTCCGTGAAACGGTCAGCTGGTCCGCGCAGTTCACGAGGATCCCGGGTGCGATTTTCTTTCTTCTTTTTGCCTCCTCATCGGGGAGGAGAGTCTTCTTCTTTGTGGCCGTGGGGGCCTTCCTTCCGCCTCGACTCAAGGGCGATCTGCGCTGCCTCCGACTCCTCGAGCTTGATGTACGACTGAGCTCGTTGGAGAAGGTCCTCCAGACGGCGAGGTCTACGGAGGCCCACAGACTTGGCAAAATCGGATCCAAAACGTAGTCAGTGGATGATTAAATACTTCTTCATGTCGTCGGTCGTATGAACCTCGACAGCTTCCCTGTTGAATCTCTCAATGTAGTTCCTGAGATATTCGTTCTTCCCCTGGAATATGCTCTCTAGTGCAGCTTCCGTCTTTGGGTGTCGACGAGACGCTGTGAAGTGTTTGGTGAAGCGTTGTCTTAGTTGCTTCTAGGATGTGATCGACCCGGGTGCCAGACCCTTGTACCAAGTCATGGCACCCTTCCGCAAGGTGGTGGGGAAAAGCCTGCACTTAATGGCTCCCCTGACGTTTCTGAAGTCGAGCATGGCTTCAAAACTTTTGACGTGATCGTCGGGGTCGGCCAGGCCGTCGTAGGTCCCCAGTGGCGGGGGTTTCTCCATGCCCGCGGGAATTGGGGTGTCCATGATCTCCCATGTTATGGGGGTCCTCTGGTCGTCATCATCGCTTCCGGGCGGGGACCTCGAAGGGGATCGGTGATGTCAACCAGGTTCTTGTCATGGAGGGGAATTCCTTGAACGGTTCCTCGGCCTCTCCTCGGTGGTCTTGGTCTCCTTGGTAGTTGAGGAGGGCCTGGGCTCCTTCCGAGGCGAGGAACGACGGCGCTTCTGGGAGATCGCCGGCTGGGGACGTTCGATGTGCGGCCGACGGCCCTCGCGCACCGGCGAGGGGGTTCGAGATTCTTCTGAAGGAGTCCTTCGCGGGGAAGGAGAACAGCGAGGCGAAGGTGGGTGACGATGTCTTCGCGGGGAAGATCGTCGTGCCCGCCCTCGCTCGAGTGCTTCGATTCTGAGATTCTGGTGCATGATCAGCTGGTTGGTCTGATTGACCAAGGCAAATATAGCCACAGTGCTCGAATCTGCATTAGACGGAGGAGCAACTGGCTGAAAGACGGCTTGTTGGTCGTCCTGGCGGGCGGCGTCGTAAGCCGTGTCTTGGGAGTCTGGGGAGGCGGTCTGCCCATCTCTTACATTGCCTTCTTCGACGTTGAGGGCAGCAACGTCCTCACAGTGGTTTCCGTTCTCGAGTTGCGCGAGGACGGTGTCCAGAGCTTTGTTCGCAGACGGGTTATTGGCCATGCCAGTGATGAACGAAAGGATTGATTTGGTTTATCGTTGAAGGAAAAATGGGGAAGTAATGTTTCCCACAGATGGCACCACTTATCTTACCTGGATCAGACGATTGTTCAGTGGCCAGCAACGTCGTATGGACTTCAGCTCCGGTGATGATGATACGGCGGGGGGGGGGGGAGGGGTGTACCTGCAAGATACTCCGACGCTCAAGTAAGAAAGGGAGTAAGCAAGTACAGAAAAATAGGTGAGAGTTAGAATATGTTGTGTAACCTGACTCTCTCAAGTGAGAGGATATTTATAGAGAGCCCCCAGCTTGGGGCCAACGGTTACTTGCATTGGGCTGGATTGCCAGGCCCAATCCAAGTAACTGTCAGGGCTTACATGGCATAGTGAAGACCAGCACGTGGTCTTCGCCCTGGTGTAACGGTCCCTAAATCTTCGGAAGTAGGGCATACCAATTCCTTCGGGAGTGGGAAGTTACAAGAGAACGTGTCCTCGCGGGGAGGAGCACGTGGGTGTAGGGTACATGCTCTTGTCCAACAGCTTTTACCTCGCGTGCCCGACATCCAAGAGGACTGGGACGTGCCCGACACGGATGTGGCTTTGGCCTTGTTGGGCTTCCGCTGGCCATTGGACTTGGGCCTGCCCGACAGCGAGGCAGGCGATGGCCCAGTCTAGAACAAATATATACTTACTTGCGGTAAAACGGGGTCAAATAACAATCTTTGATGTTCCCTTTCAATTTATCTTTTAAGTAAAGAAGGATACTGTTTCCTGTCAAACCATGAGTAAAACCAATGTGCGTCGAATCTAAGATGCAATACTTGTTTTGAAGTTTCGTTTCAACACATAACTCATGGATGTGCAAGAGCAAATTTTTATGTTAAAGTAGAAGAACGTATGAATATAAATAGAGATCAACATAAAAATTAACTTACGAGGACCAAATTTGTAATACGGAATTGTCTAGGTACACATTTCCCGACAAAATTTCATGGACATAAATCCTAGAAAGTACGAATAACTGAGTTGGATCATGAGTTAATATAATACCCATGCATGGGTATGGAATACCATCAATAATCATTTTTAGTCTCTTAATGTTATCTACTTTTGACAGTGTGGGTTCAATACTGCCCTGGTTGCAGAAAAACTTTTTTTCGTGCTTGTACCACCTGTAACTTTCTGAACTTCATTCTCTCGAATTTATAACTGATTTGAATTTGTGTAGCTTAATAGACCCAACAAATTCAATTTTTCCATCATAAAAACAACATAAATACAGTCTAAAATTAAAATATGCAAACAATAATAACAATAACATACAGCTTATACCTCAAGCACATTGCGGGTACACTTCTCAGGCACCTTCTCCTCAATCATCCTCTCTCGCTCCTCCTGCTCCTTTTGGACACTCTTTCGCACCGTCTGCAAAAACCTCTCCCTCTCCTCCTTCAACTTCCTATCATGCTCTTCCTTCCACCTCTTCTTATCCTCTTCAAACTTCATTTTATCCTCCTTCAACTTCCTATCATGCTCCTCCTTCCACCTCTTCTTCTCCCCCTCAAACTTCCTATCCCGATTCTCCCTTTCCTTCTCTAACTCAATAGCAGTAATCTCTTTAATCTCTCTCTTACGCGTTTTCTCTCTAGATGATTTAGATGGTCCAAAAAATGCCTTGAAGGCAACACCTTTCCAAGACCACGAACACACCCAAGATGTCCTCGGTTCCAATCGCTTATACCAAGATGTCATGACGATCTTGTGAAGTGAAAAGGTCGGCTTCGATTTATTTAAATAGATCATCCTATAACACATATAAAATTTCATCTTTAACAAATTGACTTAACTAAAATAAATAGTGTTGAAAAAGTATCTACTTACCATCCATTGAGCCACTCCGCACATAGCATTTGATGTGAACTCGTCGTCTTTTCTTTGACGTGCCCTTTTCATTTCTCGTGGTGTGATAGTGGAAATGGAATGCGATCGAGACTTATAGAACCTCCCAACTCTTCATCCCTTTATTTTATTTTTTTTCCATCATTTTATTTTCAAGTTTTCGATGTCTTCCACGAGACAATCTATGTAGATAGATGTTTTTAGCTCGGTTTTCCTTTCCTTTTTGGCTCTTTGCCAAGAAGGCGGGAGTGGTGCGAGACTCTTCAAATTTCTCCCAAACATCTTGATCAATATATGAATACACATCGTATGGAGGCTTTTCTTTATCTTTTCCATGTTTAATATAATCACGGGTGAGCTGTATCTTAAAGTCGCTTCAACGCTCACCACAATATGCAAGCATCTTCTTTTTCACATTATTATCATCTGGACTAACAATGAACACTTCCTATGTTTACACAATAAGGATGCCATTAGTATTAAATAAAAAATAAATGATCATATATACTTGCAAACAAATCATAAAATACCTGAACATCTTCCCATATGGCGTCTTTCAAGTCCTCTTCAGCATTGTGTCAACTATCTATCAAAATGCTCACTTTACTTCTACCTTGTAACACAATGTAACCTATAAAATCGGCAGCATGTTCACCATAAGCCATGTCGGTTGTAGCATCAACTGTAACTGGGTAGCGAACACCGGTTTTGTGGGTTTTTTTCACCTTGGTATACATTGTGGCACCTCTAGTTTTTCTTCTGCGATTTGTATTAACAAATGTTGCAGCAGATGTTGTATGGGAGGTGCTTGTCGAATCGACCATAATTATCAAGAGACAAACACGTAGAAACAAAATGATCAAGAGACAAACATTGAAAAACAAAATGATATAAACTCATTTCAGTGATATATAACTCGTTCTGGTGATCTATAACTCATTTCAGTGAAGAACAAACATGTTGAAAAATGATATATGTTGACGAAATGACATTTGATGAATATCTCAAAATGATCAAAAGACAAACTAACGTAAAATCCTAGACAAAATGATCAATGAAAAATAAAGTGATATATAACTCATTTAAGTGAAGAACAAACCTGTTACGAAAAGGACATTTGATGAATATCTGTTGGAAAATGAGTGACGAAATGACATTTGAGCGTTGATAGGTAAATGAAAAATTATAAAGTAGCTAGATTGTAGTTTGAAGTATTTCATGCAATATATGTGCACGTCGGTTTTATATAAAATCCAACGTGACAATATTAATTAAAAATATAAAATATAAAAAACACCATAGCGCCATATTCTGGTAATTCAATTAAAAGATATATAAATTCAGTTTTTTTGTTGTATAACCGAGGGGTTTGAACATATCAAATAAAAAAATAAAATAAAAATTTGAAAATAGTATTTTGAAATTGATTAATGCAAAGTATATTACCTCTCAGTTAGACCATGTAGCTGAGGTAAATACTAATAAAAAAATAACAATGATAAAAATGGAACTTGGAAAAACGCCAAGTGAGAAATACTAACTAAACAACTAGAAAAAAAAATATAAAATGCAATGACTGGGTGTCTAAGTGAGCTCCCTTATAGCTCCATTCCATCGCTTTTCTTAAAAACCGAGGTAAATGGTTATTTATTTAAAAAAATGAAACTTGGCGCTCCCAGTACCTATACCCTCGTTTTTTATTGTTCGAGGTGTTAGCTTCATCATAAAAGGCGTTATTTGTTGTAGTGATATTTTTCGTGTCTCTCATTTTGAGACCGCCAAAGCTTTGTGGGGTGCACTAAAAGTTCCCCACGAGTGAACTAATAAGGTCAAACAAGCTAGGATAAATACGTTAAATCAAAAGTTTAAACTATTTCCCATGAAGCATGGTGAAACCATTGTCGAGATGCAAAATAGGTTCATACATCTTATTGATCGCTTGAAGGCTCTAGGTAATCTTATCTCCAATGATATAGCTACTAATAAGGTTTTGATATGTCTTAATAGGGAAGTACAACCCAAGATCGTCGCGATCAAAGAAGCAAATGATCTTAAAATAATTAATCTCACAAATTTGTTTGACAAGCTAGAAGAACATGAGCAAGAACTCTCTTGCTTGGAAAAACATGAGAAAAAGCATGAAAAGAAGATGAAGAAGAAGAAAGGTAAAGGCAAGGAGGAATAAAAGAAGTTCGTTGCTTTAAAGAATTCAAGTTCAAAGTCCTCAACTAATTAGCAAGGTGATTGTGAAACAAGAGATGACGAGAATTCAGATGAAGAAGATATAGGACTCTTTATGAAAAGATTCAACAAGTACATTAAAAGAAATGGTGTAAAGTTCTCAGACAAAAACCTCATTAAATTCAGAAGACAATCAAACTCATCAAAGGAAGATGATGACAAGAAAGGAAGATCAAGACGTTCATGTTATAATTGTGGCAAAGCCATACATTATAAGCCATAGTGACCGTTGATAGAGAAAGAGAAAAAGAAAGGTCATCACAAGAAATCTAGCAAGCCTATAAGAGCTTATATTGCCTGGGAAAGCGATAGCGATTACCCAAGTGATGAAGAAGAATTAGCAAAGTTTGTCTCTCGGCCTACTCTCATGGAAAAAAGAAAAATAATGTAAGTCACTCTAAATATGAACATGTTGATGAATTGTCTTATGTTGAGTTGCAAAAAGCTTTTGAAAATCTACATAGAGAAGCCATAGATGTTTTCAAAAAGTTAGCTTCAAACAAAAGAATCTTTGCATATTTAGAAGCTAAAGTTTTGGAAACCGAAAAGAATATGGAAGCTCTTAAGCAATCTATGGTAAATCTTCAAAAAGTTAAAGACGAGGACGATGAACCTTTATGGTTTGGTTGCGAAACTTGTCATATTTGGCAAAGAGAGGTAAACACTCTTAAAGATAAATTGGACAAGGCATTACAACCAAAGGTCACTTTTGTTATTGATACTACTAAATATAAAATGCCTTCTCACAATCCTTATAGGAGGTATACTTTTATTGAAAAGGATCAAAATAGCAAAGGTCACTCTTCTCATCATTTAACTTGTCATTTTTGTTGCAAAAAAGATCACGCCATTGTAAAATACAAGTTTAGGAAATTTCTCGTGCTTAAAGGTATTTTTCAATGGTTGCCTAAATGCAACCAAGGTTTCACTCACCCCCAAGGACCCAATGAAGATTTGGTACCTAACACTTCTTGTTGATTCTGTAGGATAAATGTCTTGGCTCTATGAAAAGAGTATGAGATCTCGTTTGTAGTTACTCAAGACATAATACAGGTGACATCTCCTTATTTCTTTGACTTTGTGGCAAGGAAGAAGAGTTGTGTTACCAAAGGCTTAAACATGTAGTGTTCCTTAATTAGTAAACGTGTGTAAACTACTTGTAATGCTTCCATCCAAAGAAATGTAGAAAAGGTGTTTCATTTCATGCAAAAGGCTTATCTTTAAGAGACATACTCATGAGCATTGAATAAAGGATTGATAAACCTAAGACGATGAAGCTTGAGAAGGAGTAAGAAAGTTATCATGAAAGAGATAAGATTGAAAGTCCAACGAAAAAGGTTGATCATCGAATCAATAATTTTTTCTTTCGTGGATTCATTGTAAATTACATTATTGGATACTTTGTCAAAGTGAAAGATGGTAAGATCTTTGTTGTTATTGGTTTGTGGCACGTTTTGCAATTAATCCAACTTTTGTTTGAGAGTTCCTTGTGGAATGCATGTGCATCCTCTGTCCTTCGTATGTTGAGGTTATATCATTTTAGTTTTCGCTTTGTAAGTAAGTTTCCTCTTTCACTTGTTTATGTTTTAAAGGTATGTGATATATTGTGTGTATGATACATGTTATGAGTGTTCATTTCCAAAAATTTCAAGTGTAACCATTGTGTGTTTCATTTAATATGCTTATAGTGACCTCATTCATAAATATCTTCACATGTGATCTATATCTTTTATTATATCATGCTTACATTTGTGTGCCTACATGTTATTGGCTAACAAATCTTGAAAAGCTATCATATGTATGCGCCTCTCATCAATTAGTTATGCATAAGTTAAGTTAAGTCTCTCAAAGTCACTCAAGACTCATGTGTGTCAAAATTTTCAAGTTTTGGACATCATAGGCCGACCTGTATGTCGTATAGGTCGGCACATGAAAGTAATCTTTTGAATTATTCAAAGGTTGTTCAGTATGTGTCGACACATGATTACATAGGTCAGCACATAAGAGTATTTTAAAATCTATTAAATTCACTTCAGTATGTGTCAACCTGTAACCTTTTTAGGTCAACACATGCGTTCAGAGGTAGCTCATAAGTGTCATTTGAGTCAAATTCATTTCATTTCACCTCCTCTCTCATATATGCATCAAAGTTCTCCTACTATTGAATCTTGCAAACTATCAAAATCACCATTATCTCTTGTTAGATTCATTCTCTTTATATCACATTTATCCACATTTCCAACATATCATTAACATTCTCATCAATTTTTCTCATTTCATCTTCAAAATCCCTCATTCACTCAAATTCTCCCAAAACTCCAAATTCCCCATATTATTGGTTGTTTTTCACTTTTTTTGTATGAGTTTGAAGTTATTGGTCTGAGTTGAGTTTGTGGGTGATCAATAATCTCTTAAACTCCTTCACTTCTTGTTCACACATTTCATCAAATAGCTGGTGTGCAAAGTTTGTTAGCTCAATTCTCCACGGCAGATAAGTGTTCTAAGTCCAAGGGTGATGCTAAAAGAAAGGGTAAGGCAGTTACATCTTCTACGGTTGTAGACTCTTCATTCTTGTTAGTTTCAAGAAGATGTATTAAGGAATTTGAGGAGAAACATCAACACCGGCTTGTTGTGAAAAAATTCATTTGGAATCCTATTGTGGTTGGTTGCTTGGATATTCCAGAAGTTACGAGTCTTGTTACACATCAACATATTGATTACTTCCCGCAGCTGGCTCAAGATTATAATGAAGACCTCATTCGTGTATTCTACTATGGGTTACATGATAGACGGGGCTCATGCTTCAAATTTACCATAGTAACACTGTTTATGAGTTCACTAATGATCTTTGGAAGTCTTTGTTTGGTATTACTATTGTTGATGCTGATGAAGATGATGAAGCTTACTTGTTGGTGACGACTACCAACATTCATATGCATTTTAAATTGAATGTTCATGTGAATGAGCTACTTAGAGCTCCTCGACCCGATAATTGTTATAACCCTATTATCACTGGTCAATTGAAGATGGTTCCTAGAATTCTGCTATGGCTAATGTCTCATGTCTTGTGCCTAAAGAATTGCGGGTTCTCAAGAGTGGACTTTGTTGAACTTCATATGGCCTATATTCTGATGAACAAGGTCAAAATTAATTGGGCACGCTACTTTGTATCTCGTATGTTCTCCATTAAGGAATGCAACAAGGGAATCTCATTTTGCTATGTCTCTTTGATTGCCAAGATTCTCAATTACTTCGATATCGGTATGTTGAATCTTGTCTACAAATATTCAGCTCCAATTCAAGAGTTTTCTCAACATACTCTCACCAACATGGGCTATTTTTGGGATATAAATCGTCGATCGTAGTACTTCCGTATGTGTAAGCATGGTTGAAAGATTTATAATTTTGATGATCCAATCGAGTTTGAGGATGATGTTGTTGAGACACGTATGGTTGATGATTTACAAATTGGTGCCTCTCACGATGTTCCTACTGGTGATGTCTTTATGCAAGATGTCACTCATGTGGGTGCTCCTGGTAATACTTCTGGTGCTGGTTTTGGTGATTCGTTATCGATCATGAGTATGCTTCAAAACATGTAGCTAAGGCAAAATAAGCGTTATACGGAAGATTGTAGGCGGCGAGATGTCTTTGAGGATGCTCAGGTGGAGAGATTGCGTCTGATGCAAGAACACATGGCTACACAAGATGCTAATTTAGCTTTTGCTTCTTATGCGACATAAAGTCTTGTGTCTATGTGCAATGATATGAATGTAAATCATGCAATTGCTATTGCTAGGATTAATCATATGATATCGGCCCAAGAAGAGGATTCTAGTTATTATGATCGATTTTACTGAGAAATGTGTGATTTCTTGGGCTCTCACTATCATAATGATGGACAGGGGTGATATAGGGGAGAAAGACCAATGCTTAGGGGTCATGGACGACGATGAAGTATTGTGTTTTTATGTCGTTGTCTCATGTCTTATAGTGCATTTCTTTAAGTCTAGTTTGTGTCTTTATGCATTGTTCTATTACTGGTTTGTTTTGCCTTTGGTTATGTATTAAAAATGTTACTAATTTGTTTTCTTATGAAATAATGGTGGTACTATGTGTATTGCCTGGAATTAAGACTTTTGTAATGTTGTTGTGTTATTCTTTATCATGTGCTCATGACTATTGTAATGTTGTTGTGTTGTTCTTTATCCTGTGAGATGTATCTTGCGTATATGTGAGTGCACATTTTTTTTTCAATTGCCTCTATTTTGGTAAATTGTATATGAGCTATGTTATATCTATGTGATACTGCTAATGTGATTGTCTTGTCTCTTTTTTATGTTGTTAAAGGGGGAGAAGTATATGCAGCTATGAAGCTATGATGTCTACATTCAGAAGGAACCTTCATGGACACAAAAAATGCATTCGACTCAAGTTTTGCCATCATAAAAAAAAGGGAGTATGTGAATGCAACTTTCCACTTAGGTGTATTTTGAATGATGTCAAAACTACCGTTAGCGTTTAAGTACATTGGACCGCATCATTTGAGTCTATTTGTGTATCCTACTATTATGGAACATGACAATATGTTAAAAAAGGATTAGAAAATATTCATGCATCAAGAAATGGCTTTATATGCACCAAAACTCTATTTTTATGTGAAAAATTGTCCACGAGTCGACACATTCACGTTATAGATCGACAATTAGAAGAAAATTTCTTCTATAGGTCGACACATACGCTCTACAAGTCGACACATGTGCTACAATATTGAAGCATGTAGGCTCTGTTAGATGTGCTGCCTCCACAGGTTCACACATGACCTGTATAGGTCGGCACATGACTTGCATAGGTCGACCTATGTATCAAAAATCTTGAAAAATTGCATTGTTTTTAATTCCTTTTGCTTCATACTTGCTCTCATATATATACCTGCTATATGCATCATTTCTTTTCAATGATTTTGGTAAAATCATAAACTAAACTTGGAACATACTAAAAGTCGTCGTCATCTTCAACCTTGATTTTATGCATACACGCAAACAAAGTACACATAATGATTCATTGTTTGGGTGCCATCTATAATCAAGTTGATAAGGTCTAATTTAGCTTGTGGTATTGTAAATTGGGTTGAGATCTTAAAGGGGGTTTCAAATAAAAAAACCAAGGTGGGGTTTTCCTTCAAGATCAAAGTGTGGATATGAAAATTTTGGACAAGATTACTCAAGTTTGGATTCGATCGAGTGTAGGCTTTGAAGGGCTGCGGTTCTTGCAAAGGAGTTGTGTGAGATAGTGGATCATCTTGGTAAATCTTGGGTTTGAACAATTTACAATTTGGATTCGATCGAGTGAAGGCTTTGAAGGGTTGCGGCTCTTGTAAAGGAGTGGCGTGAGATGATGGATCAAATTGGCATTGTTGGGTGACTTGATCACGTTTGATCAAGGGAAAAGAAAGTGTTATAATCAACATCAAACTTAGGGTTTGCAGGGTTAGATTGCTACATTTATCTTGTATATGCATTTTGCTAAGTAAGGTTAATTTTGTTATCTCAATTCGAATTTGAATTGAGGGCAGACGTACCCATAGTAGGCTGATTGGGGAACTTCCTAAACAAATCCTTGTGTACTCTCTTTCTCTCTCTCTCTCTCTCTCTCGCTCTTATTATATTTCATTAGCAAATTGTCGTGTTCATCATTTGTGTGATTAATTCTTTTAGTAAATTGCTTTGAAACTTGTTTGAAAATGTTTTGTTGAGTTGATCATAACCATTTTGATTGTGGTTGGATTTTAAGATCAACAAAACTATACAAATTTCCAAACTAATTCTATTGCGCTCAAGGTGTTTAATAATTTTTCGCAATATTGTTTTTGTTTGATTTTTCATTGGAAATAGATTTGCTTGTTAAGGTGCTTTCTAGTGATTATGATTAAAGTGTATTGATCAAAGTTACTTGTCATCATCTCCGGTTTGTTTTCACATACGCATATCAGAGCATTTCGATAGCGGTTCAGATTAGACAAATCGATACAAGTTACTTCCGCTAGCTAACATTTTTTAAAATAGTTTTTGTTATCTAATTTTTTATTGGGGATCTATTCACCCCCTCAAGATAAGTCCCCTTCGTCTAACAATTCAACTATTTGGGCTATGAGACTTATACATGAATGATTATTCTATTATTAACCATGATATGATGTTTGCGTTCGTTGAGAGATGGCGCTTTGAGACATCATCTTTTCATCTTCCACATGGTTAAATGTCCATCACATTGGACAATGTGTCATGTATATTGCATCTTTCGGTCAAGGGAAGACTGTTAGACCAATCTAGGATTATTAGAGATGAGGCATTGGAGCTGATGGTGACCTATCTGGGAGCTGACACAGTGGATGCCCTAAAGAAGATGGAAGACATCTGAGGGTGTCATACTAGCTTTGATTCCTAGAGACTATTGTTCTTTTGGTTGGCTACATTTGGTAAAACAACATTGGGTAATACAAGATGCGTTTTTGGTGAATATGTAACATGTGGGACAAGATGTTCCAGCATGTGTGCAGCATCTGTCCTCATTCTGGAAGACATATTCAGTGAGTTTTTCTAAGCGGAATTCTGTTTAATTCATGGAAGATCTGGTGCTTATGATTTGTATCTTTTATCAAGATGTTATTTAGTAAGATTTAGTAAAATATTTATTAATACCAAAACAACTTAAATGAAGATTAAATATTGAATGAAGATCAAATCAAATTAAATATTTGTGTGGATGGTTTTAAAGCAAATCAAAATTGGTTGTTCTAAAATCTAATGCCCATTGGAAAAAATAAGAAGATGGATTGTTATTTAAATATACTCATCCATACCTTTGAAGACACACAAATCTAGTTTTGAAGATCTAGTGTGCTAGGGTTTTTGTTCTTTGAGTCTTTGTATTGTTGTTGGTTGTAAACCTTTAAAGAAACCTAATCATAATATTCAAGGCATAGAGGTGGATTACTAGTTGAGTTGTAATTCAACATTTCTAATATTTTAAAGTCCAAGCACAACACTCTCACCAGAATCATACCAACACAAAGGTGTCCTACACACCATATAATGCCTCGAATTGTGCCATTCCAATACTAGAATGGAAATTATTATTGTAGGTGAACTCAACCAATGGTAAGTAACTGTCCCAATTACCTCCCTGCTCCAAAACACACGCTATCAGAAAATCCTCCAGAGACTGAATATTCCTCTATGTATGGCCATCTATCTGTGGATGATAAGCAGAACTCAACTTTAGTTAATACCTAACGCCTCCTGCAAACTTTACCAAAACCTTGATGTGAGTCTCAGATCTCTATCTAACACGACACTAGAAGGGATACCATGCAAGTTAACAACCTTTTCAATATACAACTCGACTAACTTCTGCAAAGAATATCTGATCTTAGTCAGAATGAAATGAGCCGATTTAGTCAGTCTATCAACAATAACCCAAATGGAATCACATTCTTTTGTCGTATTTGACAAACTTGTCACAAAATCCATGGAAATGTTGTCCCACTTCCACTCGGGAATACGCAACGGTTGCATCAGTCCTAACGACTTCTGATGTTCAATCTTTGACTTTTGGCAAGTCAAACACGCATAAATGAAATCAGAAACATCCTTATTTATTCTTGGACACCAAAACATTATCTTCAACTCTTGATAGATTTTAGTAACACCGAGATAACTACACAAACCACTCTTATGACCCTCCTCAAGAATACTCTTTTTAAGATCTGGCACGTCAGGTACACAAACTCTGTCTCTGAATCTCATCATATCGTTCTCATCTATCCTGAAATCACCTCCTTTAACTTGGCTGATTAACATTAATCGGTCGATCAACTCCAAGTTAATTTTCTGACCTTCTCGTATTTCTTCAAGGATACCACTATTCAACTTTAACATGCCAAACTTCACAATGTTAAGAATCTCTTCACATACCAAACTCATATCTTTTCATTGCTTGATTAACTGCAATTATGGAACCATAAGCATCGACATATGCAATGCCTTTCTGCTCAAAGCATCAACTACGCATGAGCCTTATCAAGATGGTAACTCAAACCAAAATCACAATCCTTCAAAAATTGAGCCATCTCCTCTGTCTCATATTTAACTCCGTCTGATTGAAGAGATACTTCAAACTCTTGTGGGCAATGAACACTTCAAATCTGGAACCAAATTGATAATGCCTCTAAATTTTCAACACGAACACCATGACTGCCAACTCTAGATCATGTGTGGGATAATTCCTCTCATGAAATTTTAACTGCCTAGAAGCATAAGCCATAAACTGACCATTCTGCATCAACACACCATTTAATCCCATCTTCAAAGCATCACAGTATACAACAAAAGACTCACTTAGACTTGGAAAAATCATAACTAGAGCTGACGTCAACTTCTTATTAAGTTCCTTAAAACTCTCCTCGCACTGCACATCCCAAACATAAGTTTGACCCTTTTGAGTCAAATGAGTTAAAGGCAATGCCAAATTCCAAAAGCCTTCAATAAACCTCCTGAAATAAACATCCAAACCTAAAAAACTTCTGATTTTAGTAACAGACTTCAGAGTCTCCCACTGCAACTCTGCATCTATCTTCGATGGATCCACTGCGATGCCACCACTACATAGCACATGACCAAGGAAACTCGATTCCTTCAACCAAAACTCACACTTACACAACTTCACATACAACTTATTTTCTTTTAAAGTTTGCAACACAACTCTTAGATGTTCCCCATGCTATTCATCAGACTTAGATATATCAAAATATCGTTGATGAATACAACCACAAACTGATCTAAGTATGAATGTATTATTCTATTAATGTACTCCATGAACACTCCAGGAACATTATACATACCAATCAACATCACTAAATACTCATAGTGACCATATCTCAATCTGAATGCAGTCTTCAGAATATCATCTGACTTCACACGAATCTGATGATAACCCGAACGTAAATAAATCTTGCTAAACACTCAAGCACCAACCAACTGATCCATATGATAATCAATTCTCGGAAATGGGTACTTATTCTTGATAGTAACCTTGTTCAGCTATTGATAGTCAACACACAACCTCATGCTACCATCTTTCTTCTTAACTAACAACATCGGTGCTCTCCACGGAGAGACTCGGTCGAACAAACTTTTTCTTTAGCATATCCTGTAACTGTTTCTCTAGCTTACTCATTTCTGAAACAGGCATCCTATAAGGAGCCATCGACACAAGACTAGTACCATGTACTAAGTCTATAGCGAACTCCACCTCATGTTCCGGCGGTAAATCCCTGATGTCGTTTTAAAACACTTTCGAAAACTCACATACAACAGGTAGATCTGTAATCATTCTATCGCTTTCCTCACTCAAGGATGCGAGCTAGAGCTGTCAAAATGGGCTACCAAATCCTAAACGAACTGACTCTAGTGGGCTTAGGCTTTTTAGGGTTGGGCCAAAAAGGCTCGTTTTTTAATGAGATTGAAAATTACTACCTGAGTCTGGCCCTAGATGGGCTTCGGGCTATCCGGCCCTAAACAAGCTTTTTTTACAAAAAAATTAAAATAAAAAATTCCATAATAGTTATTATAAATAAAATTTAAAATTATATAATTTTAAACATAATACATTTTTAAGTACTATATTATCTTTTATAAAGACTGTAATGTGTTTTTAAATACAATACATGTCTAAATTGTATAAAATAATATTCGAATATTTAACATAAGAGAAACTTATAGAATACGAGAAAAGAGTGTTGATTATATTAATGTATAATATTTAAAAGAGAAAGATTGAATAGAATAGAGATACAATTTAGTGAGGTGAGAAAAATTAATATGTTATTTTGAAGTAAGAGAATATAAGTATTAATAATTTTTTTTTTAATTTATAACGATTTGGGCCTAATGGGCTAGCCTTAATGGGTAGGGAAGGGCTAAAAAACCTTGAAAAATATGGGCTCTAATTTTAAGGCTCAAACCCTATGATTTTCCGGGCCTGGCGGGCCAAACCATATGGGCTAGCCTATTTTGACAGCTCCAACGCGAACACCATGAACACTTGAGCACTCTCACTCAAGGACATCTCTACCTTCCTCACGATCATGAAAGATAAAGGGCCTTAATGTGACTGTCCAAATGAAAGAGGATGAAGCAAATAGAAAAATTAGACACTGGTTGAATGACATGATTTGAATTGGTATGTGTTCTGGACTGGACCAATGGCCAGACACGGCCCAATCCACTTCTGCTCCGAAGCGGCCCAAATTGCCTAAGTCCAATCCACGAAGGGGCAAAAGTTACCTTTCTGCCCCTCTAACCGGGCATGGATTGCATCCCACCTCCCTAGAAATAATGCCCGTTACGCACGGCTCATCCGCTCTCCGAGCAGCTATGGGCAGGTGCCCGAAACTATGCCTATGCCCGACATAACGGCTAGTTTCGGGCACCCTGCCCGACATAACGGCTAGTTTGGGTAGTTACCTATTCTTTGGGAAAACGGTTATTTCGTCCTGAAAATAGGAGCGTTGGCCACGCGCTGGGGGCTCTATATAAACCCTCTCACTTGAGAGGGTCAGGTATCAAATATTCACCCTACGAACTAACACTTTGTACTTGCCCATTTTCTCTGACCCTTTCTTACTTGAGCGTCGGAGTGCCTTGCATGTACACCCCCTCCTCCTCTCCATACGACCAGCATCCCAGACATACTTGGTGGCCCACTTTTACAGGATCTGATCCAGCCTTCACGATCAGTGGCGCCGTCTGTGAGAATCATTGTTCTCCCCATCTTTCTTTCCCCGGAAACCAAAGATTAAAACAATTTTCAAAGATCATCATCATCATGGCCTCTTAAGATCACGCCAAAGGTGCTCTACAAACCGCTGTCCTCCCTGTCAACAAGACTGACGTTGACGGCCAATCATCTCTTCTCTGAGATGCCTATTTTATGAGGGACGGAGCCACAACTTCTCTTTCCCCCACCCCTGCTGACCGCAATCACGATCAGCCTTCGCTGGACATCCAGCCCGTTCCTGTTCCGCCCAACACCGACCCGGCCGTGGCAGCCCTCTTGGAGGCGATCAACAAAACCAACACCCTGATCCTGCAGCAGAACGAGAGGATCAAGGCGTTAGAAGAGTCCAACCGTCCAAGATCCCCTCCTCCACAGAGGAACCATCGACGATCAAGGAGCCCGCATCCCCGGAGAGATATTTACCGGAGACTGCGCCAAGAGCCTGACCCTCGCGCCGCCCGGAAGCGTGACCAGGTTTCCCCGCGTGACCAGTCTCCCGGCCACAAGAGGACTCGAAGGAATGAGCAGTCTCCCCTGGTCAAGTCTAAAGGCCGGGCCCGTTCACCGTCTCCTCGAAGGAATTGCTCACCTTCTCCTAGAAGGAACCACCCCCTTCTCCCCGAAGGAACTGCCGCTGCGAGCGTACCCTTCGGTCCCCGTCATTCACCAGTTTTAGCAGCGACGATGAGCCTCGCGACCCATTGTCCTAGGAAATCTTGGCTACCCGTCTCCCTAAGGGCCTGGAGAAGCTCCCGTCACTGGGCACGTACGACGGGACTACTGACCATCAAGTGCCGACTATTTCCGACCATGCCCCGAAAAGGGGCAATGGCATGGTACAAGCAGCTGCCCGAAGAGTCCATTACCTTGTGGAGGCAACTGGGCAGAATGTTCTTGCGGCATTTCACAGCTTCTCGCCGTCACCCCAAGACTGAGGCCTCCCTCGGAGCCATAATCCAAGGGAAAGACGAACCTCTCCGCGCATATATCGAGAGGTTCAACAAAGAAGCAGTACAGGTCCCCACAACAGACGAGATGAAAAAGTTTCTGCTCGAGCAAGGGCTCCGCCCGGGCTCCGAGTTCTCTAAATTCGTCGGTCTCGCACAACCTAGGAACCTAGATGCCCTCCTCCTCAAAGCCCAATCACACATTCAGTACGAAGAGAAGGTTGCGGCCAGCAACGTCCGAGCATCACGCCATCAGGAGAACGCTCGGACCTCCAGAGGTGAGGAAGCCTCAACATCTCGTCGAGGCGAACGGAGGCGCAAGGACCATCCTCGTGACTCCCACGACAACAAGGGGCCCTCCGGGCGATTCCACGAATATACCGCCCTGACCGTCTCTAGGGAGAAGATATTGTCCGAGTGTGCAAATTCCGAATTCAAGCAGGCAGGGGTCCGCTTCCCCAAACAACTGCCGGCCAGACCCAACGCAGACAAATCAAAATACTGCCGTTTCCACAAGAGTCACGGCCACACCACTGAAGACTACATCCATCTGAAGGATGCTATTGAGATACTGATAAGGGACGGCCACCTGAAACAGTTCGTGAAGAAGAAGGACACTCCTCGGCAGGACGCCCAGGAGTCCAAGAAGATAGAGGAGGAAGTACCCTCCTCAGAAGAAGCCAACATCCAGGTCGCTATGTCCATATCGCGACCAGAGGACTTCTACGTCCCTGACGGGCTCAGCGCCCCTGCTTATTTCGCGGCCCACAGCACGTGGGAGACGTTTCCCTCCGCCATGGTTATCTCCGGCGGGGGCTTCAACAAAGTCACGGTGGGCTCCGTGAAACGAAAATTCGAGCATCTGATCAACACAAGCTCTAATAAGGTGACCACGATCGATCAGGCCCAGAATGACTCTATCCCCATCTCCTTCTACCGGGAAGAGCTCCTCGGGGGATCCCCAAACTCGAGCATACCTTTGCTTGTTAGAGCCCGAATGGCGAACTTCGACGTTCACAGAATCCTCGTCGACCAGGGCAGCTCGATCGACATCATGTACTCCCAGCTATTTTCAACACTTCAGCTGGACGAATCACACCTTACCCCCTACGTAGGGTCTGATTTATAGGGATTCAACGGATCAGTGACCAAGCCTTGGGGATACGTCAAACTGATCGTAACCTTCGGATCAGCTGAGACGGCCATATCCGTCAAGGTACAATTTCTGGTGATCGACTGCCCATCGCTTTACCAGTGCATATTCGGAAGACCAACCCTGGCCGAGTTGGTAGCAGTGCCTTCAACGGTCCACCTCAAGATGAAGTACTACACTTCAAAAGGGATGGTCGCCACCCTCCACGACGATATCAAGGCTGCGCGACGGTGTTTCGAAGCAGCAACAAATAGGCCCAGTGCCATTGCGTCCATGCCAAAAGCATCGAGCAAGCCAGCATTGCCAAGCAGCTCCGAGGAAGCCAAGCCTCTGCCCCAGGTCGACTCCATCGACCTCGACAGCCGCTTCCCCGAAGAAGACCAATAGGAGGAACGAGCAGCTTCAGCCAACCCATCCACATCGTCCAGCAGCAGCTCCCATCCGATGCGCCCGATCCCGGATGGCAACTTCGAGATCGTTCTGTTCAGCGACGACCCTCAGTGGGGAGTGAATATTAGACCTGCCCGACATCGTGAGGAAACAGCTCAAAGCATGCCTCTGTGAGAATGCCGACCTCTTCGCCTGGAGCGCCGCCGAGATGCCCGACCTGGATCCATCCGTCGCATGCCACCAGCTGACAATTGACCCGGCCATCAAGGTCGTAGCACAACGTAGGAGAAAGTAGTCTCTGGAGAAAACGGAGGCTGTAGAAAAAGCTGTAAAGGACCTCCTCGAGGCCAAATTTATTTTGGAGGCCAAGTACACCACTTGGCTGTCCAACGTTGTACTCATGAAAAAATCTAATGGAAAATGGCGAATGTGCATTGACTACACCGATCTTAATAAGGCATGCCCAAAATATGCCTATCCCCTCTCCAATATTGATAAACTTGTTGACAATTCTGCCAGTTTTAAACTTTTATCGTTCATAGACGCCTACTCGGGCTATAATCAAATTCCAATGGCAATGGCCGACAAAAAATACACGGGCTTCATGACCGAATCGGGCAACTATTACTACAATGTAATGCCCTTCGGCCTGAAGAACGTCGGAGCAACCTACCAAAGAATGATGAACAAGGTCTTCTGGGGAGAAATAGGAGACATGCTCGAAGTCTACATGGACGACATGATCGTAAAATCCCATGAGGAAACCGATCATACTGCCCATTTGAGAAAGGTCTTCGAACAGGCCAGAAAATACAAAATGCGTTTTAACCCGGAGAAGTGCACGTTCGGTGTCTGAGCAGGCAAATTCCTCGGCTTCTACTTAACAGAACGAGGAATCGAGGCCAATCCCGATAAGTTCCAAGCATTCTCCGAGTTTCCTACGCCCAAGTCCAAGAAGTCCATCCAGTCCCTCAATGGGATGCTCGCGTCACTATCTCGTTTCGTGGCCAAATCTGCCCAGCACGCCCTACCATTCTTTAAACTCCTCCGCAAGGAGGTTGCATTCAAATGGACAGAGGAATGTGACAATGCCCTTCTCCATCTGAAACGGGCACTCTCAGAGGCATCAGTCCTTTCTCGCCCGGACAATTCTGAAACGTTGTACCTGTACCTCGCCGTAGCAACCGAAGCAGTGAGCGTCACTCTCATCCGCGAGACACCTGACGGACAGAAGCCCATATATTTCACGAGAAAAGCACTGCAAGGACCAGAGTTAAGATACCAACAGATAGAGAAAGTGGCTCTGGCCCTCATCAACGCAGCCAGAAGGTTAAGACACTACTTCCTGGCCCACACAATCGTGGTTCGAACAGATCAACCCATAAAACAGCTACTGGGACGACCAGACATGGCCGGTCGAATGCTTAAATGGTCGCTTGAACTATCTGAATTTGACATCTAATACAAAAGCAGGAAAGCTCTCAAAGCCCAAGCTCTGGCCGACTTCGTCGCAGAAATGACATTCGCAGACTCCCCCGCGAGCGAAGTGCGCAAATGAACCATTTTCATGGACGGTGCCTCAAGCTCGGCAGGGAACGGCGCGGGCATCATACTGGAAAACAATGAAGGAGTCATCGTCGAAGTATCACTCACCCTGTCCTTCCCAACCTCGAACAACCAGGCTGAATACGAGGCTTTCCTCGCTAGGTTACGCTTGGGCGAGGACCTGGGCGCAAAAGAAGTCGTCATTTGCACAGATTCACAACTCGTGGCCCTTCAGGTCCGAGTAGAATATCAAGCCAAAAACGAAAACCTGACCGAATACTTAGCCCTGGTAAAAAAGGAAATGGCGAAGTTCGCAACAGTAGAAGTGAAACATGTTCCCTGCGAACATAACGTGCGAGCAGACATTCTATCCAAACTAGCCAGCACAAAGAAGAAAGGCGGAAACAAGTCCGTCATACATGAGGTACTTCCTCGACCCAGTATCGAGAGAGCCTCCCCGACCCTCGACGTGCAGGTGATCGGCGACAACAACTGCTGGATGACCCCTGTTTACAACTATCTCGCTAAAGACGAACTTCCTTCCGACCCAAAAGAGGCCAGCATAGTTAGGCGAAGAGCTTGCTCCTACGTCCTGGTCGAAGATAAACTCTACAGGTAGGGATTCTCCATTCCGCTGCTCAAGTGTGTCGAAGAAGAAATGGTCGCACACATCCTGCGCGAAATCCACGAGGAAATCAATGCCCAAATCTCGGCGGAAGGCCCCTTGCCCGAAAGGCCCTCTGAGCAGGATATTACTGGCCGACCATGTAACACGACGCTAAAGAACACGTGAAGAAATGCGATAAATGCCAATGACATGGGGACATGCACCTGGCTCCACCTAACGAGCTCAAAGCAATGTCCTCCCCGTGGCCGTTTGCCTGGTGGGGCCTGGACATCCTAGGACCCTTCGTGGTAGGTTCGAATCAGAACAAATACCTAATAGTGGGCGTAAACTACTTCACAAAATGGATAGAAGCAGAGGCTCTAGCCAAAATAACCACCCTCAACATACTGCGTTTCTACAAACGAAACATCCTTGTAGGTTTCGGCATTCCCTAAGCGATAGTGACGGACAACAGGACGGAATTCACGAACAGGAAGTTTCAGGACTTCGTCGCCCAACTGGGCACGAAACAGCACTTCGCATCCGTCAAGCACCCCTAAACAAACGGGCAGGCTGAAGCAGCTAACCGAGTCATCCTTCGAGGCCTCAAACGAAGGCTGGACGAAACAAAGAAGGATTGGGTCGAGGAACTGCATAGCGTATTGTGGGCATACCGTACAACCCCACACTCTACAACCGGGGAAACACCTTTCCGTATAGCATACGGGACCGAGGCTATAATTCCTGTCGAAGTTCACGTACCCTCCAGGCGGACAGAGTCACCCACGAGGAGATGAACAACGAATCATTAAGAGAAGAACTCGACCTCGTCGAGGAAATCCGAACCGGGGCAGCCCTCCTCGAAGCCTCACTAAAACAAAAAATTACCATCAGGCACAACGCCAAGGTGATACGACGAGAGTTCGACGTGGGAAGCCTTGTTCTAAGAAGAAACCACAAAGACTCTCACGAAGGCAAACTAGCAGCCAACTGGGAAGGACCCTATCGCGTCCGAGCAAAAATAGAAAATGGGGCCTACCACCTAGAACATCTCAACGGGGAAGAACTTGCTCGACCATGGAACGCCGAAAAGCTAAAACAATACTATAGCTAAGGCCCTAATTCTCGGTTCGACCCGTCACGACGGCGAGCGTCAGCTACCGACCACTATGCACGCCTAGGTATAAGCGTCGCATATCAATGAAGCAGAACCCCGCTCAGTAACGAGCCGAGTAACTGCTCGACGGCGGTCCTCGATTGAGCATCGTCGTCGTCAAAGTACCATGACTGGCAGAACCCCAGCTCGCGATGGGACATTCACGTCGTGAACTCAGGCCTCAAACGTGACCTGAGCTCCGCATCCCCACTAGGACATTCCCCGGCCGTCCGATCAGTACCCCTCACTGCCGAACACATCTACAACGAGCAATCCCCCTAAAAGTTTGCATAAGTCAAATACTCCCTATCACGGGCAGACACATATTCACAACGAGCGTGAGTACAGCACTTAGCAAAAAATAAAAGCAAGTAAAACCATGCAAATAATAGAATCGGACACATAATTTAAACACAATAAGTGGCCACTAGGACCACGGCTGTGCTGAATTACATAAAATGGGGGCCATGCTCCCCAAATAGATTACAACAATTACTCGGCACGCAGGTCGGACAAGTTACAACAACAAAAAGACAAACCCCTCACACGTCCATCTGATCGGCAGGCTCGGGCTAAGGCCCCTGGCTCTCCACGGGCTGATCCTCGGCATTTCCTTCAAGAAGGGCGTCCGGCATAACGATCCGACCATCCTCAACATGCGCCAGATAATGGGTACCCTCGACAGAGAAGTCAAGCTCGGGGTTCACCACCAGCAGTTGAGCCATGACGTTTCTGAAGGATTCATCCGCGACGACAATACTGTCATCCTCGGCCATCAGCATACGGGCGACCAGCTCGGATCTTGTCTTTAATTCCTTCACATCTTCCGGCTCATCTTCACCCGGGGCATTGACCGCCCTCAACTGCTGGAGCAACTCCTCGGCAGCTTTCTTCTCCGGCGCCAGCATAGAATTCTCCTTCTTCAACCTGGCCACCTCCTCCTCAGCTTTCTTCTAGGCATCGTCTGCACCCTTGACTTCTTCTTTGAGGGATGCCATGGCAGCCCAAGCAACATTAAGTTCGGACTCAGTTGCAGGGTCCCCTTCAGCATAAACGACTACCATCTCCAGCATCCTAACCAAAGCTGAAGCCTCTTGAGCCACCAACGCCCTCTTGCTCGGGCGGTCCATGCTTTCCAAACGAAGAGACTCTGCCCGAGACACGACCAAAGAGTTCCCCTTAAAGAATTTCCTATCAAGGATACAAGGAGGAAGCTCGAACTTCCCTTTCTCCGGTACCCGAGTGAGGTCCACAACATCAGTAACCCTTGGCCGCTTGGATCACCCGGTCAAAGGCAGGGGAGATCCCCGGGGAGCGGGAGTGGGAGAAGAGGTCCCCGCAGGAGACTGAATTGGGGTAGGAGCACGCGCACCAGCAAATCGAGACTTCAGAGGAACCGCTCCGGCCTTGTTCCTCGCAAGAGCGTTCTTCACAACCCTCTCATGGGCCTGAGGCATCTCACCTGCACAAACAAAAGTCGAACATGTTACACACGAGGAAAGAGATAATGCGAGCAAATCTAAAGTAACTAAGACTACCAAGCAGCTTCTCGACTTCCGCAGGAGTCTTGCACTCCAGGAGTGCCTTGGTGTTAATAAACCGGTATTAAACCCTCTGACTACCGTCCTCCTCGAAGACCGGGTTGCCCTTGTTCGTCCAGCATTCTGCAAGCCGGAAGGAGTTAAGGTACTTCACCAACTCCTCGTACGCCACGACATCCTACCCGTGTAGCTCGTGCGGTTGGAGAACGTAGTCACCGGGCCTCTTGGCGAAATGGTCAGGTGCCCAATGGATGGGGAACTTGTAGATTCTCTGCCCAATAAATTTCCTCGCCTCGTCGCGTAGATCGTACCCATCCTCATCAACCTCGATCTCCCAGACATATGTACTATCCTGGGCAGCTTCAGACACGGGCTCGACAACATAATACAACTCCTTAAACGTCCGTATCGACTCCGAAAATGGTTTAAACAATTAGCGAGGCTGCTTCAAAGAGACCCAACCATACTGCCTCCCCGATAGCTGCCTTTGAAGATGGAAGACGGTGAAGAATAGAGGAAGAGTAGCCTCAATGGCGGGTGCGCGCACACCAGCTCGAAAGCCCGGATGAAGGCCAACGAGTTAAGGTGCAGTTGCGTGGGGGCCAACTTCAAATGCACGAACACCGACTACTGAAAATCGGTGAACGACAACCTTAGACCCAGCTCCTTGAATGCGTACTCATACATTGCAAAGCGGTCCCCGTAGTTCGTGCAGACCCTGTCGTCCTTAGAGGGAAAGTGCACCTTCCATTCTCCCTCTGGCCCGACCTCCGTGAAGACATCCCCTAAGTACGTTGCAAAGGTAGACACATGCTCAGCAGGTTCGGCCACCTCCTATTCCTCCGCGGAACCCTCAACGACGTCCTCATCCATAACTTCCAACTCTTCTTCCTCCCCGACCTCACTGGGGGTACTCGAGGCCGTCGAACTACTACTATTCGAGGAACTTGTTTCTTCTTCGGATGAATCCAAGATAATTTCTTCATCGGGCCCCATCGCCATGTCGATCACCTGAAAAGCAGAGAAGAATGTGAATTCAACAATAAATCAAATCCACCCTTCCACCGCTAGTCAAGTGAAAGGGCCCGCAAAGGGTTGAGGACAACGTCCCCGGCCTAAGCCCTAACATCAAAAGAAAATCTGAAACCTCCCCTCAAGGAGACACTCGAAACGAATCCTCCCCAAACGAGGAGCTTCCCCGCACTCATACCCAGTTTCCTTTTGAAGCTTCGCCGGAAACCGCAAAGCTTCACCGGAATCTGGGAGTATTCGACCGAAAAATTCATCACCCACTCAGAAGTTGAACAATCATGACAGTTACACAAGCATCGCCGTCACAACGATGCCGTGAACCGCCATCCTCTCCAAAACATACTAACACATCCGGCGACATGTCAGAAGTGGAAAAATGGCACGACCACCGTCCACCACCAACAATCACCGGAAACTAATCTATTTCATCCTCTAACCTAGCCTTAACCGCATGCAATCTACCATTGACCACCCAAAAAGAGTTAAAACAAGCTCTAAATCGAAAACTTACTTGATTTAAGAAGACAAAAGTGGCTGCTCGAAGCTTGAAGCGGTGGTCGGAGTAAGCAGACGGCGGTGACGGGCAGGAATGCTGAAGGAGACAAAGAGAAATCAGAGTGAAAAAGTCCCAAATGAGACGGATTTCCCCCTTTTATACAAAGGGGCACAACCAGTAGATGCGCTCGTAGGTCATGATGGCTATCAACTAGCCATCATTGCCTAGTAACTGCTACACGAAGCTCTAGGCACACGTGGCGTCCCAACGTTTCCAATGCTGACTAACCATTAGTCTCCCCGGACACCGGGCAACACGGTCACGGTCATGAATGCCACGGACACCAGAGGTCACGAACACCACCAGTCACGGGCGTCCCGAGGCGGCCCTCCTCGTCATCAAACGACGACCTCACGCTATCTCCCCGTAGCAACGAGTTGTCCTTAAGTCATCACTTTCATGCTCTGGAGCAACGAGTTGGGGGGCTCCTGTTCTGGACTTGACCAATGGCCAGACACGGCCCAATCCACTTCTGCTCCGAAGCGGCCCAAATTGCCTAAGTCCAATCCACGAAGGGGTAAAAGTTACCTTTCTGCCCCTCCAACTGGGCATGGACTGCATCGCACCTCCTTAGAAACAATGCCCGTTACGCACAGCTTATCCGCTCCCCGAGCAGCTATGGGCAGGTGCCCGAAACTATGCCTATGCCCGACATAATGGCTAGTTTGGGGCACCCTGCCCGACATAACGGCTAGTTTGGGTAGTTACCTATTCTTCAGGAAAACAGTTATTTCGCCCCGAAAATAAGACCGTTGGCCACGCGCTAGGGGTTCTATATAAACCCTCTCACTTGAGAGGGTCAGGTATCAAATATTCACCCTACGAACTAACGCTTTGTACTTGCCCCTTTTCTCTGACCCTTTCTTACTTGAGCGTCAGAGTACCTTGCAAGTACACCCCCTCCTCCTCTCCATACGACCAGCATCCCAGGCGTACTTGGTGGCCCACTTTTACAGGATCTGATCCAGCCTTCACGATCAGTATGCATAAGAGGGAGACTTGTAACCGCAAAATGTGGTTTATGTTGTCACAATATCCTTAGTGTCAACACTAGTACCTATCAAATCAATTTTAGCATAACCCTATTTTGTAGCCGCGTATGAGTATCTGAGTGTTATGTTTTCTTTAACTCTTTTTATCTTTATTGTTGCATTACATTGTTTTACATGTTAGATGACTTGCTTGAGGACAAGCAAGAGTTCAAGTGTAGGGGAGTTTGATAACTCAGAAATATATTGTGTTTTTGACTCGACTCACATAAATTTTGTTCTCGATTTTATAGATTTTAGTAGTGTTATACTGGTATTATGCTCATGTTTCAGGTAATTATAAGTGGGAAGCTTCCATGCGAAGAAACAATAAGAAAACTGTGAAAATGGAAGAAGAATGCAACTTCCCTGCTGTCATGATGACCTTTGCAGAACCACGACGATCGTCACCTCTCCAGGTGGTCAACCCATCATGGAAAAGTCAACAAAAAGAAGAAAATACAATTGAGAAGCGTGACGGGTTAGTCGTCAGCCCCATGACGACTGTCAGAGAACTTCAAAAGCGTGAAGGGCTGGTCGTCAGCCCCATGGCGACCGTCATGGAACCCAGCCTCATGACTCGCCAGTCGTCACCAGCATGACGCCGGTCATGCTGGGTCAACCCAGTTTTCTCGCCCACTTTAAGGAAGCAGATGATGTTTTCCTCCATTATATCCATTACTTGTGCACATTTTTATCAGTTACCAGCACTCATTTTGACACTATAAATAGATATTTTCTAGGATAGTTTGAGGATCCAAATTTATTGTAATAATCAGAATTTTATTTTAAGGCAGAAAATCACTTATTGAAAAGTGATAAATTTCTCACATTTGGGAATTATCATAATTTTTAGTCTTAGTTTGGATTCATCTGTTTGTTATTAAGCTGTTGCTATTGTAATCTTGCCAGCGTATTTTTTCGAATATTTATTTCATGCATTTTCTATAGCAGATTCAAGTCTCTATTTTGGAGCAAATTACTAAAATATTGTATTTCATTTATAAAGGTTCCTCTTTTTCTACCTCCTTTTATTTCGTTAATGTACTTGCAAGTTTCTATTTAATATTATTATTCTTACGATGAACTTGAATATGCAAGACACTTATAATAACATTAAAGTAACAAATATGTTCGGCTAAATCAGTCGTGTTTGAAATGTAAAAATTGTCGTACCGAAGGTACTCCATTAAGTTGTAATAATTATAAAAATAATAGAAATTATTTTTTAAGTCTGAATTTTTTGGTTTTAACGATAAAAGTTTACAGTAACAGTTGTAACATTGCAATGCCGATTTCTCCTTGAAATATGAGAAGTTGTATCTGTCTGTGTATAATTTGGAAATTAGTTTTAAAATACAGCGAAATAGCTTTTTCAATTAATTTATGAATTACAAATTTTCAAAATGTTATTTTAAATTTTTAGACGGAAACGTGAAAGTGAGCGTCTGTAAGTTTAAAATAAAGTTTAAGACACGCAAAAGCTAGCGGAACCTTTAGATTAAAATTTCTACTTATAAATAAATTTTCTGTTGGGGGGAGTTTACTAGGGAACATTGATACATAGTGTAGGACTAGACACCTTTTATGAGAGACACACCACTTGTCCACCTAAAACCTTAAGGTGATAGGTGAGTGGGTTCTCCCACTTATAAATGCTCAAGTCACCACATTCCTATCCAATGTGGGACTATTTCCCCACTTACTCACACTTGCTATATTATTCCAACACTCCCCCTCAAGTGTGAGTCCACAATGTTCCCCTTTTTTTATACTTTGTACCGCCGTTGACACATCAAATACACCTCTTCCTTGGGCGTTTCAATTTCAACGGGACACCACTTCCTGGGCTTTTCGATACAAGTAAGTCGGTCCCTTTACGAACCAGGCTCTGATACCAATTTGTTAGTGCGTAAGGCACTTTTAGTGAGGAGAGAAAGAGAGAATAAGGAAATAAGGATTTGTATTATTTAATTGTGTAAATAATGATACAAGTTAGGTCTATTTATATACAACCCTAATTGGGCTTAGGCTAACACAACTTGGATTATATCTAAATATTAAATCTAATCAAATCTAATCATATCAAATCAAATCTAATTTAATATTTCAACACACCCCCATAATCCAAGTTGTCGAACCTACGCTAGTCGATCTGAACTATTCCTAATTTTTTCTCAAATTCAGGATTCTGTCGATCTTCAATCCTTTGGTGAAAATATCAGCCAACTGTGCTTCACTTGAGCAGTGCCTAACTTCAAGTTCACCTCGATTTACCTTTTCCCTTAAGAAGTGAAATATGGCTTCGATATGTTTACTCCTTCCATGTAGAACTGGATTCTTCTCCAGATTTATTGCTGACTTGTTGTCAATTTGCAACACAAGTGGTTTCTTCACTTCGACTTCCATTTCTTCAAGTACTGATCTGATCCAAATTGCTTGACATGCAGCATAGGATCATGCTATATATTCAGCTTCACACGATGACAATGCCACCGCAGGTTGCTTCTTCGAACACCATGAGATTAAGGCACCAAATACTTAAAAGAAATAGCCAGTTGTACTTCTTCGATCTTCCTTATCTCCACACTAATCTGCATCTGAAAAGCAATTAACTATTTCTCCTTTGCCTTCAGAATCTCGTCGAAACATAATTCCAAAATCTGTTGTTCCTTTTAAGTATCTTAGAATTCTTCTTGCAGCTTTCATGTGTGACACTCTTGGTTCGCTCATGAATTTGCTCACTAATCCGACTGCGAAACCTATATCAGGTCGACTATTGCACACATATCTCAGAGATCCAACTATTTGTTTGAACAAAGTTACATCAACTTTGTCTTCTTCTCCATGTTTCTCCAACTTCAAGTTTGGTTCGACAGGTAAGGATGCAGGATTCGAATCATCCATTCTGAATCTCTTGAGTATCTCTTTGACATACTTCCTTTGATGTAACACCATACCTTGCTTCGACATATGAAATTCCATGCCTAGGAAATAAGACAATTTTCCCAGATCTGACATTTCAAATTCCTTCTTCATCAGCTCGTTGAACTTCGACAAGTTCTTCAGGCTATTTCCAATTACTAACAAGTCATCGACATATAAGCAGATGATTGTTATATCCTGTGCTACAACCTGAACATAGGCACCATACTCAGACTTGCATTTTACAAATCCCAATTCGACTAAGTATGAGTCGATCTTCTTGTTCCATGCCCTAGGTGCCTGCTTGAGGCCATAAAGTGCTTTGTGCAACTTATATACTTTACTCACTTCCTTCTGAATCACAAACCCAGGAGGTTGTGTGACATAGACCTCTTCGTCTAACGGACCATTCAAAAAAGTTGACTTCACATCTAGGTGAAATGTCGACCAACCTTGGTTACATGCCAATGCTACCACTAGTTGAACAGTCTCCAGTCTTGCTACTGGAGCAAATACTTCAGAGTAATCAAGTCCTTCTCTTTGAAGAAATCCTCAAGCTACTAATCTTGCTTTATATCTTGCTATCGACCCATCAACATTGTGTTTTAACTTGAACACCCACTTTACTTCGATAACTTTTGTATGTGCTGGAAATTCGACTAACTCCCATGTGTTGTTTCTTTCGATTGCCTATAACTCTTCGACCATAGCTAACTTCCACTGTTGAATTTTTAAAGCTTCATTATGGTTGATTGGTTCAGCAGCTGCAAGTAAAGCAAAATGAACTAACTCGCCATCTGGTGTGACTTCATCATCACCAGTCACTTCATAATCATGAAGTCTTGCTGGACGAACTCTATTTCGCCAAGGTCTTTGGCTTGTTTCAGCCACAACCTCTATATCGGGAATGTCAGCAACTGCTTCTACTTCGACTTCGACTTGATTCTCAGCAATTCCTTCAACTTCGACTTCATCAGTTTCATCGTCGAAATCAGAGCTCATCAATGGCTTGTTAATTGAATTACTAGAATTCCAATCCCAGACAGAATTTTCATCAATCACAATATCGCGACTCAACATAATTTTCTCATTATTTGGATTGAATAGCTTGTATGCACCTGTCTTATGATATCCTACTAGAATCATAGGTTCACTCTTGTCATCAAGCTTCCTTCTTTTTGCATCAGGAACATGCTTGTAACACATAGAGCCAAACACCTTCATATGACTCACTGATGGTCGTTTTCTACTCCACACTTTTTCAGGAACCTTGTTCTTTAATTTCTTGGTAGGGCACCTGTTCAGGATATAAACTGCAGTCGAAACAGCTTCACCCCATAAAGGTTTTGGCAAATTCTTCTGCTTGAGCATACATCTCGCCATATCCACTATGGTTCTGTTTCTTCTTTCAGCAATTCCATTATGTTGAGGAGTATAAGAGCAGTTACCTCATGATCAACACCATGTTCTGCACAGAATTTTTCAAACATCTTCGAAGTGTATTCGCCACCTCCATCAGTTCGCAAAACTTTAATCCTCTTCTCACTCTGGTTTTCGACAAGCATCTTGAATCTTTTAAAGATTTCAAATACTTCGTCCTTTCTCTTGATCACATAGATCCACAACTTTTGACTAAACTCATCGACAAAAGAAACAAAATATCTATTTCCACCAATGGTATGTTCTTCGAATGGACCACATACATCTGAATGTACAACTTCGAGTATGCAGGATGATCTCATTAGCATAGTCGAAACGAAAGAATTTCTGGATTGCTTTCCAACTAAACATCCCTGACAGAGTTTGTCAGGCATCTCAAGACTTGGAATACCAGATACCATATCTTGAGTAATCAGCTGGTTGAGTGATCGAAAGTTCAAATGTCCAAACCTCAAATGCCACAACCAACTATCCTTGTGGTCGACAACAGTTTTTAGACATTTTACTTCAGTCGAACTGATCATGGTCTTAAACGTCCTGTTCTTCGACAACGGAGATTTCAAGACCAAATTGTTCTGGGTGTCGAACAATTTCAATACTCCATCTTTCATGACAACTGAAAAGCCTTTTTCGACCAGTTGTCCAACACTTAACAGGTTGCACTTCATTCCAGGTACATAGAACACATCTCTGATCATAGCTTTCGCTCCATTACTTAGTTGAAAAACTATGTTGCCAGTGCCTTCTGCTTGCAACGAACTGTTATCAGCAAGTTTTATCTTGCTCTTCTTCGACTCATCAAAATCTGCCAACCACTCCTTTCGACCAGTCATGTGATTTGAGCAGCCTGAGTCGAGAAACCAGATCTTGGATTCGACATGGTTATCTGCTACTGCAGCCATAACCACCATACCACCTTCAGAATAATCTGAATCTTGGCGTGCAAGGTTCGCTCCTTCGTCCTTGCCTTTTTCCGATCCATTGTCTTTCTTGTACCAACAATGTTTGGCCAAATGACCCCTCTTTTCATAGTTATAACACCGTATACCTTTCTTATCTTCTTTGTCCTTTCGATAGTTTCCCCCTCCTCTTTTTGAGGATTCAGAAGCTCTATCTTCGACCTGATTCTTGTAAGGGTTCGACCAAGACTTCTTTCCTTGAGTCTTGTCGACTTTGCCTTTGAATTTGTTGGAACCACCATTCTTTTTCCATGACTGAGCCTGCAATGCTTGTATCGAATCCTGAACTCCTTTTCTTTCGACAATCCTCATCTCATACGCCTCCAACGAGCCAACCAAATCTCCCTCTTTTAGGGTTTCAAGATTGTTGGATTCTTGAATAGCTACGATAACGTGATCAAAGTGAGAGGTCAACGTTCTCATTACCTTCTCAACTATCATCTTATCAATTATGGTTTCACCACAACCCTTCATGAGATGGACGAGTTTCTGAACCTTCGACACATATTCTGCAACTTTTTCGTCTTCTCCCATCGACAACAACTCATATTGTCGATGCAAGGTTTGTAACTTGACAACCTTGACTTTCTCACCTCCTTCATAATACTTCACCAGAATATCCCATGCCTCCTTCGCCGTTTCAGCATGAGAGATTCTGTCGAAATTAGCAGCATCGACCGCCGTCTAGATGCAATAAGCAGCCTTGCAATCTTTCTTCTTGACTTCGTTGTGGTTTTTTTTTCTGTTCTTCGGTTGCATTTTCAACCAACATAGGAACACCGCCGGTAACCACTTCTAGGGTATCATGGAAGCCAAATAAGGATTGCATCTGTTTTTTCCAACGGATCCAATTCTCGCCGTCAAGCATTGGAAGGGAACTCAGAATGCTCTTATCACCAGTCATCTTTGCAGCGGTTGATTCACTTGCCTTGGAAACACGATCTCTGACGTGAAGTTCTTGAAAACTCGATCAAGAACAATAACCGGAAGCTCTGGATACCAATTTGTTGGGGGGAGTTTACTAGGGAACATTGATACATAGTGTAGGACTAGGCACCTTTTGTGAGAGACACACCACTTGTCCACCTAAAACCTTAAGGTGATATGTGAGTGGGTTCTCCCACTTATAAATGCTCAAGTCACCACATTCCTATCCAATGTGGGACTATTTCCCCACTTACCCACACTTGCTTTATTATTCCAACATTTTCAAGTAAAAATCAATTAATTTTTGTAAAAGGATTCCAAAGCTATAATGCACACTCGCAAAAGCAGTCAAATAAATTATAGAGTCGAAATTTGGTGTCTTACATGTGAGAGCGGGAGGTGCCTTTAATTTAATTATTTTGCGCAAGAAAATATTTTCATGTTATAATTATAAAATACAACTTAAGGAGTACAATAGGTACACCGTACACGCGAATTGCATTCTGGTCTCCTATTCTTATTATTTACAAAAACAACTTATTTTTCTTTTATTTGCAAACGAAAACACTTATTCACCGCCTTAGATACACAAAGTGACGATTGATAACAGTAATTGACATTGATTTTTGTGTGTTCGACATTTTTTATACTATAACTGATAAATTTGTGCACTTGCGGCACTATTAGGGATCAAGGTCTTAAATTTTCACTCATTCTCTATAGAGCTAAAGTATCTAAATAAAAAAAATTAAAAAAAAATTATGAGAAATATATGAGGTTGCATCCATCTTTTAAAATCCTTTAAAGTCATTTCAATTAAAATATTTATTTTATGAAATTTATTATGCTTTTCACCTACTTCATTTTTGCAAACCATTTATGCATTTACATTCCATTGGTTAATCTTCAAGCATTTAAGTATCAGCCATAAATACTTTACTTTACACTTTTTTTCACATATTATCTTTGAAATTTTTATAAGTTTAATCTCTCAAATGAATCAAACTCTGTAAATAAAAACCAAGCTTCTTTTATCCTCAGAATAACACCTATTTGATAGTCGCCACCTTATTAATTAGTTTTACACTACAAAACATACATATACAAAATGGCTAATGATAAATCATGCATTAGCACATGGCAATTCCATTTTTTCCCCTTTATTCCCTTGCTGATAAAAGAAAGCTAGAAACTACAATATGAATCACTCACATTAAAATTAGATGCAACAAATATGCAACATCTAATGGATATAAAGTCGTCGAATTAATTAGGGTTTATTGGAACCTAGCTCCCCATTAAGGATATTTTGTTTCAAGCTCATGGGGGTGGAATGTTTGAAATTCCTTGTCTTTGTAATTCACTCATTACGCTGTCATGTGCTGGAGCTTTAAGTCCAAGTGGTAGCGGCAACCATGGTTTTGATAAAACGTCTCCAATAGCTGCATCTATGCTCTCATTTGACTGTAAAAAAAAAGAGTAATTAATTACATATAGAAACAATGATCTAGGCCTTCAAATATTATGACATTCATTAACGGAGTGATCTTAAGTTTTTAGAGACACTGTGTTGGTTAGCTATGATTTAACCATGACAAAATAAATATGATAAAGAGGAGGTTTACAGGATGGAAGTCGAAGAAGAGATCGGGACCAGAAGCAGTGCCGGCGGTGGCAATGCTGTGATCTGCTGTGTACATACCATGTGGTGGGATGCCGGGGAGTTGACATCCAAAAGATCTCTATTCATCAAAGAAAGATATCACATTATTTTAGTTAGACAAATCAATAAATTATATAAAGTGAATTATAATGTTTGAGTTTGATTAGAGAGGTAATTAATTACCTGTTGGTTTTGAGAATGCCAAAATGAAGGGTCTTGAGGTGGTGTTGGTGGCCACGGTTGCGGCCACATGTGCATGAATGACTGGTCCATTGAAGGATGTCCCCATACATGTAAGGGTCTAACGTGGTGCAATGGAATCATGGAAGGAGGAGGAGGAGGAGGAAAACCCATGGCGGGTACTGCTGCAGGAGTTGGCCATGAACTGATGACTTCTCTCTTCCCTCCTACCACACCATACACATGTCTTCTTTGATTCCAGTTTGCTGCTTCTGCTTCACGCGCTAACACATGTTTCCTATGGGACCTATATTTCTGCATCCACAATTCAAAAATATGTTACATGTAACAAATAATCATACAAAAATTAAAATTAGTCATTAAAAATACTCTTATTCATAATCAGTGTTGCAACAACTGTATTGATCAAAATCACGAAAGCCTTTAGACAACTTGCAGTTATATAAAACCTTTCATATATGTACCTGAAGGTGGCTGGCAATGTTATGGCGAGTGAGACAATCAATTCCCATAATCTCCAAAATCCTTGAAGGCACTGCCTTATCCAATCCTAGTTGTTCCACTGCTTGCACAAATCTCCTGTGCAATTCTGGTGTCCAATCCACCTGGGTACACAAAAAACCCACAAATTAAATAATAATAATAAAAATATTTTTTTACACAAATATTATTTAAAAAAAATTATATTTTCTCTGCAACTACGCAATTTTAATTATAGATAATTTAACACTACTGCATATTAGTGATTTTTTATCACCATTAATCAAAATTTTATTCTAATCTTATAGTAATTCTGCTTCTATCTGTACAGTTAGGATACCCGTGAGTTTTTTCGACACACTTATCAGAGGCTTTTTAAAGCCTCTTAATTATTAAGACAGTGACAGAACCTTAATGATAAGCTAAAAAGCTACGTACTGCGCATGATGAACTCGACTTTCACTGAATTTAATTACCAAATTAAGATAAACCACCTTTCAAGAATAATATTCTAAACTTCCTTATATATAAACATACCTTGACTTTTCTCTTTCCTTGACCCTGAGGATTCTTAGATTGATTCGATGATTTTCTTCCTTTTCCACCATTTTTCGACAATGGATTCACAACAACAGATTCATCTCTTTTGCTTAATATCTCCTCCGAACCGTGACGACTCGGAACACAACATATTTTATCTTCTTCTTTAGACTGATTATTTTCATCCGCTATCTTGATAGCGGATGAATTAATCTCTGATTCGTCTCCGTAACTAACGGAGAACTCAGCGAAAATCTCTGAATTCATATCCATATCCAAGTCCGGCAAGATGTCTCCGTCGATGTTGATGTCAACAAAGAAATTGTCGAAGTTAATGCTTTCCAATAAATTTCCGTCGACGAATTCACCGGTTGTAATTGAAGTACTCCCCATGGAAAAACTCTCCATCCCTTCTTGGTTTTCATCTTTGTTGATGTTCCTCAATGGTGACACCGCAAGCATCAATACTCTCAGATTCACACAACTCAACCTAGTTACAAATAATATATATTTATAAATATTTTTCTAGCAAACTAAGATTTGCTCAATCATGTGTGCATGAAAATTGAGAAAAGGTTAGCAATGATAGGGTTTAAATATAGTATTATTTAACTTTGTGAGGAGAAGGAGAACATGTATTGAAATAATGGAGAAGAGTTTGGTTTGTAGCAATAATATGATTAACGTTACCACTTTTGGAAATGGTGCCAGAGAGTATGTGGAGAAGGAGATTGGATGAGAACCACAATTTGGTGAGGTTTCAAAAGAGATTTGTTTTTATGTGTTTCGTTTGGGGAGTGTGTGTGCTAGTTGCAGTGTTGGTCTGTTTGCATTGCATAATTATATAATTCTTGTTTGTGGATGGCCTTTTTTGAATAGTCAAGGGTTTTTTTGAAAATAATTCATCACAAGTGCTCTCGTGAGCTAGCTAGTAGCAGCTTTTTGTATTATTAGTACATATATATAATTTTTTTTTATTGATAAGTATAAATGGTGTATGAAGAGACTAGTGAGAGATTTAAGTAGGGTCAGATAAGGCATGTCTGATAATAACAGTATAGTGGTACAGTGAAAGTAAAAGGAGAATGGAAAGGGGGTATATGCCTTTTCTAGTTTTGGAGAAAGAAATTACTTTTGTTTTTGAAATGATAGCATGTATGTACAAGATAAAAATAAAGTAGAAGAGTGAGCTAAAAAAATATTAGAATGGCAATTTTTTTTTTGTATAGTTACACTAGACAAATATCCTTGTTATCCACTGGTTTGTCATAGATTTTGTTAACAATGAATAATATGTTAGATTAAGTAAATAAGCTCAGTCGATTAGGAAGAGAAACATGGAGTGTGATTGGTATGTGTTTGCCGATTGCAATACTATATTATCAAGACAAGAAAGAAATGGTTTAGGAAACTCAAGTTAGAGGCTGTCAGAAATGAATTAATTTAAGGTACTCATAGATAATGATTATAAAAAAAATTATTCATAGATAATATTAAAGGTAGATAAATGTCCGATTGAAACCGACTGATCTATTATTATTATTATTATTATTATTATTATTATTATTATTATTATTATTAACACATTTCTAAAGGTGAAATTCTCCCACTTATCTTCTACAATATCTGAATTCAACCTACACCCACTTTTGGCCAATGCATCAGCACACTGATTAGTTTCTCTAGACGTATGCGAAACAAAAGCCTCATCAAAGCGACTTAAGAGGTCCTCAATCTTCCTGAGCATCTCTAGCTCATCACATCTACTAGATCTACCTTGGTTTAATTCCATAGCAATCTAAGAGGAAACTGTGTTATCTTCGACTCTCCTGAACCCCAAGTCTAAGGTAAACATCAACCATTCAAGAATGCCCCATAACTCTGCCATATAACTACTACAAATCTCCACATTCTTAGAGAAACCTCTCAGCCAACAACATTCCTTATCTCTGATCAGACCTCCACAGCTTGCAGAAACACCCTCAATGCAAGCCTCATCCACGTTAAGTTTCACCATACCAGACTTGGGAGGTGTCGCAGTGAGAATCAGATACCATAGCTATTAAATTAAGTAGGTTCGCAAATCTTAATTCACCACCGGTATTTAATTTATTCAAGGGAAGGAAAAAAGAACGAATAAACCCACAAATATGCAATGCAATGCAAAGCAAAAGAGAATATAAGGTTCGGGGGTTGGTTATACCTAGGGAAGGTGCTAGCATCCTAAGTATCTGTAGTACTCTACAGGAACCTCTTGTTTTATTATGTTATTTATTATTTTGTCTGCTAAAGGGTAAAAAGGTAAAGGGGGAGATACCTAAGGTGTTATTTCTAAGTATGGTCGCCAAGACATAGCATCTCGTGCCTACGTATCTTGACTAAAGAATCCGAGCATTCGTAGTTCCCCTCACAAAGGGTAAACAATGTTTGTTGGTTTTAGGAGAAGAGACAAGTTATCATCTTAAGGAGAATACTCAACTAAACCACCACAAACACGCGGAAGATGGATTTTGTGCTTCACATTGAGAGAATGGCTCCAACTCAGATATAGAATCGACGAGTATGCCACATACATCTCTCAAGTGGAAAAGAAATAAACATCTTTCTAGACAATGTCATGGGGTAGGAGAATTATATCTCGACTAAGGATGACTCATGTCTAATTCTCATGGGAGAAAAGGGAACCTAGTTGTAGGTTGTCTAAGTTAACATCCTAAGGGGACTAACCTAATTTTATGAATCTAAAATAAGATTAAGGGGAAAGTTTAACCTAATGTTATCATGCAAGGATCAAAACCTAATATATAATTCAACATTAAAATGGGATTTAATCACTTAATGAAATATCTTAAGGGAACATGGTAAATCAGAACAAGCAACCAATAACCTTAAGTACCCGGTAGTCATCAGACACATGTATCATAGTATAAATCATCAGGTGCATATTAAGAAACTTATAATACACTACTCACTCCTTCGCAAATGAAAACCAAGGATTAGTCACTAATTTAAATTACAAGTCATTCATACTTTTTCTTTCAAACATTGATCACAAATTTAATCTCACATTTCATTAGCAATTAATCAAACTTAAGGTCAAGATCAAAGTTATAACCCGAATTAAAATCAATTTTAAGATCACCATTTTAATTAAAGATTAAAATTTAACATCCATATTAGCTTCAAAATTAAAAGGAATACCAATAAAAAAACAAATAAGGGTGCAACAATAAAAAACAAAACAACATGGGCTTTTGCCCCAAGCCTGAGTAAAGTACATGAGGAAAAAAACATTTTTTGGGCTCAATCTTCTAAAGCCCATATGTATGACCTGCATATGAAAGGAAATGGAACCAAGCAAAACATAGATCATCCTCACTTTCTCTCTCTCGGTTCAAACTCCCTCGCATTGTTTCCTTCTTTCACAAGATATAAGCATCACTGAAGAGGAATGGAAAGCCACATCTGGGACCAAAGTCCTGCATCAAGGCTTCAAACTTCTCTGGGGAGAAGAGAGCACTTCACTTGGGGATGAACATCATGACTTCACTTAGGGGATTGTTAAGATGAATCTTGCTACTCTATTGGGGATGCGAAAGATCCAATGGGTAAAGAATCAAACTCATGATTAGAGAGACTTCATAGGGGATAAAATAAATATTCACTGCAAACTAAAGTAGTCTGAAAGGAAGTTGTAATTGGAGATGCCCGAGCTGAGGCCTCGCGGGGGATAAAATAAACATCCACTTCATTGGGGGGAAGCTTGGATCAGCATAGCAACTGCAGATGTCAAAGTCGATACTTCATGGGAATGAAATAAACTTCCACCTTGCCGGGGAAGATTGAGTTGTAAGAGATTCATTGAGGAGTGGAATAGCATTCACTTCGCTGGAGAAAGTTGAAGCCAAGGAAATTCACTGGGAACTCTTAGTTCACCAACAAGGGAAATCTTGCATCAATTCTTCCATAACTGCTTGAAGTAGAGATTCACCGGGGAATAGTCGCGACTACCTGAAGTAGAGACTTACTGGGGAATCATCACGCCACTTGAGACAGAAGCTTTTTGGGGCATGGGTGAAGAATGCTATGAGGACAATGTAGCTCTACATTGATGAATTGCATGGTAGCTCTTTATGAGAAGAAGTCATCACAAGAGGATTTTATAGAAAACTTGGCATTTAAAATGCCATAGTGTCTTCAAAATCTTGGAGAGATTTGTCAAATATCGACGTAACTGACCCAGATTGACTGTATTCTGTATAACTGAATTTCCAAACTTGCCCTTCAGGGATGGTCAGTTTGTGGAAGCAACAACTGAGAAACAACTTGCCCCTGTTCAGCAGAGTCTTCAGGAAACATGCCCCTGGATATGATCATCCTTTTTGAAATAATTTGCCATTTATCATCAGAGTCTCAAGTCTCAAATGATTAAGCTCATCATTGCTGTTCGTATGCAAGCTTCTATAATATCAAGTAATGTTAGCAAGACCGGGTGCCCCTTGATGAAATGGACAAAAAAGATCAGACTTAAACCACCATGGGGGATCCTCTGGGATGGCCGGTAGAGTCCTTGTTTGCACCAGATTCTTTTGTACTAAAGCAAAATATAATTCATAATAGGCCATCGGGATCGGGTCAAACTGATCCACGCGTTGTTTACTTTTGCTACGAGATCCTCCACGTTTCTCTCGCGAAATAACATTAGCAACTTGTTCCTTCTTCTTGGGCAAACCCCCCCAAGCTTCTTAGAGTTGCTAGAAGCGTTAATGGGAGCCACATAAATGTGCATTGACATGATTTCAGAAATCACGGTCCTTTGAAGCGGAGTCTGAGAAATATGAGGAGAAGGTTGATTTTGAGTAGCAACCAGAGTTTCACCCAAAGCAGAGATCCTTTCCATACCAGCCCTCAAATTAGTCACTTCCTTACGGACTTCATGGTTTCCTTGCTCAAGGTTATCCATCTTCTTCCTTTGATTGGCCCGAGTACTGTATTGATGAATTAGCTTGTCTCTTAGGAAGGAAGAAGCAAGAGTGAGAACCTGGGATGTAATGCAAATGATGTATGCGCAATGCAAATAGATGCGATACAAAAAGTTTCACGGAACTTAAATATTTACAAACATCAAGGATAGGTATCAAAATAAACTCATTTTTATTAATTAAAAGTGAGGAATACAATTTTAGCACTTCTTACAAGAGTCCTAAACAAAAGCTAAATAAAAGTTAACAAAAAGTCCTAAGGAGATTCTCCTAGCAGCCTCATGTTGAGCTTCTCGACCTGCTCCTCTAGCTGAGTCTTCTCGAGTATGAGCTTATCCACTATCAGCTTCCAAGGAGTTGACTGAGGGCTATAGGAAAATAAATCCTCTTGCGCCTTCCTTTTCTTTCCAGAAAGCGCTTCTTCGGTCTTCATCTGCAGCTATCTTTCGAGTTCTGCATTTTCTTCGTCAACCACTTGATACTTGTTTTTTCAAGCCTATCCTTCTTGTTGTGCTCTGCTCAAAGCAATCCTCAACTTCTCTTCTTCAGACATGAAGTCTAGAGTAGGCTTTTTCTTCAGAGACATGGGTGCTTTATGAGGGTAAGGTATCTTTAGCTTTATGGCCCTATCTCGAACCCATTGGAGATAGGGTTCCAGAGAAACACAATTAGGCTTTCCTAAGTCTTTCTTCCATTTCCTATAAAAATGGTGCCATGCAACCACAATCTTCTCTTTGAGCTCCTTATGATCTTCACCATCTTTGAAGAAGATACTCTCAACATGAACACCATTGGGTTTGTCTCTCAAAGAATATCCTAACTGACGGCGAGACAAGACCGGGTTGTAACTAATCCTTCCTTTGGTACCAAGAAGAGGTACATTGGCAAAATCTCCGCAACTATCAATGATTATTGCCCCATCATAGACACGGTTGTACCAATTAATATCGGAGTGGGTATGAGCCATAATCTTCTGTGACCACCAACCTTTCTTGAGATCCCAAAAAGAATTAGAGTTGGGCAAGTGAGAAATAAACCACTTGTACAATAATGGCACACAACATGTAATCATTCCTCCCTTGTGGAAGTTCCTCAGATGGACAGAATGGTAAGCATCCACTAACAAGGTAGGCACTAGATTCTTCTTTAGAAAGATCTTGATAGCATTGGTGTCAACAAAGTCTTCAAAGCTTAGGAAGAGAAACACTCCATAAATAAGCAAGGCAAGAGTGGCCTCAAATGCATCCATGCTCAGATGATCAGCATAATACTGAGCTTTTCCTATCAGAAAGTTTGTGGTTAATCCAAAGACTCCACCTTTAGTAGTCATGTTGTCTTGAATGTCAGATAATCTCAAATGTGTAGCCTTGGCAATGTCTTGCTCTTTAGAGTCATTCTCCAAGATAGGAAAGGGAGATTCCTCAAGAATAGGCAAACTAACCAGATGAGAATATTCCTCTAATGTGGGCACAAACTGATAGTCGGGGAAGGTAAAACAGTGGTAAACAGGATCATAGAACTGAAGTAGTATGGAAAAAAGTCCATTGTCCATCTTTATCTTCAATAATGATAACAACTTCCCATACTTGTTCTTGAAACCTTCGTGGTCTGTAACTAAAGCTCCCAACCTCCTTAGGTAATCCAACTTATGACTCTTGTAAGTGTACTTCAAAGTCTTTTTTCTTCCACAATCCATGATGATCTTGTGATGTTTGCAAATAGAAGCTCTGAATTCCATGAAACTTTTATGAAAAAGATGCTTATGAATGTATGAATGGATGAATGCACAAACAGAGGTATACACATATTCACATATTCACATATATACATGCGAACAAACAAATGCCTAGGTTTGAAGATCACGAGCATGGAGCGATGGTCTACTGATCGGTCACCATTTTTACTAGTTTTCCGTCAATTATTCGGCATGAATCCATAAAATCGGTAGCACTTTGTTTGTCTTTTCATTGTTTTTCAATTCAATTTTACTTGTCGTATTTTATTCTCGCATTTTATGATTTGTTGTTTTATTTCAATTATGTTGCATTTTATGCTTTAGTTTGGTAGTTTTCTATGGTTTCAGGTCTGAGTGGAAAAGTCCAAAGGACTCGTGCGAAGAAAATGGAAGTTTCGGGGATTTAGAAGAGTTTTTGGAATGAAGCAGAGGATGCCTGGACCTAAAATTCAACAAACATGGAAAAAATATTGGTCAACCAAGTTCCTTGTCTGTACTATGTTGTAGTTCTCTTCATTAGCTTTTCGACGCTTCGAACAGGGACCAAAACAGACTTACGGATCAAAAGTTATGATCGAAACAATTTCGGTTACAAAATCCAGCAAGCTGACACGGCCGGCAGTGTTGGCTGACACGGCCCGTGTCAGGTTTGACGCTGATTCGCTGAATTTTTCCATATTTTCTCCCTATATTAAGTTGTGGGGGCACTTTGGGTATTTCCAATCGATCTGGGTGAATTGAGGCTATTTAGACTTGTTTTTGAGAAGCTAGAAAGGACTTTTTGACAGACGAAATATTTTACGCTAAAGTTTGATGCTATCAAGGGTTTTGGAGAACGAAGATTGTTCATGAGCGGAAGCAATTGAAGATCGTAGTCATCCAATAATCTTGTAATGTCTTACTTTTATTTTGTAATTTATTTTCGCCTTATGAGTAGCTAAACCCCCCAATGCTAGGGGGTGTCCCTGAATTGCATTTGTAATGACTTCTATTTCCATTGTTATATGAGATAATACTTTTTTCCTTAATCTTTTGTTATGCAATGTTTTTAATGCTTTTTCGATCGGACAAATTGAAATTGATTTACGGTTAGGGTTTAGGTCGGACCAACCAACCTAACGCTTTTGCATAATAATATTACAGTAGATATTGCCTAGGAATGAGGATACCCTGTAATAACCGGATTATTCTTGATCAATTATAATGCTTGTGATTCTTTCTTGACCGCTAAGGAATTAGGGTAAAGATAGAATCTCAAAGGTTTTTCCGCTAAGGAATTAGGGAAAAATAGCCTTAAGAATCGGTAAGGTTTGTTTAGAGTAATGTTTCATCGAATAAGGATTTAGAGTTTTTACAGTGCAATTTATACACTTCCTCTAGCATGCTTCTCATATCTGTTTTTAAGTCAAGTTTATAATTTTCTTCATTTTACTATTTCTAGTTATAATTTCAAAACAATTTTCAAAACCCATATGACCTTTTGTTCAATTGAATTACTATAAGAACTTGTATTTCCTACGCAGTCCTCGAGATCGATACTGGGGATAACCCCTATTATTACTACATCGTTAAAATAGTACACTTGCTGAAATTCTGGTATCAGATGTGTGATGTTAAGTGTGATGTCACAACAACACAATCTGCTATATGAACAAGGTAAAAGCAACAGTAAATAACACAAAGAATTGTTCACCCAGTTCGGTCTAACTACCTACGTCTGGGGGCTACCAAGCCAGGGATGAATTTCACTATTAGTAGTATCAAATTACAGACTCAACAATCCCAGTTGACATTAACCTAATTTAATCACTACCCAATGACAATTCTACCTAAGAGACCACTTAGGCATGAGAAACCACTCACTCCCTAAATCACCACAGTGAAACAATTCAATGATTACACACTAATCACCCAACTTGATTTTGCTTAACAGCTTTGATCAAGAACAACACACTCTTGCTTAAAAGCTCTAGAGTGAATACACTTACAACTCAAAATAGTAACACCAATTCCAACATGAATGATTTACAAAACACACACGAAAACTCAAATTGACTCTCAGTCTATGCTCTCTGTTTTTCGCCGTCTTTCAATAAGGGTTGAAGCTGCTTTTATACCCTTCTGACTTGGGCTTGGATCTCTTCCAAAAATATCTGATATTAAAACAAATTTGATCTTCAAATCTTTTTAATAAAATATCTCCAAATCAGCCCTAATGTTGGTTACAGAATCTGCTCCATAATCTGCAAATATATCTGATTGGAAATCTCTTCTCCAAGATATTTGCATCCAATCACTCTAACAGATCTCCTCAAAACTCACTAACACGCGCAACCCTAAAATATCACAAACTGATGTTCTGATGTTCTGATATAGTGATGTCAAGACATCACTTATAACATCAGCATATAAAACTTCAACCCTGCAACAGCTAATGTTAGGAACCAATGTTATGACATCAGACATATGACATCAACATTGTTCAACTTTGTTTTACCAAAATTCCAGCCAATCCAATAACCAACAATCTCCCCCTTTGGCTAATTTTGGCTAAAACAAACTCTGCCATCATCAGAGGTACCTGCAGCGGAAAACTTCAAAAAAAAACTTCAAACCAGCAGCAATCACATAACAAGCTACACTAAACTCAAGTCCAAACTCCCCCTCAAGGCAAGAACCAACATACCAGATGTTCAATCAGCACACTCCCCTCAAGCCTAGAGCCACAGCAGACACCTAGGCAACACAAAGGCTAACATACCTTCTCCCCCTTTTTAGCCACAATTGGCCAACTATTAACAAGATAAGCACTCTACTACAGTTAGTCCTACTAGCTCTCCTTGTCAGTCTAAAGTCAGCACCACTAGACAAGGCAAATCATAGAACAAAACCAAGATAAACAGAAAAGTGCTATTATCCAAGATACATACAATGTGCAGAAACAAAAACTATAAAAAACAAAAGCAGTACTTCAATCTTCACTAACATCAGAACCATCTGCATCATTCTCCTCATCTTCCTCTGAACCTGATTCTTCAATGTTGGCATTCACATCATCTTCAACCTGTTCCAAGGATTTGATCATCTACTCAATTCTCAACTTCTTAGCAGTGCTAGTACTGATAACCACATCAAGATCCTTGCATGTTGCCTTCAATTCTTCAATCAACTCAACTTTAGTACTGGCCTTTTTAACACCAGAACTTGATGTTACAACAATGTTTGGAACATGATTCCCAACAAACAGCTTGGGATGCAAGGATAGAGCTGACTCCCTCTTACATGCTACATCTGAACTGGTTAGAATTCCAGGATGTTGATCTAAGATCATTCCACAGACAAGGGAAGGGAATGCTATAGGCATCTTGATAGCATTAGTGGCACCATGTTTCACAACTTGCTCAAATATGTAATTCCCATAATTGAACTTGACCTTTTTCCCAACAGCATAAATAAACCTTCCTAATCCCACTGCTATGGTGGTTTTGTGATTAGTAGGCACCCAGTTAGCAGCTCCAAGTCTGTGCAAAATAGCATACTTGATACTGAGTTTGCTAGCTGTCAATTTACCTTTCAGTGGCGAAACCTTCACCTGAGTGGTTGTGATCTCTTTACATACATCATTATCAGTCACTTCTAGTTCACAACCTTCTTGATCATCTCTTCCCAGATACTTATTGATGGTACTAGGAGAGAAATTAATGCACTTACCTCTAACAAACACCTTCATGAAGTCCACACTTCGTTTATCAGCAATGTCTATGGGAATGTTAACAACAAATTCCTTAACAAGTCCACCATAGCACTTAGAGAATTTTGTCACAGTCTTTAACAGCCCAGCAGCATGAATGAGCTCCATAATTTCTTTCATCTCCAATGCATCTTTGCCCAGCTCTCTTTCCAAAGCTAATCTCCTTTGGCACACAAATTTCCACATATAAGCACTGCTAGCATAATGAAAGGATATGTTGTCCACTGGCACTTCAGGAACCTTATCAGAAATTCTCTTCAAAATGGACTTTCTGACAGGGATGATGTCTTGAACATCTTCTTTAACATCATACTCAGATTTAGATTCTTCTCTAACCTTACTCCTTTTGGAGGACACATCAACCTTGCTCCAAGATTTAGTTGGACCAACAACAGATGTCTTTTTCTTCTTGCCTTCAGCTGTCATCTTAGGAGAAGATTCCACCGTCTTTCCTTTTCTTGTCTTCAATCTATTGGCAATCCCAGGAACAGCATTACCAATTACTTCATTATCAGATAAGTCAACCACATCCACCACATCAGCATTCTTCTTCCCTTTGGGACTAGGAGTAACATCCTTAGCAGGTGATGTTTCAACATCATGTTCAACATCAACTTCTTCTTCAACATGAGTATCCCTTTCTCCCTCTGCTTCAGCTTCACCTTCATCTTCAATCTCAGCATCTTCAATGACTGAAACAGCTAATCTATGAAGATTTGTTTCAGAAGTCTCAATGTCACCCTCTTCTCTAACAGATTCAGCAGACTTTTGACTCAGAGGTCTAGATATTCCCTTCACAGGGATCCCTTTCTCAAATATTTTTGTGACAATCTGATCAATGCTCTTGTCCACATCTACCCTTTCTTCAACAGCTTGAGGAAAAGGGGTGGTAGTCCTGGGAGTAGGTTTGTCTCCAAACAACACACTAGTGACAAAGGCCCTACTTTCGCTGTCATCAAATTTACTACTCGCAGATTGATTAGAAGCGTTACCTTTTGATCGTCTCTTGGGTTAATACTTCCCAGGTCTTGTCTCTACTGAAGCTAGAATCATAGAGATAGGAGCAATGTCCATCGCTTCATCCACAGATACTTCTTCTGTCGAAACCCTAGAATTTGCATGAGTGAAACTTTTGGACGCAGCCTTCTTGGATGGAGATGACTCTTGTTTAGACATCGTTTCTGTGCAACAACTGAAAACCAAAAGTGTTTTGAACTTCCTGTTCTTAGGGGGGAAGATGAACGGACTTGGAGTGTAGAGATTGAAGAAGCGTGTGAGAGTGATAATAGGGAATGATAGCTTAAGGCAAGGGGACTGATTTTGTTGGTCACTTAAAGGCCAATAAATGTATTTTCCCCACCAAAACAAATTTCCTTTGAATAATTGCATAATATTAGGTTGTTTGGTGATCCTTCTAATGTCACATTCAGATGTCATAACATCATCCTTGACATTACATGATAAGCTGGACTCTTAAGGAACCCATAAATAACAGTTATCTATGGATCTAACTCCCCTCATAATGATTTCACTCTTCTCATTAGTCACTAAACATTCATATTTAGTGTAGCTAACCTTGAATCCTTCATCACATAACTGACTAATGCTAATCAAATTAGCAGTCAATCCTTTGACCAGAAGAACACTTTCAAGACTAGGTCCAGCCTCACAATTCAATTTTCCAATTCCTTTAACTTCTCCTTTTTCTCCATTACCAAAAGTTACATCCTTTGTGGAGTAAGTCCTGATGTCTACCAACTGATTCTTGAAACCAGTCATATGCATTGAGCAACCACGTCAAAATACCAACCATCCATAGCTAGGGTTCTAACTGATGATTGAGCCAATAGACATGTGACAGCAGCTTTAGGAATCCATTGTTTAACAGTCTGATGCCTGCCCTGCTTCTGTCTAGGGTGAGGAACAGGCTTGGGATAACCATGCAGTTTAAAGCAAGAAGATTATATATGGCCAACTCTACCACAATAGTAACATCTTACTCTTTGAATCTCTTCTCTAAAGTGAGTGAAATGTCTCCCCTCTTGATGATGATTTCTGTCATAATGCTGAGGCTGCCATATGTCAAAATATTGTTGTTGTCTTCTCCCATAACTAGGTTGTCTTCTGTGGTGCTTAGGTTGTCTTTTACCATGATGATGTGGACTTCTTCTGCCATCACCATGAGGCACAACATTATTAGGTTCAAACCCACACATTTTCCATTGATGTTGAGACATTGGATGGAACATGTTATGTTTGAAATTATAATCCTGCATGCTCCTATGGTATTGGGGAGGCATATACTGTCTAGCTCCCGAAAACTGAGGCTTTCCTTGGGGTTGAGACAAAAACTTCTTAGGAACATGACCATAGCCCTTTCCATTATTTTGTTGCCTAAGGTGAGGGACATCCTTCTTAACACCAGAACCATGCCCTTTTTCATGCTGAAGAGGAATGTTTTGTTTAACCCCAGAAGAACTAGCCTCTGCAGATATCTTCTTTTCACCCTTATATCCTAGACCAGTCTTGTCACTTGCACCTTTTCCAGCTTCAAGTATTTTATCCAGAGTATCAGTTCCACTGTTTAACATTCTGATGGATTTTGACATTTGATCAAGCTGGGATTTTAACAACAAAACTTCATTCTTAAGTTCAGCTTTCTCAGTCTCAAGCTGCACAATAATCTTCTTCTGCTTCTCCCCTTCTTGAAGGACCTGTTCACTTTTCAGACACAGCTCTTGATAAGAGGATGCCATCTCTTAAAAGGTCAATTCATCATCACTAGACTCTCCATCAGAGGCATATAGTCCAGTCAATGCCCTAACATGCTTGGCAGACTCTTCTTCACTGTCAGTATCATACCAGGAAACAACCATGCCCTTTTTCTGCTTCTTAAGGAATTTAGGACATTCTTTCTTGACATGACCATAGCCTTCACACTCAAAGCATTGAACTCCTTTGTCTTGAACATTCTTCTCTTCATCCTTTTCTTTTGACTTGTTGATGTCAGAGGAGATGTTCTTAACATTAGGTTTGTAGTTTCTATTCATCCTCTTAAACACCTTGTTAAACTGTCTTCCCAACAGAACAATAGCCTGAGACAGCTCCTTCTGAGACTCAGCACCATTCCCTTTCTTCTCTTCTTGAGTATTAGATACCAAAGCTATACTCTTGGTCTTCTTTTCAGGTTCCTCTTCACTCAACCCTAACTCAAAAGTTTGGAGAGATCCAATTAGCTCATCAACCCTCATTTTGCTGATGTCTTGAGCTTCTTCAATTGCAGTCACCTTCATCTTATATCTCTTGGGAAGGGATTTAAGAATTTTCCTCACCAGCTTTTCTTCAGTCATTTTCTCTCCAAGAGCACTAGATGCATTAGACAGCTCCAGGATGTTCATGTGGAAATCATGGATAGTCTCATCCTCCTTCATCTTCAGATTTTCAAACTTTGTTATCAAAAGTTGAAGTCATGACATCTTGACTTTGGAGGTTCCTTCATGAGTAGTCTTCAAGATATCCCATGCTTCCTTAGCTACTTCACAAGTGTTGACCAACCTGAAGATGTTCTTATCAACACCATTGAATATGGCATTCAAGGCTTTAGAATTCCCAAGGGAAAGCTCATCTTCTTCCTTGGTCCATTCTTCTTCAGGTTTCAGTTTTGAGCTACCCTCTACTTCCTTTCCATTCTCATCCTTTTCCACAATAACAAGATATTTCCATTATTTCACAACAGCCTTCCAAGCCCTATTGTCTAATGACTTCAAGAAGGTAACCATCCTTGGTTTCCAATAGTCATAATTAGAGCCATCTAGAATAGGGGGTCTATTCACAAATCCACCAGTCTCCTTGTCCATTGTACCAGAAAGTATCAGCCCTAGATCTCACCCAGATGCAGAGCAGGATGCCTGCTTTGATACCAATTGAAATTCTGGTATCAGATGTGTGATGTTAAGTGTGATGTCACAACAACACAATCTGCTATATGAACAAGGTAAAAGCAACAGTAAATAACACAAAGAATTGTTCACCCAGTTCGGTCTAACTACCTACGTCTGGGGCTACCAAGCCAGGGATGAATTTCACTATTAGTAGTATAAAATTACAGACTCAACAATCCCAGTTGACATCAACCTAATTTAATCACTACCCAATGACAATTCTACCTAAGAGACCACTTAGGCATGAGAAACCACTCACTCCCTAAATCACCACAGTGAAACAATTCAATGATTACACACTAATCACCCAACTTGATTCTGCTTAACAGCTTTGATCAAGAACAACACACTCTTGCTTAAAAGCTCTAGAGTGAATACACTTACAACTCAAAATAGTAACACCAATTCCAACATGAATGATTTACAAAACACACACGAAAACTCAAATTGACTCCCAGTCTATGCTCTCTGTTTTTCGCCGTCTTTCAATAAGGGTTGAAGCTGCTTTTATACCCTTCTGACTTGGGCTTGGATCTCTTCCAAAAATATCTGATATTAAAACAAATTTGATCTTCAAATCTTTTTAATAAAATATCTCCAAATCAGCCCTAATGTTGGTTACAGAATCTGCTCCATAATCTGCAAATATATCTGATTGGAAATCTCTTCTCCAAGATATTCGCATCCAATCACTCTAACAGATCTCCTCAAAACTCACTAACACGCGCAGCCCTAAAACATCACAAACTGATGTTCTGATGTTCTGATATAGTGATGTCAAGACATCACTTATAACATCAACATATAAAACTCCAACCCTGCAACAGCTAATGTTAGGAACCAATGTTATGACATCAAACATATGACATCAACATTGTTCAACTTTGTTTTACCAAAATTCCAGCCAATCCAAGAACCAACACTTGCTATTTTTCCAATCAAGTTTTTGGCGCCGTTGTCAGGGACTGCCAAAATATAAGTTTTAATTTTAATTCAATTGAAATGTTGTTGCTCCGCATTAAAATTTAGTGTTAATTTTCTTTTTCTTTTTCCTTTTATTTTATTTTTATTTTATTAAAAAAAAAGAGTCAGATTATTGTACCTTCATGAATTCTTCTATATTGTGCAACTAACACAGTGTCTGAGTTTTGTAGCTATGATTTATACATTGCCACCTGTATCTCCTCAATGTTGGTCGCCCGATTCAGGAACCACCTTGGAAGAGGCGACTAAAATTTTTCAAGCATATATGAGGGAGGTAAAAATTATGAATGAATGTAAAGAAGCTAACTATTATCCAGATTATTTTATTTTGCGAGAGTGCAGGTTGAAAGAAGAATGTGTGAAAGAAGAAGAACAAGGCATGACGTCAGACGAAGAAGATGAATTAGAAATAGAAGAATTTGAGGTAAATGAGAAAGATGGGGAAAGAGAAAAAATGCAACTTGAAGATGATCTAGTGTTGGATGAAAATACAAATTTAACAATTTGTGAAGATATAGACATCCAACAAGAAAATCTTCAAGAAAAGAGTATCCCCACTAACTATTTTAACAAGGCAGATAAAAGACAAGAAATTGACAAAGTATTGGATTTCATTTATGCCTTGTTCACGAAAATCCAACTGAAAATGATTTGGAAGCAACATCATCAATACCTCAAGTTCATGGGATTGCTACCAAACAAAAGAAAGAAAAAAGATTATGTGTTCTTTGTTTCATATATGCCACCTTAACAGAGAGTGAACCGTCGAGCCATGCGACGTTAAACGAAGCGCTTCGTGGGAGGCAACCCACGAGTTTTATTTCTAATGGTTTCTTTTGTTTTTGTTGTGTTTCAGGTTTAACTAGGTACACTCACAGTCTTTCACGGGAGAAAAATTTTTTTACAGTAGGCTGACACGGCCCGTGTCAGCCCTACTGTAGCGAAAAAAAATAGTAGGCTGACACGGCCACCTGTGTCAGATGACACGGCCCGTGTCAGCCCTACTGAAAAAAAAATTCTTCTTTTTTTGTGGATTGAGGACAGAATCCTGACACGGCCCGTGTCTGGCAGGCGTTCGGTTTTTATAACTTTGTCCCTCCGCAGTGAGGCTCTGTGAGTTCTCCTCTCTAGCTTGTTCTAAAACATTGAGGTCAATGTTTAGTTCAAGTGTGTGGGGTTATTGCTTTCAGGATTTTTATTTATGTTATTTCATCTTCGTATCGTTGATTGGTGTGTTTTGTATTTCGTGTGTTACAGATTAAAGGTATTTGTGCCGGATGAATGATGAGGCTTGTAGTTAGTGGATGAGAAGATGTAACCCATACTTGATCTCTAAGAAACCCCTGAAAGTAGGTACTGCTGAAGTGAATGATTGGACGCGACTCTCCAACACTGGACTGATACGGGAGTACTGTGCACCTGAGACGGAAATGAAGCGACATTACACTAGAGGTACCTTGGAATTTGTCAGTATGCCAAACATGGTGAGGATCATAAAAAGCTAAACACCTTATCATCATGAGAGTTCGTCAGTTGGAATGTCAATGCACATATATACACACTGAGGCACTTATTTGTTTTTAACCCTGAGCCTTTCCAGCCTACCCTTTTATGTTATCCTTCATTAACCCCCTCGAGTCTTCTTCCTTTTGTTTGTTTATTAACCGCATAATTAAACCATGAGCCCAAACACTCCCTCACCCTGCTCAGATAAGTGTTGTTGATTTTTGATCTGTGAAAAATTCTAAGTTTGGGGTTGGGATACCTTAAAGAACTAGGTAAGTGCAAAAAGAAAAAAAAAAGAAAGAAAGAAAAGTTTTGAAAAAGGAAAAAAAAGAGAAAAGAAAGAAGAAAAAAAAAAGAGAAGTTGAATAAAACACTTACCTAGAGGAGGATTTAGTTTGAAGAAGTCAAAAAGTAAGCTCAAAGAAACAATTGAGTGAAAACTAAAGAATCCTAGTAAAATGGTGTCTGATACCCTTGATTGTGAAACAGAACAAATACCATAGTGATTAGAATGACGACACTGAGTCTGAGCTAAAAAACCAATCGTTTTTCTGTTTTGTTTGTTTATCCCACCTTGTCCCTAAGCCCCGTTACAACCATAAAAGCCCTTAAAAAGTGTGTGTTGTGTGTGTTTGAGATGAAAATAGATGTTGTTCAAGCTTATGAGTTGACTTTGCATGCTATGATTATTGAGTGTAAACACTGTAACCCGAGAAATTTGGTGAGAGTGTGAAAAGCTGACAGGTAAAGAGGTACTTTGATGTGGAAGTGTAGCGGACCATCAAAATTCAGGTAAGAAGGAAATGTTGAAAGAAAAGTGGAAAGATAGTCGCGAAAGATCTCAGCGGTGTTGTGGTAAGAAAATTTTGATTAATTCGAGGGTGACCTTTCTACTGTCTCGAGAATTACTTGAGGACAAGCAATGAGATAAGTTTGGGGTTGTGATCGGTCACCATTTCTACTAGTTTTCCATCAATTATTCGGCATGAATCCATAAAATCGGTAGCACTTTGTTTGTCTTTTCATTGTTTTTTAATTCAATTTTACTTGTCGTATTTTATTCTCGCATTTTATGATTTGTTGTTTTATTTCAATTATGTTGCATTTTATGCTATGGTTTGGTAGTTTTCCATGGTTTCAGGTATGAGTGGAAAAGCCCAAAGGACTCGTGCGAAGAAAATGGAAGTTCCGGGGATTTAGAAGAGTTTTAGGAATGAAGCAGAGGATGCCTGGACCTAAAATTCAACAAACATGGAAAAAAATATCGGTCAACCAAGTTCCTTGTCTGTACTATGTTGTAGTTCTCTTCATTAGCTTTCCGACGCTTCGAACGGGGACCAAAACAGACTTACGGATCAAAAGTTATGATCGAAACAATTTCGGTTACAAAATCCAGCAAGCTGACACGGCCGACAGTGTTGGCTGACACGGCCCGTGTCAGGTTTGACGCCGATTTTCTGAATTTTTCCATATTTTCTCCCTATATTAAGTTGTGGGGGCACTTTGGGTATTTCCAATCGATCTGGGTGAATTGGGGCTATTTAGACTTGTTTTTGAGAAGCTAGAAAGGACTTTTTGACAAACGGAATATTTTACGCTAAAATTTGATGCTATCAAGGGTTTTGGAGAACGAAGATTGTTCATGAGCGGAAGCAATTGAAGATCGTAGTCAGCCAATAATCTTGTAATGTCTTACTTTTATTTTGTAATTTCTTTTCGCCTTATGAGTAGCTAAACCCCCAATGCTAGGGGGTGTCCCTGAATTGCATTTGTAATGACTTCTATTTCCATTGTTATATGAGATAATACTTTTTTCCTTAATCTTTTGTTATGCAATGTTTTTAATGCTTTTTCGATCGGACTAATTGAAATTGATTTACGGTTAGGGTTTAGGTCGGACCAACCAACCTAACGCTTTTGCATAATAATATTACAGTAGATATTGCCTAGGAATGGGGATACCCTGTAATAACCGGATTATTCTTGATCAAATATAATGCTTGTGATTCTTTCTTGACCGCTAAGGAATTAGGGTAAAGATAGAATCTCAAAGGTTTTTTCGCTAAGGAATTAGGGAAAAATAACCTTAAGAATCAGTAAGGTTTGTTTAGAGTAATGTTTCATCGAATAAGGATTTTGAGTTTTTGCAGTGCAATTCATACACTTCCTCTAGCATGCTTCTCATATCTGTTTTTAAGTCAAGTTTATAAATTTTGTTCATTTTACTATTTCTAGTTATAATTTCAAAACAATTTTCAAAACCCATATGACCTTTTGTTCAATTGAATTACTATAAGAACTTGTATTTCCTACGCAGTCCTCGAGATCAATATTGGGGATAACCCTTATTTTTACTACATCGTTAAAATAGTACACTTGCTATTTTTCCGATCATCTACCCATCCCAAGAGGTATGTACTAAGGGTTCACTTCTACCTATACAACGGGTTCTACAAAGTTCCCAGAGTCATTGATAAATCTTTCGGATATTATTGGCTTACACAACTACTCATGTGGGCTAATAATATTCTCAAGATAAACTCGTCTGAGTGTAGTATCGCATGACAACCATCACAGGTCTACACCTGGATAATCACTGCACTACGTCCTAAAAGGCTAAGAGAGGTGAAGGGATACTAAGGTCCTCAGCTTCACGAACTCCCAGGTCAGAAAAAGTAATGACAATACGAGTACTCGCATGACATCAGTAATCCCAAAGGGGTCTCCAGTGAGCGTGGTTATATCATATGTTAATCATGTTAGGACTACTCCCAATAGTTAACTATTGATTATACCACAATCCTATCATAGGTGTATACTCAAGTCCGGGTTAGGACTCATCTCACCACACAAAGGTAACAACCCATGAAACAATAAAACAACAAGCAAGCAAATAAATATCACAAATAAGCAAGTTAGGCTAAACCCTATGCTGATTCCCTAGTGAAGTCGCCATTTATGTCGCAATGAGAATCAGATACCATAACTATTAAATTAACTAGGTTCGCAAATCTTAATTCACCACCGATCTTTAATTTATCCAAGGGAAGAGAAAAAGAACGAATAAACCCATATATATCCAATGCAATGCAAACAAAAGAGAATATAAGGTTCGGGGTTTGGTTATACCTAGGGAATGTGCTAGCATCCTAAGTATATGTAATACTCTACAGGAACCTCTTGTTTTATTGTGTTATTTGTTATTTTGTCTGCTAAAGGGTAAAAAGGTAAAGGGGGAGAGACCTAAGGTGTTATTTCTAAGTATGCTCGCCAAGACATCGCATTTCGTTCCTACGTATCTTTACTAAAGAATCAGAGTATTCGTAGTTCTCCTCACAAAGGGTAAACAATATTTGTTGGTTTTAGGAGAAGAGACAAGTTGTCATCTTAAAAAGAATACTCAAATAAACCACCACAAACATGCGGTAGATGGATCTTGTGCTTCACATTGAGAGAAGGGCTCCAACTTAGATATAGAATCAACGAGTATGCCACATACCTCTCTCAAGTGGAAAATAAATCAACATCTTTCCCGATAATGTTACGGGGTAGGAGAATTATATCTCGACTAAGGATGACTCGTGTCTAATTCTCATGGGAGAAAAGGGAATCTAATTGTAGGTTGTCTAAGTTAACATCCTAAGGGGACTAACCTAATTTTATGAATCTAAAATAAGATTAAGGGGAACGTCTAACCTAATGTTATCATGCAAGGATCAAAACCTAATATATAATTCAACATTAAAATGGGATTTAATCACTTAATGGTATATCTTAAGGGAACATGGTAAATCAGAACAAGCAACCAATAACCTTAAGTACCCGGTAGTCATCAGGCACGTGTATCAAAGTATAAATCATCAGGTGCATATTAAGAAACTTATAATACACTACTCACTCCTTCGCAAATGAAAATCAAGGATTAATCACTAATTTAAATTACAAGTCATTCATACTTTTTCTGTCAAACATTGATCACAAATTTAATCTCACATTTCATTAGCAATTAATCAAACTTAAGGTCAAGATCAAAGTTATAACCCAAATTAAAATTAATTTTAAGATCACCATTTTAATTAATGATTAAAATCTAACCGGGGGAACAATAAAAAACAAAGCAACATGGGCTTTTGCCCCAAGCCCGAGTAAAGTACACGAGGAAAAACATTTTGGGATCAATCTTCTAAAGCCCTTCCATATGACCTGCATATAGGGATGACAACGGGTCGGATTGGGTGCGGGTTTCACACTACCCAAACCCGCACCCGAAATCACCACCCGAACCCGAACCCGAACCCAAAAGCTATTCGGGTTTGGGTAGTGTAAAACCCGAACCCGAACCCGAACTCGAAATATCGGGTGGCACCCGAACCCAGCCAACTCGGGTTTTCACCCATTGACTCGGGTTCGGGTGCGGGTGGGCCCCACGGGTTTGGGTCTGCCTGCCATCCCTACCTGCATAGGAAAGGAAAGGGAACCAAGCAAAACATAGATCATCCTCACTTTCTCTCTCCCGGTTCAAACTACCTCGCCTCGTTTCCTTCTTTCCCTATTGTTTCTTTCTCACATTCAACTCACTCTCGCACACTCGCCGCCGCAATTCTCTCTCTCGCAAACGACGGAAAGAACACAAAGGGGTTTCGCTCGCCTTTCTCTCTCGCGCAGGACCTGAACGTATACGAAACTCACCATCGCGCCGTGGCCTCGTGCCGACAGCAGCAGAGGTCGCTTCCCACTTCTCTCAACACCTTTCTCTGCTTCGATTCGTTCAACCTATCTCGACAAGCAATCCGCCTCAGTTCGACTCTATTTCACAACAAAAAATCAAGATTAATGCAATCGGCAGAGAAATGATATTGAGACAAAGACTTACTTAATGATGGGATCAGGTACTATTCGTGACCGATTCTTTATGTGCAACTTCAAGCTGTTGATGTGAATCCAAACCGTGTAGATGTTATTATGCTTGTATGCTATTTTGTTCTTCTTCTGATATTTTTCCTACTGTTATGTGTGTGAGTATTACTGTGAATATGTGTGCTTATGATTTTTCTTCTGGTCCCTTCTTCAATTCGTGTGAGCTTTTTTATAGACACTTGCAGAGTTAATTCCTGATTAAATGTGTCAAATGTTGTCTTGGAAAAAAACACGACTGCTATGGTTTTGATTTTCACTAAATGTGTGTTTAAATGTATGATACTTGTGATGACTGAATTAATGGAACATGTTTGTATATGTTTGGAAAGAAGTAAGAGTCATGATTTCTTGTCTTGAACCTGCTTGACCTTGTGTGATTGTCATGATGAAACTTGCTATTTCTAGTTATCCTTTCTAATCATGTTTTGATGACTATTCTTGATTCTTTCCTTGATAGCTTAGAATGTGTTTTTGAATGTCGATTTCAGGTACTATTGGCAATCTGCTATCATCAGAATTATCAACTGGTGGTAACACACTCGTGATAGCATAATCCAAGCATGGGTCGGGCCAAGAGTAGTAGAGTGCAAAGGACAATTGAGGTTCTGATTTCCACTTCAAGTATTTCTAGCCGATCGTCTACAACAGGTATGACCAAAGAAGTTTTCTTTTTTTATTTCGCGACCCTCAAGTTAATGGTGCATGATTCCTTGCTGTTTTTCTTTGTTTGATGAGAGTGGATACGTGTTTCTTGTTCCTTAGTTTGACAAATCAAATTGTGAAACATGATATTGAGAATTGCTAATTTGGAATGTTCGGTTTTCTTCGTGAACTTCTCCAGGTGACATAGGTGTAGCCACGGTTCCTCAATATTACCTTCATCTTGATACTTAGTTGCACTTAACTCATTTTCATTTTAGCATTGAATCAAGTAGCTACCATTTGCTTTTACTCCACTCTAAAACACTCTATTTTCTTCAAGGCCCTGGATTTGTAGAGGTTGTATGGATGGATCAATGACATAGAGGTGGTTACAAGACTTGTAATCACGAATAGCCTCAATCACTATCAACTTTTGGTGAGGAGCAAAGGGTAAGGTATCACAATACTGCTGCGTATGAGGTACACTTGCATCTTGACAATTTCTCTTTTGGTTGAAAAACTAACCGTCTTTTCAGTATCAAGAAACATTTTTGTCTTTCACAATGTTATCCTTTCTAATCTTATTCTCTGAAGAATTTCCATTGGATTCACTACTTGAAATTTCCATCTTAACTGCCCTTGAATCCGGATTCTGTGAACCATTAGATTGATTCTTTGGAATGGGCTCTTGTATCTTTTTCAAATTATGAAAAAAATGATTTTGGTTTTGTAGGAATGAAGATGGAATCATGGGCATGGCATAGAGCATGGAATTTTAGACTTTGTGGAATTAAGAATTTTGGCATTTTGGATCATATTTTGTACACCTTAGAATTTTGAGCTAATGTGAACTTTCTAATTCTTTGACTTTGTTGTACTTTGAATTCATTTTTCTTTGACAAAGAAAATCACCATTGAATTGAGGTTTGCACTCAGGGTTTGTTTGTTTGTTTGGGAAGAATAAGATAAGAGAGAAGTTGAAAAAAGAGAAGATGAAGAGAAGTGTCAAATCACTTATGTTTGGTGAGCATAAAAATAGGAAAGAGAGACTGAAATTGGTTGGGCCCCACATTAAAATACTTTCTCTCCTAATCTACGAAGAAATGGAAATGTTTCTTTAACTTTGAGTGTTTTTTCCAATATAGCCTTACTAATAAATGTGTAAAAAAAGCCTTTATGCTTCTTTTGATATACAAGTTTTATATTTATTTACAACCACGTCTAAGTTAGAAATCTAATACTACTAATATTAATTTAATAGCGTTATAAAAATAGTGTCATAATTTATTCATATAAAATTAATAATAATTAATTTAATTGAATTGCTATAATTAATTAAATGTTCAGCAAAAATTAATTTAACTAAATTAAAATATTTTAACTATTGATTAAACATTAAGTTAGTTTTTATGTAAAAATAATTAATTTTATTTATGAATTAAAATAATAAAAAAATTAAATTAACTTATATTTGAAATTATATTAATATGATAATAAAATTGCATATATTAATATAAGGACAATTTAGTCTTTTCAAAAGTTAAACACACTTCTTTCTTTTCTATTTCTTTATTTTTTCTCTTGTTCCAATCAATAGATTAAATCTACTCTATTTCTCATTTACTTCTTTCTTATCATACTCTTTCTCATCTATTTCTCTCTTTACACTTTCTTCTCACCGCCAAACATACCCTTAATCTTGTAATCTTGTCATGAAGAAAAAGAATTGGACTTGACATGGATAACTTGGAACTCTTTGTATATTTTAAATCTTAATCTTCTTATATTATGCCAAAATCTCCTTGGAATTAAAATTCTTCTTGCAATGGTTTATAGCGTAATCCCATTTAAATACCAACTTGTAATGATACACAAAAACCTCTTTGAAATTATAACTTGAATATGAATCTTGAATTTGGACTTGAAGTTAAAACATCATGAATCCACTTGGACTTTGTAAATAACATGAATCTTGAATTTCAATTTGAAAACTTCTTGCCTAAACTCGATTCAAGATTTTTTATTCAAACTTTACCATTTCAAAACGCATGGATCACAAACTTCCAATAAGAAAAATCAAATTCCTTTGTTTAAAGTCAAAAGGAAACAAATGATGATCCATCTTCATGAATAATAACAACCAAAATCTTGCTTGTTCCTTGTTACCCACACAGATGAAGACGAACTTGGTATAAGAGCCATGCCTTGGAAAATTCTTGAAAATAAGGATACAACTTGGAATTCATCTTGCCACAAAATCCCTAGACAGTTTCTGCACGACCACACTCAACACCTTGATTCTCTTTGGGTGTACACACTAAAACTTTTGAGAAATATCGAGGAAAAATGACCCAATAGAAAACCTAGAACTATTCTGAATCAGAACCACCTGGTCACGTCTTGAAGCACTTGACTAAGAATCTACACTTGAAAATATTGCGCCTACGCAAATCGGTTAGTCATAATAAACACGCACACAAGATCTTATGACCCAATGATGTTATGTAACATGATGGACAAATTTAAAGGAGTGGGATCTTAGTGTAAAAAATTAGGGTATGGCAGGAGGCAACCACTTAACAAGTCTAGCCTCCTTATTTCTACCAATAACCTTATTGTTGATCATCAAGGCTTCTTTATAATCTTTCAACCGAATAGACACATGCAAACTAGGATTACAAGGCCTAACAAAATTCTCCACACGCTCCTCTTTATTACGCCAATACCAAATAGAGTGACAAGCCATTGCCCAAAAGTTATTCACTACTACAGAAAAGCCATACCACAACGGTTGTAAAAGGGAAACTACAATGCCTGACCAACCGTTATGAGGTAAGGGGTGATTGTATGTCTGGTACTTTCCACCACGGTCGCGAGACCGTGATAATAAGGCAGGACGCGCGCTACCTATGACAACGGTTACTTATATCAACCGTTGTGATATACACATTTAGGGTACTCGGTTCGAAACCCACATGCAGCATTTTATTTGAAACGTAAATAACATTTCATCACGGTTAAAATATAAAATCGTTGTTGAAAATACGCAGAGTTTATTATATAATATGTAGATTGCCTGTTTTTCCATACACCTCACTAAAGAAATACAACCATTCAAATTGATGAAGAAGTATATAATATGAAAATTAAACTATTTTTGAAAATCAACTTAAACAAACCAATGTTTTTCAAATTGCATGCGTCTCATCATTCATTTCCCGCTCTTTAACATATAGAATGTGGTTCAATGGTCTAAGTCATTCATGACATTGATTCCTTCTATTCTAGTTTAATTTGAATAACATTAATTTATTGGCCAATAAATTGTTATTATTCAAAGTAAACTATAAGATAAGATATAGGTGTAATGAAGGAATCGGGATCCACATTCTAAATGTTAAACAATGTGAGATGAATTATGAGACGGATCCAATTCAGAGAACATTGATTGATATAAGTTGGTTTTCAAATACAACTTAATTTTTAGATTATAAGTTTATATGTCAATTTAAATGAAATGTATTTTTAGTGAAGGGTTAATGAAACAAACAATCTACATAGAATATAATAAACTCAACTTCATCTACTGTGCAACCTGCATAACAATTTAAAGAACAAAACATTGTTAAGTCACAAGAAGCCTCTTTCTTGTGACTTAGCAATATTTTATTCTTGTTCTGAAAACATTAATCAACAACAACAACATACAACAACACAACAAAATAGAAAAAAATAAGGTTCAAGAACGCAAGATATAATAAACAACAACAACAACAACAAATTATGAAGTTCAAAGAACATTAATCAACAACAATATACAGCAATACAAGATATAATAAAATGTTTCAAGAACACACCTTTTTTGAAACTAATCGTGGAACTGGTACAAATTATGAAGTTCATCTAGTTTATGATGCTATGAAAAAGAAGTACAAGGTGAATGAAGTTTACACAATAGCTTCATACTTCTTGTTTTTTTTCATAGCAACACAAACCATATGTACCATAGCCAAAGTATGGGCTTTGTTAAGGTGGTGAAGAGGAATCTGAAAAAATGAGAACATTCACCAAATAAAAAAAAATGAGAACTCATTTTTAACAAGAAACGTAAAGAAATCGAAAGCATAAGTTTAATGAACGAACCTCAAGGTAGCGATTGGTGAAGACGAGTCTGAAGATTGAAGTATGTTTAAAGACTGACATGAATGTTAGGGTTATGTTATGAGAAAGAAGAGTGAAATATGTTAGAGTTTTCTTTTGAGAAATGATTGTTATCAATAAAAATTGATTTAACCGAATTTGTCGAAAACCAAAATTTTATCGATGAACATTAATCGCAATTTTTGAGCTCGATATCGACCGAAATCGACTAGTTATCCAGCCCTAGATAATTGGAAGTTAGAGACGATGGGCACAATTGAGTTAGTTTTATGATTTGAGAGAATTTAGTGGTGAGTGGAGTAGAACTGAACTTTAGTTGGACAAAAAGTGTAATTAAGAGAAATTAAATAATATAGTATATATTGTAAAAGCTAGAAAAAAATTAGGTTTTTAGAGGATTTTCTATCAGTACGTGAAAAACAAGGGAATTGGAGAGAAGAGCTTGGAAATAGAGAGCCATGGCTTGAGAGAAGAGGTCATTAGAAGACCGCTTTGTTGAATTTTGCTGGAATTACAAGGTAAAAGGGGATTCTTCATCTGTGGGTGCTTAATTCATGAAAGGGTATAGAGGTTTCCCTTAACCTCCAATAGGATTTTCTCTCTTTTTGATTGATTGTGTTATATAACGAATCCCATGACTTCAATTTTGTTCTATGTCATGATTTAATTGCAAATTTGTGTACTGCAATTGTGTTTCATATGTTATTTGTTCATAAACATGAGTTTGACATGAAATTAGGATTTTAAAAGCATGAATGAATTTTGAGTTTTCTGATTAAATAAATAGATAAACATATCAGATTAGTAAGAAATAATATGCTAATGTGTGGTAACTATGTGGTAATGATTCTGGATTGTTTAGGAGGGTTTGGGGATGTTTTGAGAGGGTTTTGGATGTTCTGCCATAGCAAAACACGATTCTTCTTTTGTTAGCAGGGTGAAGGGCGTCACTAGTATGACGTCCTGGGTGTCAGGCATATGATGGGAGACCTTTAGGGACTCCAGACATGTGTGTTTTGTAATACCCTAAACCCGACTCTTAATATGAAAGAGAAAATAATGCAAGTTTACGAATGTTACTTCACACAAACCATTCATTTCATAAATAGTCAAACTCGCAGCAGAAAATCAAATAATCCTCATGAGCATCAAATAATAGATATAGCCACCAAATGATGAATAAAAATTTTAGTAGAAAACTTCAAAACAAATATTGCCCCTGTTCCCAGTGTCATAGACCAGTGCAGATAAATACCAACTAAAAGCCATAAATAAAAATAAATGAAGACAACCTCCAAGGTCATATTCCAACTCACTAGCAACTAATCCTGATGAGTACCTGATTGTTTATACTCTAGAGTAGCACATACGCCACAACAACAAATAAGGGGTGAAAATACATCTTACAAATGTTAACGGTGAAATTCAGCAACAAGATAGTAATCACGCGTTCATAAATTAATCATTCACAACCAAAGGCACTATCATAATTAAATAACAATGCAAATGTAAATGTTAATGCCACCAACTCCTCATCAAAATACTTGTGCACCATGTCTGGGATTAGAGGTATATTACTAATTTACTCATGTTTCTGGTTCCTCTTAAACCGTGTCCCTTTCTGGATGTCAAACCGCCATAGTCCATCTCTGAACCAGACCATCATTGGACAGAAGTCCTACCTAACTCCGTTTTGTGAATTAGGATGCCTTAAAACAAAATATACTCGGTTTCTTTATCGACAAGAAACATACAAGGGTTAGGGTTAACAAGGAAAACAAGAAAAACAACAAGGATTTGTTATAACTATTATTCTTTACTTTCTCTATAAAACAAATTACAAGTACTCAAGAATAACAAATAACCCTCTCACCCTAATTAGAATTTGTCACACCACCAGACGAGAGACTAGTATGTTATTTATAATAAAACCTAATATACTAAACTAATGGGCTTTTTAACAATTACCAATTACAAGGTAACTTAGGGTACAAGCCAACTTAAACAATTGGATCCTTAACACAAGGTCCGATTCGACAACTAGATACTAGAACACAATTCGACTACAGCATGTAGGTCTTCGACAACAGCATATGAGTAGACTTCGACAACATGCTATACTAGAGTTCGATCCAACACCTCACAAATATCCACCTTAGATCTAACTCTAACATCAAAAAATAGACGAGTTTTCTTCATGCAGCTTTATCAGCTGCATACAGTGAAAAACTTGCAACTGGGCAACATCTTGGTGATCACATCAACAACATTATGATCTATCGAAACCTTCAGCACTTTGACTTCTCCACGCTCGATTACCCCTCTGACGAAATGCAGCCTCACATCAATGTGCTTGGTTCACTCATGATAGGCTGAATTCTTCACAGGTGTATTGCACTTTGACTATTACATTTAACACTGAGAACTCGACCTTGAAGTTTCATCTCCTTTGCAAAACCATCAAGCCACAATGCTTCCTTCACAGCTTCAGTTAAGGCGATATATTCCGCTTCGGTGGTTAATAGGGAAACAACCTTCTGAAGTGTTGCTTTCTAACTGATTATTGTCCCAAACATAGTGAACAAATATCCAGAAATAGATTTTCTAGAATCCATACAACTTGCATAATCAGAGTCGACATATCCTTCGATTGCTGCTTTACTATCTTCACCCAAGGCTCACCCATAAATTAGAACTCTATTCAGAGACCCATTTATATACCTTAAAATCCATTTCAATGCTTGCCAGTGAGCCTTTCCAGGATTCGCCATGTACCTGCTTATAAGACTTACTGCATATGCTATGTCAGGTCTAGTACATACCATAACATACATCAAAGAACCTACTATATTAGCATATGGAATGCTATTTATATAAGCTCTTTCGACATCAGCACTGGGACACTAATCTATACTCAACTTGAGTTGAGGGTTTGTCAGAGTCACAATAGGCTTTGAATTCGACATACCAAACTTTTCGAGAATCCTCCGTAGGTATGCCTCTTGAGATAGGCATAATTTCGACTGCTTTCTATCTCTTCGGATGTCAATCCCAAGAACCCTGGACGCAACTCCCAGATCCTTCATTTCGAACTCCTTATTGAGTTCAGCCTTCACCCTCATTACATCTTCGACATTGTTGTTTGCTATTAGAATATCATCCACATAAAGCAACAAAATAACAAATGAATTACCAGGTCAAAATCTGAAGTAAACACAGTGGTCGAATTGACTTCTAATGAAATTTATGCGTGCCATGAACTTGTCGGATCTCATATTCCACTGTCGAGGAGATTGTTTCAGTCCATATAAAGATCTCTTCAACTTGCACACATAATCTTCCTTACCTTTTCGACATAACCTTCAGGTTGCCTCATTAGGATTGTTTCATCTAGATCACCATACAAGAATGCAGTCTTCACATCCATTTGTTCCAGTTCAAGGTCGAACTATGTCACTGTGGCAAGCAACATTCGAATGGATTTGTGCTTCACAACAAGAGAGAACACATCATTGAAGTCGACACCTTCTTTCTGAGTGAACCCCCTAGCGACCAATCTTGCCTTGTATCTTTTCGACACCACTTCTTCGATTCCTTCCTTAACTTTGAAAATCCATTTACAGCTGACTAACCTGGCTCCAACAGATTTCTTAATTAGTTCCCAGGTGTTGTTATCATGAAAAGATTTCATCCCATCATCCATGGCCTTCAGCCATTCAGTTTTCTTTTGATTCCTCATAACTTCCTTATAGTCTCTAGGTTCTTCATCGAGAACCTCACTTGCAAAGATTAAGGCACAAGCTATAAAATATGCATACCCAAGTCTCTAAGATGGCTTGATGACTATCCTCGACCTGTCTCTTGCTAGCAGGTAGTCATTATCAGTCTCCTCATCTTCGACAACATCTTCTGCTTCTTCTTCGACTTCATCTGGGGTACTATTAACCTTCAATTTCGACGCTAGACAAAATCAAAGCTATTCTAATGTTAAAACGTTATTTTTAATGTAAAGAAGGCTTCGACCTAACTTTTTGAGAGGCCTGAGTCGAATAAATGTGGAGAAACCTTAAAAAATGGCTAAGTGTTGAAAGGGTTTTTTCGACTATGAGAATGTAGCGCTGCAGTGGTTATATTAAGATTGGAGGGAATTTCCAATATTTGAAATTTAAACAAGAGCAGTTGTGAACGTCGGAACAATTGAGATCAAGGGGAAGACGCCAAAATCCACACGTTTGAAGCAGTAACCTCCACTTAGTAGTTATTTCCTAGCACTATAAATATGAGTTAGTTCTATGTAAATGGGGTGTTCATATTTTTGTACAAGTTACTCTAAGAAACTCAAAGTACCTGCGTGTAGAGAAACGAGTTCGTGAGAATGTACGTAACGTAACACCATTGTCTTCATTAATCTAATTTATCTCCAGCATGTTTAAGATTCAGCCATTTACTTTCCATGCCTTTACAGTTTCTTGAACTTTATCTTCCATGCCAAATTTATATTCAAAGCCATTTAAACTTTCTGCGTTTTACTTTCGACTGCATTTTTACATTCAAGCATTTAATGTTCAAGCCTTTACTTTTCAAAGTCTTTCATTTTCAAGAACGTGGAGTTCTCCTTTAAATCCATTGCATTTATTTTCAAAGTCTTTTACTTTCCTGCACTTTACCTTCGACAGCACTTTTATTATCCCGGCTTTTACTTTCCAAGAACGTGGAGTTCGTTGCATTTTACTTTCAAAGCTTTTACTCATTCGACGCCTTTAATTTCTGCACCCTTTACTTGTATTACTTTAAATTTCGAGTCTTCACTTTACTTTATTGCCCGTAGTTGAACGTGGAGTTCAGTTAGACTTTATTTTCAGCATTGTCGAACGTGGAGTTCAGTTTACATTTTCTTTAATTTACACTTGTCTCTCAAACTTAGCACACGTCCTAGGATTTGTGTGGTCGATCCTGTAAGTTAAATAAATTTGCGTTTAGATTTATAGACCAGAGGTTGTTTACCAAAATTCACAGTAAACAAATTGGCACGCCCAGTGGGACCCAGTGCTAAGCTAAACCTTTTTGTCAACCTCATTTCTCTTGGTGAAGAAGCACTTTCGTTGTATGTTATTGAGAAGTGGGAAGTTAGCCACAGCAAACGAAGGAATACCAAAGAGAAGATACACTAAGAAAATGGCAACCAATGCCAATCAACAAGTTGATCCTCAAGGGAGTATTTCAAACACTCAGTCAAGTAGCAGTATTGGGACTCAAAGCACACCATCACCAGTGTCTTCGACAGGAGGACATGCGTCACTTCCATTAGTAGCGTCTGAGCCAGGATCAACATATACAAAATCATATACTCAACCTGTGTTGGAATACATAGGACCACAAAGTTCTAATTCACCAACACCCCCAGGAGGAAATACAACGTACAGGCACGTTCCTCCACCAGGTTTTCCACATCCAGGGTCAAGGAGTCAACCCTATGGTATGCCTACATCAATGATGCAAAACCTGCAGAATGCTCCACCTGTGTTTTCAGAAACTGTTGTGTCTTCGCCACTACAAGGGTCAGGATCCGGGGGACGAAACAACCAGAATATAGGTGTTGGTTACTCTGTTCAAACACCTAGCCTTACAAATACATCCATAAATTATTTGAGACAGCAGATGGATGAAAGTAACATGCAAATGGTACATACGTTGTCTCAGACAATGGGAGAAGTTTTTCAACCTTTGATTCAAAATACAACCCAAACTAACCAATAATTGGCTGCACGCATGGCACGCATGGCTGATTTCATGGGAGTACCAGCAGTAGATCGAAGAGCGACGGTTGTCGAAGATATCCCAAGACGTCATCCATGTCAGACACCTGATGCAAATTTGGAGGATCAAGAAATGATTGATTATTTTAGAGTCGAACCACCAAGAAACCAGATGCCATACCAGGTGGAGGAAGAACCAGTAGTGATGGTGAACAGGAACCAAAATGCAGACCACCTACTTAGGCAGGTTCGACACCAGAATTAAGCAGAAGAAAATAATCTTGCAGCCATGGTTGAAAGGATAATGACTAGAAATGGTATGAATTTTGGCTTCACCAGGCCAAATTATACTTCACCTATAGTGGATTACATTCTCCAAGCAGAACTACCCCCTAGGATGAAGGGTCCAAAGTTCAGCAAGTTTTCAGGAGATACTACTGAGTCTACTGTCGAACATGTAGCTAGATATTTGATCGAAGCGGGCGAGATTGCAGCTGACGAAAGCCTTAGGACCAAATACTTCCCAAGTTCCCTTACCAAGAATGCCTTCACATGGTTTACTACGTTGCCTCCAAACTCCATATACAATTGGACCCAATTAGAACGTTTGTTTCATGAACAGTTCTACATAGGGCAAACTAAGATTAGTCTGAAAGAATTGGCTAGCATCAAACGCAAAGTCACTGAGCCAATTGATGATTACCTGAATAGGTTTCGACTTCTCAAAGTCAGGTGCTTTACTCAAGTGCCAGAACATGAGTTGGCCGAGATGGCTGCTGGGGGTCTAGATTACTCCATTAGGAAGAAATTAGATACCCAATATCTTAGAGATATGGCTCAGTTGGCTGATAGGGTTCGACAGCTAGAAAGGCTAAAAGAAGAAAAGGCCAAATTCAGTAGGGGTAAAAAAGTAGCATTTGTCGAATGCAAGGAAGAAGTGGAGAATCTGTATGGTGAACCATCTTGTTTCGACGAAAATGAGGTTGACGTTGCTGAGTTAAAGCAAGGTCCACCTTATGCTTGCAAATTATTAGCCCCTTCCGAAGGAAAAAATCCTGTCGAATCTAACGACAAATTCCCTAAGAAAACATATACCTTCGACGTCACTAAATGTGACGAAATTTTTGATTTGTTAGTTAAAGATGGGCAAATGATAGTGCCTGCTGGTGCTAAAACGCCACCTTTAGAACAAAGAAAGAAAAGAGGTTTTTGTAAGTACCATAATTTTTTGGGTCATAAAACTTCTCAATGTTTTCTTTTCAGGGATTTGGTGCAAAATGCTATCCAGGAAGGAAGGCTAAAGTTTGGGGAAAAAGGCAAAGCCCAGATGAAGGTTAACTCTGACCCATTGTAAGTTGCAGTGGCCAACTATACAGAGCCTCATGAGTTTCAGATGATGGAAGCCACAGGGGGATTCGATGAGTCAGTCAACATGGTAGAAGTTACTAAAGACTTCGCCATCAGTTCTGTGATAATTGAAGGTTCTAGTAAGGCTGCAAGTGGCCTAAACGTTGATGGTGTCAGTCTGATGTTGGTAACCAAAGAAACTGCTGATAAGTTTGTTGAAATGGATAAGGCTGCTAAGGTTTTGGATATGACCGTGAGTGGGTGGAAGATAAATGCCAATGAAGGCATTAACATGGTCGAATTGGCTGAAGATTCTGATTCTAGCTCAGATAGTGTCAACACCAATGAGGCTATGGGTAGAAATGCCCATAAAGTTCAAGTTGTTAAGGAACTGAAAGATGACATGCTCTTGGTTGGAGAGATGCTCGACATGGATGGTTGTCTGGTGGAAAATTGGATATGCATGGCTGCTGAAATTTTTTTCAAAACATCTCCTGAGGTCGAGAGAGTCAATGCTGAGGAGATGGTGGAGGCTGAGAAAGCTGCTTGGGAAAAAGCTTCCCAAAGAGCTGCAAAAGCAGCAGTAGGTGGTGGCTGCTTGGAAAAAACCACTGAAAGTCTGGAAGCCAGCTTCTCCAAGATGCGCCTAAAGGACAGAATGGATGTCAACATGGTCGAAGTTACAGATCGAAAAGATGAACAATTGAGTAAGGTAGATGAGCAAGAGAAGCACAATAAAATGGCTTATCCTGAGCCAGAAGAGACAATCATGGACTTTTTGCATCGTTGCCAGAAAAAAGGCTCTGGAGTAATGCTGTGTCCCAGGTGCAGCGCCATTTTTGATGAAAAAGCTGCCACAAGCTAGAAGGTGTCAAGAAGGCTGGTGAAAGCTGGGGGCAGAAGGTGAACAAAGGGCACAGAGGTTTTGACCATAGGCGACTTTCGACAGGGTTAAAAACCCAAGCACCAGGAATTAGGCCAGGTACGTTCAAACCAATTGCGAACGCACCAACAGGTAGTTGGATCAAACCTGTCGAAGGGAGAGGACAGAAGAAAAAGTGGGAGAAGTTTGATGTGGAAAGAGGTTCGTCATTTGACTACAGAAAAGAGAATCACACCACAAACAAATCAGCATACATTTCTCAGAACTACAAGGGTAAAAACCCAATGTCTAGATCGCAATGGTGAAGAGAACAGCGCAGGCGAAAAGCTGTCAGGGAGGCTCAGGTGCAAGGGGAGTCAAGCACCAATGTGGCTGGGGTAATGGAGAAGATGCCCATACGACGAAAGTTGTTTACTATTCAGCCAGAAAAGAAGGTCGAAGAGGATGAGGATATGACTGATAACTTCGACAATGAGTCAGCGGCTTCCCTAGACATTCTGGTAAATGTGGTGTCAGTGACGCCAAGAGAATTTAGTCAAGTCTCAGAGGTCGAAGACTTAGACCAAACTGCTGAATTGGAAATGATGGCACACAAGCCTGTGTGCTATTACATCATGAACAATGGGTGCGTCGAAGAACAAAATGCTTTCTTCGAGCATCCCACAGAGGCAATGAAGGGTCATTTGAAGCCTCTTTACATTACTGGAAAAGTGGAGAACGTCCCTGTCAACAAGATTTTGGTAGACTGTGGTGCGGCGGTTAATTTGATGCCAAGATTTTTGTTGAGCAAGATTAGAAAATTTGAGACTGATACTAAACCCCACAACATGGTTCTGTCGAACTATGAAGGCAAAGTTGGTTCCACTCTGGGAGTGATTCAGGTGGATCTAACTGTGGGAACTATTACCAGACCAACAGTGTTCATGGTCGTCGAAATAAAGGCTAACTATAATCTACTCTTGGGTAGGGAGTGGATTCATGGGATAGGAGCAGTACCCTCATCTATGCACCAGAGAATCACAATCTGGAGACCAGATGGGATAGTGGAAAACATTGAAGCTGATCAAGGGTACTTCAAGGTGCCTGTTAATCATGTGGACAGTAGGCAATTTGAGAAACATCTGGCGAACATTGCTCCATGTCCTCCAGCTGATTTTGAGTTTACACCTGACGAGGAAACGTTTTATTCGTTGTACTTACACCCTGTTGAAGGTTTCAGATGGGACAGGGAGGTACCAGGAGGAAGATTGTCATGCTTAGGCACACCTCCAATAGAGCCCACAGGGTGGGGAGATGAATTCAGTAATCATGACTGAGTTCGACGCTTTGAAAAGAATTTCGGCCTATGTGGCCGAAACAAAACTACAAGCGGCTTTGGAAGCCGCCAATGATTATATGGCTGGTGAAGCTATTTCTGAAGTATATCAAGAAGGTCCTGGTAAGGACTTTGACCCAAAACCTCCAGATAAGGTTGAAACTGGAGAGCAAAGCCAGAGGCTCAACGCCATCTATGAAGATGAGCCTTTGGGATTTGAGAAGGATCCATTGGCAAATAATATAAAAATGCTAGCACAAGATCCTTTAGAAGAAGTGGACCTCAGTGAGGGGATAACCAAAAGGCCTACCTACATCAGTGCCAATCTTGATCCCCAGTTGAAGGTCGAAGTAGTTTAGCTGTTGAAAGAGTTCAAAGACTGTTTCGCCTGGGAGTATGATGAGATGCCTGGTTTGAGCAGGGAGTTGGTCGAACACAGGTTGCCTATGACGCCTGGGAAAAAACTAGTCAAGCAAAATCCAAGACGCTTTGCACCAGAGATATTGTTAAAGATCAAAGAGGAAGTCGAAAGACTGCTTCGTTGAGAGTTTGCATTGATTTTAGAGATTTAAACTCTGCAACTCCCAAAGATGAATATTCAATGCCAGTAGCAGAAATGTTAATAGATTCTGCAGCAGGACATGAATATCTTAGTATGCTGGATGGATATTCTGGCTACAACCAAATATTCATTGCTGAGGAAGATGTTCATAAAACTGCTTTTAGATGCCCTGGAGCCTTAGGCACCTATGAATGGGTAGTGATGCCTTTTGGTCTCAAGAATGCTGGTGCCACTTATCAAAGGGCAATGAATTCAATTTTCCACGATTTTATAGACACATTCATGCAAATTTATATTGATGATATTGTTATAAAATCTATTTCTGGGAAAAATCACATTGACCATCTTCGACAGTCCTTTGAAAGGATGAGAAAATATGGTCTTAAAATGAATCCTCTTAAATGTGCTTTTTGTGTGCAGGCAGGGGATTTCTTAGGCTTTGTGGTCCACAAGAAAGGGATTGAAATAAATCAGAATAAAACCAAAGCCATAATGGAGGCGAAAGAGCCATCAAATAAAAAGGAGTTGCAGTCATTGTTGGGCAAAATCAACTTCTTAAGAAGGTTTATATCCAACCTGAGTGGCAAAACACAAGCTTTTTTGCCATTGCTTCGTTTTAACAAAGATGGTTTCGAGTGGGGGCAATTACAGCAGAAAGCCTTCGACAAGATCAAGGAGTACCTAAGCCACCCTCCAATTCTTTCACCACCTTGTAGAAACAAAAGTATGAGATTGTATATAGCTGCATCAGATAAAACTCTAGGGAGCATGTTAGCTCAGGAGGATGAAAATGGAGTCGAAAGAGCCATTTATTACCTTAGTCGAGTTTTAAATGATGCAGAAACTAGGTATAGCATGATTGAAAAGTTATGTTTATGCTTGTATTTCTCTTGTACTAAACTGAAGCAATATATAAAACCTGTTGATGTGTATGTTTCGTCTCACTTTGATGTTGTAAAACATATGTTATCTAAACCTATTTTGCATAGTCGAATTGGCAAATGGGCATTAGCATTAACAGAATTTTCCTTAACATATCAACCTTTAAAAGCTGTGAAAGGTCAAATAGTTGCAGACTCTATAGTCGATCACTCCTTAAATGAAAATGATTTGAATTACGTCGAATTAAAATCCTGGAAGTTATACTTTGATGGATCAAGTCATAAAAGTGGAACAGGAGTAGGAATACACATTATTTCTCCTGAAAAAATTCTAACAAAATTCAAGTACAAGGTCGAAGGGCCTTGCTCTAACAATGAGGCTGAATATGAAGCATTAATTGCTGGCCTTGAAATTTTGTTAGAATTGGGGGCAACTAGAGTCGAAATAATGGGAGATTCAGAATTGGTTATAAAACAAATCACAAAGGAGTATAAATGTGTTAAAGAAAATCTCATTATGTACTTTGTGATAGCCAATAGATTATTAAAGAAATTTGAGGTAGTGGTCATCCAACACATACCTAGAATAGAGAACCAAGTTGCTAACGACTTGGCTCAAATTGCCTCTGGATACAAGGTGTCGAAAGGAAACCTTCAAGAAGTAATTGAAGCAAGAGGTAAGGTGGTGGCTGTTGGATTATGCCCATCAGACTTAGAAACAACTAAGCTTGGGTACATAGATGGCGAAAATTTTGAAATTTTTGCCATAGATAATTTAACAGATGAAGATTGGAGGAAGCCCATAGTTGAATATTTGCAAAACCCAACGGCTTCGACAGAGCGAAAAATCAGATATCAAGCTTTAAGCTATGTACTGGTGGGTAATGAATTATTTAAAAAGACCCCTGAGGGAATCTTATTGAAATGCCTTAGTGAAGCAGAGGCGTATTTGGCACTTTCAACAGTACATAGTGGGGCATGTGGAGCACACCAAGTTGGCCAGAAAATGAAATGGCTGTTGTTTCGACAAGGCATGTATTGGCCCACTATGCTGAAGGATTGCATAGAGTTTGCTAAAGGGTGTCAAGAATGTCAAATTCATGCTGGCATACAGCATATCCCTGCAAGTGAATTACATTCCATAGTGAAACCATGGCCTTTCAGAGGATGGGCTTTGGATATAGTGGGAGAGATTCGACCAGCATCTTCAAAGAACCAGAGATATATTTTGGTGGGAATTGATTATTTCACCAAGTGGATTGAGGCAATACCACTGGTGAATATAGGTCAGGAAGATGTTATTGAGTTCATTCAAAATCACATTATTTATAGATTTGGTATTCCTGAAACAATTACTACAGATCAGGGATCAGTGTTCACTGGTCGAAAGATGCAGGAATTTGCCAAAGAAATGGGTTTTAAGTTATTAACTCTACACCTTATTATGCTCAGGCCAACGGGCAAGTCGGAGCTGCCAATAAGGTAGTGATTGGACTAATCAAGAAACATGTGGGAAAGAGGCCTAGAAATTGGCACAAGACGTTAGACCAAGTTCTTTGGGCGTGTCGAATATCCCCCAAAGAGGCTACCAACACTACCCCATTTCGACTCACTTTTGGTCATGATGCAGTATTACCTGTTGAGATTTATCTACAGTCTGTAAGAGTTCAAAGACATCATGAAATTCCCTCTGAGAATTATTGGGAAATGATGATGAATGAATTAGTGGATTTGGATGAAGAAAGGCTTAGAGCCTTGGAGTTGCTGAGAAGACAAAAGAAGAGGGTCGAAGAATCCTACAACAAAAAGGTTAAATCTAAATCTTTTGCATGTGGGGAATTGGTTTGGAAGGTGATTTTGCCCATGGATCGAAGGGATAGAACATTGGGCAAATGGTCCCCTAAGTGGGAATGACCATTCCAAGTCATACAAGTGTCCTCTAATGGAGCTTATGAAGTGGAAGAGTTAGACAAAGATAAAAGAATCTTGAAAGTAAATGGCAAGTATTTGAAAAAATATAAGCCTATGCTGCAGGAGATTCATATTAAAACATAAGCTTTATTTAATAAAAGAAAGCCAAAATAGGCCAAGTCAGGCTAATATGGCATACAAAGCGAAGAAGAAACTAGTACAACATTTTTTTTCTCAAAGAAAGGTTATTCATAATCTCTCCAATCTATGGATTTGAGGAAGTCCATATAATCTGCATCTGGCTCATCATCAGAATCTTGGGTGCTGGAGCACCCTTTCTTGGAGATCTTCATTTTGGTTTCTCTCGTCTTGGCTGAAGAAGTTGCTCCGACGGAGGCGTTAGGTTGTTGGGGCGCCTCTATCTTCTTTGTTTCCTCAATTGCCTTAGCCTTTCCAGCCATCTTCCTAGTTGAGGGTTTCTCTGAATTATTCATGGTTGCTTCTACGCAAAACATGGTCAGATGGAAGAAATTTATAGAGGCTAATGGCTGATTGGATTGGCCAGCTAAACGGTGGAAACAGGTGAGTTATTCTTGGAAGTAGGCCTGAGGGCTATGTTATAAATGTTACTTTAAAGCTAGAGGCTTATGCCTTGGAATTTAAAGCTGGAGGGGTGACTTTCCAAGAAAAAGATAGAATGCCTTAATTGCAAATTTGACTGATAAAAGATAACAATAAAGAACATCATCATGCAATATAGGTCGAAAGCAGTTAAAGGCAAAATAATAATGATTGATTAAATCAATACCAACAGGCATAAAATTGTCATTACATAAAAGGCCTGAAAATGCCAGGAAATAAGTGATGATTAAACAAATGAAATAAAGGTGTCGAAGGTATCAGAAGGGAAGCCTCGACGCCAACTGAGAAAAAGATTCTATGTGATGTTTGAGGCAAGCGTTGCACAAAGATTCGTCAAGCTTTGCTTTTGCGAGCTCTTTCTCATATCTTTGGGCCGCCTCAATTTGATCAATAGCATTCTTCGTTTCTCCAGCTATCTTAGTGTCGTCGAGTTGGTGCAAATCACGGTTGCGGTTTTCAGAATTTTCAATTTTAGCTTGTAGCTCCGTGATTTGTTGCTTCTAGGCTTCAATTTCCTTCTTGTTGGAGGCTATCTCGTCTTGCTTTTTCCTTTGATTAGCCTCCATACGTTGGATCTCTTCGTACGCCTCTTGTGCACTACACCAGGCTGCACTCTCACAGCCAGATGTTCTCTCTATGGTATCCTTGATCGAGGGGAGCAATTTTATTTCTGCAGCTATTTGGTTTACCACAGCAGTTAGCTTTATTAGAAAACCAGAGACATCTGGATTGAGAGTAGTGAGCTCAATCTTTGCAAGGGTGTCCTTCAAGTAAGCAGTTGCAGTTGGATCTGAGGCCAGAATTTTGTAAATATCCCCTTTGAAGAATTTTTTCTTGATGGCTTGGAGAATTGATTGGGCGAAGTCACCTGGTGCTGAGGTCGAAGAAACAGAGGAAGAACCATACCTTTGCTCAAGAATCAATTTGGCAAACTCACGTGGGTTCGACCACTTGAGTGCTATCAGCGAGTCCCCAGGTAGTGGAGTGACCATAGGCGAAGGAGTATGGTGGGGGCGAGGCTCAGCTTGTTCTTCTTCCTCCTCTGCTAATTCTTCTTCCTCTTCATCTTCTCCTCCTCCCATTTCCTCATCAGATTCATCAGCATCTGGTTGCACATTCTCCTGGTCATCAGCCGGTGTGGTTTGATCAGGAGTGGCATTGTGTGTTTGGATTTCAGGTTCACGCCTTTCTTCTTCAACCATCTGGCCTTTATCCATGGAGGTACCCAGATTGATAGGTGGTGGGCTTGAAGCGTCAGCCTCATCAGAGTTAGCTCCTCCAGCTTGTGCGTGCTGAGTTGGGGTTGGAGCTGGTGCTGCAGTAGCTGCTGTAACATGTGGAATGGGTTGATTAATCTCACTCAAACCAGAGCCAATATCAGAAGATGGGTGATAAGTTGGCTCACCTTGGCTGTTGAGAAGCGTGGTGGTGAGGCTTTCTGAAGTTGGGTGAGGAACATGTTCGTCAAGTGTGGTGGCGGCGAAGTTGCTTGGAGTTGGTCAGGGATCTGGATTGTTGATTATGGGTGCCTAAAGAACACAAGTGGAGAAAGTGAGAATGAAATAATAGGCGAAAGATGTCAAGCATAATAGAAAAGGGCAATGGTGCACATACCTGAGTTTGTTCAACAGCAGGACTTGATTTATCACTCCCATGGTCACCAAGGGGGGTTCTCAAGGCCACCTGGGAGGTTTCTTTCTCGACACCACTTGTGGTGGATGCCTTTTCGAGTATTTTGGCCACCTTCGAAGGAGGTGGGCCAGTGGGTCCAGAGGCCTTTGTGGGTTTTTTCCTTTTTCTTGTAAGAAGCTCCTCAGGAGATTCATCTGAGGCCTCCGAAGCTATAACCACAGCTGGGGTATCCTTCTTACCTTTCTTGGAAGGTGTTGGAGGTTTTCGACCAGTCTGAAGAGGCAGTGCAAATATAAGAAAGAAATTCACATAGTACAAGCAGAAACAGGGGAGATGAAATTTACCTGTGTACTCCCTTGTTCCTTGCCACTTTGCAAAGTGGCAGCTCTAGTCGAAGCAGCTTTCCTAGGCACAGCTGAAAGATAGCATACAATTGTTACAAGTTAATGATTACATGGTTAGTCATAAAGCCATGGATTAAGGATTTCAAACCTTCATATATTTCAGATTCGACACGAACGTCCTGAATTCCTATATGAAGGTGCCCTTTAAAACTGTCTAACGTATGCTTAGTCGAAACCACTCGTTGGGGTTTTGGCTGAGACTGCTGTCGAAGAAGTTTTAAATGCTCCCCACAGACAAACCAATCTGGAAATGGAGGGGCAAGCGCCACTCCAAAATCAGCATTAGGCAGTCGAGGGAACTTTGGAGGAAAAAGTTTAAAAGCTACCTCATAACGTTTCTCACGAGGGACGTTGGGAGGAATTTTTAGTTGGTCCAGCTTTTCTAGAAATTTTCTCTTTAGAGTAACAGCAGCCTCATGAATGGTTCGACTAAGATCATCTGGTCGATAGATAGTTTCAAAGTATTTTTGAAAGGCTTGTATTTCTTCGATGTGAGTGAACTTAATTTTTTTCGTCTTGTCCTGCACATGGAGAAAAGCTTGGTCAAGTAACGAAGAAAATGTAGCCACATCAAGAAAGTGCTCATTATAATGCCTCGACCACCATTGGTGGAAGGATGAAGTGCATAAAAAGGAAGGTTCAAAAAACACAGGAGAAAGGATTCTTCTTTTTTCACTCCAGCTGTCGAGGGTTTGGGAGACGTTTTCCTCATCGAGGCAAGCAGTGTGAAGAATTACTTGGCCCTTTCTCTCATACAGGCACTGAGGGAAGCTCTGGGCCAGCCCAAATTATCGAGAGACCAAGTTTGGTTGGTAGGCAATCAATGCTGATAGACCTCTCCCTAAGTTCAGCCTGTGGATGATGAATCTAGGAATTAAAAAGGCTTCCCAGATGGCAACATACTCTGGATCAAGGGGCTGGAGAGGATTTGGAAATGGCCTTTGAAACCACTCAGGGCCATGGCTTCGTCGAGCAAAGGGTGCCATGCTAGGAGTGAACTCATAGCGTTTGGCGAACATCATTATATAACTGGTGAAAGCCCTTTGGAGGTTTTCACCATCATCATTAGGAGTGAGCTTAGCCAGACGTGTCCCTTCGACACTCATCTCCCTGATCTCAGCGGAAGCTTCATCGACTATGCCTTTCCTGGGGAGGCTAGCCTCAAATGTAGCATTGAGCCACAGTTGAAGTAGCCAAAGAGGACCGCTCAAATGCATAGGACCTTGGGCTTCCACATTCTTAAGTCGAGAAGCCACCTCACTGATAGATTCGTAAATGTTCGCCAGAATGAGTTCACTCAGGCAAGTCCCTCTGTTGTGGTGGAGTTGGTTCGCCAGCGGCAGGTACTTCTTAGCCACCTGCAAAGACTTTGTATAGAAAACATGCCTCGACAGCCAGAGTGTGAGGAAGGCAATGTGTTCTTCATCAGACACCTCATCATCTTCTTGTTTGAAGTGGTGCTTGATAAAGATGGTGTATGTCAGTTTGGAGCCTGAAATGTTGATGGTATCCTCAGCATCAACCTCAGGATTATAGACAAGGCCATCTGGACGAAGCCCCGTGATGGCAGCTACGTCGAAAAGGGTTGGAGTAATCATTCCACATGGCAGATGGAATGTATAATGGGTGTTGTCCCAAAAGTATAAAGATGCTGCCAACATATTCAGACAATAGGGTATGCTGGTCTTCGACAGCATCAGAAGGTCATAGATCCCTATCTCCTTCCAATAGTCAGCTTTAACTTTCTCCATCTTTGCCATCCATTGGTCGAATTCCTTTAAAGGGTTGACGGCTCTCACCAGTCTAGTGCCATCAGTGAGATAGCCAACATTGATCTTGGGTAAAGGGATCTCTTCAGGGGAAGCTCCAGCAGCAGAATTAATTTTAGGGAAACTCTTTTGCCCTAATTGTCTGGATCTCCGGTATGATGGGAAAAACTCACTCAGCTTCTCGTTGGAAATGTCCACCTCAGCCAAAGGACCAGATAACACATAAGTTTTATCAGACATAACTAGGGGAATCATTACCTGAGATTGGTAGATGGCTCTTGATTCTGTAGAGGTAGGTTCTGGCATGCAGCGACGATTATCTACTAGTTGAGGGCCTGGGATGTTAGCGAACGGTGGGATGGTTTGCCTGAATGGAGTGGCCTTGCCCCTTTGAGTCTTCTTTGCTTGAGGGTTAATTTGGGTAGATGCCATTGTTGAAGAAGATGAAAAGATGGTGTCTTCGCTGGGTTTGCGTGAGAATATGAAAAGTGTGGAAAGTTCACAAAGTGGCGGAAATGGGTATATATAGACATTTGAAAATCTCAAGAGACTTGGATCCACCGTTGAAGCTGAGGGGTTAGTGGGACGCGTGTCTTTCTCCTAAAGGCGTGATGAAAAGTAGCAGTTATGTGCAGACTGTTAACGTCTGTTTTCAAGAAAGGCGTTATGATGAATACGGCTGAAAAGACGTTTTAAGGATTTGTCATGATGGCGTGACGTTAGAGGCGTGGGTTAAAGAAACTGAACAATTCAGCCATTAAGTAATTAGTGGGATGTTCAGTTAAGGCCATGCAAATAGGCGTCGAAATGGTTATTATATCAAGAAATGGCCTTCCTACCAATTCTGGCGAAAGGACATTCCTTGGGGGCAATTTGTTAACCCTCAATTTCGACGCTAGACAAAATCAAAGCTATTCTAATGTTAAAACGTTATTTTTAATGTAAAGAAGGCTTCGACCTAACTTTTTGAGAGGCCTTAGTCGAATAAATGTGGAGAAACCTTAAAAAATGGCTAAGTGTTGAAAGGGTTTTTTCGACCATGAGAATGTAGCGCTGCAGTGGTTATATTAAGATTAGAGGGAATTTCCAATATTTGAAATTTAAATAAGAGCAGTTGTGAACGTGGGAACAGTTGAGATCAAGGGGAAGGCGCCAAAATCCACACGTTTGAAGCAGTAACCTCCACTTAGTAGTTATTTCCTAGCACTATAAATAGGAGTTAGTTCTATGTAAATGGGGTGTTCATATTTTTGTACAAGTTACTCTAAGAAACTCAAAGTACCCGCGTGTAGAGAAACGAGTTCGTGAGAATGTACGTAATGTAACACCATTGTCTTCATTAATCTAATTTATCTCCAGCATGTTTAAGATTCAGCCATTTACTTTCCATGCCTTTACAGTTTCTTGAACTTTATCTTCCATGCCAAATTTATATTCAAAGCCATTTAAACTTTCTGCGTTTTACTTTCGACTGCATTTTTACGTTCAAGCATTTAATGTTCAAGCCTTTACTTTTCAAAGTCTTTCATTTTCAAGAACGTGGAGTTCTCCTTTAAATCCATTGCATTTATTTTCAAAGTCTTTTACTTTCCTGCACTTTACCTTCGAGAGCACTTTTATTATCCCAGCTTTTACTTTCCAAGAACATGGAGTTCGTTGCATTTTACTTTCAAAGCTTTTACTCATTCGACGCCTTTAATTTCTGCACCCTTTACTTGCATTACTTTAAATTTCGAGTCTTCACTTTACTTTATTGCCCGTAGTCGAACGTGGAGTTCAGTTAGACTTTATTTTCAGCATTGTCGAACGTGGAGTTCAATTTACATTTTCTTTAATTTACACTTGTCTCTCAAACTTAACACACGTCCTAGGATTTGTGTGGTCGATCCTACAAGTTAAATCAATTTGCGTTTAGATTGATAGACCAGAGGTTGTTTACCAAAATTCACAGTAAACAGGTACGCAATTCAGCATTAACATGCTCCACCTCAACAGGAATCTCTCCTTGTTCCAGCTCTTCTTCAGCATCATTAATTTTCTTAGAGGCCATCTTTGCTTCATTGAAAACTACATCTCGACTGGTGATACACCTCCTTTGACCTAGATCTAGGAACCATAGCCTATAAACTTTGACTCCTTTAGGGTATCCCATGAACATGCATTTTAGAGCTCTAGGTTTGACCTTATCTTTCCTAATGTGAGCATAGGCCACACAACCAAATACTCTCAATCTGTCGAGACTAGGTGGATGTCTCGACCAAACTTCTTCAATTGTCTTCATATCTAACGCAGTAGAAGGACATCTGTTTATCAGATATGTTGCTGTCAAAATAGCCTCAGCCTAAAACACCTTCTTTAATCCAGCACTATTCAACATACATCTAACTCTTTCCAAAAATAGTTCGATTAAACCTTTCTGCCAAACCATTTTGTTGTGGAGTACCTGCAGTAGTTTTGTGCCTTGCAATACCTGAGGAAGCACACAAACTATCGAACACCTCATTGCAAAATTCAAGGCCATTGTTGGTTCTCAACCTCTTGACCTTTCTGCCAGTGTAATTTTCGACCAGAGTCTTTCAACCTTTGAAATTCTCAAAAGTTTCATCCTTAGTCTTATGGATAAATACCCATAACTTTTTGGAATAATCATCGACTATGGATAGAAAATACCTTGCTCCTGAATGTGATGAACACCTTGCAGACCCCCAAAGATCAACATGGATGTAATCAAGGGATCCATGAGTTCAAGGGATCCAAGATTTTCGAAGTACAAAGGTTTGACAAAATTTCAGCTTTTCGACTTTGTCTCCTCCAAGTAAATTTTGTTTCTCTAATTCGACCAGACCCCTTTCACTGACATAGCCCAATCTTATGTGCCAAATTTTTGTTTTTGACAACGGTTTCGTGGATGCAACATTTGTCGAACCACTTACAACTTCATCCTCAAGGGTATACAAGCGTTATTTCTTCACGCCTCTCAAGACTTGCTTCGACCTCTTCACGACTCTTAGGATATTTTTCTCTCCTTGAAAAACATATCCCTTCTTTTTGAATTCACCAAGAGAAATTAAATTTCTCTTTAAATCAGGTACATATCTGACTTCAGTCAATAACCTTATTGACTCATCAAGGAGCTTGAATTTCACAGATCCAATACCTGCAATTTTGCAAGCTTAGTTGTTTCCCAGGAGCACTGATCCACCATCTTTATCACATAGATCCTCGAACAATTCGCTGTTTGGAGTCATGTGCCAAGTACAACCTGAATCCATAATCCACTCTTTTCTTGAGTCGCCGCTTGAAACCACAAGAACATCAGATGATAAGAAGTCATCTTGAACAATGGCTGCGTTGCCATTATCCTTACCTCCACGATCTTTCAGGCGTTCAGGACACATTTTTCTTGTGTGACCCTCCTTTTTACAGTGATAACATCGAATAACAGATGCCTCGCCACTATAAGACTTCTGCTGACTTTTACCTTTCTTCTTGTCAAACTTACCATCCTTTAGCAAGAATTTTCCCTTAACGACCAAACCTTCACAAACCGTCAAAGGTTTATGCTCCTTTCGTTCATTCAAGTCCTTAGAGTACAAGGCTGATTGAACTTCTTCAAAGCTCAGGGACTCCCTTCCATATAGGAGAGTTTATTTGAAGTGAGCACGTGTTCTGGGCAAAGCGCACAATAGTAATAGTGCTTTATCTTCATCATCGATATTCACATTAATATTTTCAAGATCAAGAATCAGCTTGTTGAACATATCCAACTGCTCAGCCAACACTTTGCCTTCACTCATCTTGAATAAATACAAAGCTTGCTTCAGGTAGAGTCGATTCACCAAAGATTTGTTCATGTACAAACTTTCAAGTTTCAACCATAACTCTGATGTCATAGTCTCCTTTGATACCTGTCGAAGAACCTTATCACCAAGGCTCAACAATATAGTGATGTGGGTTTTCTCTATCATGGCCGTCTTTTCTTTTTTCCGTTAATGCAGCGTCCATGGTCGTCTCTCCCTTCAACGCTTCCAAATAACCATGCTGAACCAGTAGGAATTTCATCTTAAAGCGCCACAGACCGAAGTCGTTCACTCCGGTGAACTTTTCAATCTTATACTTTGTTGAAGTCATCTTCTCCACGCTCACCGCACCGATTTGTTATGAATTAGGATGCCTTAAAAAAAAATATTCTCGGTTTCTTTATCGGCAAGAAACACGCAAGGGTTAGGGTTAACGAGGAAAAACAAGAAGAATAAAATCCATTGTATGGATAAAAAATATGGAGAATTGTTAAAATGATGTCAATTTATTAAGTATTTTATTCAAGTTAAATTTAAGGAATTTCAAATGATACCAATAAAGAATTTGAAATTGCTCTCACATTCTATATAATGCAAATGTTAAATTGTTTATTATTATATTTTCAAAATTTGAAAAATGATACTCATATTTTATTAAAATTTAAAATTCACCCTTAAACTTTTCAAAAAATTGCAAATAACTCCCTAAAAATGTTTAAACTTTACAAATTGGTCCCTTCAAATTTTGTAAAAATTACAAATTAGTCTCTGTTTTTCATATTTTAAAATTTTCCCAAAGGTTTTAAAATATATGAAAATGACTCCAAAAATATAACAATGAATCGTTTTAATACTTCATACAAACAAAAAAATTAAAAATGAAATAATTTCAATTGAATCATTTGAATTGATTAGAATTTTAATTTCTCTAAAAGTTCTTAATTACCTCATCCAAACACACTCTAAGATAACCAAATGATCTAAAGGGTAAAGGTTCACAAGTGATAACTCTACTAAGCATAAAGTTAGGCAATTCTACTCAATTGCTCAAAAGGGACCCTAAGGTCGTCAAAAGGGTCACTGATGTCGAAAATTGTTCAAATACATCAACAGAATAATAATCATTTATATTTTACTCACAACCCATCAAAAGGGTGACAATTTTGTCTTTAACTCAACAAAGTTCTCAAGGATAACTCTAAAACAATTTCTATAACTCTAAAGTACTCTAAAGTGCTCAATGACAACTCTTGTATGATTGATATGGACACCAAAATAACTTTAAGGATTGGAGGTCTCACTAAAGTAACAATTTGACTAAAGCAACTCTAATGTAACAAATTTGTCTCTTAAAATTATTAATAGGGTAATAAAAAGGTAACTAAAAAATTTTTGAAACCGCCGCCGACTATATTTTATGACTTTTCAAATTTTTCCGACTTTTTCAAATTTTCCAACTTTTTTCAAAATGTTATGATTTTTAAGTTTTTGTCAAAAACTGATTTTTCATGTAAACATTCTCATTTGGAAGAAAAAAAGGGTTTTTACTGCATTTGAGAAATTTTTAGAAAATAGGCCAATCTTGGAAAATTGGGGAAAAGAGAATAAGCCCAACAAACATCACAAAATTGAGAAATCAAACAACCCAAACAAAGTTGTTCGAATTCCCATGGCAAAATATCAACTCTACAGAGTTAATCACACAACACAACACAAAATTCATAACATCATCATCATCATCATCATCAAGAAGAAGGTTTGTAAACCTATAAACAACAACATTGGAGAAACCGTAGGGGATTTATCCCAAATCCTATTTGTGGGTCTCAGAGCAATCACATAGAAAAACAATTTCAAGTGTGAGGTGGTGTGGATTATTGCATCTGTTGTTGTCGAGTGATTATGTATAGTTATAGTGGGTCGTACTCCATTTTTGTATGTCATACATCATATGTATCGTTATTGTGAAAGAGACATGTTCGCTAGTTCAAAGTGGGGACTAGTGACTTGTCCCAAGCTTTTAGTGGGGGCTTGGAGCTCAGAGTGGGGGTTCGGGGTTTACAGGGATTGGGACCTAATTCACATGAAAAACCAAATATTGAGTCAGTATTTCATGCATATAGAGTTGAGTTACGAATTCGGTTCAAATTTGGGGACCGTGACGAGAATGATTTGAGTCATTGTTGCATTATATTGCATAATTGTGATTGGATGATTGTGGTGAGATGTAAATACATGACGTTAGTGTGTTTTATGATGCGTGGATGATTTTGTAGCATGTGAATCTATCCTAAATGTTTATGCATCATTTCTTATTTGAATATTTTCTCACCCATTTTTTTGTGTTGTTGTGTCTAAGATCCTCTGGAGTACATATAATCGGTACCTGAGGAGGAGCTTGAGGTTGAGGACAGTGTTGTGTGATCAGTGCATTTTAATGCACATTCTCTTATGTTTGTACTTAGGTATTTCCTTAGTTTGTTTTTTTTTTATTTTACTATTTTATTATGTTTTTATAATTAAGTCTTTGTTTGCCGTTAATCTATTTTAGCAACTTATTTTCAGCTTTAGCGGTTATTTGATACCTGTCCACTGCTCGGATCATAACTGGAGCTACGAAAATCAGATTTATGCATTCTGCTAGGCGTTGGAAGGCTAAGACAAAGAGATACAACTTTCATGTTGTACGAAGAAGCTGATTCAAAGTGTAGACGGCTTAAATAATTCGTTGAAGTCAGGACTCGAATTCTGCCTTTAGGGATATTTAGTTTTGGGCCGGGTTTTTTATGTTTTTCGACCCAGTTGGGTTAGAACCAGATTTTGTGATGCTTCCCTATACCTGGTGTCGCTCCCAGGATTTTCATCCAGGTACAAACGCGAGAGTGGCGCGGAAAACAAAGTCGCCATCTGTGTAAATTTATCCCAAGAGAGGGAAAGGGAACACCGCATAAACCTAAGGAAGAGGGAAAGGAATGGTCATCGCAACCATAACCTGGGTTCGGGAGTCGGTTACGCGAGGGGAAGGTGCTAGCACCCCACGCGTCCATCGTACTCGATGGGATCCACGCTTGTTGTCTATTCGAAGGGTGAGTTATCCTATCATCTATGGCTGTACTAAGACGGGAGAGGGGAAAACAAAGACAGACTCGGTAGGACGTCGACGCCCTAGGCCTACGTACCCCCCTTGTGCAATGAGGAATTCAGAGTCAACGTAGTTCGGACCAAGTTCTTTTTGTGTTTTTTATGAGCGACGTTAAGTTCGCGTCCGGCAGTTTGGGTCGATGCCTGTTTACGTCTCAGACGGAAAGTAGCGTGCCCTTTTTGAAAATAGCCTTTAGTTTGACAATCCCGAAGGACAAAAAGGTTTGAAGTTTGTTTGTATTTTTTAGGACAGAAATGACTTGAGTTAGTTCATAACTTGCATTGCACCAAAGTCTAGAGCACAGGGGTGAATACTCAACGCATCGTCCCAAGACAGGACGCTCGCTAAGCACTCTAGAAAGATGAGAGGAAGACCCTCATTTCTCATTCCCCACGGTTAAGGCTCGTGCGCAATACACTTTATTCTTATTAAGTGTTTTCAAGAAGTTTTGAGATGAGAAGAGAGAAGACACAAAGGAAACTCTACAGGGAAACTAAGAGTCCTGATGTTATCATGCATGGGTGACCTACGGTTAGTGAGGTTTGACGACAACCTAATCCTAAAGAAAAATAAAGAGGAGGGAAGGAAAAAGTAAGGGTGAAATATGGATAACTATCCACACCCTCAAAGAACTTACCTCAGCCCCTTCATAAGAAGTTAGTAGACACAAGTAACAATAAGGAAAAATGAAAACCAAACAATGACATATAATAATGATCAAGTGACCTATAACAGTCCAAACATGAATTAAGAAATCAAAGAACAAACCCCAAGCAATGGCACAAGTGCCTTTTCAAACAGATAACCAGACAAGATCAAGGATGTGCATACAAGAAAATCTCACACAAAGAGCAATTAAACAAGTAGTAAAACATCTTGTAAAATTGCGAAATTAATTCTCAACTTTGCTCAACCAGAAACAAACAACATATCAAAAACTCTTGTAAAAATTCAAGATGTTAGTCACTCAAACAATTATGCAAAGCCAAGAGAGGATCATGGTTCAACATGCAAAAGGAAAGGACTAAAATGCAATATGAAATAATTTTAAAAATGATAGAAAAATATTTTAATGTACTTCAGTGTGTTGGTGAATGAATACAAAAGGAATGGGTTCAAAATGTTTTATGGATGCAGAGAAATAAAATAAACAATTTTAAGTATGCATGATATGAGTAATTCAAAAAGAAAATAAACAAATATTTAATTTAGATGATAAAAAATAAAATAAAAATAAAAAATAAAATTTGGAAAATTTTATAAAATGATAAATATGATGCATGAATTTTTTTGGAAATTTTTTAGTGCAATTATATATTTTTTTTAAAAATGAAAATGAAATGTAATAAATAAAATAAAATAAATAAATTGAATTGTGCAAGGGGGTGTATTCAGCAAGAGAACCACGTTGGAAAGATAATGGGCTGGAAAAGAGGGGGTGTCATTAGCGAGCCCAAACATTAGAACCCATCAGAAAAATAAAATAAAAAAAGGGAGTACGCGTGGACTTCAGTCCACCAGTTGACTCACTACTTACCCTCTGATCAATCCAACGCTCCACCGCAAGTCAACATGCCAGCCCAGTAATTATGATCAACGGTTAGGATTAAGAAGCACACCACAATTATCAAACACGCACGCACACACAACCAACCAGCTTACCATACATCCCCATGTGCCAGGCACATGTCTATTTTTATTCGTTGGCAGCATAGGATCCACACGATCCATCCCACGCACGTAAGCAAGTCAACAAAGTACAAAGTAATCATGATAAAGGCACATGATCCGAAGGCACATGATAATAACAATGGACGACACACACACGAACACCAAATAAAACTCAGAAAAAAAATAAAAAAATAAAACACATGGCAAGCTTTGGACCGTGCGATCAAATGCATCAACGGCTGGGGATCATCTTCCTCGCCAAAAACCCTAGTCGGCCGGAGCACCATACCAGTCGCCGGAGCCCTAGCTCCGGCCGCCACCCACAGCCACCTGCAACTCAAAACTTTCCCAGAATTTTCATACGAATACACTATTTTGATCAGAAAAATGTGAGGATTCCAAATATGCAATCAAAAATCCCAAACAACGCATAAATAAGGAGAATCGAAGGAAATAAAGTAAGGTTCAAAACTTTGAAACTCATAATACAACCAATATACGCGTCTATATTTTAAACAAAACACATCAGAATGATCCATGGATGTCACACAACATTATGCACACTTAAAAATAGAGTTCTATGATCACGCAAAACATCACTAACCTGAGGTGGTGCAACCTGAATCCTTGTTGTTGGCTGCGAATGGGGGATGGTTTGCACTTTATTGATCACAAGGAGGAAGTTTGTGGAAGAAGTTCTTGAAAAACTCTTCTTGCTTGAGAGATATGAAGGAATGATCTTTTAGGGCTCACACTTGAATTCTCCACAAAGGCACGTGAATGAAATCCTAACCAGTGCATGAATGAGTTTAAATACTTAGGTTTAATCCATTGATCAGAATTTGGGCCTTGGTAATTCTTTGTTTAAAGAGTTTTGGGCAACTTTGGAAAATTACATTATGTGAGATACACCTCCTTCCATGCATGTATACCCAAACATTTTATAATGGGTCACCCATGTTTGAATTGCTAATTACACCTGAGTTTGATTTGGGCCTTGAAACCATTTGATTCATGAGTTTTTAATGACTTGGCAATTTTGAATAATGGAGAATAAGTGATAAATACACCATGGATTCACTTGATTCAAAGGCCTAAAAATGATCCTTCAGGAGTGTCCTTTGATGTTAACATGTGACACGAAGCAATGGAATTAATTATAGGTCACTATGCCAAAGTTGTGAAAATGGAATTATGAGAAACCCTAAAAACCACTTTGCCTTCTTTTGATCATAAGTTGAGTTTCACAAATGATATGGAGAGCCACTAGTACTTGTTGGAAAGAGGAGAAAAATATATTCAACTTTCATGTTGGAGAAAAATTCATTTGAAGCTTCTTTGATGATGAAAAGTCAAGGTGAATGTAGTGTAGGAACTTGCCCAAAAAGGAAACTTTCAAATTATAGGTCATTTCCATATTTAGTAACTTTTGCACCAACCCTTGATTCTTGATAAATGGCATGAAACTTGACCCTTGAAGACCATATGAGGATGTGAGACCTTGAAAACCCTGGGGAGAACCTCAAGATTCCACAGTTGACTTCCCCTTTCACTGTTGACTTTTACCCAATTCACCTGATTCCCAATCCATTGGCCAATTGAATCTCGTCTGAATCAAACTGATGGACAATCTTCCATTCCTGGATACCTAGGGACCCAAGGAATACCATGGACTCAAGTCTTGCCCAAAAAATCAGAAATAAACTGACTTTATAACAAACCCTAATCTTCGTACCCTCAGTCTAGGAGAAAATAACACAGCCTCCGAATCCAGATTCCTCTGAATATGGTGTGTATCCTTTCCAACAAAGATAAGATATGCCATTTGGTGATGATAAAAACCCAAGAAACTTGCCCACTAGAGCAATAAACCCAAGAATCTCAAAACCCTAGTCTCTGCACTGGTTAGGAGAGAGTGATCCACTTGAACTCTCTTGCTTGACCCTTTGAAGAACATCTTCTTCTCTTGAACTTACCTCAGGCACCTTGACCCCATGTTAAGAACCAATGATTTGCACACATGATAATGCAAAAATGTAATGAAACATAAGTCAGTTAGTAATAAAGTAAGGAGGGCAAATTTTGGGATGCTACAGATACCCCTATTCAATCAACTTGGTCCTGAGGGTATGATAGCGACGACTTTCAGACAAACGGGATGCACGGAGATTGAATACCGAAGAACCCGAAAATTTACTAATGGTGAGAATAACAAAATGGAACGTGCTGAAAAATAAGGAATATGACCTCAACCATATCCACAAAGAAAATACGAATACGACCTCAATTGCACCCATAAAACGAATACAACCTCAATTGTACCCACAAAGGAAGACTGGCCTCAATCACTCCACCCACAAAGAAAAGACGAATACGGCCTCAATCGCATCCACAAAACGAATACAACCTCGATTGTACCCCCAAAGGAAGACTGACCTCAATCACTCTACCCACAAAGAAAAGACGAATACGACCTCAATCGCATCCACAAGACGAATACAACCTCGATTGTACCCCTAGAGGAAGACTGACCTCAATTACTCTACCCACAAAGAAAAGACGAATACGACCTCAATCGCATCCACAAAACGAATACAACCTCAATTGTACCCCCAGAGGAAGACTGGCCTCAATCACTCTAGCCATAAAGAAAAAACGAATACAACCTCAATCGTATCCACAAAACGAATACATCCTTAATTGTACCCCCAAAGGAAGACTGACCTCAATCACTCTACCCACAAAGAAAAGACAAATACGACCTCAATCGCATCCACAAAACGAATACAACCTCAATTGTACCCCCAAAGGAAGACTGACCTCAATCACTCTACCCACAAAGAAAATACGAGTACGACCTCGATCGCACCCACAAAACGAATACAACCTCAATTGTACCCCCAAAGGAAGACTGACCTCAATCACTCAACCCACAAAGAAAAGATGAATACGACCTCAATCGCATCCACAAAACGAATACAACCTCAATTGTACCCCCAAAGGAAGACTGACCTCAATCACTCTACCCACAAAGAAAAGACGAATACGACCTCAATCGCATCCACAAAACGAATACAACCTCAATTGTACCCCCAAAGGAAGACTGACCTCAATCACTCTACCCACAAAGAAAATACGAGTACGACCTCGATCGCACCCACAAAACGAATACAACCTCAATTGTACCCACAAAGGAAGACTGACCTCAATCACTCTACCCACAAAGAAAATACGAGTACGACCTCAATCGCACCCACAAAACGAATACAACCTCAATTATACCCACAAAGGAAGACTGACCTCAATCACTCTGCCCACAAAGAAAATACGAATACGACCTCAATCGCATCCACAAAACGAATACAACCTCGATTGTACCCACAAAAGGAAGACTGACCTCAATCACTCTGCCCATAAAGAAAACATGAATACGACCTCAATCGCATCCACAAGACAAATACAACCTCAATTGTATCCACAAAGGAAAACTGACCTCAGTCACTCTGCCCATAAAGAAAACATGAATACGACCTCAATCGTATCCACAAGACGAATACAACCACAATTGTACCCGCAAAGGATAACCAACATAAAGTGGATTTGCTGGGGATAACGTGAAATAAAACTTCTGATTTATGTCATCTCTGCTGAGAAAAGGAGACTGGCAAACTGGATCTCACAAAAGAGAAAGGCCAAACAAAAGCAAACTTCTAACGGACTCAAGATCCATAGATAAGATGACTCTGCTGGGGAAAGGAGAAGTCTAAATAAGAGACTCTGCCGGGGAGCACAAATATGAGGAACGCATCCCTCCAAAATCTCCTGAGTTATGCCATCTCTGATGGCAAAGAAAGTACCAAACCTGGCTTATGCTTCGAATGCAAATGTTTGAATTTTGCCGTAATGCTCCACACGAAGTGGAAATGCTACGCATTTTGAGGATGCAATGCCAATGCTTATGATATGCAAAAGGGGTCCCTCCAGCAAAATAAATGCATGGAGAGAAAAGACCAATTCAGCTGGGGATGACAAAAATAAATTGTCCTCTGAATCCAAGAGCTCTGCTGAGAAGGATCACATTGATCGACTCTTCGAATCAACAACTTCTGCTGGGGATGAAATCCTAAAAGAACTAACGGGGGCCACACCTGTCTTTCACTGAAGGTAACATCCAAAACCTGAGATTTCTTCTCTGTTGGGGGAGTTGAGAATGAACGCCAATAACGGAACCGGAAGTCTGTTACTGAGGATTGCTAATATCCAATTGGGCTCAGGACCTGCTGGGGGATGCCAGCCCATAATACCATCATGCTTGGGGAAAGCAGTCCATAATACCATCCTGCTTGGGGATACTGCTGAACTTAGCCTGCTGGTGGGGAGAATGACTTTACTCCTGCCTTGCTGGGGACTAGAATATGACATTGTCGGCGAAAACACGATTCCTGACTGGATAGGGAAGGTGAACACCCTGATTCTGTGGGGAAATAACGTCTTGATCCGGAGAAAATGCTTCCCAAGTCTCCTGCTGGGGAAGGTCTGCTCTGCTGAGGAAAGTGCAATCTCTATGCTGGGGAGAGCAAACTGCTGGGGAAATACAATCTTGTTGCCCTGCAGCCTGACTTGTCTTTATGGTCATAAACGGCCCTTTGAAATTTCCACTTACCCCAGACCACCAGGTCTAACGGAAGAAATCATCTCAAGAGGATTTTATAGAAGACCGGGCGTTCGCACTGCCCCAGGGTCTTCAAACTCTTGGAGAGATTTATCATATCTCGACATAACTGCCCCAGTCTCCATAATCCATGAAGTACATTACCTCGAAAGGGATTGTAATGACTTGAAAACACTCTGCTTTAGTATTTTGAACCTTGAGGAGGTGTTTTCAATTAACCATTTTCAGGAGTGGACAATCTCCCATGCTCTAGAGGTGGCCTGCCCCAATATGAGCTTTGAAGTGACTTTGCCCATGATCTTAGAACTAATGCCCCAGGATAACTGAATTTCGGAGAGACTTCTCGACGCGACTGCCCCAGATTGGCTACACCTTAACATAATTTTCTGGAGAGAGCCCCCTCTACACTGAGTCTCTTGGCAGCATGCCCTTTGATATGATTGTCCTTCAGAATTTTCAAGCAACCCAACTTGGCAGGATCAAGCTTCTTGACTGACTTTCACTGTGTAAGCTGCATTGATGCTTAGGCACATATATGCAAACAGAAAATGTTTATTATGAGAATGACAATTCTAATGCAACACTCATGCTAACCTTGAAGTTTTTTATTGAAAATGCGTCGCCAAGCCTTGTGAACGAATCACTCGCTGGGATGCGACCTTGATTTTTGAATGGCAAAACAATGCACACATGCAATACCAATAAATCTTATTAGCACAACTCGTAGGAGTCAGGAACGCTATCCTGTTGCAGTACGCTTTCTGAATAAACCCTGTTTCAATTAGGACTTTTAAGGGTTGTAACGTGGTTTGGTTCACGGTTTTAGAAAAGGGATTTATGGCTCAAAATTTATCGGTGCCCACCCACTCTTCATGATGTTCTCCAGTCCTATGTTTAGTTAATCTGACACAAACGCTCATCTCTCAAAAGGTTTATGATCTTTAAGGAGCCCATGCAACTAATGACTTGACACCTAAGGAGGTTTTGGAGTGACAATCACCCCTTTTTATCTTTTGTGTCTGTAATCACACGAATTTGTTCTTATCAAAGATTTTTCTTTTGTAACGCTTTTCGCTTTTTCTTTCTTTTGCTTTTTTAATCCCTAATTTTTGCCTGGACTGACTCTTTTGAGTTTTTTCGATTTTGAAGTCCAGCGGGATGCCCTAACTTTTGCCTAAGTCGCTTGTTCTCAAGTTTCGACTTAGCGGGCTTTCTCTTTTTTTTTTATTATTCCCCTCTTTGAACAAAGCGTGTGACACTGGTCGTCTTACTTGCTTGAAAGGGTGGTGACTGCCTCACTCCTTGACTGTTGAAGGATAACCATTGTGGTTTCACATCTCTTGACGTCTCGATGGTGGGATAGAAGGTAATGGATCCTCAGATGCACACCCTCCTTGAAATTTGAACGCTCGGTCAAACTAACTGACGGCTACCCTGCCCCTGGGTTAAGTATGAGGGTTTTTTCGTACGAAAGAAGCTCCTACTCCAAGGCTCAAAGGGGTTAACGAAGGTTTATCTCCTTATCTCTCCAGTGTTTAGGGGTTTGAAACAATGCCTGTACATCCTCAACAGGGTTCTATCCAAAAGCGTACCATTAGAAATCTGCGCTCTTATTTCGTCATCCTCCCTCGAGAGTTCTAGACAAGAGAATTGGTATTGCAGTGCATATAAACATTTAAGAGTGAACACGAATGGATTACTTCAAGGAAAACATACTCATTGCATTAATATCATCATAAAAAAACAAACAAGTCTTACATGCATACAATGCTTTAACAAGAAATGAAAAACTACAAATGAAAATGCAGTAAAGAAATTGATGACTGCCGCTGTTGAGAAGACTTGACTCCGCTTGGACTACTGGCTTTAGGAGATGACCCTTGAAGTCTTCAAACAGATGAGAGGTCGACATGCACAACCAAGTCTCCTTCTGGAAATGATATGTACCCTTTGTCAATCAATTGTTGCACTTTGGCTTGGAAGGCTTTGCAATCTTCGGTTGAGTGCCCCATAGATCCTCCATGATATCCACATTGCACATGGGGATCGTACCCCGGAGGGTATGGTTCTGGAACAGGCTTCAGAGTCTTAGGCTCCACCAATGAGTTTCGAACCAGGTGTGGCAAGAGTTGACTGTATGACATGGGAACTGGTTGAAGAGGGGCATTCCTTCTTTCCAAGTTGTTGCGCGGCCTATGCTGATTCTGACGCTGATACTTCTGTTGTTGATGCTGATTCGAGCGCATAATCTTTTCAGGCACTTTTCTCTTCAGACTTGGTTGAGGCGTAGGCAGCATTTGTGGATGTGGGGGATTCTAAGACCAAAAAATGCCCCTGACCTGATGTGGCTTTGGGAGAAGCAACGGGGATACCCACTTCTTTTCCAACAGCTAGAGTGGGACCACCTTGTATGCTTACGCCGCTTGGTGTGAATTCAATTTTCCTCGAATCAATCAGATCTTGGATAGTGTGCTGAAAGGCCCTACATTTCTCCACAGTATGCCCTGATGCCCCAGAATGGAAATCACAATGGGCTCTTGCATCATAGCCCTGTGGAGGATTACCAGTGAGAGGAGTCAACGTCCTTTTCTGTACTAGTTGCAACTGAAGGAGATGCTGTAATAGTTGAGAATATGGCATAGGGAGCGGATGAAAAACTCTTTCAGACTTCTTCTGTCCCTGTGTACACTTTTTGCCCTTGGGCTTCTCTTGGGAGCCAAGACCTAGCTGCTGTTGGGAAAGTTCTAGAACTTCCGCTCGTGGAAGAGATTCACGAGATAATCCACGATTTAAATCAGATTCCAAAGAGATGGGAGGAGTAAGGATCTCTGTTGTGGAAGCGGGCGCAAGACTGTTTTCCTTCTTCAACACCCTATTCAAAATTTCCATGGCCAAACCCATTTGAGTCTTCATCTGATTGACCTCCTCCCTCAGCATCTTCTGGTCTTGCATGAGAGTTTACATATTCCCCATAAGCTGCCCCATCTGGCCTCGCATTTCCCTTAACTCAGCTTGAACCTGCTCCATGATCAACTCTTGAATGGCCTGAGGAGTTAAGTCTGCAATTCTGAAGAAAATCAGATCAAAATAAGAATAACCAGCCTTGAACACCTGTTATGCACAATGATTATGCAAAATGATTATGAATATGCAAATGCAAATGAACATGTTTAAAAATTCGCAGGGTGATCTCCCCCTTGATTCCAGTTTAACGACAAGATAGAACGAAACTTCTGCTCATATATTAAGAAAACCAGAGGAAAACTAAATGTCAACAATCACAAATCCAAGATAACAAGTCTGAACACAATAATCATAGATCCCAACCAACAAGCCTGGCGGTGGTCCAAATAATGAAAGGAAAAAGAAAACTACGGCATGTCATCAAAGCCTACAAGTGTCAATCCCCCCATCCATTATGCTTTTTGCTCCAATCTTGAATCTCCTTGAACAGCTTTCTGGTGTCGGGATGCTTCGGTCTCTGAATTAGCTCTTGAATGAGAATGTCTCTCCTATGCATGATCCCTTCCAAGTATCGGCAATGTAACTCCCAAACGTCTTCTCTAGAAACACCATCCATGCTAGGTCCCTCATGTCTAGATCTCTTCACTTCAGCTTGTACCTTCAGTTCTTCTATAGAGGCTATGGCTTCATTGAGTCGACCCTCGACTGCTTGTCTCTTGAATACCCCTGACAGGATCTCGACGTCTTTCTTCTTGAGCTGCGACTTCAACTGATCAATCTGAGCCAGATAACCATCTTTCTTTTTCTTATTCTCAGCCATTGCAGTTTCTCGGTGATTATTGAACCTGTGAATTTTTAACAAAGCCTCGTCCAATTCCTCCTTCTTAGACTCGAGAACCTTACTGATACCATCCAAAGCTTGCTTCATCCTTCGTCTGGATGTGACCATGTCAGCTGGCTCTTTTTCTGCCTTAGCAAGAAGCTCTGTCTTCGATTTGGCGGTATGAACAGCTTCACCCCGCTCATGCTTCAACTGATAAATCTCTCTTTTTAGCTCACTATTTTCTTCCCGCAGTCTTTCCTTTTCAGCCCACAACTTGTTAAACTTCTCTATCTCAACTGTGGTAGAAGGCTCAATCTTCAAAGGATACAAAGGTGGCTCCACCCGGAAGGGAAGAAGCTCCTCTTCTGCTCTCTTAATCCACACTTTATAGGAAGAGAATGCCCGGTTATTACATTTCCTGAATGAAGTTTTACCCTTCTTGGTCACCTGTTTCCAAGCATTCATAATCTTCCTTATCATCTCTTGATCCTCAATACTGTTGAAGAATAAGGACTCTCTGATATCTCGCTCTTCAGGTGGACCTCTCAACGGATAACCAAACTGCCTGATAACAAGGGAAGGATTATAGTTAATTCCACCTCTTCTCCCTATTAAGGGTACATTAGGGAACTCTCCGCACTTGCAAATAATCTCCATTCCTAGCAAATCATGGTTGAACCAGACAATGTTGTCAGCAGTCAAGCCCATTAACCTCTTTGACCACTTCAGAGAATCTTTCGTATCAACAAAGGCACCAGTTTCAGGGAGATGACTCAGAAACCAAGTAGATAAGAGTGGTGGACAACAGCTCACGGTTTTTCCCCTCCTGTTTTCATTCTTGTAGTGGACTGAGTGATACACATCACCTAGCAAGGTAGGTATAGGATTCTTTGAAATAAAGATTCTGACAGCATGCATATCCACCAGATCAGGAACATTAGGAAACAGGACAATCCCATAGATGCACATAGCCAGAATAGCTTGGAAAGCAGTCCAATTCTTCCCTTTAACACGTATGCAAGCTTGATCAAACAAGAACTTCAATAAGAAACCCTTAGCTCCTTGTTTTTCCTCAATATTACTGCTCAGAACAGATTCACTAATATGAAGAGCAACAACCATTTCTTTTATCCCGGGGTGTTCTTCAGAAAAGAATACTATGTCATGCCTGATGGGGATTCCCAAAATAAATGAGAACTCCTCCAACGTTGGGGCCAAGATGTAGTCTGGGAAAGTGAAGCAACGCAACGACGGATCGTAAAACTGAAGAAGTGTATGAATGGCATCCTTCTCATACTCGGAGATATTGTAGACAAACTTCAGAAGTCTCCCATACCCTCCACTGAACTCTGTACGAACTCCGGGGCCTGCCATACTAATCAGCTTGTGAATCAATGTCAAGGTCGGCTCTGGGAACGAATAGGCAACAGTCTTCTTTCTTTGGACATCCATGCTAAGGTAACCTCAGAAAACCGGAATCAAGAGTAAGATGCAAGCCCTGAAAAATGTCAAACATGTCAGAATGCAAGATAAATGATATGCTCATGCAAACATGGGGTCAAGGCAACACTGCTGGATGTGCTGTGCTGTTAACTGAACGAGAACCACAACCCAGAAAACTAGAATTCCGAACCACTGAGATAACCAGGAACCCAAATAATCAGACATTGATGAGAGATCCAGAAAAACAGGGTCAGTTGAAGGTTTTGGTTACCTGCAAACCTGCAAACACCCATCCCCTCTCACATGTGGGTACTAGGATGTTCAGTATCCCGGGCTCTCAGGTCGAGAAATGATGATACGTTCACCATTTCTGGTTTGGCATCATCATCAATCAAGGAGGCCTCAATTGATTCTCCAAAGCGGAAGGTCCTCAGCTTCTGGCACTGAGGTCGAGAAACAATAGTATATTCATCCCTCAAGGTACAGTATTATCGTCAATCGAGGAGTGCCTCCACTGATTCTCTTCAAAAGATAGGGGCCATCCTATGCAAGTTCCAAAGTGGGCCCTCGGGTGCGAATGGGTTTGCCACAGGATGTGGTCTGCCACTGTCACCACTAAAGATGGATGTTTACACTAAGGTCCTCGATGATCGGTCACCAGAGTCGACAGCTCTCTAGATCAACACCCTAACATGCGCAAGACACACACGTTAGAATTCGTCCCAAGATAGCCTCGTCTGGTTGTGAATTTCGTGAACACACAAACGTACCAAGCGGGCACGTAGGTCCCACTACTTTCCACTCTAGTCCTAGGGTGTACTCAAGCCTGGGTATTGGGCTTATCTCTCAGAACAACCCAACCTGCAAAACAGAAACAGCCAGCACAACACAGCAATATCCAGTATGACAGTAATAAAAATGAAATGCAATGCAGAAAATGCGGTAAAAATAAAATACAACAAACACAGCAAAGCAAACACAAAGACACCCAAAGAGAACAAAGACAAGCAAGCGCTAGGATTGACTCGCTTAGGGATGGACCAGCATAGGTCAACCAACTCCCCATCAGAGTCGCCAGCTGTCGCTCCCAGGATTTTCATCCAGGTACAAACGCGAGAGTGGCGAGGAAAACAGAGTCGCCAGCCGTGTAAATTTATCCCAAGAGAGGGAAAGGGAACACCGCATAAACCTGAGGAAGAGGGAAAGGTATGGTCATCGCAACCATAACCTGGGTTCGGGAGTTGGTTACGTGAGGGGAAGGTGCTAGCACCCCACGCGTCCATCGTACTAGATGGGATCCACGCTTGTTGTCTATTCTAAGGGTAAGTTATCCTATCATCTATGGTTGTACTAAGACGGGAGAGGGGAAAACAAAGACAGACTCAGTAGGACGTCGATGCCCTAGGCCTACGTACCCCCCTTGTGAAATGAGGAATTCAGAGTCAACGTAGTTCGGACCAAGTTCTTTTTGTGTTTTTTATGAGCGACGTTAAGTTCGCGTCCGGCAGTTAGGGTCGATGCCTGTTTGCGTCTCAGACGGAAAGTAACGTGCCCTTTTTGAAAATAGCCTTTAGTTTGACAATCCCGAAGGACAAAAAGGTTTGAAGTTTGTTTGTATTTTTTAGGACAGAAATGACTTGAGTTAGTTCATAACTTGCATTGCACCAAAGTCTAGAGCACAGGGGTGAATACTCAACGCATCATCCCAAGATAGGACGCTCGCTAAGCACTCTAGAAAGATGAGAGGAAGCCCCTCATTTCTCATTCCCCACGCTTAAGGCTCGTGTGCAATACACTTTATTCTTATTAAGTGTTTTCAAGAAGTTTTGAGATGAGAAGAGAGAAGACACAAAGGAAACTCTACAGGGAAACTATGAGTCCTGGTGTTATCATGCATGGGTGACCTACGGTTAGTGAGGTTTGACGACAACCTAATCCTAAAGAAAAAGAAAGAGGAGGGAAGGAAAGAGTAAGGGTGAAATATGGATAACTATCCACACCCTCAAAGAACTTACCTCAGCCCCTGCATAAGAAGTTAGTAGACACAAGTAATAATAAGGCAAAATGAAAACCAAACAATGACATATAATAATGATCAAGTGACCTATAACAGTCCAAACATGAATTAAGGAATCAAAGAACAAACCCCCAAGCAATGGCACACGTGCCTCTTCAAACAGATAACCAGACAAGATCAAGGATGTGCATACAAGAAAATCTCACACAAAGAGCAATTAAACAAGTAGTAAAACATCTTTTAAAATTGCGAAATTAATTCTCAACTTTGTTCAACCAGAAACAAACAACATATCAAAAACTGTTGCAAAAATTCAAGATGTTAGTCACTCAAACAATTATGCAAAGCCAAGAGAGGATCATGGTTCAACATGCAAAAGGAAAGGACTAAAATGCAATATGAAATAATTTTAAAAATGATAGAAAAATATTTTAATGCACTTCAGTATGTTGGTGAATGAATGCAAAAGGAATGGGTTCAAAATGTTTTATGGATGCAGAGAAATAAAATAAACAATTTTAAGTATGCATGATATGAGTAATTCAAAAAGAAAATAAACAAATATTTAATTTAGATGATAAAAAATAAAATAAAAATAAAAAATAAAATTTGGAAAATTTTATAAAATGATAAATATGATGCATGAATTTTTTTGGCAATTTTTTAGTGCAATTATATATTTTTTAAAAAAATGAAAATGAAATGTAATAAATAAAATAAAATAAATAAATTGAATTGTGCAAGGGGGTGTGTTCAGCAAGAGAACCACGTTGGAAAGATAATGGGCTGGAAAAGAGGGGGTGTCATTAGCGAGCCCAAACATTAGAACCCATCAGAAAAATAAAATAAAAAAAGGGAGTACGCGTGGACTTCAGTCCACCAGTTGACTCACTACTTACCCTCTGATCAATCCAACGCTCCACCGCAAGTCAACATGCCAGCCCAGTAATTATGATCAACGGTTAGGATTAAGAAGCACACCACAATTATCAAACACGCACGCACACACAACCAACCAGCTTACCATACATCCCCATGTGCCAGGCACATGTCTATTTTTATTCGTTGGCAGCATAGGATCCACACGATCCATCCCACGCACGTAAGCAAGTCAACAAAGTACAAAGTAATCATGATAAGGGCACATGATCCGAAGGCACATGATAATAACAATGGACGACACACACACGAACACCAAATAAAACTCAGAAAAAAAATAAAAAAATAAAACACATGGCAAGCTTTGGACCGTGCGATCAAATGCATCAACGGTTGGGGATCATCTTCCTCGCCAAAAACCCTAGCCGGCCGGAGCCCTAGCTCCGGCCGCCACCCACAGCCACCTGCAACTCAAAACTTTCCCAGAATTTTCATGCGAATACACTATTTTGATCAGAAAAATGTGAGGATTCCAAATATGCAATAAAAAATCCCAAACAACGTATAAATAAGGAGAATCGAAGGAAATAAAGTAAGGTTCAAAACTTTGAAACTCATAATACAACCAATATACGCGTCCATATTTTAAACAAAACACATCAGAATGATCCATGGATGTCACACAACATTATGCACACTTAAAAACAGAGTTCTATGATCACGCAAAACATCACTAACCTGAGGTGGTGCAACCTGAATCCTTGCTGTTGGCTGCGAATGGGGGATGGTTTGCACTCTATTGATCACAAGGAGGAAGTTTGTGGAAGAAGTTCTTGAAAAACTCTTCTTGCTTGAGAGATATGAAGGAATGATCTTTTAGGGCTCACACTTGAATTCCCCACAAAGGCACGTGAATGAAATCCTAACCAGTGCATGAATGAGTTTAAATACCTAGGTTTAATCCATTGATCAGCATTTGGGCCTTGGTAATTCTTTGTTTAAAGAGTTTTGGGCAACTTTGGAAAATTACATTATGTGAGATACACCTCCTTCCATGCATGTATACCCAAACATTTTATAATGGGTCACCCATGTTTGAATTGCTAATTACACCTGAGTTTGATTTGGGCCTTGAAACCATTTGATTCATGAGTTTTTAATGACTTGGCAATTTTGAATAATGGAGAATAAGTGATAAATACACCATGGATTCACTTGATTCAAAGGCCTAAAAATGATCCTTAAGGAGTGTCCTTTGATTTTAGCATGTGACACGAAGCAATGGAATTAATTATAGGTCACTATGCCAAAGTTGTGAAAATGGAATTATGAGAAACCCTAAAAACCACTTTGCCTTCTTTTGATCATAAGTTGAGTTTCACAAATGATATGGAGACCCACTAGTACTTGTTGGAAAGAGGAGAAAAAGATCTTAAACTTTCATGTTGGAGAAAAATTGATTTGAAGCTTCTTTGATGATGAAAAGTCAAGGTGAATGTAGTGTAGGAACTTGCCCAAAAAGGAAACTTTCAAATTATAGGTCATTTCCATATTTAGTAACTTTTGCACCAACCCTTGATTCTTGATAAATGGCATGAAACTTGACCCTTAAAGACCATATGAGGATGTGAGACCTTGAAAACCCTGGGGAGAACCTCAAGATCCCATAGTTGACTTCCCCTTTCACTGTTGACTTTTACCCAATTCACCTGATTCCCAATCCATTGGCCAATTGAATCTCTTCTGAATCAAACTGATGGACAATCTTCCATTCCTAGATACCTAGGGACCCAAGGAATACCATGGACTCAAGTCTTGCCCAAAAAATCAGAAATAAACTGACTTTATAACAAACCCTAATCTTGGTACCCTCAGTCTAGGAGAAAATAGCACAACCTCCAAATCCAGATTCCTCTGAATATGATGTGTATCCTCTCCAACAAAGATAAGATATGCCATTTGGTGATGATAAAAACCCAAGAAACTTGCCCATTGGAGCAATAAACCCAAGAATCTCAAAACCCTAGTCTCTGCACTGGTTAGGAGAGAGTGATCCACTTGAACTCTCTTGCTTGACCCTTTGAAGAACATCTTCTCCTCTTGAACTTCCCTCAGGCACCTTGACCCCATGTTAAGAACCAATGATATGCACACATGATAATGCAAAAATGTAATGAAACATAAGCCAGTTAGTACTAAAGTAAGGAGGGCAAATTTTGGAGTGCTACACCTGGTAGCAGCCGTGCTACTGTTCATTACCTTCTTTTTACAATTTTTCTTTTGATTTTTACGATTGTAATGGAGAACTAATTCCCGAAGGCAAATCCTGCTGCTTACGGGTTCCATCGCTTTGAGGTTATTCTAATACCAATTTAATTCAATTTCTATTCAATTCTTTTCTATGAATTCATTTGCTTAATTTGATTGCAATTATTTTCTTAATTAGATTGTGTTCATAGGATAAAATTGATTAAATTCGATTGTATGCATGTTCCTAAATTTTAATTGCATGTTATCGTTTGCTTAATTCGTTAACTCGTCATATTCTTAACTGTTTGCTTAATTCGATAAACAGGAACATAATTCATTTGATTTTGATAAGAGCTTGTCTAATTTATCTCATAATAGAATAGGATCGAAGCCGCTTTGGGATTTGTGTTATAATAGCCGATGATAAGTTGGAATCTGAATCAATAGGATTAGTCGTTTTAGCTTAATTGACAATCACTTATTTTAATTACTTTTTTCTCTTGTTTTATAAATCGAAACTTAAAACCCCCATAAACCTTTTCTTTAGTTGGTTGAAATAATACAAGAATCCTTACGATACAACATCCGAGTGTCGCTTCCCTTTACTACTTTTTCAAAAATACTCGTTTTTGATCCGTGCGCGACAGCAGATCAAATTGGTGCCGTTGCCAGGGATTCTTGTCGTTTTTAACCGTTAGTTGAGTCATAGGTGTTTATTAGTGCGTTTTGAAGTTTCGTTTTGCTGTTTTTCCGTTTTCGCGTTCGGACGCCCTGTCTCGCGTCCGACCTAGTCAAAAAATCGGTTTTAGGGAAAATAGTCTCCTTTTTTAAATCTATTTCGTCTATTTCGTCTCGTAAGTTCATAATTTTTCTATTTTTAATGAATTTTTTACTGTTTTCATAGTTTCAAAAAATTCTAAAAAAATTCTCAAAATTCTTATTTTACCTAATTAGATTAAATTTCATGTTTTTAGATTTTTCTGAATTTATTTTAATTGTTTTTCTTCTTTGATTTTGTTTCTGCCTCTAAAAGGACATTGTTGGGATTATCGCATTTGTCCTGACTACTAGGTGTTCTTGTTCTGGCCTTTTTGATTTTGATCCTTAACAATTGTGATTCTGATTCTTTGTTCTCACATTGCTTGTTTGATTCTGATTCTGAATTTGCTTTCGACAATAACATGGCTGACCAAAGAACATTAAGAGAGCTTGATGCTCCTTATGCTAATTATAATGGCTTGTGAATTGAATATCCTGCTATTATTGTACCTTTCGAATTGAAATTTAGTTTAATACACTTGTTGTCAAGGTTTAATGGTCTTAGAGGCGAGGATCCGAATAAGCATCTGAAGGAATTCCAAATTGTGTGCTCTACACCTTCCGGACCTTCACTAGAGGACCTTGTCAAGCAAATGGCTATAAATGATCTCCAATTTTAACAACGAACAGATTCTAGTATTCAGGCTTTGTAGTCACAAATTTGACAGATTGTCACTTTAGTGAATGCCATGCAGCAAGCTCAAGAATCAAACCAAATACCTGCCCAAACAGTAGTGAATCCAAAAGAGTTGCTTTCTGATTTAGTTGATGATACTTATTCTGAATTGTGTTCTGATTTTCCATCATTAGCAGATTTTGATGATACTTACTCTTGTGATTCATGTACTGACACTAACATTTGCTCTGTTTGTGCTGAGATTAATGATGTCGTGCAGGGTTATGTTTTTCATGCAGATGAAGTTATAGATGAAGTTGTTTATGCAGTTGAAGCTCTTGATATCCCGGCTACCCCGACCATGGCTTCCATTGAACAACCTCCTTCCTTAGAGCTTAAACCACTTACGGACAATCTAAAATATGTCTATTTAGATAGGAATGAAAAGGTACCTATTATAATATCTTCTAACCTTGATTTCGATCAAGAAAATAAGCTTTTGCAGGTTTTGAAGAAACATAAGTAGGGAATTGGATGGACCTCGATTGAAGATGAAAGAAAAGCAGTGAGACAACCCCTTAATCCTTTAATCTCTGATGTGGTGGAAAAGAATATTATTTTCTCGTGCCCATTCGACACTTTTACTTATCGAAGATTCTTCTTTGATCCTAGAATAAAAGGCGAAGGCACTAATAATAATTTCAAGTTCATTGGATGCTACCCAAAGCTACCGTATGAGATTCCCACTTTGGAAGAAGAGACTGTAGAAGAGCTCTCTTTGGGAAAGGTTTCTTGTGCGATCACCTATCTACCTTAACTACTCGGGTGTGTTATTTCTTTTCTCTCACTCTTATTTTATATTTTTGTTCTTTCATTGAGGACAATGTGTGTTTTAAGTGTGGGGGAGGGAACCATTTCTTTGTTTTGTTTTCTTTCAGTTTTCTTTGTTTTGTTCTATTTTTTTAAGTGAAAAAAAAAACTTAGAAACATAATGCATATTTTAAAATTTTTCTGCTATAGATTAATTTGAGGTAAGATTGTGGAGACTTGGGAAAAATTCAAAAGATCGGTACCGTTTTAACACCTTAAGTCTCCAGAATATGGAAATCGATCTAAATACTAGTTATGACATTGCCTTGAGTTCTCATCCTTTAATAGCTCTTAAGTAGTTTATCTAGCAGTCAGCACCATCTAGAAATCACACACTAAGTAATTAAGCTGATGCAAATAAGTGAATGATCCCGTGCTTAATAAGAAATCTAAATAGGAATCCTCCTTTTAAGTTAGGTGACCCTCACCCGGTCACTTAGGCTAACGGTTGTGTAACCTTAAAAAAAGAAAAAAAAAGTGGTTAATTTTGAATTATTGACAACATATGGATCATAGTCACTAACAAGCTTATTTACCATGAGTGTGAATACATAATGGGATTAATATGATTGCATTAGAATGAAAGAGAGCAAAAAGGAGGAATAGTAAGTTAGGCTTAAGCATAACAACATGATTTAGATTGGTTTGTATAAGAAGGAGGTTTATGACTGCACAATTGCGGATTTGTGTTCTTACGATATCCTTAGTATAAAAAATTAGTACCTATTAATGCAATATTGACCAAAGAAGAGTTTGTACCCTAGAATGAGTTTCCGAATGCTATTGTTTTTCATGAGTCTTGATACTATTTTGCTCGGAGTGCAAAAGTTCAAGTGTGGGGGAATTTGATCAGTGCATTTTAATGCACATTCTCTTATGTTTGTACTTAGGTATTTCCTTAGTTTGTTTTGTTTATTTTACTGTTTTCTTATGCTTTTATAATTAAGTATTTGTTTGTCGTTAATCTATTTTCGCAACTCATTTTCAGCTTTAGAGGTTATTTGATACCTGTCCAATGTTCGGATCATAAATGGAGCTACGAGAATCAAATTTATGTGTTCTACTAGGCGTTGGAAAGCTAAGACAAAGAGCTACAACTTTCATGTTGTACAAAGAAGCTGATTCAGAGTGTAGCTGTAACACCCACATATAATATCATACATCAAAGCACAAATACTATACATGAATCCAAGTGTTTGGTACTGAAATACCAAAAGTTCCTAGTTAACACATTGTATACATTACATGCCCAAAATACAAAATACTAAAGTCTATGGTATAAAATATATACAAGATGTTCTAAAACTAAGAACTAGATCAAACATGATGATCTCAAAATAAAACGCCATAGCGGAAGCCATGCCATCCCAAAAAGCTAGGATTTGTAAGGAAAGTCAGACAACTTTATCCTTACCCTTCACGGAACCTGTAGTACTTGTAATATAATCAACAACATGGGGTGAGATATTAAATCTCAGTGAGTTCCCTATCTTATTTGTTTTCTCGGCTTTACATGGTTCTATCAATCCTATCTCAAGTAAAATGGGAAGGGAAGTGGCCTTGAGTTCACAATCTCACACTATATGGAAACATGTTCATGAGTTCACCGACTCACAATATCACTAATCGATAACCTTACCAAGGCATCCCCTTTTCCCGTCCACTTCTACGTCTAAAATTCGACCCGATTCATGGATCCTTGTAACTTACTTGATATACGAAATGGATTCGGGAACATCGGACTGTTAACCATGAACCGTCACTTCTAATGGCCTGTTAACCATCATAAGTCTCTACCCATAGGTTCCATTCGTACTACACGCGGGAATCAAACCTGCCAAGTAATCATGCATACATTTCAGAGGAGCTCGAGACTCTTGAAACTGCAACTCCAATGAAACGGTTACGATTACGTGATCACACACACACACGAGCGTGATTGTATTCGAAAATCACAAGGCCACATTCGCCTTAAGGCCTCTTTTGTGTTTTCTCATAATCACAATGGTTCACACATGTTCCATACTAGTGTTTCACTCTGTTCTAGACCAATACTCGTCACGGATGCACCTTTCTACATCGAATGCACGAGCATAGCCATCTAGAGTTTTTATCAATTTGTAGTCACAACCTAGAATCATATCATTAGGTTTGGGGTAAGGTTTCTCACTCTTCCTAATTCATTTTAAGCATGCATATTCTCTTAACCATACCTAACTAAAATTAGATAGACATGGTATAATACAATTTGCATATAACAATATCAACCATAAACACACAAGATAACATAACAAGTCAAACATAATCCACATAGTAGTTCACACACATTTTTAAGGCATACCAGCCACTACTATCCTCTACCAAGCATCCTTGGTTACATTAGGGTCTAACATTACCATTTAATAGCACATTGGATTCTCTTTCCAAGGCTTCAAGTCCCATATCAATCGGACTCCCAATTCATGAATTAGGGTAGGAATAAGGATCCATACCATTCCCATTCATTACATTTCCATCTCTATCTTATCAATCCACGACAGAAACATATGTTTCTACTTCACTATCACAAAGAGCATTGGAGTAGCTTTCCAACGCTTCCGGCCGTGCCTTCATCCGAGCTACGGATCAAAAGTTATGAAGGAAACAAAATGGGAAAATCTGTCATGTTCGCTAGGCGAACTCTGGCTAACAGAACAAAACAAAAAGGGCATAAAGTTCGCTAAGTGAACTCTAGGCGAACGTTTGCCTTCCCCTTCGTCTTGGGTTAGCTACTGCGAACCCAGAATTCCCAGCAATGTTAAAATAGGTCATTTGGGCCAAAAACTCTAATTTCTTCACCCAAAACCCTTCTAACTCAATACTCTATCAACACCAATCATAACCCGACTATACTAACTGACTATTTCTACATTTTAACTGTTAGAAACATCAATTTCATATTATCATTCACAATCCAATATTTCTAACCTAAACTCTAACATTTCCAAAATTTCTAAAACTAAAGTTCTAACTAGAACCCACCTCAACACAAGATGATGAAGAAGATGGAGAGATGATTTGATGAAGAATGAAGAAGTTCCAAGCTTGTTCTTCAACTCTTTTTTTTTTTTTTTCTTTCTCTCTTCTCCCTTTGCTCTTCCTTCTCTCTACTTCTTCTTTCTATCCAATGTTACTATGTTTGGCAAAGGAGGAGAATGAAATGATATAGAGAAATTCAATTAGATAGTAACACTACTAATTGTCCAAAAAGTCTCTATAGCACCAAAAGTTAAAACCTCAGAGTCAGATAATATTAATTTGATCTGCTCTGAGCTCATCAGTTACTCAAGTTATCTTTGCAGATAATTTCCCATAGTACACCGGAACCCAGTTGATCACAACTAATATTATCCAGAGCAAAATAAAATACGGGGTATTACATCCTCCCCCCTTAAATAGAAATTCTCCCACGAATTTAAAAATTTACCTGAATAGATGAGGGTAAGCTTCTCGCATCTTTGATTCTAGTTCCCAAGTTGCATCACCCGGATGCGTCTCATCCCACTGAACCTTCACCAGAGGAATCTCTTTATTCCTTAGCACCTTAGTTTCTATTCCTACGATACGACCTGGTTGAGGCTCAAATGTTAAATCTGTTTCTATCTCAATCGTATCTGGTAGAATTGGCTGAAGAGGATCTGGAAAAAACTTCAGAAGCTGAGACACATGAAAAACATCGTGCATCTTTGACAGATAAGGTGGTAAGGCTAATTTGTAAGCTACTTCACCAATTCTTTCTAAAATTTGATATGGTCCCACGTATCTCGGACTTAACTTCCGTGACTTAAACAGTCCTTTCAACCTCAATCTCGGAGTAACTTTCAAAAACACGTGATCACTTTCATCAAACTCTAAAGGTCTCCTACGGTTATCCGCATAACTTTTCCAATGATCTTGTGCTTGTTTAACTTTATCACGGATCATTCTAATCTTTTCCGTAGTCTCTTGGATAATCTCGGGTCCCAAAATTCTATCTTCGCCAACTCCGGCCAACATAAAGGCATCCTACATTTCCTTCCATATAGAGCCTCGTAAGGAGACATACCAACACTCGCATGATAACTATTATTGTATGAAAACTCAATCAACGGTAAAAGTTCTACCCAATTTCCTTCACTTTCAAGTACACAAGCCCTTAACATATCTTCCATCGTTTGTATTGTCTGTTCCGTCTGACCATCCGTTTGCGGATGATTCGACGTACTCAAACACAACTTTGTTCCCATAGCTTGTTGAAAAGCTTTCCAAAACCTTGAAGTAAACTTTGGGTCTCTATCAGACACAATACTAGAGGGAATACCATGCAATCTCACAATTTCCGAAATAAACAACCTTGCAAGATGACTTGCCTTGTAAGTAGTCTTTACGGCTAAGAAATGTGCATATTTCGTCAACCGATCTACAATCACCCAAATAGAATCGTAACCACCTTGTGCACGGGGTAATCCAACTACAAAGTCCATAGAAATATTATCCCACTTCCATACCGGAATTCCTAACGGTTGCAATAAGCCACCCTGTCTTTGGTGTTCAATCTTCACTTGTTGGCACACCGCACACTCCGATACATACACTACAACATCTCTTTTCATACCGGACCACCAATAGTCCCTCTTTAAGTCTTGATACATCTTCGAAGAACCACGATGTATAGTAAAAGCACCTTTATGCGCTTCTTCCAAAATCCTTCTTTTCAACACCGCATCATTCGGAACACAAATCTTTGATTAAAAAGAATAACTCCACCAGTAGCTCGCACGAAACCCGGTTGAACTAACAATTCTTGCAACTTCTCATCCAACACTTGTACTTGTTGGATTTCCTCCTGAAGAGTAGAATTAACATTCAAATTTCCCATAATCACACCATTAGGAGTCCAAACAAATTGGAGATTAAGATCTCGAAACTTTTCCAATAAGGTATACTCTAATATCATCAACTCGGCATTATGCAATACTTTTCGGCTTAATGCATCTGCCACTTTATTCGCTTTACCCGGATGGTACTCTAGTACCAAGTCATAATCCTTCAAATACTACATCCATCTCCTTTGACGCATGTTCAACTCTTTTTGGTCAAATAGATACTTCAAACTCTTGTGGTCGCTGAACATCTCAAAATGTACCCCATACAAATAATGACGCCACACTTTCAGTGTAAACACAACTGCCGCCAATTCCAAATCATGGGTTGGATAGTTTTCTTCATGAACTTTTAACTGTCGAGAGGCATAAGCCACCACGTGGCTATCTTGCATTAAAACACCTCCTAATCCCATCTTTGATGCATCACAAAATACCTCATACGACTTGCTAGGATCAGGAATAATCAAAACAGGAGCAGTCGTCAGCCTTTCTTTCAAACTCATAAAACTTCGTTCACAAGCCGAATCCCACTCATAAGGACAATCCTTTCGGGTAAGTTTAGTCATTGGTAAGGCCAATTGAGAAAAGCCCTTGATAAACCTTCTATAATAACCTGCCAGTCCCAAGAAACTTCTAACTTCAGAAACATTCTTTGGTTTCTCCCAATTAATCACCGCTTCTACTTTTGATGGATCTATCGCCACACCTCCCTGAGATATGACATGACCAAGAAAACTAACCTCCGACATCCAAAACTCACACTTGCTTAGCTTAGCAAAAAGTTGTCTCTCTTGTAGGATCGACAAAACGATTCTTAAATGCCTTTCGTGCTCTTGAGAAGTACGAGAATAAATAAGAATGTCATCAATGAAGATCGCTACAAATTGGTCCAAGTAAGGTTGAAATATCCAATTCATATAATTCATAAAAACTGCCGGAGCATTCGTCACACCGAACGACATTACTAAGAATTCATAATGGTCATAACGGGTTCTAAACGCATTCTTTGACACATCTGAACTCTTCACACGAATTTGATGATAACCCGACCGTAAATCAATCTTCGAGAACACACAGGCTCCTTTCAATTGATCTAACATGTCGTCTATCCTGGGTAATGGGTATTTGTTCTTGATGGTGACTTTATTCAACTGCAGGTAATCAATACATAACCGCATTCCACCATCCTTCTTATTTACCAATAACACTGGAGCCCCCCAGGGCGAAACACTGGGTCGGACAAAATGCTTAGCCATTAACTTTTCTAATTGATCCTTCAATTCTCTCAACTCAAGTGGTGCCATCCGATACGGAGAAACGGATATAGAAGCCATTCCCGGTATCAGGTCAATAGAGAATTCCACTTCCCTTTCCGGAGGAAGAGAAGTGATATTCTCGGGGAAAACTTCGGAAAACTCACAGACTACCAGAATACTCAGAACTTGGAGGTTGCTACTCTCCTCCTTAGTGAGAACCAAAAGAACAGATTTTTCCTTCTCACTCAAGAAATTTATCATTCCAACGGTACCTTCTAAAATAGTGGTCAACACATCTTTCGGAGTAGCTTCAACCGATGGAATGATGAATAGCTTCTCTTCACAACCAATAAATACCGAATTAGCAGAAAGGAAGTCCATTCCCAAAATAACATCTACTTTCTTAAGCGGCAAACAAATAAGATCAATCTGAAAAACTCTCCCATCCACAGATAGAACACAATTTTCACACATTAAAGGTGTTTCAACCATCTCATCCATGGCAGTAGTAACCATCATGGGTGGAGACAACGGAATAGCTTGCAACTCAAGTCACCTCACACATTGCATCAACACAAAAAAGTGTGTTGCTCCACAATCAAATAATAAAAAACAAGGATTCCCATTAACGAAACACGTACCAGTAATCAAAGAGTTATCACCCTGGTTCTTCCTTGCATCCAACGTATAAACTCGATAGGTACTCCTTCCTTGCGTCTGGTTCCTACCCTGAGGACAACCCCTCGCCATATGACCCACTTTTTGACACTGATAGCACCTCATTCCTTCAAAATTGCATCTACCAGAATGCATCTTACCACAAGTATGACATACAGAAGGCGCACTTGATCTAGAACCCTGAACTTGCTTCCCTTTGAAGGCTTGTTGTCTAGGCCTAAATTGTTGATTTGATCTCCCACGATCAATCTGATTCGACCTACTCATATTCCCCTCAACTTGAACTTTCTTTAAACTATTCTCTGCCACATAACACTGCCTTAGCAATTCAGCATAACTAGTGAACTCTCTTTGAGACACACTATGCGAAATATCGACCTTCAAACCAAAAAGAAACTGATCAATTTTCCACTTCTCATCTGGAGCATACATGGCCTGCCTAGAATAAGCAGCCATAATCTCAAGCCTCTTGGCATAAGCAACCACAGTCAAAGTACCCTGTCTTAATTGTTGGAAATCAAATTCCTTCTGGGTCCTCAAAGAACTAGGGAAATAGTTCTCCATAAAATTAATCTTGAATTCCTCCCAGACCTTAGGTACCTCTTGGATAGTCATCAGGGCTGAGGCACTCTCCCACCATCTCATGGCAGGACCCTTCAACGAATGAGAAGAGAATACCACCTTATTCTCCTTACTGCAATGGACTATCAAGAAAATTCTCTCCATGCCAGCTATCCATTCATGAGCTTTCACAGGATCTAATCCGCCATGAAATTCTAGAGGATTCATGCGAATGAAATCCCGAAAAATCCCACCTACACCATCTGGAACAACCACTGGAGGATGAAGACTTCCATTCATCTGCTGTACCATCTGCTGCATGAACTGGTTCTGCTGCTATTGCATCTGTTGTAAAAACTGGGGCCATGGGACATACTCCTCGCCGCTCAGCGGATTTGTCCCTGCAGGAGTGGTTCTGGGTCTACCACAATTGCTTTTGCGTCTGTCATCCATGTTCCTAAATGTCATACAGATAGGATTTAGTTGATCAGACTCAATACCATAAATATAACACTTAAGATGAATGGCGACACCACGCATATGAAACGGAAAGAAATACTTATACTATTTCATGGCTAGGTCAAGGATACGACCTGCTCTGATACCAACTGTAACACCCACATATAATATCATACATCAAAGCACAAATACTATACATGAATCCAAGTGTTTGGTACTGAAATACCAAAAGTTCCTAGTTAACACATTGTATACATTACATGCCCAAAATACAAAATACTAAAGTCTATGGCATAAAATATATACAAGATGTTCTAACACTAAGAACTAGATCAAACATGATGATCTCAATATAAAACGCCATAGCGGAAGCCATGCCGTCCCAAAAAGCTACGATTTGTAAGGAAAGTCAGACAAATTTATCCTTACCCTTCGCGAAACCTGTAGTACTTGTAATATAATCAATAACATGGGGTGAGATATTAAATCTCAGTGAGTTCCCTATCTTATTGGTTCTCTCGGCTTTACATGGTTCTATCAATCCTATCTCAAGTCAAAGGGGAAGGGAAGTGACCTAAAGTTCATAATCTCACACTATATGGAAACATGTTCATGAGTTCACCGACTCACGATATCACTAATAGATAACCTTACCAAGGCATCCCCTTTTCCCGTCCGCTTCTACATCTAGAAGTCGACCCGAGTCATGGATCCTTGTAACTTACTTGAAATACGAAATGGATTCGGGAACATCGGCCTGTTAACCGTGAACCGTCACTTCTCATGGCATGTTAACCATCACAAGTCTCTACCCATAGGTTCCATTCGTACACGCGGGAATCAAACCTGCCAAGTAATCATGCATACGTTTCAGAGGAGCTCGAGACTCTTGAAACTGCAACTCCAATGAAATGTTTACGATTACGTGATCACACACACACGAACGTGATTGTATTCAAAAATCACAAGGCCACATTCGCCTTAAGGCCTCTTTTGCCTTTTCCATTAATCACAATGGTTCACACATGTTCCATACTAGTGTTTCACTCTCTTCTAGACCAATATTCGTCACAGATGCACCTTCCTACATCAAATGCACGAGCATAGCCATCTAGAGTTTCTATCAATTTCTAGTCATAACCTAGAATCATATCATTAGGTTTGGGGTAAAGTTTCTCATTCTTCCTAATTCATTTTAAGCATGCATATTCTCTCAACCATACCTAACGACAATTAGATAGACATGGTATAATACAATTTTCATATAACAATATCAACCATTAACACAAAAGATAACATAATAAGTCAAACATAATCCACGTAGTAGTTCACACACATTTTTAAGGCATACCAGCCACTACTATCCTCTACCAAGCATCCTTGGTTACCTCAAGGTCTAACATTACCATTTAATAGCACATTGGATTCTCTTTCCAAGGCTTCAAGTTCCATATCAATCGGACTCCCGATTCATGAATTAGGGTAGGAATAAGGATCCATACCATTCACATTCATTACATTTCCATCTCTATCTTATCAATCCACGACATAAACATATGTTTCTACTTCACTATCACAAAGAGAATTGGAGTAGCTTTCCAAAGCTTTCGGTTGTGCCTCAATCCGAGCTACGGATCAAAAGTTATGAAGGAAATAAAATAGGAAAATTTGTCATGTTCGCTAGGCGAACTCTGGCGAACAGAACAGAACAAAAAGGGCATAAAATTCGCTAAGCGAACTTTAGGCAAACGTTCGCCTTCCCCTTCGCCTTGGGTTTGCTAGGCGAACCCTGAATTCCCAGGAACGTTAAAATAGGTCATTTGGGCCAAAAACTCTCATTTCTTTTCCCAAAACACTTCCAACTCAATACTCTATCAACACCAATCATAACCCGACTATACTAACCGACTATTTCTACATTTTAATCGTTAGAAACATCGATTTCTTATTATCATTCACACTCCAATATTTCTAACCTAAACTCTAACATTTCCAAAATTTCTAAAACTAAAGTTCTAACTAGAACCCACCTCAACACAAGATGATGAAGATGAAGAGATGATTTGATGAAGAATGAAGAAGTTCCAAGCTTGTTCTTCAACTCTTTTTTTTTTGTTTTCTTTCTCTCTTCTCCCTTTGCTCTTCCTTCTCTCTACTTCTTCTCTCTATCCAATGTTACTATGTTTGGTAAAGGAGGAAAATGAAATGATATAGAGAAATTCAGTTAGATAGTAACACTACTAATTGTCGAAAAAGTCTCTATAGCATCAAAAGTTAAAACCTCAGAGTCAGATAATATTAATTTGATCTGCTCTTAGCTCATTAGTTACTCTAGTTATCTTTGCAGATAAATTCCCAGAGTACACCGGAACCCAGTTGATCACAACTAATATTATCTAGAGCAAAATAAAATACGGGATATTACAGTAGCAGTCTCGAATAATTCTTTGAAGTTGGGACCCAAATTCTGTCTTTAGAAAAATTTAGTTTTGAGCCGGGTTTTTTATATTTTTCAACTCAGTTGGGTTAGAACCGGATTTTGTGATGCTTCCCTATACCTAGTAGCAGTTGTGCTACTGTTCATTACCTTCTTTTCACGATTTTTCTTTTGCTTTTTACAATTGTAATGGAGAACTAATTCCTGAAGGCAAATCCTGCTGCTTACGGGTTCCATCGCTTTGAGGTTATTCTAATACCAATTTAATTCAATTTATGTTCAATTCTTTTCTATGAAGTCATTTGCTTAATTTGATTGCAATCGTTCACTTAATTCGATTGTGTTCGTAGGATATAATTGATTAATTTCGATTGTATGCATGTTCCTAAATTTAATTGTGTGTTATCGTTTGCTCAATTCGTTAACTCGTCATATTCTTAACCATTTGCTTAATTCGGTAAACAGGAACATAATTCATTTGATTTTGATAAGCGCTTGTCTAATTGATCTCATAATAGAATAGGATCGTAGCCGCTTTGGGATTTGTGTTATAATAGCCGATGATAAGTCGGAATCCGAATCAGTAGGATTAGTCCTTTTAGCTTAATTGATAATCACTTATTTTAATTAATTTTTTCTCTTGTTTTATAAATCGAAACTTAAAACCCCCATAAACCTTTTCTTTAGTTGGTTGAAATAATACAAGAATCATTGCGATACGACATCCGAGTGTCACTTCCCTTTACTACTTTTTCAAAAATACTCGTTTTTGATCCGTGTGCGACAGCGGATCATTGTGCTTCTTTAGTTGCTTGTCGTTCGGTCTATAGTTGGAGTCACTCTGATATGTAACACGAGGGGATCGGGCTATCCTATATTTATATTGCGTATCTTTCTGTTAATTTTATTTTGTGATGAACTGTTTTTCAAACTAATAATGTTGTAGGGGCTTTTATGCCAAGTGTTTTTGTAATCCCGCTGCTTATCAAATGAGTCATTTCTTTATTATGTGGTTCAAAATGTTTTGATGGTTGTGAGTAACATCCTGCTTGATGAATGGTTATGTTGTATACATGTTTTATCATTTAATTGTCGAGTCGGGAAGTAGGGTGGTAGAACTAGTGATTTTGATTCAGTGTTCTCTCATAATTTGTTTTGATTCTGATTTTGAGTTTAATTATCATAACATGGATGAACAAAGAACTCTAAGAGAACGTGTTGCACCAGATGTGAATTATAATTCACTTTATAATGAGTATCCTGAAGTTGCTGCACATTTTGAATTGAAATCTGGTTTAATACACTTGTTACCAAGGTTTAGTATTCTTGCAGGTGAGGATTCACATAAGCATCTAAAAGAATTTCAGGTTATGTGTTCTGCACCATTAAGGCCTCAAGGAATCACTGAAGATCATGTGAAGCTTAAAGCCTTTCCATTCCCACTACAAGGTGTTGCAAAAGATTGGTTGTATTATCTTAAGCCAAATTCTATCACAAGCTGGAATGATCTGAAAATAGTGTTCCTGGAATATTTGTCCTTGCCTTTAGGGCAGTTTCGATCAAATAAAGAAATATTTGGTATTAGACAGGTTGACATGGAATCATTGGCCTAATACTGGGAGATATTCAAGCAGTTAGTGTCAAGTTGTGCTCAGCACCAATTTTTTGGGCAATTACTAATCCAGTATTTTTATGAAGAGTTGATACCTATAGAGAGAAATATTTTGGATGTTGATACTTGAGGAGCACTTGTTGATAAGACCCCAGCTACAACTTAAACCTTAATTGAAAACATGGCACTCAACTCCCAATAGTTCACAACCATAAACAACTCTATGGTTCAAACAAAAAGAGTGCATTAAATTCAAGCTTCTTCCTCCAAAAGAGCCCTAGAAAGTAGACTTGATGAACTAAACTCACTTATTAAATAATTAACATTAAGTAAAGCTCAAACATAAAGGTTATGTGGCATTTGAACTTCACTTGAACACCCAATAGATACATGTCCTACCTTGCAAGAGGGTGTAAATAGTGATTTTCCTCAAGCATGTGTAGTAAATGTTTAGAATCCTCAAAGCAACAACCAGTATTGATACCATCCAAGCCTTTGGTATGGGAATCCACCCACACAATAACAACCTAGGCCACAACAACAACTATTGTTACCAATTCCACCTCCACAATAACAACCTAAGCCTTTGGATGAGGAAGATAGAGATAAGGAAATATTGGATGTATTCATAAAAGTGGTAGTGAACATCCCACTTCTTAATGTCATTAAGCAGGTTCCCAGATATGCAAAATTTCTGAAAGACTTGTGCACACGCAAAAGGAGATTAAAAGGAAATGAAAGAGTTAACATGGGATAAAATGTTTCAACTTTCATTCAGCCTATGCATGTACCTGAGAAAGCCAAAATGGGCCAGAATGTTTCAGCTCTCACTCACGCCATGCCCCATAAGTGTAAAGATCCAGGAAAATTCTCTATTTCATGTACCATTGGGGATAACAAGTTCGAAAATTACATGTTATATTTAGGATCTTCCATTAATATTATGCCTGCTTTTATTTATAACAATCTTGATCTTGGTCCTTTATAGAATACAGGTCTTACCATTCAATTGGTGAACTGAATCAATACCCGCCCTGCCGGAGTAGTGGAAGATGTACTTGTTTAAGCTAATGATTTGATTTTTCCTGCAGATTTCTACATTCTAGATATGGAAGGAGAAATTAATTCAAAGCCAACCAATGCTCTCATTATTTTAGGCAGGTCGTTCTTGAAGACGGTAAAAACAAAAATTGACGCCGATGATGGAACAATGTTCATGAAGTTTGGTAATATTACTGCAAAGTTTAAAAATTTTGATGCTATGAAACACCCCCTGGAAGTACATTTTGTTTTTCAAATTGATTTGCTTTATGAATTAGGTGATGAACATATTCTGACTTATTTTGAGCTTATTTTCCATCATTGTCTTATTTTGATGATACTTACACTTGTGATGCATGTGCCGACACTCACATTTGTTATGTTTGTGCCGAGATAGAAGCTTCCTTATAGGTTGATATTTTTCTTGCAGATGAAGTTATAGATAAAATATTTTATGCTATTGAATCTCTCGACATCAAGGCTGTCCGAAACACACCATCCATTGGACAACAAACTTCTTTAGAGCCTAAATCACTTCCTGGATATTTAAATTATTCATCAAATCTTGAATTTGAGCATGAAGAGAAATTATTGCAGGAACATAAGAAGGGAATTGGATGGACCTTGGCTTACACTCATTATATTAGCCCATCCATGCGTATATCTCACTTGAAGGTGGAACAAAAGTAGTGAGGCATCCCCTTAATCCTTTGATCCTTGATGTTTTGGAAAATGAGATCACTTTCACATTTCCATTCGAAACTTTTATTTATCGAAGATCTCTTTCTTTCTTGTGTGATTTCACTCATGTCTGTTAGTTACTTTAGAACTTGAATTGACTCTTGTTGAAACTTTTTGTTTACTTGTGCACACTGATATGATAAAGGAATTTTCTTTTTTTTTAATATTATTTTTAGCCGCTTAGCCAAAAACCCAACCCTGAAATTATCACCATTTGTTTGAAGCCCCTTTGAGCCTATTTATCTCAGTTTCTGTTAATAACTCATTACAAGCCTAAAGTTAAAAAAATAATGATATCATCCTATTTAAAGGGATGAAGGAGTCTTGTTTGGATTTGTTTGGGGTTTAATTAGCATAGTTTTGATATTTCAAAAGTTACCAGAAAAAATAGGAAAAGAAAAGAAAAGAAAAAAGAAACAAAATTCATGTTCTTATCGTATTCCTTCTAAAAAACAAAAAGATAAAAAAATGGCTGCAAAGAAGTTGATGGAAAGTGAATGAAATATTGTTTAGTTCAACTTCCATGGTCACTTTCAATTCTTTTTTATCCCTTTATATTTTTTCCTAGTACCCCTTAGGATTTATTTCACCTTAACCTTTGTCATGTTACAACCCAAATAAAATTCTTTTGATCTTTGTGTGCATGTATTTTAACTGTAGATGTGATATTTATTTCAATCTTATGGTAGTGTTAAATTTTATGATGTGTTTTGAGTGTAAATAGATTACCTAAACACTTGAGAGTTGAGAGAATTTTATCCTGTAAGGATCTTGCCACTTATGATGAATTATTTGGTAAACTGTCCTCTAATTTGCTTTAATTGTCACAAGAAGTTACTCACTAACGCTATATTCCTTGAATATTTGATTGAGAATTTTGCTTACCCCTTTGTGATCTTGTAAGTCTTTGAAATTGCATGTTTTGTTTTGTTATCGTTTTTATTCTGTTTTGAATTTAGAGTTTTGCTCGGAGTGCAAAGGTTTAAGTGTTGAAGAATTTGATCAGTGCATTTTGATGCAAATTCTTTCACTATTATGCCACAACAATTCTAGAGTTTCTTGTGTTATTTTTATTGTGTTTTATAAGTTTAGTTTATTTTTGCTTTTATTTTAATTTTGTTACTTATTTTCTGCATAAATAGTAATTTGACACCTTCTCGCTGTGCAAGTCATAACTCTAGCTACGACATGTCATTTGACGCGTTCTAATATGCGTTGGAAAGATGAGAGGATAAGATACAATTTTTATATTAGGACTAGAAGCCAATTCAGAGTGCAGAAGAGTAAATTTAGTGAATTCCATTTCAGACTTAAGAAAATAATTAGTTTGTTGGGCCGAATGTATGTTTTTAGGTCAAGCATTCTTAGGCCCCCGATTTTTCTTGTACTATTTAACCTAAAATGCAGTGCTACTGCTAGGTATTAAGCATTCACGAAATTACATTAGACAGCTACGAACTCTATAGAGAACTAAACCACCTATGGTTGATCTATTGAATTCGGATTCCATCATACTTTGAGGTTTTTATATTTTCCAATTCAATTTATTTTCCTTTCAATTCTTCTCTATGATATTCCATTGTTTAATTTGATATTTCATAGAGTAGATTGATTTATTTTGATTGATGTATGTTCCTTAATCATAACCGCGTGTTAACGTAACTTTTTCATTAATTTGCGCAATCTTTAACCATTTCCTTTATTTAGCAATTAGGGATGTAAATCATATAGTGTCAATTACGCTTCTTTGATTGACGTTGTAATCGAAAAAGGGAATAGAATCCCCTTAGGGCATGGGAATTATATTAATCGATGATAAGTAAAAAATTGAATCAATAGATTAGCTCGTTAATTTTATTCGTTATCAAATTCTGTTAATAGTACTCTTAATTTAAAACCTTACCCCCTTATAAGCTCGTTTTTGACCCGTGTGTGACAACATATCAACCTTAAATGATTTGAACACATCCAATGGTTGAGACTTTTAATGTATAAGAAATATGTATGCATATCTAGAATAATCGTCTATGATTGAGACATTTGACTATGTTCCAATCTGTGTCCGTGTTGTTATGTGAAGCACAACGTAACACTGTAATTCCAAATTATACAAAAGGAAAACATTAATTTTTTTTACATTAAATTAAATATATTATTAAGAGTTAAATATGTATTAGGTCCCTTTAAACATTGGTCCTCTGAAAGTTTTCCGTCCCTAACTTTAGTCTCTCCCGTCAGTTTACACTAACAGAGGATGATGTGGCACGCCAAGTGTGTAAAAATCCCTTGCCAACTATGTATTATTATTATGCCACGTCTGAAATGATTTTCTCCTTCTATTTCTCCTCCACCTTCCTCTTCCACGATAAATGCCCTAATCCTCATCATCATAAGGCTCCTAAATTATTCTTCATCTCTTGTCTCCTCCCATTCCTAATCCTCCTTCTTATTCGTCATGTCCATATCATCTAGATTCAGCAAGGTCATCCCACATCATTCCAAGAGTGTTACCAATAGTGAAGGTAAAAAGTGTGGATGCAAGAGTACTTTGATTTCCTACATGTGCAAGAAGGGAAAGAATAAAGGTAGATTGTTTTGGAGATGTCTTTTTTGGAAGAATGAGGGTACTTGCAATATGTTTCTTTGGGATGATGAAATTGTAGAAGGGAAGGAAGATGTTCAAGGGGTGAATGTTGAATGGAGAAAGGATGAGAGGGATATGCAAATTGTGGAAACCTTTAAAGAGCTTTATGAATCATCAATGAAGAAGAATAATAGGTTGAAGATGAAGCTCAAGGCAGAGGAATTTTATGGAAAGCTGAAGACTGTTTGTGTTATAATTTTGGTCAACATGTATTTTGTTATTAGGTGTAATTGTTGAATTGACCTAAGTTAGGTGTTAAGTTGTCTTAATGATATGTAATGTTGTTTTGTTATGAACAACACTTTGGTGTAATAGTTTTTGTAATGTTTAGTTGTTATGAAATGTAATTTGAATTGATAAAATTTGGTTAAGTTTTGATCTATAATTTTAAATTTGGTGTTGTTATGAAATTTGATTTTAATTGATAACAGTTGTTGATAGGCTTTGTCTTAAAACATTATATTATGTTGTAATGCCATAACAGTGACAATATACCAAAAGAGTTGTATACCAAAATGACTTATAATAAAATGACCATAAAATGACATAACAGTGACAAATTACCAAAAGACTTGTTATAATTGCATACCAAAATAGTATGTTGGTCCAAAAGACCTCACCAGTACATTACATAAGAATAAGAAATTGTATGTTGGTCCAAAAGACCTCATCAGCACATTACATCAGAATTGTAAATTCATAAATTCAGCAAAACATCATAACAGTTGATCATAAACATCAATTACACCAAAATGAAATGCCCTTCATTGGGCTTGACCCTTTCCAATGCTGCAGTCATCTTCATGTATAACCACTGGATCATCAGGTTTTTTGCCTGGGCCTGGTATGTTCTTAGTCTTCAGTGTCTTCAACCTCTCACTGTGTCTTTTTTCAGCTAAGCCATTATCTTGTGTTTTATACCTGCTTTGTATCCTAAATTTGAGTGGTTCACTGTTGCTTGGCCTAGACAAATTTGTTCTTATTCCAGGTGGTTTGAAAGGAGTGTTCCTACACATTTTTGGTTGCTTCCCAAAGAAAACTTTGGGACCACCTTGCCTTGGATGAGATGCCTTGAGAGGTGACTTATCAACTCTCAGTGGTTGAATATCCAAGACATCAGCACCTGTTAGTAAAGTAGCAAGAGTCTCATCCAAAGTTGTTGAGTTTTCCATGACAATAGGCTCAGGTTCAATTGGATCCTTTGGCTCACTTGCATCCTTGACAATAGGGGAATCATCCAAATTGACAGACTTTTGCTCACTTGCTACATTTTGATCAGTTGCTTCCTTCACACTATTTGCAGTTGCTTCATTTTGATCACTTGCCACATGCACATTCTTTACAATTGCTTCATTTTGGTCACTTGCCACATGCACATTCTTCACAATTGCTTCCTTCTTAGTATGATCACTTGCTTCATTTTGATCACATGCCACATGCTCATTCCTCACAGTTACTTCCTCCATAATGACACTTGTTTTCTTAATAGTTGCTTTCTCCACAATGACACTTTTTTTCTTCACAGTTGCTTTTCCTTTGACAGTTTTCGCCCCCTTAACAGCAGCCTTTGATGAAGTTCCATCCTTGACAGTTGTTGCTTTTCCTGTTGCCACCTTTTGACTTGTCTCATTGGTCTTTACTTTCTTTGGTTCTTTGTTTGTTGAACCCTTAGGCCTCCCCTGCAATATACAAGTATGGCCAATGTCAGTATTAACATATTAACCACAGTATGACACATTGTAAACAAGTACAATATTAACATATTTATCATAGTGGAACCCTTACCCTTTTTTGATGCATCATTTGGTTGATCATTAGTTTGACTTGCTTGTGTAGGTATTTGTTGGGTTACTTCTGTAGGGATTTCTTGACTGAATTGAATAACCTTTGTTTTAGTTTACATTTCTTGCTTCCATTTATTGCATGTCCTTTTGTTATGGCCAAGTTGAAAACAAAATCTGCACCTATAGTTTTTGTTGGTTCTTTGCCTTTTATTTTGGCACTATTCGTCAGGTTCCCTCCTTCTCAGTTTTTTAGGCCTACCTGGGCCACGTTTAAACCTAGGTGGTAGCATTGTCTCATTCTCAGTTCTAGGCCACTTGTTCTGTCCATTTATTGGGGTTATTACCTCACTGTAGCATACTTGATAAATGCTATTGTGATAGCATTTATGACCATATTTTATAGGGTCATCCACTTTCCTATAGACGACAGCCACAACATGTCTACATGGAATACCTACAAGTTCCCAATAGTTGCAAGAACAAGTTTGTTTTTCTAAATCTACCACAAAACTGTCAGTAAACAACACATGAGTCACTTGAAATATTAACCTACCAGCATATGTAGCTATCCAACTAGCACTCTTCTCTATTTCCTTATCCAATCTCCTGAAGGGTTTTGTCATTATGTTTCCCTTATAACCCTCCACCTTTTCCCTAAGAGTAACAAACCTCCCCATTAAATAATTCCTAATCCACTCAAACATTGTAATATTGGGGTTGTCTCTTTGTAACAATATGGTTGCATTAAAAGACTCACTCAAATTGTTCATTAAGACATCACATTTTGAAAATATTGGAAAAGCATGCTTACACCATTTGTTTTTTGGAATTGCCTCTATCCACTCATAGGCCTCCAAGCTGACCTCCTTAATCATGAACATTTTTGCTTCATGTACTTCATAGTAGGTAGCTCTGGCAGCAGCCATCATAAGGTCTCTCAACAAGGTCCCTCCTCCAAATTTCTTCTTGAAATTTGCATATAGATGCCTTAGACAGAACCTATGTTCATATGCTGAATACTCTTCTTCAAAAACCTGCATTAGACCCTAATCAGGAAAAACAATAACTGCATTAACACAATGTAATGTATGCAAACAAATAAGAGACATCAATACATTAGGATTAGCTTTTATTGGTCAGATATAAAGCACTACCTTCCATCTCCTATATCTTCTATTAACAACTTCATAAACCAACTCCAAGAATCCTTTATCTCCATCTCAACCACATCAAAGGCAATAGGTAGGTATTGGTCATCGGGGTCTCTCCCAACAATAATCAAAAGAATACCACCATATTTGTGCTTTAAATGGCATCCATCCAAGCCAATGAAAGGTCTACATGTTCTTTTTAAAGCTTTCTTAGTGCCATCAAAGGACATATAGCATCTCTCAAATCTTGGTTTCAACCCTTCACTTGGAGAACTAGTATTGATTTTAAATGTATTACCAGTTGAAGCCCTTTTCAATTTAGCACCATAGGACCATAGGAGGCTATACTGTTTGCTTGAGTCACCTTCAACAATGGCTCTTGCTATCTGTCTAGCCTTAAATTCCCTACATCCTGAGATTTCTGTTGCATACCTTTTCCTTACATCAGCTACTACCTCACTTAACCTCATCCTAGGATTATTCTTCAAGCTATCAACAATTACTTTAGCAACCCACTCAGCTCTAGCATTTCTGTTAAAGAATTGTCTGCCACACTTGTGTTTTGCAAACAGAGTTTTTATCCTAAAAGTGGTTCAGGTCAGTACCCTACTACACAACACTGTATAATCACATTTCTTATTATCCTAACACACGACCCTACATCTATTTTTATCATTTTTTTCAAACTTTACCTCCCTACCATTCAACACATTGTGTTCTAATATAGCATCCTTGAACTGCCTTAAAGATGAAAACTCCATCCCAACTTTGAAAACATAATCCTTACACAATAAATCTTCCTCATTATACCTCAAAACACAAGGCCTTTCATCACAACTATCATCATCCCCACCACTGTCCAACTCATGAGTCAAGTATTTATCCTCAATAACATGTTCCTTTCCCATCTCTTCATTTATAAATACCTTCTTGTCTTGCTGAGTATTGACCTCTTCAGTTGCAACATCTTCATTTTTATATTCTCCATCAGCCCTATTCACAAACACCTCATTAAGGCCTTCCTCAAAACCTGCTATTCTATCCTCCTCACTATCTTCAAAATGCACATCTTCTACAGAATGTTCATTAGACTTTTCACTTGATTCACTCAAATTGTCAGCATTCTCATCATATTTAAATCCCTTTCCTTTCTCTCTAATCCTATCCATAAATGTGTCTTCTCCTTTAACCTTAGGCTCACAATAAATCTCAACATCACACTGATATCCTATGGCATACATGGATAACTCAAGTGCATCTCCATCATCCTTAGATACTTTTAAGTCTTGTTTAAGTAATCCTTCCTCGTGCTTCCACCACATCTTAACAGAAGTGTGATCAAACTCCGATTCAAGCTCCTTAACTAACTCACAAGCCTCAAAGAAGCTCCAATAATCATGATCCTGACCCTTAAAGTCATACACTTCTCCACTCTCATATTTTAGATCAGTGTCTTTTACAGAACAACCATTTATGTAAAAAAGAATCGTGAACATATCCATTACCCTGTAGACAAAAATTAACCTAACTTTAAATTTTACCATTTCTGGACAAAACATACTAACCCTAATTTTTACTAACCAAAATGTTTACTAACACTAATAATCAAAACCACAAATTGAATACATGGGACCACTATTGCATACATCTATTAAAGAATAGAACATGGGACCACTATTGCATACATATCCTTAAAGAATATAACAAGGGAACAATGGAAGACAAAGTCACTTACCTGGGACCACTTATACGATACGAACAATGTCTCTTTGGGACCACTTCACACGATTACTTTCTTCATTGAACACATCGACACCTAGTTGACAAAGGACACAATTCTTCTGCTAGGGCACAACGACTTTAACACTAAAATGAAACACAAGTTTATATTTTACACAAGTTGACTCTTGAGATACCTTTCACACTTTTTCTATTTTACACAATTTACAGCGTGGCAAAAATGAAACGCGTAATCAAATGAAACATTACACTTGGCGTGCCATATCATCCTCCGTTAGTGTAAAATAACAAGAGGGACTAGAGTTAGGGACGGAAAACATTCAAAGGACCAATGTTTGAAGGATTTTTTTGAGGGACTAAACTTGAAAGTTGGGATATTTGTAGGGACTAAAAACTTATTTAATCCTATTATTAATTATAAGAATAAATAAATAATTATTTTATATTATAAAACACTGTCACAACAAATGTAACAACCTAACCTAATGGGAATATTGACGTAAACTTATGATACTCATGTTATTGCCGTCACGGTCTTACAAAAAACATGTTACCTTGCAGCATATGTTACCACATGAAACTGATTTATAAGCATATTGGATCATGTAAAGCTATAAATTCGCTTGAAAAACTATATTCACGACATCATGATTAAAAATTATAAATACATTTGAACAAATTAAGACCAAAATAATGAATTACGCACTACAACAAATAACGCTTTCTATGAAGAAACTTTCACCACAAACAATATAAAACTGAGGGTGTATGTAACGGGAGCGCCTTGTTTTATTTTAAAAAAAAATGAATATGTTACCTCGATTTTATGAAAAACCAACATAAATATATGCTCAGGATTTGAGATTCGATTCTCAGCTCCTGCAGTTTTATGTTTTATATGGAACCAAAAAGACGCCTTTAATTTTTATAGATTTTACGTCGGATATGTTACCTCAATTTTCATTAAAACCGAGATAAATACTCTCTAATATTTATTCTTTTTGGAATAAAAAAGGTACCTTTATTTTTTTTAGATTTTACGTTGGATATGTTACCTCGGTTTTCAGTATAACTGCGATAAATACTCTTTATATTTTTTATTCACTCAGTGTCTACCTCATTCACTTCTCAAACCCTAGCAAAAAAATACTTCTTCTCCAGCCAACGAAAGAACATTTATTCTTTAAGGAGCCCTAGCAAACGAAAAAAACGTTCTCACCATTATTCTCCGTTATGTTATTGTTGTTGTTGTTGTTATTGTTGTTCTTGCTGTTAATTGGCTATAATATTGTTGTTCTTGTTATTCTCCATTACCGTTATTCTTGTTATTCTCTTTATGTTTTTTATTTCCTCAGTATCTACCTCATTCACTTCTCGAGCCCTAGTGAAAGAACACTTCTTCTCCATGCAACGAAAGAACACTTATTCTCCAAGGAGCCCTAGCGAACAAAAAAGTCTCTTACCATTATTCTCCGGTTTGTTATTATTGTTGTTGTTGTTGTTGTTCTTATTGTTGCTTTGGTCCATTATTGTTGTTCTTATTATTCTCCATTACTGTTGTTGTTGTTGTTGAGAAGCTTTATTTTTTTTGGTTATGTACTATTTTTATTTTTATTTTTATTTTCAGAAACTTTATGTGATTATGGATCGTAGTTGGATGAAAGCCAATAGTTTAAGTAAAGAGTATGACAATATAGTGAAACAATTTATTGATTTCTCGGGAAAAAAAACTTCCTGACAATAATGGGATTTTTTTGTGTCCTTGTAAAAACTGTTTTAATACAAAAAAACATCATAGGGAACAATTTTGTACACTAATGATTTTTGTCCAGTGTGTAGCTTTTACCAAACAGGTTCTGACTCTGAAGCTCTGACGTGCAACGTCATCAGATTCTGGAATTAACACACCCTGACTCTGAAGAGAAACAAGAGCGTTCAAGATGTTGTCAAGTCCTAGAAAGCTCTTAGACAAAGGTTCTGAAGAACATTCGTGCTAAAGCTTATGAATGTGGATCTGGAATTAACCATGCAGATTTCATGGAGGAAGGACATTTATGATGTAGGATTTTGTCTCCCACCATTGATGATGGTTATTAAAGGTGTCACCTCATTCATGAAGATTCTCATTCTACCCTCCAATAGATCTTTCCTTGGCTATATAAGGAAGACTTGGAAGAATGGAACGTGCTGATATTTTGCTGCTAGTCGATATATTATTCACACGCTGCAGCATTATTTTCTCTGATAATATTATTCTTGTGAATATTGTATAAATAAATGTAGAGATTTTGTTCGTATTGTGTGAGTAATTCACTGTACTTAAACTTTGTGTTAAACTGCTTGCTAGAAGAAATCATTGTAAACACAGTCTATAAATCTCATATTTGTTTGAGTATTTTCCTTGAGTGACTAGGGTTTAGTTCGTATACTCGAGAAGACAAAGACAGTTGTCTTTGTGGTGTTTGTAATCAGTTTCATTATAATGGATTAAGTCCTTATTGAGAAGGTGAAATCACCTTGGTAGGATGGGCTGGAGGTAGCTTAGTTAACAGCGAACCAGTATTAAAATAACGTGTTATTCTTTAATGTTCGTGTATTTGTGTATTGAATTGGTTTAAAAAAAACTTTGATTTTTAGAAACCCAACTCAAACCCCCTTTCTTGTGTTTCTTGCCACCTTCAAATGGTATCAAAGCTCCCTATCTAGTCTTGATAAGATTATCAAACACCTAACAATGTCAGATAAAGATCCAGTGTGAAACACAATGGCCGACGTTCCACCTTCAGTCGTTCAAACTAATGATATATATCACTACAATGCTAAACCTCCTATTTTTTATGGATATAAATTTGATTATTGGAAGGAAAGAATTGAAAGCTTCTTTCTAGGTCGCAATATTGATCTATGGGACATGGTAGTCGATGGCTACGTACACCAGTAGATGCAAGTGACAACAAAATTGAAAGATGAGTGATGATGGGTCAACAGAAAAAGGATTATAAGAATCATCATAAATCAAGAACCATCTTGCTAAATTCCATTTCATACATTGAGTATGAGAAGATCACCAACAGAGATACTACTAAATCTATATTTGATTCTCAGAGGATGAAGCATGAAGGGAACACACAAGTCAAAGAAACCAAGGCTCTTGCCTTGATTCAAAAATATGAAGTGTTCAAGATAGAGGACGAAGAAACTATTGAGAACATGTTCTCATGGTTCCAAACTCTGGTTGCAGGGCTTAAGGATTAGGAAATAGGGTATTCTACTGCTGATCATGTCAAAAAGATCATCAGAATTCTACCTAAGCGTTGGAGACCTATGGTAATTGCTCCGAAGTTATCAAAGGATTTATGGTTAGTGCTTCGAGAGGCCATGAGATTGAGCTCGAAGAAGATGAGCCCAAGAGAAAGAGCAAGTATGTTGCTCTGAAGTCTTCAGGAAGATCTGAGAAAACTAAAGCTCTTCAAGTTGATACTGATGAATAATATGAAGAAGAATCAGATGAAGAAGATGAATTGTTTCTCCTTTCCAGAAGCGTGAATCAACTTTGGAAGAATGAAATATGGTCGTTCTGAGTATACTTTTGGATTCAAGAAAGTTGGAGCCAGCAAAGAAGTCATTTGTTATGAATTCAAGGAGCCAGTTTGTTATAAGAATGATTCCCCCAAGCTGAAGAATGACAGACCCAAGAAGAAAGACTTCATTAGGAAGAAGAATGGTCTTATGGCTACATGGGATGATTCAAAATCTTCTGAAGATAAACTCTGCAAAAGATTAGGAAAATGTGGATCTAATGGCATTCACAGAAGCTCCTGCAGAAACAAGTCAATCAAAATCATAATTTGAGTCTAATTTTGAATAGGTATCTTCTGAACTCTCTCGTTCTGAGCTCGAATCCAACTTATCTGAGGTTCTGGAAAAATATTAGAATCTTTTGGACAAATACAAGGATCTGAAGAAGATTCATGTATCTGAATAAGAAGCTTACTACAAGCTTCCAAAAGATTTTTCAAGTTTGAGTAAAGAAAATCTTATTTTGAAAAACAACTCCGTGTCTCCAAGCAAGAGTCACAAACCTGAAAGAAAAATCATTTCGAAAGCCTCCCAGGTTCAGAAGTATGATAAATCTTTCCAGAATTTTTTTTGCTAGAAGCCTGAATAGAAGCTTAATGGCTTCCATGATTTATGGCGTTAGCAGGAACGGGACAAGAGGTATTGGCTATGATTCGGAAGAATGTGATTTTGAAAAAGATGATAAGCTCAATACTCTTGAATCTCATTTTGTTCCCTCTGGGAAACAAAACGATGTTAGGCCTAAAGGTAAAGCTATTGAAAAAACCTAAGGCTAAAACAAAAACCCATGCCCATTCTAATCATGCATTCATGTATATATGTCGTGCACAAAAACCCAAAGTTGTAAAAAACTCTAGGAAGACTAATCCAAAAGGACCCAAAAATATGCGGGTACCTAGGGATAAAATAATTTATGTTGCAGATATCCTTAGCAGCGGGATTAAGACACCAGTCATGGTACCTGGACTCTGGATGCTCGCAGAATATGACGTGAACTTAAGCCTAGAGGCGTCGTTGGTTTCGGAGGTGATCATAAAGGGAAGATCATTGGCTCCGAAACTGTAGGTAACGATGATCTCCCTTCTACTACTAATGTTTTCTTGTTGAAGGACTAATGCCTAACCTTCTGTCCATAAGTCAATTAAGTGACAATGGTTTTGACATTATTTTTAATTAAAAGTCCTGTAAAGTTGTCAGTCAAAATGATGGTTCAGTTCTTTTCAATGGAAAGAGTAAGAACAAAATTTATAAGATCAAACTTTCTGATTTGAAGAGTCAGAATGTAAAATGTCTTATGTATGTTAATGAAGAGCAATGGACATGGCATAGACGATTAGGTCATGTTAGCACGAGGTGTATTTCTCATCTTAACAAGCTTAATCTTATCAGAGGCCTGCCAAATCTGAAGTTTGCTTCAAATGCTCTTTGTGAAACATGTCAGAAAGGCGAGTTTTCTAAAACTTCTTTCAAAACTAAGAATGTTGTTTCAACCTCCAGACTATTGGAGCTTCTTCACATTGACTTGTTTGGACCAGTGAAAACTGCCTTTGTTAATGGTAAGAAGTATGGACTAGTCATTATTGATTACTACAGTAGATGGACATGGGTGAAATTTCTTAGACACAAGGATGAGTCACATTCTTTGTTTTTTACCTTCTTCTCCCAAGTACAAAATAAGAACAATCTCAAAATTATAAAAGTCAGAAGTGATCATGGTGGTGAATTCGAAAACAAATACTTTGAGAAACTCTTTGATGAGAATGGAATTTCCCATGATTTCTCCTGCCTTGGAACTCCATAACAAAATGGAGTTGTAGAGAGGAAGAATAGGACTTTGCAGGAAATGGTAAAAACCATGATCAACGAGACTAATGTGGCCAAGCACTTTTAGGCAGAGGCAGTCAACACATCTTTCTATATTCAGAACAGGATCTTTATAAGACCTATTCTGGGTAAGACTTCTTATGAATTGTGGAAGAATCGAAAACCCAACATTTCTTACTTTTATCCTTTTGGATGTTCTTATTTTATATTGAATACTTAAGAGAATCTTCGCTAGTTTTATTATAAGCCACATAATTGCATCATGTTAGGATACTCTAAACGCTCAAAATGTTATATAGTATATAATGCAGAGGAACAGATTGTTGAAGAATCAATCCATGTCAGATTCAATGCCAAGCTTGAATCTGAAAAGCCAAAGCTAGTTGAGAAATTTGCAGATTTGGAGATCATTTATTTAAGTTCTGAAGGAAAGACTCCAGAAGCAAAAGAACCTAAGGCCAAAGACTCTGAAGCTCCTTAACCAGAAGCGGTAGAAGCTCCTACACCTCTGTTAATCATAACTTCATCTTATATCAGATGGATGTTAAGAGTGTATTTCTAAATGGTTACATTACTGAAGATGCATATGTACACCAACCCCCTGACTTTGAAAACTCTAAAAAACCCAGATTTTGTTTTCAAGATTAAGAAATCATTGTATGGTCTTAAACAAGCTCCTAGAGTGAGGTATGAAAGACTAAGCAAATTTTCTTCATGAAAATGATTTCACAAGAGGGAAGGTATACAACTCTTTTATGTAATACATTCAAATATGATATTCTTGTTGTACAGATTTATGTTGGTGATATTATTTTTGGTTTTTCTAATGATACATTATGCAAGGATTTTTCTAAGTCTATGCAGGCATAGTTTGAGATGAGTCTGATGGGAGAACTCAAGTTCTTTTTGGGGATTCAAATTAATCAAATTCGAGAAATAACGTACATACATTAGAGAAAGTACACCAAATAACTTCTGAAGAAATTTGACATGTCAGAATGCAGAGTGTCTAAAACTCCTATGCATCCTACATGTATTCTTGAGAAGGATGAAGTAAGTGGTAAGGTAGATCAGAAGCTATACAGATGTATGATTGGCTCTCTTATATACCTGACTGCTTCTAAACCTGACATTTTATTTAGTGTCTGTTTGTGTGCTTGCTTCCAATCAGATCCTAGAGAATCTTACTTAACTATTGTTAAGAGGATCTTCAAGTATATGAAAGGTACTATTAAACTTGGCTTGTGTTATAGAAAATATAAAGATTACAAGCTATTAGGCTACTGTGATGTTGACTATACTGGAGATAGACTTGAGAGGAAAAGCACTTATGGAAGTTGTCAGTTTCTGGCACCAAGGAGACTTTGGGTTCTGAGGACTACGTTATGAAGTAGTTGGAGCATCTGACTGCAGAGAACTCTAAAGTGAAAGAAAAGACGTTAAAGATTGAAGGGCTACTTGTAGAGATTCTATCAAGACTGCCTAAATCCTCTGAACCTTAGTTTTAAAAAACCTTTGTGTTATCTTTGTTCTTCTTTTTCTTTCCTTTCTGTACTCGCCTATCTGTTGGATGAAATGAATTGTTTGTTTGGTTTATTTATTTATTTTTTATTGATGACAAAGGGGGAGAAAGAGTGTGCGTGATTTTTATATATCTAACTCCCATTATGAAAATCCAAACATGTTTCTAACATTTTTAACTTGGTAATTTTTTGAGAACTTTGAGAGAGTTCATCATTCTGACCAAGTGTTTTAGGTTTTAAGGCTCTGAACTAAGTGTTTCATATTGATCGAAGCTGAATCAAGTGTTTTGAAACCAAGCGTATACATTTTCTGAAACCTGTACTTTGAACAAATTCAACCAGTGATTAATTCTACTAGTTCTGATAATAATGACCTTGCTCTGATACCACTCATAGCAAAAAGGCTACGATACCGGATATCAGAAAGCTCTGATTAATTATGATCTGAAACTCAAACAAGGATTCTGAAAGAATACTTTTGTACCCAAGTTGTTGCAATATGGGATATTACTTCAATCACTACAACCAGGCTTCTGCCTTACGAGAATATAATAACCATATCTCTATCTGAAGAGAAAGTTGTAACAACCTAGCTTATGCCACAAGGGAAGTTATTTCTTTCATGATGGTTTAAAATGTTTATATGTGTTAAGAATATTTTAAGTCTTAAATTCAGGGGTAGGTTGCAAACCTAACTTTGGAATTCTAAGCTTAAAAATAGTTTTTAACAATATAAAATTCAGGGGGAGCTTACAAACCTCACTCTGATGTTTTTATGTGATTAAATCATGCAAAAATTGTTCATCAAAATACATGGTTTTGTTATCATAAAAAGGGAGATTGTGAGAACAAGTTTTGGTTATGAATCTGGCCTTTAGTTTTGATGATAACAATACATTGTTTCTTATAGAACAATTTTGTACACAATTGATTTTTGTCTAGTGTGTAGCTTTTGCTAAAAAGGTTCTGACTCTGAAGCTCTGATGTGCGACATCATCAGATTCTAGAATCAACACACTCTGACTCTGAAGAGAAACAAGCTTGTTACAAGATACTGTCAAGTATTAGAAAGCTCTTAAACAACGGTTCTAAAGAACGTTCGTGCTAAAGTTTCTGATCATGGCTCTGACTGAAGAAGCCTCTGAAGGATTGCTTACCTTCAAGATTTTACGCTCAAGCTGTAGATCCTAAAGAACGAATTGCTTAAGATTCTGAAGACTGGGTTTTGAGGAACAGTGTAAAGACTCTGAAGACTTATGTTCTGAAGACTCTCTACCAGGCCCTTGATTCTTCTAAACATGCTTCAAACAACATTTATTCAGAAACCTCTGAAGATTGGAAGATGAGATCAAACCGTTTTACGAGAGATAAATAGTACACAATACAAGATCAAAACATTCATTCCACTACACAGATTTTGTGGAGTAAGGGCATTTATGTTGTACGATTTTGTCTCCCACCATGGATGACGGTTATTCAACGTGCCATCTCATTCATGAAGATTTTCATTCTACCTTCTAATGGATCTTTCCTTGGCTATATAAGGAGGACTTGGAAGAATGGAACATACTGCTATTTTGTTGGTAGTCGATATACTATTCACACGCGGTTGCATCATTTTCTATGATAATATTATTCTTGTGAATATTTTATTAACATGCATAAAGCTTTTGTTCTTATTATGTGAGTAATTCATTGTACTAAAAATTTGTGTTAATCTTCTTACTAAAATCAATCATTGTAAACATAGTCATTAAATCTCAAATCTGTTTGAGTGTTTTCCTTGAGTGACTAGGATTTAGTCTGTATACTCGAGAAGACAAAGACAATTGTCTTTGTGGTGTTTGTAATCAGTTTGATTATAGTGGATTAAGTCCCTATTGAGAAGGTGAAATCACCTTGGTAGGGTGGACTGAGTGGGGATATTTCCCTATTGAGGTTTGGTGCCCCTATTGAGTGGATTAAGTCCCTATTGGCTGAAATCAGTTTGACAATTGTCTTTGTGGGGATCTTTCCCTATTGAGGTTTGGTTCCCCTCATAAAACCTGCATCTGTTGGTGACGTACTTCTGGACACTGAGTGGATTCTGGAAATGAAAGAAGAATTAAACCAATTCTCCAAAAATGATGAGTAGAATATTATGCTTATACCCAAAGAAATTCATGTCATTAGGACAAAATGGGTTTTCAAAATTAAGCTGAATGAGAGAGGAGAAGTGGTAAGGAGCAAGACTAAACTAGTGGCACAAGTTTATAGTCAGCAAGAGGGAATTGACTATACTAAGACCTTTGCACCAGTTTCTAGGTTAGAGTCTATTTGTCTATTAATTTTATTTGTTGTTAATCATAATATCATCTTATATCAGATGGATGTTACGAGTGCATTTCTGAATGGTTACATAACTGAAGAAGTGTATGTACACCAACCTCCTGGTTTTGAAAATCACAAAAATCCATATTTTGTTTTCAAACTTAAGAAATCTTTGTATGGTCTGAAACAAGCTCCTAGAGGATGGTATGAAAGACTAAGTAATTTTCTTTCAGAAAATTATTTTACTAGAGGAAAGGTTGATACTACTCTGTTCTGTATGACATTCAAAAATGATATTCTAGTTGTTCAAATTTATGTGGATGATATTATATTTGGTTCTAATAATGCTACCTTATGCGAGGAGTTTTCTAAGTCAATGCAGGTAGAGTTTGAGATGAGTTTGATGGGAAACCTCAAGTTCTTTCTAAGTATCCAGATTAACCAAAGTTCAGAAGAAACATATATCCATCAGAGAAAATATACCAAAGAGCTTCTGAAGAAGTTTAACATGTCAAATTACATGCTAGCTAAAACTCTAATACATCCTACTTATATTCTGGATAATGATGAGGTAAGCAAAAAGGTAGAGTAAAAGGTATACAGAGGTATGATATGTTCTCTCTTATACTTAACTACTTTTATACATGACATTTTATTCAATGTCTGTTTATGTGCTCGCTTCCAATCAGATCCTAGAGAGTCCCACTTAACAGCTTTTAAGAGGATTTTTCAGGTATCTGAAACGTACTACTAACCTTGGTTTGTGTTATAGAAAATCAAAAGAGTACAAGTGAATAGGTTAATGTGATGCTGATTATGCTGAAGAATTTGCTATATTAATCAGCTATCAACCAAATTTAAGTTTGTGGTTGAAACACTCTAATGGTTGAGTGACACACTGAGAGAAACTATTTCTGGGAAATAGGTTAAATCTCTCTACGTCTTCCCTTGGTCACATCCTTTTCACTTTTCAAGATTTTGTCATCATTACAAAACCTATCTATAAAACCACTTCACTCACTATTCACACACTATGCTACTTTCTATCACACACTTTCTCTCTTTCAAACCTAAGTTTCTCTACAACCCAAAACCCTTTTCTTCTCCATGGCTGACATATCTCAAGAACAAGCTCAATCTTCTCAGCAACAAGAACAATAATATCATAAAAAAGGTATTTAAGAGATCTCTCTATCTCTTCTGGTCGAAGATTTAGAAGTTTCATGTGAGATGATAATTAATTTTGATAACCTCAAAGCCAACGGTTACGACATCATCGAAGACGTTAAAACCCAAGGATTGGAAGAGTTTTTTGACCGTCTAAAAGGGCCAGCTTATCCTGAACTAGTTAATCAATTTTGGATTCATGCTACTGTATCAAAACTTCAAATCTCTTTGTATGTTAGGGGGAATAAGTTTTGCATTTCTGAGAAATCTATTGCCAAGCTTCTCAATCATGATGGGACTGGAAAGGGATACTTTGATGTGCCTTCCATAAAGGAAAAATTGGAGGAAATTGCAACTATGATTTTCAAGATGGTAAGAATTAATCTAATGCGAAGAATCTGCACAATAGACTCAGAGTATGGTTGAGGATTCTTCTGGGATGTGTGCATCATAGACCATTAAGCAATTCTTCTGACTACATCAAAACTCATCAGAAGTACCTACTAAACTACATCTCTTATGGGATTTGGATGAATATGCTTTCCATCCTTTTTAAGTAAATGAGGCAGATAGTCAAGGAGACCGTAAATGGTGGCGCTAAAATCATAAATTGGATTCCCATGGGAAGACTAATTTCTGATGTGTTTGTTGAAAGCAAGCTTGTTGAAACTCTACGGAGGCTGAACATGATTAAAGAGATAGTCAAAGATGTTGGAAAGATCTTCCTAGGAAGAAATCTGAAGAACGTGTCTTTGATTTCTGAAGTTATTGATCCTTCAGAGGTTCTGGATAGGGATGCAGTATCTTCTAGAAGGATAGCCATTGATGACTATCCCATTTTTACCAAAATGGATCCTCCTAAAATCCTGTAATCTTACATTAAGACTCCATAGCCTCAGGTATTGTACATGTAGCTCTTTTGTATGATGAACTTCCAGATGCTCCTCTTGAAGTTCCTCAACAAAGGTGGATAAGAATTAGGCAACTATGAGAAAGCCTTTGGAAACTCTACTAGAAGCTGAAGATAAAGGTTCTGAGAACATTGAGAAAAATAAAGAATCTCCTTTTAATAATAAACCTTCTGGTAAGTCTTCTATTTCTGAGACATCTTTGCCTTCTGATCAAGTTATTAACAATTCATCTTCATCCACTCCTCTTCAACCTACTCCACCAATAACTTCTCAACCTTTTGGAACCATCTATGCCCCTCAACAAAAATAATCTTCTACTATTAAAACATTTGAATCTGAACCGTCTAATCCACAACTATTTGAAACCATTCTCATTGAACCTATACAACCACAAATTTCTGAACCACTCTTTTCATAACTTCAACAAACACAGTCTGAGAATTCCCCCTCTGAACATCCCCATCCTATTCATTCATCCTTTCGCATTGACATTCCTGAATTTAGTTCCTTTCTAAATTCAATACCTTCACCACCAACTCAACCAAATGTCATTAATACACCTATTTTAACACTCAAATGGAACATCTCTTAAACCATTCCCCCTCTACTATTGATTCCTCATATGAAATTATTTCAATCTCATCTGACTCTGAGGATGAAGCTACACCTATCCCAAACTTCCTCAGAACCCAAGTGGCCCTTAACACCCTACTTAAACCAAGTGTTGATGAATTGGTGTTACAATTTGAGGCTAAAGCAAATGATCATCTATGCTCTCTTTTGCAAGATTGCACGAATTGTGTCAACCTTTCTGAGAGTGATGTTATTTGGACTGACTTTAGAAGATGGGCCAAGTCTTGTTCCTGGCAGTTAAGAGAAATTTGTTTTGAATCTTCTCATAAAAAAATTCCATGAAAAACTTTCTGGTATCATGGATCCTCTTTTGGAGTTGTTCAAACAAAAATTTCTTACTGCATCAAAAGCTGATCTGGCCTTGGTTGTTTATGAAAAAGAGGCTCAGGCTGAACAAGATATTCATCCTGAAGTTACTTTTCCTCCTAAACAACAAGTATTTTTTCAATATGAGATTCAAACTACTTCTGGAACTAAGAAGCCTTTTGAATATGACTTTATGCATCTAGTTGTGCTGAAGACTCTAGAAGAACTCAAGCAGGAGAATGAAGTTGTTAGATCTCGTCTGGACAAGCAAGATGATATGTTCAAGGAACAAGCTCAGACCAACACCAAGATTGAAGGCCTACTTCAAGTGATTCTATCAAGACTGCCACCCCTACCAAAAACCTTTTTTGTTGTTTTTCTGTTTAAGTTTTAAGAAAACCTAGCTTTTCTTTTTTGTGCTTCTGTATCTTTATATGTTCCAATCTATGAAGTTTCGTTTTTCTTTCTTTCATTTTTTTGATCGATGAAAAAGGGGGAGAAACATAAATATGATCTTGATATACTTTTATTCCTCTCTGATCCCAAACATGACTCTGACATTTTTAAACATCTGACACTTTCATTTTTAAACATTTGACTGACAATTTTGAATGACCTAGGAACTTTAAAAGTTCACTAATGTTACTAGTAGGCAATCCGAAAATTTTTCAGATATTTATGAACCAGGAAATCAGATTTATTAAGATTGAACCAAGCTTCTGTGCTTCATCAAGATCTGATACAAGCCAGATTCTGATACAAGGAATCAAGAAACTATAATCAGAATCTCATACAAGGAAGTTCTTACCTTCATGCTTATTAAAATGTTTTATGTGTTAAAATTTTTCATAAATGTTAAACTCAGGGGGAGTCTACAAACTTTATTCTAAATAAGTTGAGAAAATTTTGATAGTATAAAACTCAGGTGGATCTTACTAGCTCACTCTGATAAGATTTTATGTGATTATACTTAGTAAAAATTGTTCATCAAAATACATGGTTTTGTCATCATAAAAAAGGGGGAGATTGTAAGAACAAGATTTGGTTCTGCATCTGGCCTTAAGTTTTGATGACAACAATACACGGGTTCTTAAAGAACAATGTTGTACCCTAATGGTTGTGTTAAGTGTGTAGCTACTAGAGACAAGTTCTGACTTTGAGAAAATGACGTTTGACGTCATCAGACTCTGAACCTAATGCACTCTATTTTAAATAAGTAAAATGATGTATGTTATACCAACATAACCAAGCTCTAGATTACTCTGCTATACGCTCTGATCACCACTCAACCAGAAAGCTTCAGTTTTTGAATTTGATAAGAGAAGCCTCTGAAGTTATTAAGCTCTGAAGTCTTGTGCTTAACAACTCTGATGAACTGTGTCACTAGACTCTGGATCAAGACTTTGAAGACCAGGTTCTGAAGACTCTTTCATACAAACTTTGATTCTTCTATGCATGCTTCATCATCTCTCTTTCTGAAGCCTCTGAATATTAAAAGATAAGATAAAAAAGGTTTACATAAAAGAATAGTACACGGTACAGGATCAATATTCTCTCCACTACAGTGATTTCGTGGGAAAAGGATTGTACTATTATACATCTCCTATTTTCACAAATCGTTATGCAAGGATACAACTACTTGTGGAATTCTATTTCTTCTCTCCAATGAATCTTTATATTGCCTATATAAAGGAGTCTTAGAAGAATGGAAAAAGAAGTAGAGCTATTACGTGAACATTGCAATATTGTTAAACTTTTGAGAGAGAAAAAACCATACACGCAAGGAACTTTTGTTCATACACTTTCATAGAAAACATTTTTGTGTGTAAATATTTGTAATACATTTGTGTAATCTGCTTTCATTGAAGAATATTTGTAACACACTTTGTTTCTTAACTTTTGTGGTTGTAATCAAGTTTGGTTATAGTGGATTAAGTCCTTGTGATAAGGTGAAATCACCTAGGAAGGTGGACTAGAGGTAGTTTCGTTAACAGCAAACCAGGATAAAAATATTGTTTTCATTATTTTTAATCTAAGATTTCTACTTGTTATTTTGGGTAGCAAAAGATTTTCATTCTACAAACTCAATTCAACCCCCATTTCTTGTGTTTCCGTTACCTTCATTATGGGGTCCATATTCCACTATTTCTATCTTAGGTCAAAGATATTTTTTAACATTAATTGACGATTTCACTAGATACACCTGAGTTATTATCCTTCAAATCAAATACCAAACCAAGCTTAATATCATTAATTTTGTTGCATATATTGAAAATCAATTCCATACCACCCTTAAATGCTTAAGATCAGATTATGGTACTTAATTTATTAACTTTAACACCTTTCTTTTTGTCAAAAGGCATCCACCACTATAAATCATGTCCTGAAACCTCTCAACAGAATTGTGTGGTGGAAAGAAAACACATATTCTAAATGTGGCTAGATCTCTCCACTTTCATTCTAATGCCCCTTATCTATGTGGAATTAATGTGTTCATCATGCCATCCACATCATTAATAGACTACCCTCACCTCTTGTTAATTCTCACACCCTTATGAAATTCTTTTTCAAAATTCTCGATCCTACATGCATTTAAAAGTGTTTGGTTGCCTATGTTATGCAACATCTACACAAGCCTATATGACTAAATTTCATTCTAGGACTAGAAATATGTTATAAAATATTAAGATGGCATTAAAGGTTTCATTTTATATGACTTATCCAATCATGAAATTTTCCTTTCTAAAAATATTATATTTTAAGACTTTGTTTTTCCATTCAAAACAATTGTTAAGTCCCTTTCACCTCACACAAATTCCTCTACTTTATCAAACCACCCTTTACCCATTAGACAATTCACTAAAATCTCACATCCTCCTTCATATTTAGTAGATTATCACCACTTTCAAACTACTATTGATAATACTTATCTCATTCCATATCCTTTATCCTCAGTTTGGTCTTATGACCTTGTTCCTCTTCTTACAAAAACTTATGCTTTTCTATCTCTTAAAACTATGAGCCAAAAACCTATGCCCAAGCTAGCAGACTTGACTATTGGAAACAAGCCGTGGATGCTGAACTACAAGCCTTTGCTAACAATCACACTTGGCCCCTTGTTGACTTGCCCACAGGAAAGGTACCTATTAGTTGTAGGTGGGTTTATAAAATCAAATATAACTCTGCTGGTTGTATTGACAGGTACAATGCACGATTAGTTGCCAAGGGATATACTCAACTCGAAGGCCTTAATTTCTTTTACACATATTCCCTTATTGCCAAGATCACGAATATCAGAGTTCTTCTTTCTCTTGCTGCTATTAAAAGTTGGAATTTAGCTTAGTTAGATGTTAACAATGCTTTTTTACATGGAGAACTTCAGGAAGAGGTTTACATGACTCTCCCACCTGGCCATTCAATATCCTTATCTTCCAAAGTTTGCAAGCTCCACAAATACATCTATGGCCTTAAACAGGCAAGCAAACAGTGGTACTCTAAACTTTCCTCTTTTCTCCTGACATTGGGTTTCAAATATTCTAAGGTTGATTATTCCCTTTATACAAAGTCATCTAGTTTTACTGCATTGCTGGTTTATTTGGATGATGTAGTCTTAGCTGGAAATTCTTTAGATGGTATCAACTTTGTCAAACAAGCCTTGCATAACATGTTCAAAATCAAAGATTTGGGTTCATTGAGATATTTCTTAGGTTTTGAAATTGAAAGGAACAACTCAAACATCTTCTTCAATCAAATACATTACACTCTTAAGCTGTTACAAGATACATGCCATATTGCATCAAAAACCTCTGCCACTCCTTTTGATCATTCACTCAAACTGTCTACATCTAAAGGCACTCCTATTGTTGATCCCATAATTTACAGAAGACTTATTGGTCGAGTGATTTATCTAACTAATAGCAAGCTTGATATTTGTTTTGCAGTGCATCATCTTAGTCAGTTCCTTTCCAGACCCCTCACCTCTCACTATGATGTTGTTATCTGTCTCATAAGATACATTAAATCTTCTCCTTCTAGAGGTCTTTTCTTTTCAGCTACAAGTGTACTCAAACTACTTAATTTTGCAGATTCTAACTGGGCTATATGCCCTGACACAAGAAAATTTGTTAAAGAATTTTTGTGTGATTCTTCGTTCTTTGATATGTTAGAACTCGAAAAAGCAGCATATTGTATCTAGATCTTCTACAAAGGCAAAATATAGATCTCTTGCATCACTCACATGTGAGTTACAATGGCTGCAATATCTATTCATAGACATTCAAATTCATTTTTCTTCCCCTGCTTCTGTTTATTATGATAGCCAATCTGCTATCTACTTGGCTCACAATCCAGCATTCATGAGAGAGCAAAGCATATTGAATTAGATTGTCATGTGATTTGTGAGAAAATCCACTCTAAACTTCTGCATCTATTGTGTGTCGCAAGCAACAATTAGTTAGCAGATATGGTCACCAAACCTCTACATGCTCCTGGTTTACTTTCTATCCTTTCCACACTGAGACTTTGTAACATATACAATCCACCTTGAGGGATGGTGTTAAGTGTATTGGGCCCTTTTGGTTAGTTGTAGGTCCATTTTTCTTTCTAGTAGAAGATTGTTTGAGGAATTAACCTGGAACCCCCCACTTATACCTGGGACCCTCAACTATGGCGAAATTCTATTTTTGCCCTTCAAAATTTCTAGAAATTATGAAATTTACAATGGTATACCAGAAATTTCAAGATATAAATCGAAAATTTTGGAAAATTTCATTTTTTTACCGGAAATTTCATTTTTTTTTACCAGAAATTTCAAAAATTTTGAAAAACAAATGAATTTTTTTACACTACCACCAATTTCAAAATTGGTGGTACAATACAAAAAATTTCGAAATTCCCGGTACAATACCAGCAATTTCAAAATTGATGGTAGTGTAAAAAAATTTGAAATTTTTGAAATTTTTGCACTATCGAAAATTTCAAAATTTTCAATAAAGTAATGAAAATTTTAAAATTTTCAAAAATTTTAATTTTTACCTGAAATTTTAAAATTTCTGATAATATAAATTATTTTCACTTGTTTCAAATTTTTTTAAAGACAAATTTAAAATTATAAAAGTTTGGGAGGTGCCGGATATAATTTAAAGGATGGCAAGTTAATTCCTCATATTGTTTTTCTACTTCTTTTCTTAACTAGAATTTTTTTTGTTGGGAATATGCAATAAATATATAAGTTGTAACCATGACCTTTTTATCTAGGGTTAAATATGTTTTTGCTCCCTATAAATTTCTCACTTTTCATTTTTAGTCTCTATAAAAAAAATGACATATTTTGGTCCCTACAAAATTTTTATGCATGCAGTTTTAGTCCTTGCTATTTTCTAAAATTTTGAAAACTATTTAATTACCCCTAAACTTTTAAATTTTTGAATAATTTTTTTCATACGTGTTTAAATTACTATAAAATGTTTCTTTATCAAATTATATAATTTTTTAAAATGAGAAGAATTAAATATGAATTTTTTAAATTTACAAACATAATAATAAAAGTAATGAAAATCTCGACTTATAAATTAAATTTTGAGTTTCTTTTTTTTCGAGAATTTTTTTATAACATTCTAAACATATCTGCAAAATAATCATTCAAAAATACATATTGGTTTAACAGTGAGAACTAAAATTACGTGCATAATTATTTTGTAGGGACTAAAACACGTTATTTTTTTAATAGGGACCAAAAACTAAATTTTATAATTTTATAAGGACCAAAAATATATTTAACCCTTTTATCTATAACTCTTCACAATAAAGAAAAAAATATTATTCCAATATATGCTTCTACTGCGTGTTACCTCAACACTAACATTAATGTCAAAATTTTCAGAATAGTAAAATATTAAAAATACATAGTAACCCATAAAAAATTGGTGAATGATAAAAAAAAATTAAAAAAAAATAAATACTACTGCTTCCTTTTTAATTCTGTCTGTTCATCAATTTTATTTTATATGTGTGTACGTTACATGAGCAAAATCAAAATTTCCATAGCTGCAATAGATATATCTGAAAAGTCTATACAAGTCTATAGAAGATAACACATCTGCTTTTTTAATAGATACCTATCTTATCATGTTTTTGAGGGTGTCTAGTGTCAAAATTGACTAGTGTATAATGCTTATTAATAGCTGCAATTTATCTTTCTTCTTTGATGAAAATATATTCGCATAATTGGTTTACAATTTCTATACTCCTTACTAGAAATGGAATTTGTTCTGTTGGTTATTTATCGACCAATAGATATGCTCCTATGACGTGCTTCATTCTCGTATTCCATTTTATTTAAGTTTTATTTGAGAGTAGTAAAAAATAAGAGTTTTGAAAGGAAAATAAAATAAAATAAAGGCGACAATTAGAAAATTGAGAGAAAAAACATATTTTTTTGACGGGAAAAAAAGCATATTAAAAGGCTTTTTTATACATGTATATATATTTTAATTTATGAGAATTCAAAGATTATATTAAAAGATGTTTTTGAAAAATTTAAAAGTTTTAGATTAGTTCTCTAAATAAACTTTATTTTAATATAATAATTTAAACATTACAAATATATTAGTAATAAATATTTATTTACTATTCTATACAAAAATTGTCTTTCATTTTAGTTTTATCATTTATTTATTTTTCTCTCTATTCACCTCCCCTCAATGTTTTTTCATCTATTTCTTTTTAAACTTTTAAACAAAACTTTAATTTATTCATTAAAAAATCAAGGGTCACAAAATAAAGCATCCAACCACTATAACGTTTGTCTGTTTTTTTTTTTTTTGAAATTTTGTCGAGTATTTATCTATTATTCAATGATTTAATGTCATATATTTTTATATTAAAATAATTTTAAATTTTAAATTAATTTTATCTAAAAATGATCAATAGCAAACAAAAGTCTAACGTATTCAAGTGTTTTTTTCTATATCAATTTCGGTTCATTATCTTTCTCAAATGTCCACAAACCAGGGTTTTAAGATTATTTCATTTTGACATCTCAATGCATATAGTCAACAGAATCTGTGACGTGTCACTGCTTTATTGATTTTTTTTTTATTAATTTGTAATCTAGGAGTATTGAACCCATATCCTATGAGGATGGGGCCCCTACTACTAAGCTAGAATGTCTTAGTTGTTTATTTATTTGCTTTAAATGTATATGTTACAACATTTTGATCATTTAATAATTTAGTTTATTTTTTAAATATAACATTAATGTTTAGTAATATAATGTTTAGTAAATATAAATAAATATTTATTTAAATATAAACATTAAACGTTAATATAAATATTTATTTAAATATTTATTTTTAATAAATAAATTAGTATAAATATTAAATTAGTTTAGTTTTTAAATATTAAATATTAAAATAAATAATATTTATATAATTAATATTTTTAAATTTAATTAATATATATATATATATAATTAATATTAACATATAATTCAAAAAATTAAAATAAATTCTTCCAAAAATGTTAAAATGTATTAAAAATGTTAAATAATTAAAAAAACAAATATTTATATTAAAAAATTAAAACATTTAGTTTATAAATAAAATACTAATTTATAAATAATTATAAACGTTAGTATTAATTTAACTAATTTATAAATGTTATTTAAAAATCAAAACATTTAGTTTATAACTAATTTATAAATAAAATACTAAAATTTATAATTTAGTTTATAATTATAAACGTTAAATAATTATGAAACGTTAATATTAATTTATAAATAAAATACTAAAATAAAATTTAATTTATTAAAACATTTGAAATTCTGTAATTAAATAAATTTTAATTTAGTTTATATTAAATATAAAATATTAAATAATATAAACAGAAAGTATTAAATATTAAATATTAATTATGTATATTAAATAGATAAACTGAAAGTATTAAATATTAAATATTAAATATTAAATTTAGTATTAAATATTTAAATATTAAATAATAAATAAACTTAAAATAAATATAAAATATTAAGTTTAGAAGAGGTATCTCCTAAATTTAGTAATAATTAAACTGAAAATAAATATAAACTTAAAATAAATTGGAAATAAATAATAAATAAACTGAAAATAAATTTAGTAATAAATAAACTGAATATAAATATAAATATTAAATAATAAATAAACTGAAAATAAATATTTAATATAAATACTGAAAATAAATTTAGTAATAATTAAACTGAATTTAAATATAAATATTAAATAATAAATAAACTGAAAATAAATATTTAATATATTTTAACATTTTTGGAAGAATTTATTTAACATATTAATATGTTATGTAATATATATATATATATATATATATATATATATATATATATAGAGAGAGAGAGAGAGAGAGAGAGAGAAATGCTAACATACACCCAAAATTGGTGGGCTCCACACAAAAATACACTACATCTATTATCTTTTTATTTTTTTATTTCATCTTTTTAATTTGGATCTCACCCAAAATTGGTGGGGCCCACACAAAAATACACTAAGGTGTATGTTGCTAATGTACACCTACATGGATGTGCATTAGCATAACCCATATATATATATATATATATATATATATATATATATATATATATATATATATTTGAAGCAAACTAATTGACATGAAAGGAATGATAGCTTAGTGGAAAATGTATCTCCTTGTAAATAAAAGGTTATGGTTTCAACACTAGTTCTAGACAAGATTTTAATTTTAATTATTTTAATATTTTAACAATAAAATAATATAAAAAGTCACGCGTGTAATAAAAATAAAAAGAAAATAAATATAAAAATCCAACTAACTTGATATGTCATATTAAAAAAAAAAAAAACCAACAAAGCAGCGCTGCGTCACAGATTCTGCTGACTGTGTGCACTGAGGGACCAAAATAAAAGAATCTTCAAATGGCAGAGACGGAATCTATTTTTTTTTACAGGGTCCTTTTTCGAATTTTCCCCAAATGGCAGGGGCTAAAATGTGTATTAACCCTATATAAAAAATAGTCAATTTTAAATAATTTTTCATGAGATTTTATAAATTCATTGTTAATATAAAAAAAATGTCATTGTATGTATTTCTATTTAATATGAATTGATTTTTTTTAGAGAGGAGTTGGTATTATTAATTGGAATTATTACTTTACAAAGTTTTAAGTGTAATGTAATGTATATAGGTGATTCATTGGCTTTAACAGTACTGTACGAACATTTATAATTTATAGGAATTATTACATCAGCAACAGTATCAACAACAATACTGTACGAATATTTATAGTATAGATAAAAGAAATAATTTTTTAGGCCTTAGGCAAAGGCTGCATTTGCCTAGCCTGTGGGTCGGGCCTACCACAAGCCTTCTTCCTCGTAACCTCTCTTTACTTCAATTTGAGAAAAATTGGATCATAGAAAATATATGCGTTATTTTTGAAAAAGATTGAAAGGAGGTAATAAAATTTCATGAGTTACGTGGTATGATATTCGTAAACTTGACATATGTGGAAGTTTGGAATGAAAAACTGATAGATTATTCAAATTAAAAAAAAATCGGAGCTATAGCGTATGCTCATATTAAACAAGACAAATTTGATGTCAGAGCTATGAATTGTGCCTTCGTTGGTTTTCCTCAAGGGAGTAAAGGGTTACAATATGTGGAAGATGGATCTAAATTTATCATAAGTAATGATGTTACTTTTGATGAAACTCATTTGAGGACGAAGTGCAAAGACGTTGAAGTTAAAGAATCATAAACTATGGTGAAAAATCTCAATTTTAACTGGAGGTTCCTACACTACAAGAAAAGATATATATTATGTAGTGATTGTGTGATGTGTTAATCACCCCCGAAAAAAATGATGTTTTTTGGAAGGAGAAAAAAAAACACATTGTATCTAATGAAAGGAGTTTCATAATTTTTGAAAACTAGGTGCAACTTTTTTTATTTAAAAGTTAAAGTATTTTAGGGGGGATTTTGACGGGAGATTTATTATGTGTTAGAAGGCAGATGACCGTTCTGGTCACTTTTTAATATGCTGAGTTGTGGGGTGAATAACACTTCGCAAATTTCAATAATAAAAAAGTTGCGGCGTGAAAATCACCCCCGCAAGCGTCAATAATCATTTTAAGTTAAGGTGTGATTTTAAGCCCACTATATTTTTTATATATTCCCTAAAAACATATAGTACTACAAAAATATCCATTTTTCCTTGGACGCGAAAGGGATTAAACCTCGATTACAAAGGCGAGGTATGAATGACGTCATAAAAACTTGCTACTTTACCCCTCAGTTATTGCAAAATCGAGGGGTAAAGTGTTCTTCGCTTGTATTACAGAACCATATTTTGGCCATTTCTGAAACAAATACATTATTACAGAAACATATTTTGACCATTTTTGAAATAGAAACTTTGCACCTTTTGCTCATTTCTCAAACAGAATCATTGTGCTAAATATATTCATTGTTTACACCATTTACAAATCCAAAAAGGCACATGTACACCGTATAATTTTACAACAGATTAAAACTAAAACAAATGATTGACCAACAAAAGCAATAACCAAAATGCTAAGTCTTATAGGTCGTCCAAAAGTTCTATTTTGTGATTTGTCACTGATCGTTAAACACCTATAATTTGAACCATGTTTGAAACTAATTAAGATCACCATCAACAATAATATTAAATCTTTAGTAAAATGAATATAAAAATATAAATAAGTAAATATATATTACTAAGTGATATAAAATATTTACTTACTAGTTTTCCCATTGTTGGAACAAGATTGTTCATACTCCTTGGGTTTTGATGATAACAAAATATTTAGAGAATAAATGGGTATACTAACATATGTTCAAGTGTGCAGGATCATTAGCTAAGAATTCATCATGAATTAATCTTGTTGAAAGTATAAGTGAATAAGCAATACTACTCAGATTCTGGTTGATCAGAATCTAAATATGTTCATCAGCATCTGTAGGTTCAGACTCTGGTATGCTATTTCAGCCTCTGGTGCTTAGACCCTAAAGGTTTAAGGAGCGTCTGATCCGTACTCTGCACAAAAGTTGACTAGTCTTGTCAAAACGACATATTTTTGGACAGAGTCAACTAAGGTTTGTTTTTGCAAGGCTCAAGGATGGTGATGTGACCTCTTCAATATGTAGTACCTTTTGGTAGATACCTAGTTATTCAAAAGGTGTTGTGGACATTGCTTTTATTTAATGGACAATACTTCTGACCTGATACAACTCTCCAACGTCTCTCTTGGTATCTGTTCCAGACTGGACCAATGGCTAGGCATGACCCAATCCACTTATGCTCCCAGCATGGTCCTAGGGCAGCATTTACCTTTCTGTCCCTCTATCGGGTGCATATGGACAGATGAGTCTCAAGGTCATTTCCTCATCCCCGACATTCCTACCCGTTACGCACGGCTCCACCATCCAAGAACGATCATGACTCCTGTGCCCGGAACTACGCCTTTTCCCGTGTCAATGGCTAGTTTTGGGCACCTCTGCCCGTCATAACGGCTAGTTTTTGGCAGTTACCTATTCTTCATGAAACGGTTATTCCGCCCCGAAAATAGGGAAACAGTTACCTATACTTTTGTACTTGCCTTTCTCTCCACGATTCTTACTTAGCATCGGAGTGCCTTGCAGGTACACCCCCTCCTCATCTCACGCGCCCAGCATCACAGACGTTCTTCTTGGTCCATTACAGGATCTGATAAGCCTCCACGATCAGTGGCGCCGTTTGTGGGAAACTTGTTATCCCCGTCTTAACATCCACCTCAGATTCAAAGACCAAAACATATTCTCTGTCCAAGATTACGATCATGTCTTCCCAAGATAACATCCAAGGTGCTCGCAATCTTTTTGTTCTCCCCGTCAATAAAACTGATGCTGATGGACCTACATTCCTCCTCGGAGGAGACGCCCGTCATCTGAGAGACAGAGCTACCGTGTCTCCCTCCCCCACTCCTACTAACTGCGTTGACGACCAGCCCTTGCTGGCCCTCTAGCCCGTTTCAGCTCCACCCAGCGCCGACCCGACCGTGGTGGCCCTCCTTGAAGCAATCAACAAGACCAACTTCTTGATCCTCTAATAAAACAAGAGGATTAGGGCGTTGGAAGACTCTGGCCGTCCGAGATCCCCCCAGCCGAGGAAGGATCGACGACGATCCAAGAGTCCACAACCCCGACGGGAAGTTGATCGTCGGGTGCGCTAAGAACTAGAGTCATATGTCGCTCGGATGCGCGATCATGTTTCCCTGCGAAACCCACATTCCCCGGGCAACAAGAGAACCCGAAGAGATCAACGTTCTCCCCCGGTCAGGCCAAAGGGTCGGGCACGTACACCATCACCCCGTAGAAGTCGCCGTCACGAGCGAAGCATCCGCTCCCCTTCCCGGACCAGTTCCAGCAGCTACGATGACCCCCACGGCCCATTGTCTCAGGAGATATTGGCTATGCACCTCCCCAAAGGCTTGGAGAAACCCCCGTTTTTGGGCACTTATGACGGAACGACTGACCCAGATGAGCACATCGAAAACATCGATGCGTTGTTAGACTACCGTGGCGTCCGTGGCGCCACCAAATACTGTTTGTTCCCGACCACGCTCCGAAAAGGGGCAATGACCTGGTATAAACAACTGCCTGAGGAGTCCATCACCTCGTGGAAGCAGCTGGGCAGGACGTTTTCTAGGCGCTTTACAGCGTCACGCCGCCATCTGAAGATTGAAGCCTCCCTTGAGGCCATAATTCAAGGGAAGGACGAGCCTCTCCGGGCATATATTGAGAGGTTTAATAAAGAAACGGTGCAAGTTCCCACTACCGACGACATGAAGAAATTTCTGCTCGAACGGGGACTTCGCCCGCACTCAAAATTTTCTAAAACCGTTGGCTTCGCACCTCCAAGGAGCCTGGACGCCTTCCTCCTCAAGTCGCAGGCGTATATTCAATATGAAGAAAAAGAAGCGGTCAGCTCCGCCCAAGCCTCACGCCATCAGGAAAATGCCGGGGCCTCCAAAGGCGATGAACCCTCGACATCCCGTTGAGGGGAAAGAAGGCGCGAAGATCATCCCCGGGAATCCCTGGACCACAAGGGACCCTCCGTCCGGTTCCACGATTACACTCCCCCGACTGTCTCCAGGGAAAAGATTCTCTTCGAATATGCTAACTCGGAGTTTAAACAGGCGGGAGTCCGGTTCCCCAAGCAGATACCGGCCAAGCCCAACGCCGATAAATCAAAATACTGCCATTTCCATAAGAGTCACGGCCACACCACTGAAGATTGCATCCACTTGAAGGATGCCATAGAAATACTGATCAGGGACGGTCACCTGAAGCAGTTCACGAAGAAGAAAGATGCTCCCCGGCAAGACGCCCAGGAGTCAAAGAAAGTAGATGAAGAGGTGCCTTCCTCGGAAGAAACCAACCTCCAAGTCGCCATGAGTATATCATGACCGGAGGATTTCTATGTTCCAGACGAGCTCAATGCTCATGCATATTTCGTAGCCCACAGCCCATGGGAAACTTTCCCCTCTGTAATGGTCATCTCCGAAGGGGGCTTCAACAAAGTCACCGTGGGCTCCAAAAAGAGAAAGTTCGAGCACATGATCAGCACGAGCTCCAGCAAGGTGACAATGCTCGACAAGGCCCAGAGGGGATCAATCCCCATCTCTTTCTACCGGGAAGAGCTCCTCAGAGAGTCCCCGAACTCAAGTATCCCACTGCTTGTTAGAGCCCAGATGGTAAATTTTGATGTTCGCAGGATCTTAGTTGACCAAGGAAGCTCGGTCGATATTATGTACTCACAGCTGTTCTCAACTCTCCAGCTGGACGAATCACACCTCACTCCCTACGTGGGTTCCGACCTGCAGGGTTTCAATGGGTCGGTCACGAAACCCTGGGGGTACGTCGAGTTGATAGTGACCTTTGGATCTGTGAAGACAGCCAGATTCATTAAAGTTCAGTTCCTGGTAATTAACTACCCGTCCCTCTATCAGTGCATATTCGGGTGGCCAACTTTAGACGAGCTGGTAGTCGTACCATCAACCGTCCATCTCAAAATAAAGTACTAGACTTCGAAGGGTATGGTCGCTACATTACACGGACACATAGAAGCTGCGCGGTGATGCTTCGAAGCGGCCACCAAGGGACTTAACGTCGTCGCTTCCAAGCCAAACACGTCCAGCAAGCCAGCCTTGCTCAGCAGTTCAGAGGAAGCCAACCCACTGCCGCGCGCCGACTCCGTCGACCTCGACAGTCGCTTCGCCGAAGATGACCAAAAGAAGGACCAGGTTGGCCCGAGCAGCTCATTCGCCTCGACCAGCAATAACTCTCATCTGATGCGACCAATCCCGGATGGCGACTTCGAGCTCGTCCTGCTCGGTGACGATCCTCAGCGAGGAGTAAAGATAGGGACCGGCCACCCCAACATCGCGAGGAAATAACTCAAAGCTTGCCTTCGAGAGAACACATACTTGTTCACCTGGAGTGCTGCAGAGATGTCCGGCTTAGATCCTGCTGTCGCCTACCATCAACTCACGATTGACCCCGCCGTCAAAGCGGTAGCGCAACGTAGGAGAAAATAGTCTCCGGAGAAAACGGAGGCTGCATAACAAGCTGTAAAAGACCTCCTCGAGGCAAAATTTATCTCGGAATCCAAGTACACCACTTGGTTGTCCAACGTTGTACTCGTGAAAAAATCTAATGTCCAAAATTTATCTTAATAAGGCATGCCCAAAAGATACCTACCCACTCCTCAATATTGATAAACTTGTTGATAACTCTGCCGGTTTTAAACTGTTATCATTCATGGACGCCTATTCAGGCTACAATCAAATACCAATGGCGATGAGCGATAAAAAATAGACGACCTTCATGACCGAATCAAATAATTATTACTACAACAAAATGCCCTTCGGCCTGAAGAACGCCAACACGACTTACCAGAGGATGATGAACAAGGTCTTCCGGGGAGAAATAAGCGACATGCTCGAAATCTATATGGACGATATGATCGTGAAATCCCGCGAGGAAACCGATCACACGACCCATTTGAGAAAAGTCTTCGAATAGGCCAGAAAATACCGGATGCGTTTCAACCCAGAAAAGTGCACGTTCGGAGTTCGGGCGGGCAAGTTCCCCGGCTTCTATCTGACAGAGCGAGGAATCGAGGCCAACCCCGACAAGTGCAGGGCATTCTCCGAATTTACAACGCCTAACTCGAAGAAATCCATCCAGTCCCTCAACGGGATACTCACGTCTTTGTATCGTTTTGTAGCCAAGTTTGCCTAGAATGCCCTGCCCTTCTTCAAACTTCTCCTTACGGAGGAAGCGTTTGAATGGACGGAAAAATGTGACTAGGCTCTCCTCTATCTGAAATAGGCACTGTCAGAGCCACCAGTCCTCTCTCGGCCAGACCACGACGAAACTCTGTATCGGTATCTCACCGTGGCAACTGAGGCCATAAGCGCCACCCTTATTCGTGAGACACCCGACGGACAGAAGCCCATTTATTTCACCAGCAAAGTATTACGGGGACCAGAGCTAAGATACCAGCAGATAGAGAAGGTAGCGCTGGCCCTCATCAACGCTGTGAGAATACTGAGGCACTTCTTCCTGGCCAACACGATCGTGGTCCGGACAAATCAGCCCGTAAGGCAACTGCTGGGGCGACCAGACATGGCCGACAGAATGCTGAAATGGTCGTTAGAGTTGTCCAAATTCGACATTCAGTATGAAAGCAGGAAAGCCCTTAAAGCCCAGGCTTTGGCCGACTTCGTCGCAGAGATGACGTTCACAGATTCCCCTACCTACGGGACACGTAAGTGGACCATTTTCGTAGACAAAGCATCCAGCTCGGCAGGGAGAGGGGCAGGCATCATCTTGGAGAACGACGAAGGAATCATCGTAGAGGTATCACTCACCTTATCCTTCCCCACGTCTAATAACCAGGCTGAGTACGAGGCCTTCCTCGTCGGCCTGCGCCTGGCCGAAGATCTAGGGGCAGAAGAGGTCGTCATCTACACAGATTTCCAACTCGTGGTCCTTCAATTTCGAGGAGAATACCGGGCCAAAAATGATAACCTATCAAAGTACTTAGCCTTAGTCAAAGAGAAGATGACGAAGTTCACTGCAGTTGAGGTGAAGCATGTTCCTCGCGAACATGACGTCAGAGCAGACGTGTTATCTAAACTAGCGAGCACAAATAAAAAGGGCGAAAACAAGTCCGTCATCCAGGAGGTGCTTCCTCGACCCAGTATCGAGAAGACATCTCCGACCCTCGACGTACAGGTGATCGGCGACAGCAACAGCTGGATGAGCCCCGTTTACAACTACCTCGCTAGGGACGAACTTCTGTCCGATCCCAAAGAGGCCAGCACAGTCAAACGCATGGCCTGCTCCTACGTCCTGGTCGAAGATAAACTCTACAGGTGAGGGTTCTGCATCCCATTACTCAAATACGTTGAGGAAGAGATGGTAGCCCACGTCTTATGCGAGATCCATGAAGGAATCAACGCTCAACATCTCGGGGGGAGATCCCTTGCCCGGAAAGCCTTTCGGGCAGGGTACCACTGGCCAACCATGCAGCAGGATGCTAAAAAGCACGTAAAGAAATGCGAAAAATGCCAACGGCACGGGGACATGCACCTAGCTCCTCCTAACGAGCTCAAAGCTATGTCCTCCCCGTGGCCATTCGCCTAGTGAGGCTTGGACATCCTAGGGTCATTCGTAGTAGGATCAAACCAGAACAAATACTTAATAGTAGGAATTAATTACTTCACAAAGTGGATAGAAGCGGAGGCTCTAGCCAAAGTAATAGCCCTTAACATACTTCGTTTCTACAAGCGAAACATCCTCGCACACATTGGCGTTCCCCAAGCAATAGTCACGGACAATGGGACATAGTTCACAGACAGGAAGTTCAAGGATTTTGTCGCTCAACTGGGCACAAAATAACACTTCGCATCCATTGAACACTCCCAGACTAACGGGCAAGCCAAAGCAGTAAATAAAGTAATCCTTCGAGGCCTCAGGCGAAGGCTAGACAAAATGAAGAAGGCCTGGGTCGAGGAGCTGCACAGTGTTCTATGGGCATACCGCACTACTCCACACTCGTCGACCAGGGAAACTCCCTTTCTCCTGGCCTAAGGGACCGAGGAAGTAATCCCCATCGAAGTACACGTACCATACAGGCGGACGGAGTCACCCCTAGACGAGGAAATGAACGACGAGGCACTAAGGGAGGAGCTCGACCTCGTCTAAGAGGTCCGATCGGGGGCAGCTCTCCGCAAATCCTCGTTAAAATAAAAAATTGCAATCCGACATAATGGCAGAGTGATACGAAGAGAATTCCAAGTGGGCAGCCTTGTCTTGAGAAGGAACCACAAGGACTCTCGAGAAGGCAAACTCGCCGCTAATTGGGACTGACCCTATCGCGTCCGAGCAAAGACGGAGAATGGGGCCTACTACCTAGAACACCTCAATGGGGAAGAACTTGCTCGACCATGGAACGCCGAAAAGCTAAAATAATACTACAGCTAAGGCCCTAATTATCGGTCTGCTTTGTCAAAACATCGAACATAACATCCCGACTATGATGCGCTCCCAGGTACAAGTGTCCCATGCCAGCCAAGGTAGGACCCCGCTCAGGATCGAGCTAGGTCTCTTCCCAACAGCGGTTTCTCAACCGAGCCCGCCGTCGTCAAAGTACCATGATAGGCAGAACACCCATCTCGCGAGGGGAGGTTCATGTCGCGAACTCAGGCCTCAAACGCGGCCTGACTCCGCTATCATGCCCGGAATTCCCCAGACCGTTCGACCAGTCCCCCTCACTGTCAAACACATCTAAGTCGAGCAATGCCCTAAAAACATTGAACAAATTAAAGTCATCCCTATTACGGGCAAACACGTGTATCGAACAAGGGTATAACACTTAGCGAAAATAATCATCAAACAAAGCCATGCGCGAATATACAACATACAAAACCGGCCATGATGGCCAGATATATACATTTAATTAAAGTGGCCACAAGGACCATGAGTGTGCATATTACAAGGCAAATGGGCCACGCCCCTACCGAACAAAATAAAATTACATCAAGAATGGCACCCAGGCCAGATACATTACAACAAAACAAAAAGAGATCACTCCTCCATCTGATCAGGCTGCTCCAGGTTCGGCTCAGGCTGCTGGGTCTCGTCGTTCAAAAGTCGGACGTGCTCATCACCAATGTTGAAAAAGTTCGGAACAACTATCTTTCCATTCTTAACATGGCCTAGGAAGTTGGTACCCTCCGTGGATATCTGGACCTCTGGGTTCACCAGCCGGAGTTGGACCACGACGTTGTTAAACAAATCTTCCCCAATGGAAATAACATCTTCCTCTGCCCGTAAAACACGAGCAACAAGCTCGACCCTAGTCTTCAATGCCCTTACCCCTTCTGGCTCATCTTCAGCCGGGGCCGCTGCAGCCCTCGCCTATTCGACCAGATCCTCGACGGATTTCTTTTTCGTAACCAGAGCATTATTCTCCCCTCTCAGCCTGACAGCCTCCTCGTCCGATTTCTTACTCGCGCCGTTGGCAGCCTTGGTCTCCTCTTTAGCCTTCTTCACTATCTCCTCCAGGGATGTTATAGTCACCTGGGCCTTCTTAAGTTCAGGCTCAGAGGAAGAATCCCCCTCATCATACACCGCTGCCATCTCCAGGACCCGAACCAACGCCGAGGCATCCTGCGCCAACATGGCCCTCTTGCTCGGATAGTCCATGCCTTCGAGCTTGAGGGACTCTGCCTGAGGAACCACCAGGGACTGCCCCTCGAAAAACTTCTTGTCGTGAAGGCACGGGGGAAGTTCAAACTTGCCCTTCTCAGCCGCCCGACTGAGGTCCACCAACTCCTTAGCCCTGGTCCGCTTGAACATCGAAGCCCCGGGCACCGAAGACCCATGGGCAGGTGAAGGAACGGGCGAAGATATCCCCGCATCAGGTTGGGGAGGAGGCACACGTTGTGTAAACTGAGACTTCGAGGTGGCCGCACCGGCTTTACCCCTCGCCACGACATTCTTCACCATCCTCTCATAGGCAAAAGGCATCTCACCTGCAAAAACTTAAAAAACATGTTAGCCATCGAGGAAGCTGTAATTCGGACAAGCTAAAAAATGGTGAAGATGGTGAAAGATGGTGAAGAATAAAGGCTTAGTAGCTCCTATCTTCAAGAACTCACAGGTCAACTCGAAGGCGCGGATAAACGCCAACGAATTCGGATGCAGTTGCGACGGGGCCAAATCTAGATAAACAAAGATGGACTGCTGGAAGTTAGTAAAGGGCAGCCTCAGCCCTATTTCCATGAAAGCATATTCATACATTGGGAACCTCTCCCCATAGTCTGTGCATATACGTTCGTCTTGACTGGGGAAATGTATCTTCCACTCCCCCTCTAGCCCTACGTCCGTAAAGACATCCACACTATAGGACGCGAAAGTGGACGCGTGCTCGGCAGGCTCTGCTACGGTCTATTCCTCCGTGAAATCATGCTCAGGATCCTCCCCGACTTCGCTGGGGGCATTTGAAACCTCAGTGTCACTACTCTCCGAGGAGCTCTCCTCAGACTAGTCTATGAGAATCTCTTGCTCGGACTCGTGCGCCATCTCGATCACCTGAAAAGAAGAGGACAAAAGTGAATTCGACTGCAAAATCAAATCCACCCTTCCACCGTTAGTCAAGTGAAAGGGCGCGCATAGGGCCGAGGACGGTGTCCCCGACCTAAGCCCTAAGTCAAATAACATAATAGTCTCCCGCGAGGAGATGCCCGGAGGCAACCCCTCCTGCGCTCACGAGGAATCTCCCCGACCTACTACCCAGTTTCCGTTTAAAGCGCCATTGGAAAATTCATATGTTTATCAAAAAATTTATCAAAACACCAGAAAACTGGGTAGCTTCACCGGTTACGCCTGCACAGTCATCGCAACAGCGCCGGGAACGGCCTACATCTACAATCTCTAGGAAGCTCTGGTGACCACATCAGCAGCAGAAGATGGCCAAGCCACCGTCTACCACCAACAGGCGCCGAAAAACACAACAGTTTTTCCTAAGTTCAACCTAACCACATACTTTCTAACAAAATAGGAATGAAAAAGCTAGAAATAAAGGTGAAAACAGGTAACTTACATGGTCGAAGAAAGTGTGGAGGGCCAAAGAGCTTTCTCGAAGCTACGTGCGGCGGCTGACGCGACGTTTGACGGTGGCGACGGGCTGAGAGCTCTGAGAAGAACGAAGAAGGAGAGAGAAGCAAAAATGTAAATGAGCAGCACTCCCTCCTATATATACAGCCTAAAAGCACGTGCACGAGCACGTGCGGCTAGGGGCATCATCATGACCCTAGCCTAGCCATCATGACGCGGTTAATGCTGCACAAGGCTCGAGGCGCACGTGGCGTCACGTCTCTTCAGAGTACCTCAACCGCTGGTCTCCCTGCGAGCCGGGCATCCTGAACAACGGTACGTATCCCGCGGGCACTAGAATCCCCGGGCATCCAAGGACAATTTTGTCTCGTCGGCAAGCGACGACCCCTTTAGAGTTCCCCGGAGCTGCGAGCTATCCTTAAGTCATCACTCCCATGCTCGGGAGCAACGACTTGGGGGGCTCCTGTTCCGGACTGGACCAATATCTAGGCATGACCCAATCCACTTCTGCTCCCAGAACGGCCCAATTGCCTAAGTCCAGCTGAGGTAGGGAAGCATTTACCTTTCTGCCCCTCTACCGGGCGCATATGGACAGATGAGTCTCAAGGTCATTTGCTTCTCCCCAACATTCCTTTCTGTTATGCACGACTCCACCATCCAAGAATGGTCATGACTCCTGTGCCTGGAACTACGCCTTTGCCCGTGTCAACGGCTAGTTTTGGGCACCTCTGCCCGTCATAACGGCTAGTTTTTGGCAGTTACCTATTCTTCAGGAAACAGTTATTCCGCCCCAAAAATAGGGACCGTTGGCCACGCGCTGGGGGCACTATAAAAACCCTCTCATTTGACAGGGTCAGGTATCCAAAATTATCCTAAGAAACTCATACTTTTGTACTTGCCTTTCTCTCCCTCGATTCTTACTTTAGCATCGGAGTTCCTTGCAGGTACACCCCCTCCTCATCTCACGCGCCCAGCATCACAGACGTTCTTCTTGGCCCATTACAGGATCTGATCAGCCTCCACGATCAGTATCCTTGTTCACTAAGTTTGTTGTTCTTCAAACCTCCAACGACTTTTTTTCTACCTCTATAAAAGGAAGATGGAGACTCAAATAAAGGTTACAACATCACAACACATTAAAATATCTTAGCATAATTGTGAGTGGTATTGTAACTGTTATATATAGCATAAAATCTTAAGATTTATTATCTTAAATTATTTTAGAAATCTTAGAAAGGATGAAAACCTTTGTGATTGTTGAGCAACTGTTATACTTATGATTATGTATCAAAGTATAGTAGTTATATTTTCTACTAAACTATTTATTTAAAGTAGAGGAAGTCTTTTTCCTGTGTGCTTGAGCAAAGAAGTCTTGAATCGAGGGTTTAAGCAGAAAGTCTTAAACTGAGGTTTTAAGCAAGGAAGTCTCTTTCTTGTTTGATTAAGAAGGAAGTCTTGAACTGAAGGTTTAAGCAAGGAAGTCTCTTTCTAGTTTGATTAAGCAGGAAGTCTTGAACCGTGAGTTTAAGTAGAAAGTCTCTTTTAGGGTTTGATTGAGCAGGAAGTCTTGAGCAGTTGGCTTAAGCAATTGTAATCTGATTGATTATAGTAAAAAGCTCTTGTTAAGGCAAGGGAACTGGACTACTCTCAGTTGAGGAGAGGAACTAGGATAATCTTTGTGTGTTGCTAGCATTTACTTCTGAACATTTTAATTCCGCTGCTATTACTTGATCTGATATCAGACTCTGAATGTGGTTCAGAATCTGAAGCTTCTATTTCAGAAGTGAAATGAGTTTTTGGCATACACAATTCAACCTCCCCCATTGTGTATTTTTCTCACCTTCAATTAGCATCAGAGCATGGTCTGTGCATTAACAATTAACAGTGGTGCAGAAAAGATCCTGAGAAAAATATTGTCTTCTTCATGGCTGGAAGTTCCTCTGTAACTGGTCCTGAGGGAGATTCACCTCGTGGCAGCAGCAACCACAATCAGAGTACATATGGGAAAAATAATTATAAGATCAGAAGGGTTGTTACAACTGCAAAGAACCTGCTACACTTTATTGCCGAATGTCCTGATCTCCACAAAGAAAAAAGAAAGAAGGAAAGCTTCCAGAAGAATAACTTCAAAGGAAAGTTCAAGAAGAGTCACGTGGCAACGTTGGAATAACTTGACAATGAATGAAAAGATGAACAAACCAACCTTGCCCTGATGGCTTCAACCTTTTCAGATTCAAAATCTGAAGCTGGTTCGGATTTAGAGTTAGAAAAAAATAGATCAGGTATTTTCTAATCTCTCTATATCTGATTTGAGTACTCTTTGTCATGATTTCATGGAAAGGTGCCAACAGAAAGCAAGGCATGTGAAAATGGTAACAAAGTAACATGATCTTTTTAAAGAAGAGCTAAAACTTTCTAAACAAAAAATTGAAAAACTTGAGAAAGATCAAATTGCTTTAGCACAAGACATGTCTGACAAAACTCTGGATAAAAATGAATTAGCTCTTCAAAATTTCATTATATATGGGTTTGAAAGAACCAAAGTTACTTCCATGATATATGGAGTAAGTAAGAGCAAAGGAGAAGGCCTTGGATGTTATCAAAAGCCTTATAATCCACGGATTGTTGTTTTGGTAAAACCTTCAAACTCTTATTCTTCAAGCATTGCTCAAAAGGGGTTATATGCTTACTTTATGCATGTTGTTGAAAAAGGTAAAATTCTGAATCAATTAGAAACTATGATAGGCAATTCTTTGGCTTTAAGAGAACTTAGATCTTAAACTAAAGATTCAAAGATTCTAAGTAAATTAGAACCTAAGACTTCTAAGTCTAAGGTTGAAGAACTCTGAACCAAAGGTTCTTGTATCTAAGGTTTTAAGAGATTCAAAAGTTAAGGTTAAAACTTATCTTATACAAGATGTCAGGAATAAGTCTAAACTTTACTATAAGGCTAAGGCACAAATCAAGAAGAAACCCTGCAAAACTAACCTCAGTGGACTCATAAGAGTATTGGTACCAAAGAGTGAAATTGTTTTTTTTTTGCGTATGTGCTTAAAGGAAAGAACAAGGCAACAACTGCTTCTGGACAGTGGTTTCTTACAACCTTAAAAAATGAGAAGGAATACATTCCAAATCCTAACTCTAAAAGAGGAAGGAGATGTGAAATTCTGAAGAAACCATAAATACAAGGTCATTAGTACTGGGAAGATTGATGTTCTCCTATGTTGAACCGGTGCTTCAGACTTGTGGTTTTGTCTCTGAAGTTTAACCAATTGTCTTTAGAAGTCTGAGACAACTTTTGGTGGTGATCAGAAGAGCATTGTTGGAACAAGGATGTTCCCCTTGGACAATCTCAAAAGCTAATACTGTTAATTGTGAGGTATGATTATCTCTATTTTTATTATATAGTTTCTAATCCTAACATTTGCTAATGTTTGCCAGTAGATCTTCATATTTATGAAAGAAGAATTACACTTTATAGTGATAATTCTACTTCTATGAGTTGGGCATAAAATATTACTTTATATTAGAGTTTGATGAGGTTTAGAAGCTACCTTAATCAGAAAGCTCTAAGTCAGCATTTGATGAATCTATAGTCTCTGAAGCATCTTAGCTTCCGATACCATGAATAAAGTTAGTTGCCTTTGATATGCACACAAGTGGATATCTTCTGGTAACTGCCTTTGGCAACTGTCCTTTTATGTGTCGTGAATTTGAAACGTCTTTTTGACATGTGGATTAAAACTATTGAGTAAAAACTCATATGTTCTTGGTGGTGTGCATTTACTTATTTGGTTATCTGTTTTTTTTGTTGCATTTATGTTATTTGTTGTTTGAAATTCTTTTTTCACTCAAAAACACTTTGTATATCAGAAACAACACTTAACTTCTCACTACCCACACTTTGTTTTTTCTAACCTTCTCTGAGAAACCCCTTCTCAAAAAACAAACCCTAGAAACCCTAGAAACCCTAAAAACTCCCTTCAACAATGGAGTCCTCGTTCAATGTTCAACATGCACACATGAATGTCGACTATGGAAAAAGTATGACCATCAAGCCTAAGTCCATAGACTTGAATCAAGATGATATAAAGCTATTTGGTGGAAAAAATTATTGATTTTGAGTCATTCAACCAGAATGGGTATGGTCTCTGGAGCTTCATTAAAATTCAAGAGTGGTCTCCTATCTTTGAATTGCTAAATGGACCAACCTATCCTTATCTTGTGAAGGATTTTTGGGTTAGAGCAGAAGTGTTTGATGAGTGTGCAGCATCTGAAGAACTTAGACTTATGATGGAGAAGAACAATTCTTTGAAGGGGAAGAAGATAGAAGAATTTGGGCTGAAAAAGTTTGAAGAAGTGAAAATTAGGTCTAATGTGATGGGTGTTGATATAGTCATTACTCAAAATACTATTGCTAAAATTTTGAGAGCTCCAAACAATGAAAGGTTTATTGTGGGGACCAAAGACAACAATCTTGAAGCTGAGGCTATCAAGACTTATTTATTTGAGAATTGTTCTGGACTGGGCCAGGGTCTGCCCCTCAGTCGAGAAGGCCCAACCCACGGGACATGCGATGGCCCAACAAAGACCTCTTTACAAGACCACTGTCGGGCACATATACGCCCCAATAGCGTCGGGCACGTGCCACCCCTCAATATTGTCGGGCTCAGCAGAGTCCGTCGGGCAGAGGCGCTGAGTCTCTCCGAGCTCGCCCCTCCTCGACACGCAAGGACACCTCCTTCTGCATATAAGTCCTCCCCGCGAGGATACGTTCTCATGTAACTTCCCACTCCCGATGGAATCAGTCTGCCCTAATTCCAGAGATCTAGGAGCGGTTACCCCAGGGCGAAGACCACGCGCTAATCTTCACTGCACCACGTAAGCCCTGGCAGTTGCTTGGATTGGGCCTAGCAATCTAGCCCAGTGCTAGTGACCGTTGGCCCCGCGCTGGGGGCCCTCTATAAATACCCTCTCACTTGAGAGGTTCAGGTTACACTCACTTCTTTACACCCTAACCTTCTTCTTCTGTACTTGCTTTTTCTCTGGTCGTTACCTTACTTGAGCGTCAGAGTACCTTGCAGGTACACCTCCCCCCTCCCCCCCGGCCGTCTTTCAACCTCACCGGAGCTGAAGTCCAGACGACATTGTTGGCCACCATGTACGATCAAGAATGTTGATAGTATTTATTCCTCTGACTTTCGAAAGGTCAAGGACATGAAGAAGGAATTCAAGTTTCTTTTTAAAATCTTAACTAGTTATCTGATTCATAGGGAAGGAAGCACTAATGAGATTTATTGGGATCATAAACATTTCCTCTTCTACTTGATAATGAAGACAAGATCAACCTGTTTTCCTATATTTTCCATCATCTGTGTGAAGTAATTAGAGATAGCACAAAGCTTCACAAGAATAAGGTGCCTTATGCTAGACTCTTGTCAGAATTATTATTTCAGGGTCGTCTAATTGATGCCATGAGAAACTTGCCTGATAATGGGGATCTGAAGGAAATATATGGAAATGTGTTGACTGCTTTTGTTATGGGTAACATGAAGATTATAAAGAAGTGAGTTATTGTAGCTTCAAAGGTAACATTCTCTATCAGGTGTACAAACCCTGATTATCTTGAGTATTATCTTATCATCGCCAAGATGGATAATCCTGAAGTAATAAAAAATTTCATTGTACAATCTTTATTAGAAAGGTAAATAATCATACTCAAGTGTTTAAGGTTTCTAACAAGAGGAAGCAGGTGGCTTCAGATGTTCAGAAATCCCCCAAGAAGAAATATGCTCATTAGAAGAATATTGAGAAGGAAATTGAGGAGGTCATTGCATCTATTAAGTTGATACCCTCTAAGACTGGAAGTGGAAGGTCTCCCATGAAGGTTGCTTCTGGCACTGTCATATCAGAAACACCTAAAAGAAAGAAGAGATTGAGAAAATTGGTTAAGCTGGAAGAGGAAGAAGAGGAAGAAGAAGAGGATGTTGGTGCATCCCTGATAAAAAAGAAGAAGACTACAAATGTCTCTGTTCAGAAGGAGTCAATTGGTCCTAGCTTGAAGTGTGCTAAAGTTTTGGCATCTGTGATGTTGGATCAGTGTTTGAAGCCTATAGAATTCACTGTTGTTGTGAATCAATAAGCTACTACTGCTAGTGGGCTAGAATCTGCTGAGGTTCAAGCTGTAGAGGTTATGGCTGGTTTGGAGTCTGTTAGTTTTTATGCTCCTAGTGCTCCTACAGAAGTTGTCGAAGAAGTTGTGACTAATTAAGAAGCTTTGAATGCTGGTGGAACAGGTATCAATCTGAATCTATTATCTAAATTTTTTTATTACTCCACCCTCAACAGAAAATAACCAATCCCCTCACCAATTCTCTCACCTGTTTGTTCTCCCATACAACCTTTTACACCCTTTGCAAAACCCATGGAAAATCAGAACCAGTTAGCTATTAAAACTATGTCTGATAAATAATCGCCCATTAACACCATATTAGAACCACCTATTGATATTTCTAGTGGTAAATCTTCTTCATCAAGCTCTAAATTAGTTCATGATGAAGCAAGTTTTGTGGCTAAGATTAACCTAAAGTCTTTTGACCCTAATCCTTTCATTATTAACCTTATCCCAACTGTCCCATCCAGAAGCTTTTATCCTAAAGACCAACCTTCTAACCCAACATGTTTCGCTTCTGAAGTTGAACATGCAACCCATGACAAACTAGAAATTAACTCTCCTCCTAGAACACCTATACCATCACCTCAACCTTCAGCTCCTGCGTCTCTTTAAAGAGACCCTACCCCTGTTCAGAGTCAATCTCAGGTTGAAGTTGTATATGAACTACAGACTGAAATTGAACAAACAATTTAGGGTCTATCTTTGGTTCAAGTAACTTCAGATCCTAATGTTGAGTATGAACAAATCCCCATCGACTTTCTCCATCTTGAATATTTCCTAAATCTACCTGTTTATTCAAACCAATCTTCTGAGCCTGGACCCTCACACACAAATAGTCTGTCCACCTCACAAACTATCCAAACTAACCCGATGTAATAAAAAATGTCTTAGTGGATAATATTCAGAATTTGGTCTTTGAGAAGTCTTTTTCTACTTATCCTATAACATATTCTGCTAAATGGGATTCTATTGCCACTTTTGTAGCATCAGTTATTCAGAATCTGAAGGTTGCAACTTCTAAGTCATCAAGCTCAAGACAAGATGTTTTGGAGAAGAACTTGGACTCAGTTGTTACATCTTAACAGGCTATGACTGTCAAACAAAAGGAAATGGACAAAAGGATGCGTTTTATAGATGTTAGACAAGACATCATGAGTGTAGATCTCAGAAATATTTTGGATTTGTTGAAGAACCCCTGTTTTTTAGGCTTTAAGAGCCCTTTCCTTTAATGTTTCTTTTGAATTTTTTTTATTAATATATTTACCATTGCTTATTCATTCATTATGCCTGGTTTGTTTATCTTGTGGCTTTGATTTGAATGCTTATGTTTTAAGTTATATTTATCTGGGAATTATTATTCTTCTTCTGATAAATTATGATATAGCTTTTACTTGGTTATTATCTGGATGAACTATTTTTCTGGGAATTTCTTGGATAAGTATATGCATTCAGAAAAGTATCAAATCATTCATAATCAATATCATTGCAATAAAAAGGGAAACTTTTCATTCATTAATGGGAAAGAATACATTGTTCAAATATTACATGATCTTATCAGGATCTAAACAGTAATCACTAGCACTAACACACTCATCCCACACATACACTCGTTCCTCGCTCCCCTCATCAGAATCATAGAAGTACATTCTCTTTGGCACCTTTTTCTTCTTCTTCTTCTTCTTCTTCTTCTTCTTCTTCTGCTTATTCTTATTCTTCTTGTGCCTCCTCACCCGTAAGGCTCCCCGTGTGATGACTGACCCAGTTAGCTAGGCTTTTTTCACCAGTTGTTGTGAGTGTGGCGTTGGTACTTCAACCTGAATGGTGCTTGTTGCCTTCTTGGTTGGAGAACTCATAGTGCTTGAAGAAAAGAAGAGTTGGATAAAAAAAATGAGAAATGTGTTTGTGATGGCATGCTTTTATAGTGGAAGTTGAGTGTTTTGAACGGTGCAATAGGAAGATGGATCAACCAAGAATTTAATGCATGCAATGATGACTTCTGATGGTTGATATTCTTGAATTACGTGTGACATCTTGAGAAACATAGAAATAACTCAACCATTTTTAGCTATTTCTCTATATTGGGAAGAGTACAAGTTGTTCATACTATGTTTTTACCAGAATTAATCTTTCCCATATATTTGTTTGTGTTATTAAATATTTTTGTCTTCTTCTATGCTGACATGTCTAAACTCACTTTTTGTTGATGATAAAAGGGGGAGAAAATTCATGGATATATTTAAGAAGGTTAAAAGTATTTTTTTAATGCTTTTAATTTACCTGAACCCTAATTATTCATTATTTTGGTAATTATTTCTCTTGAACATATTAGTTTTATCAAAATAAGTTTAAATTAATATAGATAGGACTTAAGGGAGTTTACAAACCTCAACTTAAGAACTATCAGACTAAAGGAGGAGCTTACAAACCTCAACCTAAGGTCTGTCAAACTCAGAGAGAGCTTACAAACCTCATACCCTGATGTTAGAATTTGTTAATTAAATTACAAGATAAAATTAACATAGAAAAGAACTAAGGTGGAGCTTACAAACCTTAACCTAAGGACTGTCAGATTCAAGGGGAGCTTAAAAACCTCATACCCTGATATCAGACTCTATTAAGATTATCAACAACCGTTGTTCTTAAATACATTTATTTGTCATCATAAAAAAAGGAGAGATTGTTGGAACAAGATTGTTCATACTACTCGGGTTTTGATGATGACAAAGTATTTAGAGAACAAATAGATATACTAACATATGTTCAAGAGTGTAGAATCATAAGCTAAGAATTCATCATGAATTAATCCTGTTGAAAGCATAAGTCAAGAAGCAATACTACTCGGATTCTGGTTGATTAGAATCTAAATATGTTTATCAATATCTGTAGGTTAAAATTCTAGTATGTTGTTTCCGCCTCTGGTGACAGCTCAGACCCTGAAGGCTTAAGTAGCGTCTGATCCGTATTATGCACCAATCTAACTAGTCTTGTCAAAATGACAGATTTCTAGACAGAGTCAACTAGGGGTCAATTTTGCAAGGCTCAAGTATGGTGATGTGCCCTCTTCAGTATGTACTACCTTTTGATAGATACCTAGTTATTAAAAGGGTGTTGTGGACATTTCTTTTATTCAGTGGATAATACTTATGATCATGTACAACTCTCTAAGATCTCTCTTGGTATCCTTGTTCACTAAGTTTGATGTTATTCAAACCTCCAACGACTCTTTTTCTACCTCTAAAAAAAGAAGCTAAAGACTCAAAGGTAGGTTACTACATCACAACACATTAAAATATATTGGTAAAATTCTGGTACAGATGTGTGATGTCATAGTGCAATGTTACAACATCGCAATCTGCTGAACAAGGCAATAATAGAAACAACACACGGAATTGTTCACCCAGTTCGGTTCAACACCCTACATCTGGGGGCATACCAAGCCAGGAAGGAAGTCCACTATTAGTAGTATCAAATTACAGACTCAACAGACCAGTTGACAATCTTCCTAATTTAATCACTACCCAATGACCCTTCTACCTAAGTCCTCCCTAGGTAAGAGACTCTATCTCACTTCCTATCATCACTATGATGTCTAGTAGTCAACTACACCGTCACTGCATTAACAACTTGATTACCAATAACTGTACAGCCATAGAAGACACCCTTCCATGACACCCTTTGGAGTTGCTTCAAAGCTTCCTCCAAGAACAATACCAAACTCAAACTCATTACCTACAGGTTTCTGAGTTACACACAGTGACCATCTCACAACCCGAGTGGTTCACTTAGACAAAGCCCTAAAGGTCTACATCTTGGACCCGTACCTATTCTAGGTTACAAGCATTCTATTTATAACATAATCCCAATTGGATTTGGGCCTTCAAATCATATCATATCTTCTGTAACAAATCTGCGTCTAAATAGATCTTCAATCAAATCTTCAATTAAATCTTCAATTATTAACTCTGAATATTCTCCATATCTTTATGCTTTAAATGCGCAACAAAATGATCTTCATAACTGATTGTAACAGAATATATCTCTCCCTTGATCTTCGCCTGCATTCTCTGATTCTCTTTAGCAGAATATCTCATTCACACCAGAAACACGTGCAGCCCTAATTAATCATCCCAGACCTGATGTTGTAATGTTCTGGTATAGTGATGTTAAGACTTCGCATGTGACATCACTCTTCAGCACTTTAACTTTTCAACACTATTTACAACCCAGACTGTTAGCAAGTCATGTTACAACATCAACCATGACATCAACATTGTTTTAACAAAATTTCAGCCAATTACAAGAACTTACAATCTCCCCCTTTGGCTAATTTTGGCTAAAACAACTATATAACCATTACAACTCAGATTACAGCAGTTATTACAACTCTATACTACTGTCAGTAGTTATCAGTAACCACTGAACCTAACAGTAACCATCAGTAGCTACTGTGCGCAGGAATCCTGGAGATCCATCTTCTAGGGAATAATTGAATGATGTTAAGACATCATGTCTGACACATATCTGACACCTTCTTTTGCTAGCACAGCCCACCACAATCACTTCAGGCAGCACATCAGGAGGAAGACGTAGAAAGTCCCGAAGTTATGCACTCAGATTATAGATCTCTGGTGTACATGAGGAAGAAGATTTTAGACACTCCCCCTTAATACAGCACATTTCTTTTTCCTTTCAACTCAGACCCGGAATCATTGTTGAATACTCCCCCAGAAAAGAAATGTTTGTCCATTCATCAAAGACCAATGGTGGCATAAGATAATTCTGCACACCATCATTGATCAGACACTGGGTTTAGACCATGGCATAAGAGGAAACTTAAGAAGTGCCATTCAGCTAACCCAGGTAACTCAGAACACAAGTCACAACTGTGTTCATAACTCAGGACACAAGTCACAAAGACTCAACACCAACTCAGGGATGTACCATCTTCTTCTGCTGCATTAGAAACTGCAGACTCCAGGCATAACATCTGCACAGGGCACTTAGCCAGATCCTCTCCTTTCTCCCCCTTTTTAGCCACAAATTGGCAAAGGGACCCCTCACAGAACCAGACCGAGTAATTGCTCACCCAAACACGAATAAACCCCATTTGACTTATGAGACAAGAACCCTCACTGGCTAAAAGAGAACTGAAAACCCCTATAAATAGCTGACCAGTAACTTAGAAATTAACGAGCCTTCGAATATGTTCAATGTTCTTGATCAAACAAACGTTATTTTAGGTATCAAAAACTGTATTCAAATTCAATGCCTATCTTCCAAAAACTGCCTTGACTGCCTTAATTATTTCACAACTGAATCTTACCATAAATTAGGCCAATAACGCTCCATGCATATTCGAGGCCACGTGTTTCACTTTATCCTAACACCACCGTCCAAAATACTTCCCTGTTTGGCTCAAGAAAAACATGTCCTATATCATGTTCTGACATCTCTTCAGACATTGTCTGCTGGCTCATTAACCCAAGACTCTACAAACACATCTTCTTACCTAATGGGTATTGATACAACTTCTCACAACTTCTTCTAGATTTCTTCCAACCATCAGCCAAGTACACCACTTTTGCTTTTCAGACCTCTCCTGTATTGGCACTATCTTCACACAGCTATGACAGGTCCCATCATCCCACTACACATGCTGCAATAGGCTATAGTAAACAGCCTTACACTCAATGACCTTTATGATGTCCTATCAATAATGCCACATTCCTCATGGGGATTTTAGGTACAGAATATGCCAAGTCCAAAAGACAAAAGCCCATTTGATTGGAAACTTTTCACACAAGATAAACATCTTTCTGTCCTTACATTCACCAGCTCCTAATGAAGTCTTCAACATGAAAGTAGCCACTACTTGCCATCAAGATTGGAATCTACCTATTCTAATCCACACTATGTCAGAACTGCCACTTCAGACTATAATGCTGCTTCTTCAAACTCCATAAGTATGGTACATACCCAACCATAATGTTGTAACAACATGTAGGACATCAGCATGAGACAAACGACCATCCCACTTAACTAGACAAGACCTAGTCTTATCCTACTAGGACCACTTCCACCCAGGCACCAAGCACGAAGTTCTGGTAACCAATCTGTCAAGAAAAGCAGGTTCCCAAGAAAAACAGATTCCCACACCAAAGACTACTCTGACTGGTCAGGCGATACAAACAATGCCAGATTATCCATTTTAAATGCCAAACCTCCTTGCTCCTATCAGCACACCAAGGAAGGAAACATGAGTCAGTCTAACAAGAATGCAGCAAAGAGGCATATGCATGAGGACAAGAAACCAGATCCTCAGAAGTTTAAGGACACAACACTGTCCAAAGCTGGAGCATCTTCTGGAGCAACAAGAACACGCAAGACATCAGAAACCAGGATGAAGACTATCAAGAAAAAACAAGTGCAGCTTCAAGCATCTGATGATGAATGGGATGAAGACTGGAAGACTTTTCTTGATTCGGGGGGTTGGGATAATCTATAGACACTTTGTTGGTTGTTTTTACTAATCTTGTAAGCTTTCATCAATGCAATAAATTTCTGGTTTACTTCTGTTCCATTTACACCATTGTACAAGACACTGAATCCTCATGTAAACAACTTTTCAATTTACTTTAACCTAAGTGCCAACACCAAAAGCTCCCATAATATCATTCTCCCCCTAAAAAGAACACCTTCCACCAACCCCTACTGAGTTCTTGCAAATTTTCCACAACCAAAACTGTCCTTCAGACTGCTCCCCAGAAGCATGTGCACATATGATTTAAACAATTAGCTTCACAAGGGTAGAACCATTTATGCCCACACCCACATGCCATCCAACAACCTAATGTCATAACATGTTATCTGACATTATCACCTCACAAGAATCAACCAATCAATGCAATCTTCACAATCCATAGACAAGTAATCCCCCTGTCATGGTTAACTAATGCTATAGATGAGGATGAACATTTGAGCACACTTGCTGAGCACATGCATTTTGGCCCCATTGCCCCTTTCTCCACAGGCATTCATTCCTTACCATGCTCTCCATCTTCAGACTTCTAATCAATACCTGAACTACATTTTCCATCCAAGGTAGACCTTCTACTTCATCATCCTCCCGTATGACTATGTAAACGCTCCTCAGGCATAATGTAGGCACCATGCTTCTGAATTAGAGCATAATCTTCCTTCACCAAGGATATCCACACGTTAGAACCTCTGCCACCCACCAAGACATCATCACCATGATTCTTGATGTGCTCCATCAACTGGACCATTTGATCCAACTCCAGGTCACTTAAATCTTGAAAATACTTTCATAAAGTAAATTCTCAACCCTTCTGCAGTCCTATACTTTAACCTCAGACAAATACACAGTCTCCCGTCAATGTTTATTGTCATCAGTTGACTGTATAACCCTATCCAAAGTAGACAACTATTCAACTATTGTCATGCAAGATACAACATAATATCTGGTTTGACATCCTTTTTCCGCAGACTTGAGGCACTGATTGATCCTTCTTTTGCTAATCCATCCCACAGATCACATTAGATTAGGTAAGTGGCTTGACCTGATACTTCACCGTGAGCATAATGTTTTAACATCACCAGTCACATGACCCAGCATACTCTCATCTTCCAAGCATCTTCAACCCTTTGATGCCATCCTTAATAGGTTACCACAACTAAGCTTAAGAGATAACTTATCAAGATCTTCACTCCCGCATGAAAACTTTGACAGTGATACTCTTTTGCTTTGTCTCCATCTTCCTTAGATCCTTCCAGCCACAAGGCTGATGCTAACACCAATTCCAATTGACCAAGGGCTGATTGACATATTAAGCTCAGCTTCTTTCTTGATGAATCTCCATACCTCCCAGATGCCTCCTCTTCCAAGCCAGGAGTAGGTTCCAAACAGACGTGATCAACACATTTGTTTAGCCCCCAAGCATCTGTTATGTCACACTCTGCCTTTAACACATCCCAGAGATTGACTTTGGAGGCAAAAAAACGCTTCTAACTTTCTTCAGACCCCTTTTCAACAAGCTCATATACGAGTTCCTTTATGAGTGGACTTGGGATGAACCACAAGTATCTTTGGCAACTCTACTACGCTAGTTGAAGATATCCTCAAGTATCACCTCACCAAGTGATACAGAATGTTGCAGCCTTAACTCAAAACCACCAGGAATTTTCCATCAGATAAAAATATGCAGCAGAACACACACCAGAAAACTCCTTTGCAACCTTCAGGCAAAACCCTGTACAAACACGACACTCCATAGGTTTGAAACTAAGTCAAACCACACAGCAGTTCACCACCAAAGTTACAAGCCTGATAACAATAGACAGGTCCAATACACACCCTATCATGAACAGTTCATCCTCCACTTCAAGGGATCATACAAAAATCTCTATGAACTGATCAAGTCCATACACCATCTCAGCAAAACTATCTTCCTTGCTCATGAACCAGAAAGTATCTTCCCTAGATCTCATCCAGAAACAGACAGGATGCCTGCTTTGATACCAATTAAAATTCTGGTACAGATGTGTGATGTCATAGTGCAATGTTACAACATCGCAATCTGCTGAACAAGGCAATAATAGAAACAACACACATAATTGTTCACCCAGTTCGGTTCAACACCCTACATCTGGGGGCATACCAAGCCAGGAAGGAAGTCCACTATTAGTAGTATCAAATTACAGACTCAACAGACCAGTTGACAATCTTCCTAATTTAATCACTACCCAATGACCCTTCTACCTAAGTCCTCCCTAGGTAAGAGACTCCATCTCACTTTCTATCATCACTATGATGTCTAGCAGTCAACTACACCGTCACTGCATTAACAACTTGATTACCAATAACTGTACAGCCATAGAAGACACCCTTCCATGACACCCTTTGGAGTTGCTTCAAAGCTTCCTCCAAGAACAATACCAAACTCAAACTCATTACCTACAGGTTTCTGAGTTACACACAGTGACCATCTCACAACCCGAGTGATTCACTTAGACAAAGCCCTAAAGATCTACATCTTGGACCCGTACCTATTCTAGGTTACAAGCATTCTATTTATAACATAATCCCAACTGGATTTGGGCCTTTAAATCATATCATATCTTCTGTAACAAATCTGCTTCTAAATAGATCTTCAATCAAATCTTCAATTAAATCTTCAATTATTAACAGAATATATCTCTCCCTATCTTTATGCTTTAAATGCGCAACAAACTGATCTTCATAACTGATTGTAACAGAATATATCTCTCCCTTGATCTTCGCCTGCATTCTCTGATTCTCTTTAGCAGAATATCTCATTCACACCAGAAACACGTGCAACCCTAATTAATCATCCCAGACCTGATGTTGTAATGTTCTGGTATAGTGATGTTAAGACTTCGCATGTGACATCACTTTTCAGCACTTTAACTTTTCAACACTATTTACAACCCAGACTGTTAGCAAGTCATGTTGCAACATCAACCATGACATCAACATTGTTTTAACAAAATTTCAGCCAATTACAAGAACTTACAATTGGCATAACTCTGAGTTGTTATTACAACTTTTATAGAATAGATCTTAAGACTTCTTATCTTAGATTATTTTAGAAATCTTAGAAAGGCTGAAAACCTTTATGATTGTTGCACAACTATTATACTTCTGACTGTGTATCAAAGTATATTAGTTATCTTTTCTACTAAACTATTTTTTTAAAGTAGAGGAAGTCTCTTGCCTGCATGCTTGAGCAAAGAAGTCTTGAACCGAGGGTTTAAGCAGGAAGTCTTAAACTGATAGTTTAAGTAAGGAAGGATTTTTCTAGTTTGATTGAGCAGGAAGTCTTGAACCGAGGGTTAAATCAAGGAAGTCTCTTTTTGGTTTGATTGAGCAAGAAGTCTTGAACCTTGGTTTTAAACAAGAAGTCTCTTTCAGGGTTTGATTGAGCAGGAAGTCTTGAGCAGTTGGCTTAAGCAATTTTAATCTAATTGATTATAGTAAAAATCTATTGTTGAGGCAAGGGGACTGGAGTACTCTCAGTTGAGGAGAGGAACCAGTATAATCTTTGTGTGTTTCTAGCATTTACTTTTGAACATTTTAATTATGTTGCTGTTACTTGATCTGATATCAGACACTGAACGTGGTTCAAAATTTGAAGCTTTTGTTTCAGAAGTGAAACAAGTTTTTGGCATACACAATTCAACCCCTCTTTCTTGTGTATTTTTCTCACCTTCACTCATCATCAGAATCATTTCTTCTAATGAGAGACGTACATGTGTTGCGAAAAAGGATGTAATTTAAATCTTAATTTTCATCCCTATCAGTAATATAGTTTCCTTGTAAAACAATTGACCTTCTTGTGTTAGAAGGCTCAGTGACATAAAAAACTTGTTTTTCTTGGCATGCCATGATAAACAGTTTGTTCATATAATTCGCATTTTGTAGATCAACTCGCGTGAATCTTAATTCATCAATTTCTACACAAGTGTTACTATCAATCCAATTGCACTTAAATAAAGGCACTTTAAAAGTAACATAATCAATCTCCATTATCTACTTAATGACCCCAAAGTTCGCTATAAATGCCAGTACATGATTCTTACATTTCGAACTATAGAAGTACAAGGATTAAGCTTCAACCATAACCTCTTTATTTTGCACGATTTGATTTTATATAGAATGAATATTTAGTAATGTTGTATGCACTCCAAGTTATTACATTAAACTTAGGCATACGTGACATCCATTAAATTGTCTTTGATGCACTACTCTCTTTAGAAACCCTTTCATTAAGTCAAATTATGAAATTTTAGTCATGATCTGTCAACAACATTTTTTCACTCATCCGGGAAATTTTTTCCGTGATAAGACTTTTTTGAATGGTCAAGTAAGGTCGAACTTCACTAACATTATTAAATATATACAAATGTGCCTGAAGAACTACATCTAGGTCAAATGTATTAACATTTAAACCTTAAATACCTCTACCATCATACCTTCCATCATGAAGAGACTCGGGAATTCCTATAAAGTTTTCTTCTGACAAATAGTTTGTACAAAACTCAATAGCTTCTTTGGTGATGTATCGTTCAATGATCGAAGCTTCCAGACAGTGATAATTCTTTGTATACCCTTTAAAGATCTTCATGTATTGCTCTATCAGATACATCCTCTGTAAATAAATTAGACCACAAATTCTAATCTCCCTTACTAGATGAATAATTAAGTGAACCATAATGTCAAAAAATGATGGAGGAAAAAACATCTCTAATTGATACAAAATAATTGCAGCCTCATGTTCCAACTCATCTAAATTTATAGGTTCAATTACTTTACTACATATAGCATTGAAGAATAAGCACAATCTGGTTATAGTTACCCTTTCTTTTTTTTGGTATAATGCCACAAATAGCCACTAGTAGAAATTGTTGCATCAAGACATGAGAATCATGTGATTTTAAGCCAACTAATTTTAGATCATTAATTGACACAAGTTTCTTCCCATTTGATGAGTACCCTTGGGAAACTTTGATACCCTGCAAACAATCAAATTTTTTTTTCTTTTTTCAGAGAGAGTATGGCATGTAGGGGGAAAATATGTTTATTTTCTATAACTTTTGGGGCTAACTCTTGTCATATACCCATCACCAACATATCTTCACGCAATTTCTCAGTATCTTTTACCATGCCTTTAATGTTTAGAAGTTTTATAATCAAATTATCACATACATTTTTTTTTCACATGCATGACATCAAGACAATGTCTTACATCGAGTCTAGACCAATATGGAAGATCAAAGAACACCGACCTCTATTTCCAAATATTTTTCTCCACGGACCCTTTTTCGTTTCTTTCCAAAGACAACATTAATGCGTTGTTGTCATTTTTAAACGCCATTCCCGGTTAAGGGATTTGGAGCGATACTAAACTCCTATTTTCCATTAAAAGCCTTTTATAAACTATGATATGGATGATTAGTTCTTAAAACTTTTTTATTCCTAAGGTAAACAATTTTTTTTCCATTTCTTTTAATTGCTGGAAGCATGTATCATCTTCATATATTGGACACGCTTTTTGTCCCTTGACGATGTACCCAGATAAATTATCATATGCAGGAATGTCACTGAATGTGCAATACAACATGGCACACAGATTAAAGTTATCACTTGTATACGCATCATCAATATCAATGCCTTCCTCCCACAAAAATCTCAAATATTCAATCAATAGCGTTAAATAAACATATATGTCATTTTCTGGTTGTTTTGGACCTGAAATCATTATTAATAACATCATATATTTGCGCTTCATGCACAACTACAAAGATAGGTTGTAAATTATGAGAAGAACATGCCATAAAATATAGTTAATATTCATATTACCAAATAGATTCATTCCATCGGTGGCAAGTCCAAGCCTAAGGCTCTTTGGCTTAAGGGCGAAATCTAGAAACAACGTATCAATTTTCTTCCATTGCAATGAATCATCTACATGGCAATTTTTTTCCATCACATAATATTTCATTTGCATGCCATCTAGTATTCCTTGTGTCATTTACATTAGCAAACAGTCTCTTGAACCTTTGAATTATCAGTATGTACCACATCACCTTAGAAGGAACACCCTTTCTAGTTGCACCATCATCATCTTCAACACCATTGTCCTTCTTCTTGTAGCGTGACTCCCTACATCTCGGGCACTCCTTTGTGTTTTCACACTCTTTCATATATAATATGAAATCATACGACATGCGTGTATTTTGACCTAGTCCAAAGCCATTGGACACAATATCTTCCTGACCTCATAACTACGGTTTGACAACGTGTTATCTTTTGGAAGCATTAATTGCAACAATTCAAGTAATTCAGTGAAACTTTTATGCGTCCAACCACCTATTGCCTTAAGATTAAATAGTCTTAACACAGCTGACAATCTTGTAAAATTTTTGCATCCCGAATATAACAAGTCTTCCATGTCACTTTTCAAAGTATCTTCCACATGGGCTTTCTTAAAAGCATATACTCCAATATCATGAATCATATCTTCTATAGTATCATTCATAAATTCATCATCTTTAACTCAATGTGACATATGTCTTTTTTTTTCACTTCACCATGTCATACCCATTTCGTGTAATTTTGAATAAATTCATCACAACCACAATGATTTAATATAACATCTCTTGGATTTTTTTGCGTATTTCGACAAATTTTACAAGAACACCAAAAAAAATCTCATTATTAGGAAGGTTTTTTTTCAGCAAATTCAAGAAATTGAATCTCTTCATTCTCATACTCTTTATTTAATCTATTGGCTATCGTTCAACTACAATCCATAATAACATACAACTTTTGAAAGTAAAATAAAAGTGAACATTCCAAAATATTACAACAATAACAATAAACAACAACTACTACAAATACTTGAAAAAACAACATTGAATTATATCCTAAGTCTCAAAAACCATGACAATAATAATAACATTAAATAACAACACTACATTATACCCTAAGTCTAAAAAATTATGACAATAACAACAACAACAACAACAACAACAACAACAACAACAACAACAACAACAACAACAACAACAAAAACGACGACGACAACAACAACAACAACAAAAACAACAACAACATTCTATGAGAGGGTTTTACATATCAAAGAAGATGAGAGAGTCAAAGAAAAGTGTTGGTTTGAGGTTAGAGCTCCCTTCCTCCATGGAGAAGATGGTGTTTCAGTTTGTTAGGTTGAGAGAATGGTGTTTCAATGGAAGGAAAGTGTTAGGGCGTAAAAAGTGAATGAAGCATAACATTCTGACGATTTAGTAAAATATTATTTAAAGTTTACATCTCGGTTTAAAAAAAACAAGAGAACAATACCGAGGTAAAAACTGCGTTCCATTTATTTAAATAAAATATTAACAAAATTTTAATGTCATTTTTTAAACAACTGAGGTACAAGATGATTTATAAAATAATGGCGAAATTTTGGTTCTAAATAAAACATAAATTTGAAGGAGTTGGAAATCGAAGTTCAAACCCTGAGTTACATAACCTCTCGATTTTTAACAAAACCGAGTGATAAGATTAAACTTTATAAAAATAAAGCGTTTTAGGTTATCTGACCTCGGATTTTCATTGGCTGATATATATATATATATATATATATATATATATATATATATATATATATATATATATATATATATATATTATGATAAAATTTGTTGCGTGAATTACACCTAACAAATTTATTGCGTGAATTTCAGTTAGCTAACAAGTCTAATATGCACAACTTGCGTACTAGTCTAATCACCCAACCTACAGTATTGCGGCATGAATTTCACCTAGCAATGTTGCGCTGTGAATTTCACCTAGTAACATTGCAAGGTGATTTTTACCTAGCAAAAAGTTACGACTAACGTTTTGCGGAGTGTTTTCCTACTTCGCATGTTTTCAGCTACAGGGTGAATTTGAAAGTTGTGACATGATTTTCACTTCGAAAATTGTTGTTCTTTTTGTATTGCTAGAGATGAGGAGGTAGTTGAGACTCTCATTTCTAGTGCTATTGAAGGGAAACATAAAGTGTCTCCTTATTATTATTTTGCTCATGATAGATTTAGAAGATTGTATCACCTCAAAGGTACGATTATACTAATCTTATTTTGTTATGATTTCAATGTGGCAACAAATGATGATATGAATTCACTAATGAAGAACTACACTTGGGAGCTTATGAAATTACCTAATAAATAAAGGGTGGTTGAGTGCAAGTGAATCTTCAAGAAAATGGACGGTATTCTAGGAATTGAAGAACAAAGCAAGACTTGAAGCGAAGGTTTTTTTACTCAGGTGGAAAAGATTGATTACGATGAAAAAATTTCACCTTGGCAAAACATTATTCTATGAGGGTACTTATGGAAATTGTAAATCAATATAATCTTGAGTTGGAACAGATGGATGTCAAACCATCTTTCTTACATGGATACCTTGAAGAGAGAATCTACATGGAATAGCCTTTAAGGTTTTGTAGAAGATAAGGCTAAGGTATGTTTGTTGAAGAAATCTTTGTATGAGTTGAAATAAAGCTCAAGGCAGTGGTATTGTCGGTGTATTGAATTTATTCTTAAACGTGATTTTGTTAGAAATAACTATGATAGTTGTGTATACATCTTGAAGAGGAATGAGAAAGTGTGGGTATGGATATCAAGAGAAGCCGCAAGAAGCGTGAATAATTTTTATCATAATCTAGTTACTTGAAGAAAATGGTGGAATAGTTTAGAATGCAAGATACTAAAATTGTCAACACTCCTTTAGGCCATAAGACGAAGCTTTCGGTTAAATAATGTCCTCAAACCGAGGAAGAGAAGAAGATAATTGACAATACTCTTTATGCTAGTAGGGTTGGAAGCATTATGTATGATATGGTTTGTAGTATATTAGATTTATCACATGTAATCAACATAATAAATCAGTTTATGGCAAACCCTAGTCAGATTCAATGGAAAGATTTGATATGGGTGGTGAGGTATTTAAATGGTTCATTAAATGGCGGTTTAAAGTACACAAGGTCAACTCAAGAGGCAGATGCTTTTGAGGTTTTGTAGATTCAGACTATGCAGGTAATGTGGACACTAAAAAATCTCTATCATGTTTTTTATTTACGTTATTTGGGACAAACATAAGTTGAAAGTCAAATTAACGATTAGTGGTCGCTTATCTAATACTCAAGAAGAATTTGGCTTCAAGGCATAATTTCCATGATTGAGGAGATAATGATTACTCAAGAATATGTAAAGATAAATTGTGATAGTTAAACTGCCATTAACCTAGTCAATCATCAAGTTTATCACGAGAAAACAAAAAACATTGACATCCATTTACACTTTATAACGGACATGATAAAGTCAAAAGAGATTCAGGTTCAGAAAGTGTCATCAGAAGAGAATCTGACATATATGTTCACCAAATCATTGGCAAAATCAAAGTTCGAGCATTACTTGAACTTGATCAAATTTGTTGGAGGGTGATTCAAGCTATGGAGAGAGTAGCAAGGTGGTCGGTGGTTAAATTGACATCACCATAAGTTTAATGTCGCAGTGGAGATTCTTTGTAACATGCCTTAAAATCTCAAATGAGAAAAGAGAAGAAAAAAACATCTTTTGGTATTGACAAATTTTCAGGCATGTTCACTGATCTGTTTATTAATTGGTCATATATTGAATCTGTTAAGGTTTTGGTAGTTATAAATATGGTTTTTCTCTTATTTGTTATAACACAAGTTGCAGGAGTTGTATTAGGTAGAAATCCTAGTGAGAAGTAAGTGGTGAAATTCCTTAGAATAATATTCTAGGGATTTGGCAGCCTTTTGGGGCTATCAAAGGGGTTAATAAACACTTTAAAGCAGGTTTGTATGATTTTTATATTGAGAGTTTGAGAGATTAAGAAACACTCAGGTAGAAATAGAGTTTGTTTTTGAAAACTCCAAAGGTTATTTTCTTATAATTCATATTGTAATTTTTTGTAACAACTTTTGAAGTATAGTAAATGATAGAGCTGCTGTCTTAGACATAGATCAATTTGATTAAACTAAGTAAATTCATTTTCTTTGTTCTCACTTATTATTATTTTATTGTTTAATGTCATTTGTTTAACTGTCATTGTTCTTTGTCATACACATGAAATTTTTTATTGTGATTAAATTCGAATAATTTTTTTGAAGTGGTTTTAATTATTCTATCATTTTAATAACAAATATTTGTTTTAGGTATAATTTTTTATAATTTTTAAAATTAATATATTATAATTATTCTCATTTTAATTTATAAGATATAAAGAAAAATAAACTAAACCTAACTAATTGATTAATCTGATAAATACTTTCTCTTGTATGCTTAAAAAAAAGTTAGTGATTCGTTTTTTTTAATAAAAAAATGTGACAAAATTATAATTAATGTATCACAATTCTTTTCATGTTTATGTTGATGATAGGAAGAAAAAAATGTAATAACAAAAATTTATTTTATGCATCATTTTTATAATAAATTATAATTATTGAATTTTTATTTTTATTTTTTTAAAAATTTTAAGTTAAAGTAATCATTTATTAACAAATCAAATTTGAGTTGGATGCTTCAACAATTTAATTAGTGATTTATTTGTAAAAAAAATAATAAGAGAACATTAATAATTGAAAAAGTAAAGTTAATATATATTTAATAACTCATTTTTATCTCAGAGATATCCCAAAAATATTTATCTTAATTAATTTATTACTCATAAATATTTGATATCTATATTATTTTGGTGAATACTCCGGTACCCTGAAATTTAGTTGGGTACCGATACCTTCATCTAATGAAAGAATCACACTTGATGCCACGTCATTTCTTATATATATTTTATTTAAAAATAACTTAATTTTTTTATTCAATTTTCACTAAAAGTACCGGTACCCAACTACGTATCATGGGTACCTAAGAATTTGTCTATTATTTTTATCATTTAAGGAAAACAATCATATGTATTTCTTATACCAATTTAGTTTTGTTTTAATTGGTCAGAAAAAGAGAAGTATATAAGATAAAATGAGTAGCGAAAAAAGTAATTGAAATAATGAATTAAATTATTTATCATTTAATAAAATAAAAGAATCAATTTACTAATAAAATCCTCCTTTTTGATTGAGCAAAATCAAAATTTTCATAGCATTTCGTTTTCTTAAGTCTATATAAGTCTAGGAGATAACACATTTGCATTTATAATAGCCGCAACTTATTTTACTTCTTTGATGGAATACAATTTCTACACTTCTTACTAGAAATGGAATTTGTTCTGTTGGTTATTTATCCACCAATAAATATGCCCCTATGACGTGCTTCATTCTCTTCTTCTATTTTATTTAAGTTTTATTTGAGTTAAAAAAAGATAAAGGCCAAAAAATTAAAAAAATACGAGAGAAAAAAGCATTTTAAAAGACTTTTTTTTATACATTTATATATATATATATTTAATTTATATGAATTCAAAAGTTATATTAAAAAACGTGTTTAAATGTTTTTAAAATTTTTGATTAATTCTCCATTCAATTTATTTTATTATAATGATTTAAATATTAAAAATATATAAATTATAAGTGTTTATTTATTATTCTATACAAAACTCTCTATAATTTTTTACTTATAATTTATTTATTTTTTTCTCTATTCATCTCCTCTTAAAATCTGTCAATCTATTTCTTTTTAAACTTTTAAACCAAAATTTAATTTATTTATAAAAAACCAAGGGTCACAAATTAATATATCCAACCACTAATGTTGTCTTGTTTTTTTAGAAATTTGATATTTTAAATTTTTGTTGAATATTTATCTATTATTCAATGCCTTTATGTCATATATTTTTTATATTAAATTCTTTTAAATTTTGAATTGATTTTATCTAAAAATTATGGATAGTAAACAAAATTCTAAAGTAATTAAGAATTATTATTTTTTCCTTATCAAATTCTATTCATTCTCTTTCTCAAATGTGCACGAACCTTCTTCCTCTATTTGTTTCTGCATTAGCAATGTGTTGGACGTGCGTATGATATGTAGCTACAATTTGAAACTTCTGTATTCAAGTTAAAAGTGCCTCGTAACCAAAATTGCTTCGTAACTTGGAAAATAAAAGTTTGATGAATTTATAAACATAAAACATACACATAATCTCTATATGCTACTACTTCAGAAAATATTGGATCACATAGAAATAAGTATGTTGACCCTGTAAATATATTAGAATTATTATTTTTAACTCTTATCTTTTGGGGTCCTCTTAAATATTTTAAATTTTATTAAAAAATATTTATTTGAATAATGATCTTTCTAAAAAATTCCATCAATATTTTTTGTTTTCAACGTTAAAACTATCGCTAATTCAGTCGATAAGTAATAAATCATCGCTAATTCATTCGTTAAATTGTAAAAATCGTCACTAAGTTGTAGAAAAGATAAAAAATATGGGTGAAAATTTTTAGAAGGGACATTCTTTAAAGAAAATGTTTTAAGAAACTAAAAACAAAATTTAAAATATTTAGAAGAACCACAAACATATTTAACCCTAAATTTTGGACAAATTTGTTTTAACTTTAAAAAAAATGAATTTTTTTTTTGTATTTTTTAAAATAGATTATAAAAAAAAAAAGTTTTTTAAAATATTACAAGTTTTTATATATTTAATTTACCTAAATTAAAAAATTAATTTTGACATTTCATAACATAAACATACATTGTTGAAGATCAAAATATAATCAGAATCACAATTTTCTTAAAAAGTTGTATCTAAAAACTGATTTTTATGAAAAGTTATTTGAAATAGTTTTTTTTATAGGGTTAAATAAGTAATAGGTCCCTGAAAATAACCCAACATTCAAGTTTAGTCCCTATAAAAATTTTCTTCAAGGTTTGGTCCCTCTAATGTTTTTCGTTTCCAAATGTAGTCCCTCCCGTTAGCTTTCACTAACGGAGGGTGACATGGCATGCCAGGTGTGTTGAAATCCATTGCCAACTGTGTATCATTTGGTTGACTAGTCAAAAAGTATAATTATTTTATTCATTCTCAGTTGTCTTTAACGTGTGGCTTCTTCTTCTTCTTTCTCATCATTCACCAACAAATCCCTAAACCCCAAATTCTTCGTATTCTCTCAATCTTGTTTGTCTTTATTTTTTCCATTAAGATTCGTGATGTCTACATCTTCTAGGCTCAACAAGGTAGTTTCACGTCACTCCAAGAGTTTAAACAACAGTGAAGGGAGAAAATGTGGTTGCAAGGGAAGTTTGATTTCATACGTGTGCAAGAGGGGGAAGAATGAAGGTAGATTGTTTTGGAGATGCCCGTTTTGGAAGAATGAGGGAACGTGCAACATGTTTCTTTGGGATGATGAAATTGGAGGTGAGATTGAAGAACTGCAAGGGGGGATTTAGAATGGAGCAAGGAAGAGAGGGAAATGAAAATGGTGGAAACCTTTAAGGATCTTTATGAAAGTTCAATGAAGAAGAACAACAAGCTGAAGATGAAGCTCAAGGCAATGGAATTCTATGGAAATTTGAAGACTTTTTTGTTATAATTTTAGTAGTGGTGAACATGTATTTTCTGGTTAGGTGTAATTGTAGAATTGAGTGAATGACATTTGTTGTCGTTGTAATGAGATTGTAATGTTTGTTTTGTTTTTAGGAGTTGTAATGTTGTATTATTTTGAGAAAGTCTTCAAATTGTAAGAATGTTGTTATATAGTTTAGTTTGGAAAATGTAAGACCTGGTTGTGGTAAATGTTATCTGTTATGTACTGTTGTATTATAGGTGGTGATACCAAATTAAATGTTGTTTTGTAATGTTTTAATGATATCTGTGTTAAATGGTATCTGTTGTTGTCTTGTTATGAAATGTTGTTTTGGTGTAGATCCAAATTAAATGTTGTTTTACAGGTGGTATAGATCTAAATTAAACTGTTGTATTAGAGGTTGTTTTATAGATCCAAATGAAATTTAACAACAGAGAATTTTACTCAAAAGAGATGACATATATTTTAGTGACATTTAACAACAGTCAATTAAACCGTAGTACCCTTACATAACATCATAGCATAGTAAGGAAATGTATTTTGGGCCTAAAGACCACTTCAGTACCCTTACATCAGAAATCAGAATACATAATATTGACCAAAACATGATAACAGGTGTTCAAAAAACATCAGTTAAACAACAACAAGATCCACTTCATTGTGTGTGCCCCTTGGCATTGATGCCTTCATCCTCAGGTATAATCACAGGATCTACATGGTCTTTCCTAGGGCCTGGCATGCTCTTTGTTTTGAGTGTCTTCAACTTCTGGCTTTCTCTTTTTTCAGGCAACCCACATTCATAGGCCTTGTATCTACTCTGTGTCCTGATTTTTGGTGGTTCACTACTGGTTGGTTTTGACAAAGTTGTTCTTATACCAGGTGGTTTGAAAGGAGTATTCCTGCCCACCTTTGGTTGACTCCCAAAGAAAACCCTTGGGCCAGTTGGAATTGGCTTAGAAGTCTTGCATGGTGACTTATCAATCCTGAGAGGTTGAATGTTCAAGACAGCAGAACCTGTAAGAACAGCAGTAATAGTGTCATCTAATGATGTTGGGTTTTCCACCTCAATGCCCTCAGGCTTATCTGTATACAATTGGTCAGAATTATCCTTGACAAACTCATCCTGAATAGCAGACTTTGGATGAATTCCATCCTTCACAGCAGGCCTTGATGCAATGTCCTCATTGACACCATGTCCTGATGCAATGTCCTCATTGACACCATGTCTTGATGCAATGTCCTCATTGACACCATGTCCTGATGCAATCTCCTCTTTGACAGCAGGTCCTGAAGCAATTCCCTCATTGACAGCAGGTCTGGATTCACTTTCCTCATTGACATCAGGCCTTGATGCACTTCCTTCTTTGGCTGCAGACTTTGCTTTCTTACCTTTCTTGTTTGACAATCCCTTAGGCCTCCTCTGCATATTAACATAACATCAACAACACCAGTATATAAAGCAATGGAATTACAATTTGAAAATAACAAAATCATTAAAGTGGTACCCTCTTTTTTGATGCCTCAGTAGTCTGACTTATTTGGGTTGGAATTGGCTGAGATGTTTCTACTGTGCTATCTAAAGTGACTTGAGTAGTCTTGTTTGCAGCTTCTAACTCTTCCTTCAATTTCTTGCAAGTTTTTTTTATTATGACCCAACTGAAAATAGAACCTACACCTATGGTTGGTGTTTGTTCTTTGCCATCTAGTTTGATTCTCTTCATTAGGCTCCCTTCTCCTCAACTTCTTGGGCCTCCTAGGTCCTCGTTTGAAAATAGGTGGCAACATTCCCTCATTATCAGTCTTGGGCCACTTGTTTTGTCCATTAAGTGGGGTAATAACCTCACTATAGCATGCTGCATAGGTGGTCTTGTGATAGCAAGGGTGGACATATTTTAGAGGGTCATCTACCTTCCTATATATGGCAGCCACAGCATGCCTACAAGGGATGCCCACCAGTTCCCAAAAGTTGTAAGAGCAAGTATGTTTTTCAAGATCTACTACAAAACAGTCTGTCAATAACACATGGCTCACTTGAAATGACAACCTACCAGCATAGGTAGCTGTCCATGATGCACTTTTCTCAATCTCCCTATCTAGTCTCCTTAAGGGTTTGGCCATTATGATACCCTTGTAACTATCCACCTTTTCCCTCAAAGTGGCAAACCTCCCCATTAAATAGTTCCTTATCCACTAAAACATAGTTATAATGGGTTTGTCTCTTTGCAACAATATGGTTGCATTAAATGACTCACTCAGGTTGTTCATCAAAACATCACACTTAGAAAAAATAGGAAATGCATGCTTACACCATTTTTTCTTGGGAATTGCCTTTATCCACTCATAGGCCTCCAAACTGACATCCTTTATCATCAACATCTTTGCTTTATGAGCTTCAAAGTATGTAGCTTTTGCAGCAGCCATCATTAGATCTCTGAACAAGGTTCCTCCACCAAATCTCTTCTTGAAGCTTTTGCAGCAGCCATCATTAGCTTTTATCATTCTTTTCAAACTTAACCTCCCTTCCATTCAACACATTGTGTTCTAAAATGGCATTCTTAAACTGCCTTAAGGATGAAAACTCCATCCCAACTTTGAACACATAATCCTTGCTCAATGACTCCTCCTCACTAAACCTGAAAACACAAGGCCTCTCATCACAACTATCATTATCCCCACCACTGTCCAGCTCATCAGTCAAGTATTCATCCTCAATGACATGTTCCTTTCCCAACTCCTCTGTTATACATACCTTATGCTCTTTCTCACTCTTCTGCTCTTGCTCACTCTTGTTGCCTTTCCCAACAACCCTATTAGGCAGCACCTCATCAAGCCCTTCCTCAAATCCACCCATTCTCTCCTCCTCACTATCTTCAAAATGTATATCTTCCACAGAGTCTTCATCACACTCTTCACTTGATCCACTCTTGTTGTCAATTTCCTCTTGACAATTAGGTGCCTTTCCTTTCTCTCTAATCCTCTCCATAGCTGTGTGCTCTCCATGAACCCTATTTTCACAGTAAATTTCAATCTCACACTTGTACCCCATGGCATACAAGGCCAACTCAAACGCATCTCCGTCATCCTTGAATGGTTTCAAGTCATTTTCAAATGATCCTTCTTCATGCTTCCACCACATCTTAACCAAATTATAGTCAAACTCAGGTACCACCTCCTTAACTAAGGCACATGCATCAACAAAACTCCAAAAATCAGGATCCTGACCCTTGAAAGCATGCACCTCCCCTCCTTCCTATGTTACGTTGGTGTCTTTTACAAAAGACCCCTTTAGATAAAAAACAACAGTGAATTTATCCATACCCCTGCACACAAAAGTTAAAACTAACTTTCACTTTTGCCATTTTCGTAAAAAACATGAGTAAACGTAATGGCAGTAAAAGAACACAAGCATGGAGGGACCACAACGTATTGAAAGAAACAAGTAAAATAAACAAGTAAAATAAACAAAACATGGAGATGATGAACCAAAACAAGTAAAATAAACAAAACATGGAGGGACCACAACGTAATGGCACATAAAGCATGGAGGGGCCACAAACGTTTTCTAATCAGTAACCAATAAAAGAAACTAAACAGGTGGGAGACAACTACATTTACCTGGGACCACAGCTTCAATCGTGGAAGACTTACTTTGGGACCAATTCTGAGACTTGCGAAGAGATGACGAAGACGTTCGTCTAGGGCACAATGTCTTGGATGAAGAAACGATTTGGGAAAAATGACTTATGAGCTTCTTTCTCTTCTATGTCAATGAGTTTTGTCTTTTCCTCTTCTTCCATTTCCTAATTTTCCACCGTGTCCATGTCAACATAAAGCGTGAGCACACCTGGCATGCCATGTCACCCTCCGTTAGTGAAAACTAACGGTAGGGACTACATTTGGAAACGGAAAACATTAGAGGGACCAAACCTTGAAGAAAATTTTTATAGGGACCAAACTTGAATGTTGGGTTATTTTCAGGGACCTATTACTTATTTAACCCTTTTTTATATTTTGATATTCAAAAAAAGTTTTGATAAAACGATGAAATACCCAAAAAATTTCTTTGTAAATTTTTTCACACCAAAATATGTAATACTATAAAAATCATTTTTTAAAAAAAGAAACAAAACAAACGGGCTCATAATCCTTATATTTACCTTTATTTTTTAAGATCGCGTGTTCAAGTGCGGAAATAGATTAAGAGGCGACTCTTGTGAGAAAAATCAAAAGGAGGTAACAAAATTTTATGAAATAAGTGGTCTAATTTTGTTTTGTTAAGCCAATTCAGTTGTTAGATGTGCAGAGACATCAATTGCATGAATGCGTGTTCGAATCTACGACATACTATTTGTTCATTTTTGTTTGTGGTTCTGCTAAATATTTAAAAAAATTACTAACCTTCACTATTTTATTTTTCTTTCTAAAAAAAGATAGATTAAGTATTTTAATTTGATTATAATTACAATTATATTGTTCTTTTTATTTTGTGGTCTTCTCATTTTCGTTTTCCTTGAGTCCATGGAGTGGCAAAAGGCCTACAACAAGGGTTTCCGGCATATCAAAGCTAGGTGGGATATCTTTCCGGTGGGTTCTAGACTTCATCAAGAAGGGAACTCAAGCTTCGTTTCCATTTATTTTTCTGAAATTCCAGATAGGATTAAAGCGTCTAACGTTTTTGAGTTGTTCGGTTGCATTAGGGATGTGGTCGAGGTCGTCATCCCCTCCAAGAGAAATAAGATGGGTAAGAGGTTTGGTTTTGCAAGATTCAATGAGTCCGAAGATCTTAGGCTGCTGGCGGTTAAACTTGACAATGTGATTATCGACGGTCGAAAGATTCATGCCAATCTTCCTCGCTTTGAGAGAATGGCTGCCAGCTCTACGTATGGAAAGGGGGGAGTCATGAATGGAAGGGGAAGGTTTGGTGTCAGGAACTATCAGAAAGTCCATCCTAATATTGAGCAAGAGCTTAAGCAGGGTCACTTTGGCGTTGTCAAAAACAAGTCTTTTGCACAGGCGGTGAAGGGAGTTAAGGCTGACTCCATGGGTGAAGTGATTAATGCTGAAGTTTTTCTGAAATACGATTCGAATGAGGAAGATTTATCTAGATTTAAACAGTCTTATGTTGGTATGGTAATTAACTCGGGTATGTCGTATAATTTGCAAACTTGTTTCAAAACTGAAGGTTATTTCTCAATAAAGGTTACTCCGCTTGGTGCTAACCTCTGCTTGTTGGAGGAATTAGAAGATGGAGCGATCAACGACTTAATCGAGGTAGGTAAATCTTGGTGGTCCCAATGGTTTTCTGAGATCAGGAGATGGAAGGAAACTGATGTGGATATTGAAAGGGTGACATGGGTTAGGATTCATGGCATTCCATGCCACGCATGGAACTTGGATTTCTTCGAAAAGGTTGCAAACTTGGTGGGATGTTATGTTTGCGTGGATGAAAACACCTTGAAAGGCACTAACATGGATATCGCTAGGGTTATGATTCGTACTTCTTGTAAGGGTGCGATTGATAAGGTCTTTCAGGCGTTTATTAATGAAGTCAGCTTTTCCATCAAGCTCTCTGAAGACTCTTATGGCCCTTTGCGTTTGACGTTAAACCATAAAGTTACTCAACAGTCGTCTAGGTCTTCTTCAACTGATTCTGAGAAAGTTTGGAGAGATACTGATGTTGGCTTCATGGAAGACAAGATGGTTGATCTTTCTTCCGTCGATTCTTTTTCTGGTAAAAGATGGGAGAATAATTTACCCAAGGTATCAGTTGATAATCCTAAGGTCAATGGTAGGAGTGAAGGGAATGGCAGGAATAGTGATTTGAATCCTAAGTCTAAGTCTGATCACGACCTTGACAGTACATGCTTCGATAAAGCTGTTGCTGCAGCAAAGGAGGCTATCATGACTAGGTCTTTGGAAGAGGCGCCCCACAAGGAAGTTGATGTTTCTTCCCATACCTCAGGTACTTTTGTAAAGTGCTCTCTTGTCAATTACAAGGTGGACAAAAGTAAAGGTAATAGAAGTAAAAAATTAAAAATGTTCAAAAAAAAGGCTAGGTGCATTTATGAGTTAAGTGGGCCAATTTCCACCAGGAGGAAAAGGCCCAAGAAGAAACTCTTGAGGGAAGTGGTTCAGCCCGATTCGGGCTCTTTAAACTCTGGGCCTGTTAGTATCAGACCTCCCCAGAACCATAAGGCTAGAGATATTCCTCCTTCACTTTTGACGTCTGTTGTGAATTCTAAGGAGTTTCAGTCTGAGAACAATTTTTCTGGAGGGGATGTTTTATGCTGTGAGTCCATTTCTGAGTCAGATCTGCTGCGTTGTAATTTCCGTTTCTGGGAGAACTTGGACTCCAACGTTGGTAACAGGGTTTGGAACGATGTCGCCAACTTGGGCATTGTTTCGAAAGGGTCTGATAGAGACTTTAGAAGCAAGATTGAGGAATTGGAGAGAAGAGATTTAGAGAAGAATCAAACTAAGAAAGCGAACTTATCTAAGTTGAAATGATTATTGGATCGTTAAACGTCAGAGGGTGCTGTAACATTCTGAAAAGGAAGAGAATTGGAAAGATTATTACCAAATGCAAGGCTGACATTTTCCTCATTCAAGAATAAAAAATGACTGAGGTTGATGACAAAGTGGCGAGGAGTCTTTGGAACTTTGATCAGGTAGGATGGTCTTTCTCTAAATCCAAAGGTCAGTCGGGTGGAATCATTACCATTTGGAAGGAGGGCTTGTTTGAAGTAGTTTTTAGTTTCAAGGGAGAAGGGTATATAGGTATTAAGCTGGCCTGGAGAGGTATTTACATTTACGTGTTGAACATTTATTCGCCTTGTCCGTTGTCCTTGAGAAGGGAATTATGGAAAGAGATCTTGGTTCTTAGAGAAAAGTATGTCGACGGAGAGTGGTGCGTTGGCGGAGACTTCAATTCCATTGCCAATTGTGCTGAGAGGAAAGGTAGTACAGCAGGTAGCAGAAGTTCTGAGGCGACTGAATTTTCAGAATTTATAGCTGCTTTGGACTTGATAGATGTTTCTGTCAGTGGTAAAAAATATAGTTGGATTGGTGGAGACGGGAGAGCGATGAGCAGAATCGCCGCTTCCTTATTTCTGAGCCTCTTATCAATTTGTGGGGCATTGTAGGTCAATTCATCGGAGATAGGGATATTTCGGACCACTGCCCGATCTGGTTGGTGGCGAACAAAGTAGATTGGGGTCCCAAACCGTTTCGTGTCAACAACAGTTGGTTTGACGATAAAAATTTCCTTCCGTTTGTTGAGAATTCTTGGAGCAAAATCAAGGTGGAAGGCATAAGTGATTACATACTTAAAGAGAAACTCAGGCTGCTTAAACTTGATCTTCGCAAATGGAATATTGAGGTCTTTGGTAGGATCAATATGGATATTGAAGAGTCTTCTAGATCGATAAATAAAGCTGACTTGATATTATGTTATCGTATTGATAATATGGTGGAGGACGTTGTTAGAACTCGTAGTGAAGCAACTGTTAACTTTTGGCAGAAGTTGAAACGTAAAGAGAATTTACTCCTTCAGAAATCTAGATTGAGGTGGGATAGTGAGGGGGATTCTAACAGCAGCTTTTTTCATTCCTCTTTGAAAGATAGAAGGCATCGTAACTTTATTGGCAATTTGAAAACTGCGGATGGTGTTGTGGAAGAAGTGACGGATGTTAGGAACGAAGTCTTCAATTACTTTGCTGAGACTTTCTCAGAACCTGTTTCTAGCCGTCCTTATCCTGACGGTGTCTCTTTCAATAGGTTATCAGTGGCTGAGAATGAATTACTCGAAGCAGAATTCACAGAGCAGGAAATTAAGGACGCTTTTTGGAGTTGCGGAGGTTCGAAGAGCCCAGGGCCCGATGGTTACAATTTTCTCTTTATTAGAAATTGTTGGCACTTCATGAAACCGGACATTATTAGGTGCTTCAAGGATTTTCACAGGGAGGCTGTTCTTTCAAAAGCCTTCAACTCTGCCTTCCTCACCTTGATTCCTAAGAAAGATTGCCCTTTGAGTTTAAGCGACTACCGGCCGATTTGCCTCGTAGGGAGCATTTATAAAGCTCTATCTAAACTTCTCGCTTCGAGGCTTAAAATCGTTCTTGGTTCTTTAATTTCTAGTTGCCAATCTGCGTTTGTTCCAGGCAGGAGTTTATTGGAAGGAGTTTTAGTCGCCAATGAAACCATGGACAGTGCTGTTAAGGAGAAGATGAGTTCTATGTTTTTTAAGGTCGACTTCGAAAAGGCGTACGACAAGGTGAGTTGGTGTTTTCTCAAATATATGTTACGCAAAATGGGTTTTGGAGACAAATGGTTAAGATGGATGAAAGCTCTGGTATTTACAAGTTATTTATCGGTTCTGGTCAACGGCAGTCCGACGAAGGAATTCAAGGCTGGTAGGGGGCTTAGACAGGGGGATCCTCTTTCTCCCTTCTTGTTTGTTATCATTGCGGAGTGCTTATCAGGATTGGTCAGAAAGTCCATTTTAAATGGAGAGTTTACAGGTTTTCAAATTAAGGAAGGTTGCGTTGTTGACATTCTGCAATTCGCAGACGATACGCTGTTAGTGGGTGACGGTAGCTGGAAGCACCTATGGGCTCTGAAGTCGGTTCTCAGAGGATTTGAAGTTGTATCGAGTCTTCGGGTTAATTTTTTGAAAAGTAAGCTCATTGGATTCAACTTGAACCCCCACTTCTTGGATGCGGCATCGAATTTCCTGTCTTGCAGAATCGATAACAGAGTGTTCAACTTTCTCGGTATTCCTTTAGGCATGAATCCTAGAAGGATCTCTTCTTGGAATTTCTTATTGTCCAAAATGGAATCTCGTCTTTCTTGTTGGAAAGGGAGGGTTCTTAGCCTCGGAGGAAGAATTACGTTATTAAGATCTATTTGGAGCAGCTTACCGGTATTCTTGATGTCTTTTTATAAGGTTCCTATTTCTATTTGCAGGAAGTTGACTAAGATTCAAAACAATTTCTTGTGGGGAGAAGGAGAGGGGAAAAGAAGAGTTCATTGGGTGTGTTGGGAGACTCTATGTTTACCGATCGAGTTGGGAGGGTTAGGATTCAAACGGATTGAAGAATTCAATAACTCGTTGTTGCTTAAGTGGAGATGGCGGCTCCTCCAGAATTCGGACGCTCTTTGGATCAAGGTTCTTCGTTCTAAATACGGAGACTCAGCGCTGTCCGATTTTTCGGGTAACCTGTCGTGTATTAGCAGTAGTAAAAACAAGGGATCTCCTTGGTGGATCGACTTATTCAGTTTGGAAAAAAGGTTTTCTAGCAGTCGGTTTAAGGATAACTGTATTTTCAGTTTGGGAAATGGCGATTTCTTCTCGTTTTGGGATGGTTATTGGGCTGATGGAGTTAGGTTGCGAGAGGCTTTTCCCGATTTATATCGTATCAGCAAGGCAAAGCATTCAAAGGTTAGCGCAATGGGAGATTGGAAAGAGGACGGCTGGCAGTGGGGGGACCTCGGAATCCAACAAGCTTCCGTTTCTGCCGTACGGGTCAGTTTGGAGGATTTAAATAGTATACTGCAGAATTGTTTTCCAGTTCGGGACAGGAACGACACAGTCGTTTGGAAATCCGACTCTAGCTCCTCTTACACGGTTAAAACTGGCTACAATCTTCTGTGTGATGGTTTGTTTCAGCAGCAGAATGTTGAAGAAAAGATTGCTTTTGGGAAGGTGTGGAATAGTAAGATCCCGTTTCGGGTTAAGGCTTTCGGTTGGAGGTTGCTCTTGAACAGATTACCGACGAAGATTCTTCTTGTGCAGAGAGGTATTCTCACTTTCGATCAATCTTATTGTTATTTTTGTGAAGGAAACCTGGAAAATTTACAACATCTGTTCTTCAATTGCGATTTTTCTAGTCATGTTTGGACTAAGGTGGCTAGATGGATCGACTTTGAGAATAGGAGAACTGTTGTAGATGTTCACAATGATTTTTACGATTGGGTGTCTTTCTTCAAAAAGAAGAAAGTTGCAGCTGGGAGGGAAGGTTTGATTTGGATCACAACTTGTTGGAATTTATGGATCTTACGGAATGGAGTCCAATTTAAAGGCGAAAAAAATCAGTGCTCTCGACGTTGTTTGGAATATTAAACTTCTTAGCTGGAGATGGTCCTTTATTGGTAAAATTACAAACTCCAAATGTAACTTCTATGATTTTTGTAAAAATCCTTTACACTATCTTGCTTAGTTTCATTTGGTTTGTAATTTTCGGTGTATCGGCTTTTTTGTAATCAGGTTAGAGTACCCCTAGTACTCTGTTAATTAAATTCTCGCTTACAAAAAAAAATCATAATTAATATTTTCTTTTATATATAAAATAATAATATTATAATATCTTGATATATATATATAAAACCTCCGTACGTAACATGAGAGCAAAATTAAAATGTTCATAGCATTTCCTTTTCTTAAGTCTATATAAGTCTATAGAAAATAGCACATCTGCTTTTTTAATAGGTACTACTATTTGTCATTGTTTTGAGGGTGGCCAGTTTAAAAATTGACTAGTGTACAATGCTTATTAATAACCGCAATTTATCTTCCTTCTTTGATGAAAATATAATCACATACAAGTACAATTTCTTCACTCCTTACTATTAATGGAATTTGTTCCGTTGGTTATTAATCAACCAATCAATATATGCCCAATGACGTGTCATTCTCCTCTACCATTTTATTTAAGTTTTATTTGAGAGTTAAACCCCAAGTAGGGGTGGAAGTACGTCAGGCCGATAACAGGGACCTACAGACTAGCCTACACAGGTTTAGATCATACTAAGCTATTTTTTAAAATAGAAAATGCCTAAATTTTTTATAAGTCTATTTAGTTAAAAAAGTTAGGTCTCATGTCATAAAAAAACATTTTAAGCGTAACAGACCGGCCTATTTAAATAAATATGAATAATTTTTTTATTATTTTATGTTATGTTTTGTACTTTGAGTTAAAATTTGAAAATAAGATGAAAACACCTTATGAACAGTGTTATAAGTTGTTTTCATAAGTTATCTTAACAAATAGTTTCACAAAACTTATGCTAATAGGTATGTTAAAAAAAGTCAATGCAAGCAAACTTATAGTCTCGTGGATTTTTTAGTTTGTTAGTCTATTTAAACATTATTTTAATTGCATATTTACATATTTCTAAAATAATAGGCTTTTATGTAAGCTAACAGGCTAACTAGACCTTAAAAAAGTCAGACTCAGGCCTAAAAATAAGCCTATGACAGACTACAGGTCAGACTTAGGCTTCAGTTTTTTTGGCATGACATGCTTAGGCTTGGCAAAGCCTAGCTCGACCCAGCCTATTTCCACCCCTACCCCCAAGGGTTGGCCTAGTGGTGAAGGCTTGGGTCTTGAGAGTGTGCTCCTCTCAAGGTCTCAGGTTCAAATCATATTAGGTGCAATCAACCGTTGTGTGGGTCAGTCCATTCGAAGTTTTGCTCCGGCTTTAAACGGGCCCCTGCTAGTGAACGGTGGGACTGATCCCTCCTAAATTAGTCGGTCGCAAGGCCGGATACCAAGATTTAAAAAAAGAAGTTTTATTTGAGAGTTGGAAAAAATAAGAGTTTTGAAAGGAAAAAAAAAAAGATAAAAGCGAAATAATTAGAAAATATGAGAGGAAAAAACATTTTAAATATATATATATATATATATATATATAGAGAGAGAGAGAGAGAGAGAGAGAGAGATGAATTTGCTATAATACACTCATTTATTTTTATGAAGGTGTGTTTTAATCAAGTTTTAACTAAAAAATGGTTAAACGCACCCTAAGGTGCATGTTGCTAAAATAGACCTTCATAAAACAAGTGGGTACTACGTTAGCAATCCTATATATATATATGGGATTTGTTATAATACACTCACTTATTTTTATGAATGTGTGTTTTAGTAACATGCTCCTCACCTTGAGGTGCATTTAAGGGTTTTTTAGTTAAATTTTTTTAAAATAGACCTTCATAAAAACAAATGGATCTACGTTAGCATATATATATATATATATATATATATATATATATATATATATATATATATATATGTGTGTGTGTGTGTGAAAATTTTTGCACTGATTTTCTTTTTTTAAATATAGGTATAAGTGTAAATTTCATGATATTTTTTTTACTATATTTATTATGATTAGAGGGGATTTTGTAAAGGAAATTGATTAGTTCTTTAATTTTTTATGGAATTTATTTAATTATTATTTTTGTGATACTCTTGATTGTAACACCTTTTATTTTTATATATTATCATTCCTTATTCAAAAAAAGAAGAAAAGAAAAATCCTTTCATCTAGTTTTTTTAAACTTTTAAACAAAACTTTAATTTATTTCTAGAAAAATCAAGGGTCACAAATTAAAATATCCAACCACTATTTTCTTCTTGTTTTTTTAGCAAAATTTGAAATTTTGTTGAATATTTATCTATTATTTGATGATTTAACGTCATATCTTCTTTTATATTAAATTATTTTACATTTTGAATTAATTTGATCTAAAAATTACCAATAGTAAACAAAACTCTAAATAATTTAAAAATTATTATTATTATTATTATTATTATTATTATTATTATCAATTTCAATACACTCTTTTTCTCAAATGTACACAAACCTTCTTTCTCATAACTTATATTTGTTGGGTGTATTTCAAGTAATTAAAGTGCTGTAACCGGTTAATACGGGGGTGTGATCAGTTATAGCAAGACAAACAACACCTCTAAAGTAGCAGAAAAATGAAATTTTTGAATGCGTAACCGGCTAACCTCAAGCGTTAATTGATTACCACTTAATTGGTTTAATTTCATTGTTAGCTCTGTAACCGGTTAACCAAATATGGTAACTGGTTACAAGCCCGAGTTTTTATTTTTTATTTTATTTTATTTGTTTGTTTTGGATTCCAATCATATTATAACCTTTGTATAAATGTATAGGATACACTCTTATCCTAAGTTAATGCAATAATCACTTCTCACCCTCAATTATCTCTCCCTTTCTTAATTTTCCTCTTTCACTCTCCACATTCCAATTTTCTCCACATTGTTCACCAATCTTGTAGTTCAAAGTTCCAACATTTGGCATCAAGAGTCTGGTTCTGATCCCCAAACACCTAGTGTGCAACATGAATTTTGTTTCCATTGAAAGAATTTCTGCAAATCTACCTATCCTTGATGCGAAGAATTACGACAAATGGTACAAGCAAGTGAAGGTGTTGTTTGACTACCAAGATGTTCTTGAAGTGATCAAGAACGGGGTTACTCCTCTTGTCGAAGGTGCAATGGCTACACAACAAGTAACACATAAGGAAGAGAAGAAGAAAGATTTCAAGGCACTTTTTTGTGTTAATGGTGACGAATTTGAGAAAGTAGGTGATTGTGAATCGTCAAAGCAAGTGTGAGAGATCTTAGAGAAGACATATGCAGGGGCTGACAAGGCGAAGGTGGCGAGGTTACAAACTCACAAGCGTCAACTCAAATGGAAGAAAATGAGACAATCAATGATTTCACAACAAGAATCACTTGGTTGGTGAATCAAGTGAAGCATGCATAGAAACTATCACGGAGCAGTATGTTATCGCGAAAATCTTGTGTTCCTTAATACCAAGAATTGATAATGTAGTTTTGGCGATTGAGGAATCAAAGAATCTTGCGGCGATGAGAAAAAAGGAGCTGTAAAGCTCTCTTGAGGCTCGTGGGAAAAGGATGGAGGAGAGAAATAATGATAAGGCAAAGGCAGAGATCCTTTTGCAAGCTCGCTTAAATGAGAAGGACAAGAGATCGAAAGGAAAATGGCTCATGAAGAGCAAAGGGGATTTTAAAATTTTTGGTGGAAGAGAGTCCCAAAATTCCAAGAATTCGACTTGTCAAAGGGGTGAGAGCATTTACAACAAAAATGGTGGTCAAGGCAACTTTAGATGTGAGAAGAAGAGGCTTGACAAAAGCAAAGAGCGGTGCTTTAAGTGTCAAAGGTTTAGTCATTTTACAAGAGAGTGCAATGCAAACAAGAAGTAACCTCAAGGAGATGAAGCCAAGGTTGTAAGACAAGAGTTTGATAAAGATAATACACTCTTGGTCATGATCACACAAGGTAAATGCAGCAGCAGCAGCAATTCAAGGAATTATGCAAAATTGAGTAGTAACCAGTTACATGATTCGGTTAACCGGTTACATGATAAATAAAACACCATGATGAGTTTGAAAGGAGTTCAATGCAACGAGGAATGGTATTTGGACTTGAGTTGTTCTACTCATATGACGGGGAGGAAGGATTGGTTTGTTAAAATCAATCGTGCCGTGAAAAACAAAGTGAAGTTCGCGGATGACGCTACTCTAGTGACTGATGGGATCGATGATGTTTTGATCATGAGAAGGGATGATGGTCATTATTTTATCAAAGATGTTTTGTACATTCTAGGAATCAAATGTAACCTTTCTAAGTATTGGCCAATTACTTGAGAATGGTTACAAGATTCACATGGATAACAAGGGGTACGCGTTATGGAGGCAAAAGGAGTTTTGATCCTTAAAGCGCATATGGAGACCAATAGAACCTTCAAGGTTGAGCTGAAGGTTATGGAGCATAGATGTGTTGCTACTACTACAAGTAGAGAAGAGTGGGTATTGCACTATCGTCTTGGGCATCTCAACTTTGGAGATCTCAAAGGCTTGCAATGGAACAGAATGGTAACAGGGCTTTCATCAATCAACATACCGGCTGAAATTTGTGAAGAATGTGTGAAAGTGAAGAAAGATGAGGTTAAATTCAGCAAGGATACAAACCGTAGAACCAAGAATCACATTAAGGGGTGTATTTGGATTTGTGTGGGCCGATACAAGTAGATTCCATTGGTGGGAATAGATAATTTGTCACATTTATAGACGATTATAGTAGAAAGCTATGGACATACCTAATCAAGAGAAAGGATGAGGTATTTGAAGTGTTCAAGAAGTTCAAGTCCATGGTTGAGAGGCAAAAAGGTCACAAACTCAAAGTGCTCAAAACGGATGATGGAGGCGAATATGTCTCAAATAACTTTGGTAGGTTTTGTGATCAAGAAGGGATTGTACATGAGGTAATACCACCTTACACACCATAGTAAAATGGTGTTGCCGAAAGGAAGAATCAATTGATTATGAACATGGTGAAAATCATGTTAAAGGGGAAGAACTTGTCGAAAGAGTTATGGGGAGAAGCGGTATCCACAACGGCCTATTTTTTGATTAGGTGTCCTACAAAGAAGCTTGAGAATGTAACAAAAAAGGAAGCATGGTCAAGATTCAAACTGAATATGAACCATTTAATAATTTTTGTTTCCGTAGCATACCGACATGTTCCAGGACAACTTAGAAAGAAGTTAGATGATAAGGGAGAAGTGATAATACTTGTAGGGTATCACTCTATTGGTGGTTATAAACTGTCATTAACCAGTTACATGCAGTCGTTAACCGGTTACCAAAAAGTTGTAACCGATTACAACTTCAAAATTTCAAGTTCTATAAAACAACCCGTCGTCGAAGCCCGAAATGAGGAAATTGTTAGAAGATCAACAAGGAAATGAGGTTGGCCTCAAAGATTACAAGATTGTGAGTTGTTCCAAAATAAATAAAAAAGTCAATGATGATGGTGATTTTATCCATTTTTCACTTATGGCCGAATCTGAACCCGTTAATATGGGAGAGGCTTTAAGTGATCCAAAGTGGATTTGTGCTATGAAGGAGGATCTAGAATCCATTGAGAATAACAATACTTGGGAGTTGATTGATCTACCAGATGGAAAGAAGTCAATTGGTGTGAAATGGGTGTTCAAAGTGAAGGAACATTAAGAGGGTGAAATAATTAAGCATAAGGCTTGATTGGTTGCTAAGATATTTTTGCAAAGAGAAGGTATAAACTTTGAAGAGGTATTTGAACCGGTTGCTTGGATTGAAACCATTAGGCTTGTTGTTGGCATTACAAATAACCACAATTGGCCCATCTACCAAATGGATATCAAATCTGCTTTTTTGATCGGACCGTTTGAAAAAGAGGTATATGTAGGACAACCCCTGGTTTTGTTGTGAAAAACCAAGAGCTGAAGTTCTACAAGTTGAAGAAGACGTTATATGGTTTGAAGCAAGCTCCAAGATCTTGGAACAAAAGAATTGACAGTTTCCTAAAGGATGTTGGCTTCAAGAAATGTGTATCTGAGCATGGAGTGTATGTGAATACAGATACAAATAAAGGAGTGATTATCCTTTGTCTATATGTAGATGACTTATTAATAATGGGCAGCAACAGAAAGTGTATTTCTAAGTTCAAGAGTGAACTTATGAAAGAGTTTGAGATGACCGACCTTTGGCTCATGACACACTTCCTTGGCATTGAGTTCAACAAGTACAAAAGGGGACTGTTCATGCACCAAAGATGATATGCTCTTGAGATATTGAAGAATTTTGAAATGGAGCATTATAATGCTGCCATTACTCCAGCTGAAGCAAAGCTGCAGTTGTCTAAGAATGAGGGTGAACAAGATGTTTATCCGACTCAACATAGGAGGTTTATTGGATCCTTGCATTACTTATGCAATATGCGAACGGTCTTGGCGTTTAGTGTCAGTATTGTGAGTAAATTCATGGGGAGACCGAATGTGTGTCACTTGACAGCAGTCAAGAGGATCCTAAGATATGTCAAAGGTTCTGTTGGCTGCGAAATTCTCTTTCCCGCAACGGATACGGGTAGAATAAGTAATTTGCTCGATTTTACCGATTCCAATTGGTACGAAGATAAAGATGATCAAAAGTCTATAGCTGGATACATCTTTATGTTAGGGGCAACACCAATCTCATGGTGTTCGAAGAAGGAACCAGTAGTTGCGCTTTTATCTTGTGAGGTCGAGTACATTGTCGCTTCGTTATGTGCGTGCCAAGCCGTGTGGCTTATGAATCTATTGGAGGAGCTAGGTAGTAGTGAGGGTGAGGTTGTTACACTCATAGTTGACAACATTTTCACGATTAATCTTGCTAAGAACCCAATTGCACATGGGAGAAGATATCATATTAAGATGAGGTTTGAGGGAACATGTTAGTGAAGGAAGGTTACGATCGGGATATTGTAGGAGTAAAGACCAAGTGGCTAATTTGTTGACTAAGGGAGTCACAAATGATGTGCTCAAGAGGTTGAAGATGAACATGGGTATGGAAGATATGGAGCACTTGAATTAAGGTGGTGTGTTGAATGTATTTCAAGTAATTTAAGTGTTGTAACCGGTTACACCAAGGCAAACAACACCTCTGAAGTAGCAGAAAAATGAAGTTTTCGAAGGCTTAACCGGTTAACCTCATGTGTTAACCGATTACCACTTAATTGATTTAATTTCATTGTCAGCTGTAACCGGTTAACCAAATGGTGCAATCGATTACAAGCCCAAGTTTTGCTTTTTTCTATTATTTCATTTGTTTGTTTTGGATCTTAATCATATTGTAACATTTGTATAAATGTATAAGATGCATTCTCATCCTAGGTTAATGCAATAATCACTCCTCACCCTCAATTATCTCTCCCTCTCTCAATTTTCCTCTTTCACTCTCCACATTCCAATTTTCTCCACATTGTTCACCAATTTTGTGGTTCAAAATTTTAACACTATTTGCTTTTATTTATTTGTGAAAGAATTGGATCATAAAGAAATAAGTATGTCATTCTAAATATATTATCTTCTTATTTTCAAGTTAAAATAAAAAATATTCAATCACAATTTTTGTTTCATAAAATAAACTAGAATGTTAAGAAACTAGACCCATAAAAATAAGAATGAAATTCCATCCAGAATAATATTTCAAACTGACTTTAAAATGTCTATTATTCGTAGTTGTAATAATATTTTTCAATCATATATAAGAAATAAAAAAATGTTATAGTGGTGGTACTATTTTTTATAAGCAAAATATATTTTAAAAAAATACAATAACATATAAAATTTTACCAAAACTAAAATCCTCTTATATAAATAGACTATTTTGCTTCTAATTTGCTTTCCATGGTCATCCAAAAACGATTTTCCTTTTGCTCAGAGTCGGCCAAACATATTTGAAGCCTTGAAACGAATTAATTAAGACCGTTTTAATAAAAGTTAACATTAATTTAATAAAATTATAGTTTTTTTATTTAAATATTATTTTATATATTTATTTAATATTGTTTAGTTGTGGAACTAGAAATGGTGATGATTGCGAAAACTTCATTGAAACGAAACTTGTGATGCACTACGCTGATACGATATTGTGGATTGAAGGTTACGACCATTGTGCTTCTTGAACTAGAGAGATCGATCTTGATCCAATGTCGTTAAAAGGTGTAGTTATCTCCAATACGGTGGATTCAATGAAGATATCTGCATGGTTAGCACTTCAATACCCAAGCCAATTTATAGAAGTGAAAGTGGAGATTAAAGATTGTGTACCTGGGAACTCTTTTACAAAGGTATTTATACCACAGACTTGATGGAGGAAGCTAGATAATGGGTCTCGTGTTATTGGACCTTTGGCTAGTTTGGAGCAGTGAATCCTGGACCTTTGATTGAACAGCGAGTCTCGAGTCTTTGGCCGACACAAAATAAATATAAATTTATTAAAAATAGTCTCGACTAAGTAGATCTCATTTATTTAATGATAGTATTTTTTATAATAATAAAAAAAAAAGATGAGATATTATATTTTATGGGGTTAAATATGTTTTTAGTCCCTAAAAATATCCAAAAATCTAGTTTTAATCCCTAGAACATTTTCTTTCAAAGAATCGTCCTCTTAAAATTTTTCGTCCCTATTTTTTGTCTCTGCCGTCTACTCCACTTAACGGAAGCCTACGTGGACACTGATTTGACAATTTTTTTAAATTTTGAAAATAGGTGATGCTGAATAATTAGATGCCACATATTTATTATTGATTGGGCGACTTAAAAGACTCATATATTCACTTAGAGTAAAATTAGGATTTTATTTAGCAAACAAGGGGATTTTCGTTCTTGCCGAAAACCCTAATTGAGTCAATCGCTTTCTTGTTCAAGTGCTAGTTCTAAGCAGAAGGTTTGTTCCATACTTCATTAATTTCTTCTTCAATCGAATGCTTACAGTTGGTTCAACACAGACTTCGTAACACATTGTGTATTTTCGTTTTGGTTGCAGAAATTTATTTCATTATTACCGTGTTTGCTTTGTGGCCACAGAATCATCTTGAAAGGCGCATGCTTGTGGTCCCTCGACATTTAATCTGAGGCAGATCCACATGTATAAATTTAAATTCTATTTTATTGAAGTTTAGTCTAGGGTTTGTATTTTACTTGCAGTGTATTTAGTTAATAGGGTTTTCTGCATACAAGTGTTATATGTGGGTCCATTGTTGATTGTTCTTTTCCTTCCATTATGTAGGCATGAGTGTATTTAAGGTAGTATTTTACACAAAGGGTTGTTTTGTAAAAGACCCAACGTTTGTAGTATGGTCACAACACTAAGGCATGTAAGAAGAACAAACAAATTATTCTACACAAGAACCAAAATATAACAACAAATGAACTACCTACACAGGCAAGTCAGATTGGAAATGTTCAAAAGCCAACATAAAAAAAGGTTAGTCTAGTGCTTTTAATTAATATTCTCATATGATTAGTATTTGTATTTTATTAGTATTTGTATAATGTTTTTTCAGGGGAGACCTAATGGGTCACTGAATAAGAAAGGCAAAGAGGTTCCAAGTAAGGCACCAAGTCAGACATCAGTGCAAGATGGTTAGGCTGCACCATCTCCAGTCACAGTTCAGATTAATGAGGCACCAAGTCAAGATGCACCACCACCAAGTCCAAATATAGGAGGATACCTCAATGAAATAAATCCGGATATACTAGAAATAATTCTCAATGATATAAACAATGAAGAGGGTACTGTTCTTGACATTCCACCTCTTGAAGTCGACTCCCTATCAAACAACACCCTGTTGTAAACCAAGGCCCTTCAAAGACATGTGGTGTCAAAACCTTCTTTGGGAGTGCACTAAAAGTCAAACCCTCAAAAGCATTCAAACCTCCAGGAAATGTCAAGGCAACTTGCAGTGATCCTGTAAGTTTGATTATACATGCTAATATGATTTTCTTTTTTTGTCATTTAAGTTTGATCATGGGTGTTAATTGACAATTTAGGTCAAGTTTATGCCTCCAATGAAGAAACAAGTCCCAACTGTTGTGGTGCATACCATAAAGAGTGAAAGACTCATGACTATAAAAACAAAAAGACTTCAAGGGGCTTGGAAGACACCTTGAAGATCTAGTTGTACTCACTAAAGAGGATACTTCAAAATAGCCAATCAAGAAGGGTATGAAAAGTTGGCACGAAATTCAAAAAGGCTTGACTCAATGAGGATGGAATTTGAAGAATTTGAATTTTATGATGTTCTCTGAGCAGTGACTTGTATTTTTCAAATTTTAAGTTGTATCCATAAGTGTATTTTGAAGAATTTGAATTACTGTGTATTTTGGTTATGCTGCAATCTATGAGCACTGCCTTGTAGTTTTGGTTAGTATACAATCTAAAACCATATGAGCTTTACAATCGCAATTACACACATAGATATTAGTAATTGTTCAATTATTTGAAAAAATTGCCAAGTCACCGTCCACGAAAGCTCCTGTTAAGTGGAATATACGGTAGAGACGAAAAATAGGAACGAAAAACTTTTTGAGGACGATTCTTTGAACGAAAATGTTCTGAGGACTAAATCTAGATTTTTGGATATTTATAGGGACTTGTAACATATTTAACCCTATTTTATTAAAACTTAGTAAAAATATTGAAAGTCCACACTTTATTCATGTTTTTATAAAATATAAAACTATTTATTATATTAAACATTTTTATTTTTTATCATTTGTTGTGCTCAAGAACAACCTATTCATTATTTGTTTGTTCTAGATATTTGTTTTATTTTTGATATTATAATATTGATTAAACTAATGATATAAACACATAACTAGCAAAATTGTAAAACAACCACATGACCGCCAAATTGCAAAATAGTATATGATATTACCGACCAGTGGTTTGAATAGGGGAATACTTTTTCCACCTTTATATGAGTATATCACACTCTTGAAAATCTAAAACTGTCATTGATGCATCTGAAGATGCATTTCCATACGCACCCAAAATCACGCAAACATTTACTTTTCTGAGTTTCATCCCAGTTTAAAAAAAATTATGATTCAGAGATGCATCTCGGTATACTATTTGAGTGTATCCGGAGATGCATTTCCAAAATGCCCCTTGAATCATTTCATAACATCACCATTATCCCAACATCATAATTTTTTAGGTAAACTTATATTAAAGTAAAATCAAAGTAAAAATGAAGTTATATTAAAGTTAAATGAAAGAAAAAACTCATACATTAATACAAAAAGAAAGACCATATATAACATTTGTTTGAAAAAACAAAAAAGTACTACATCCAAACATAAACTAACTACTGGGTATGTCTAACCCCCTACCTCCTCCCCCGGTGGTACTCCACGGCATGCCGTAACTCAGAAATCATGTGTTCCATGAGGGCCAACTGGGGAGTGCCATCCTCAAAGAGTCCAGTCTCTATGTCTCCTCTACCCATCTCTATAACACACCGATAGACTGTCGTCACGCTCTCGACCTGCTCATCCTGAACCTCAAGTACCTCTTGGTTAGTTGGCTTATGTGGTTTTCCAAGAGCGTCTGATGTTATGATAGGGTGTAACACCCTATAGAAACATGTCATATAGCCCTCAACATAAGCCTATTGAAAAGGATCTGGCTCCCGAAGATACTCCTCTAGTACCAGGTGACTCTCGAAATCATATAGTATCATTTGTAGATCTCTGCGGCAGACGTCGGGAGGAGCGGACTCATGGGGAGGTCTTGGAATATTCTACAAGTTGCTAAACTGGTGCATCACTTGTTCAGGAAGATAGGGATACGTAAAAGAGTACCCACATGCCATCCATCAAGAGTATAAGAAAATGACGTCTAACTGGCGTGTCTGGCGGTGACTCTCGTATGGGCAAAAGCAAACATTATCTGGTACTATACAGCCTAGAGAGACACTAAATAGCTTGACCGCACCGTTCCTTATGTAGGGAACAAAAATGGCTGAACGTGGCACATCCACATCGTAGGCAGGTGCAACTTCCTACCCGGTGATGTGAGGGATGTCGGAGATGATCCATCTGTGAAAATGGTCCAGATACAATATTAATAACAAGTGTAACAAATGAATTATGAAAATAGTAGTAATAAGAAATTACTGTAAGAAGCGTGCAACTCTCTGTCATCTGCTTTGTCTTCCAAAGACAACTCTCGCACGTCTTCGAATACTGGTAGACCAAACAGGCATCCCCCAGTTGTACTTATGAATCGCAGTCAGGTCAGTAAAGTACTTAAGGTATACCACATCGACATAGGTTGCACTTTTGTACACAAACTTAAACATGCCAACCAAGAACAAGAGGTAACACCTCAATGCACAATGTTGGTGGTACTCAACTTGCATATCATCGCCTACGACATCCAGGGCCCATTGCAGATGTTTTTTTTTGTATAGATTTTCCAAAAAACTAAACCTGGCATGAGCACCTATAGTTTTCTGTTCTTCTTATATAGCCTTAGCCGGGTTAGCCCCCAAATGGGTGATCATTAAGTCGACACCTTCCTCTCGACTGATATTCCTGTGGTCCAGTAATCCCCCCTGAAAGGGAGATGCAAGAGGCATGAGAGATCATCTAAGGTGATGGTCATCTCGCCTATAGGTAGGTAGAAATATGACGTCTCTGAGTGCCACCTCTCTGCAAAAGCCTCCTGCATGTCGTGGTTTATGGTCACTTACACAAAAGAACATAAATTGGCAAGACCGAAATAATAGACAACATCAACAAACTAAGCAGCAGTGGGTTATACCAGCTCCAAAACCTTTTTGCCCTAGTTAATCGATTTCAAACTATAACACTTCTGTAAAAATAAAATATAATCATCAATATGGATTTAATTAGTTAGAAAAATATGTATTACAAGAGAGAATAAATATACCTCTCCATGCTTGACATGCCTAGTAACATGGATTGCATAAATGTGAAGTAAGGAGGTGTCAAACGGGCCTCCTAGGTAATTCTCTAATGGGGAATCGGGATCGGCAACAACTTCCTCCTGGACTTCGGAGGCTTCATGGTCAATGGGGGCTTGAAGAACTTCAGGTTCTACTGCCTGTGAGGTCTGAGAGAGACCAGATGGGTGGGAACCCCGGGGCTACGAAGTAGATTCACCGCCAAATGAGTTATTAGTAACTCGCGGCCTCGTGGTCCTCGCTGTGGCCCTCCACACATTACCGACGTAATTTCGTACACATACATAGCCTAATCCAACCAGTGTTGTTTTTCAGTCATTGCACTTGCGTTAGAAACACAAACAGATGTAAATAACATGTCCATAGAAATTCACAAATGCCACAAAATCTCCCAATTTTTTTGCCCGAGTCCAATCCAGAGATGCATCTCCGAAAATAATGCAGAGTAAATCTAGAGATGCATCTCCGGACACACATGTGATTGTCTCAACCATGGCAGAAACGCCATTTCTACCCTAACAGTCCCAAAAAACCTCAATTCATGTTCTCATAGCCTATCAATTTTGTTTACACTACTACCTATTGTACCTAAAACAAATAATGTAGCATAAAGAAAAGTAATTACAAATCAAAACATAAAAAGAAAATAAATTTTTAAAAACTTACCAAGTGAAATTGATTAATGAGAAGTAGCAACTTGGATGTTATGAGATGTTGGAAAGGAAAAGAAAGAGCTCTACTGATGCTTCAATGATAGGATGAGATGCTTCAATGGTTGGGAGAGGGACGTGTCAGTGTTTTTTTTTCTGAGTACTTTTGAGAAAATGAAGAGGGAGGAAGAGGGAAAGGTATGACGCGAGATATGAAAGAAAAACGTCTGGAGATGCATCTCCGGACCACCCATACATGTTTGAATAAATGGTGTTTACAGAGATGCATATTCGAACGCATTTTTACACATACATATTTGCATCTCTGTATTAAATTTTGACATAATAAATGTATCTCTTCAATTTGGTATAAGAAATGGATAAAACAGATACGTTCGGAGACGCATCTCCGGACGCTATAGACATTCTGGACTTTTTGTGATAGTGTGAGATAACACATAAAGGTGGAATGAGTATTTCCCGTTTTAATATACAATATGCAAACAAAGTAATAGGGAATTTCTTATCACACCCTATGGGGGTGGAAAAACACCATATCGAAAACCCAAACTACCCCTCATATTTCGGAGATGCATTTCCGGACGCACCTTGTTTTAAATCAACGCGTTAACTGATATGTAGATGCATCTCCCAAATATTTTAAAACATACACCATGCATTCCACTCTGAAAGGCATTTTACACGTTAATTTTTCTGGAGAGACATCTCTGTTTAGTGTTTATGGAGATGCATCTCCGTACCCTATCAGAACAATGCAGATTATGTTTGTTATATGGTTTACGCATATGAAAGTGATAATTTATAAATGTTAAGAACCCTGTTATGTAATGGGATTTAACCATACAATCGATATGCAAAAATAACATATATAAATCCAGATGTTTGAAAATGACATGTATAAATAAAGTCGAAATACACGATAAAGTAGAATGAAGTGAAAATAAAATACAATCCATAATGAATCCAAAGTACAACTATTATATATTACTACACTAGTGTGCATTCCAGACTATAGCTCCTTTGGCTTCTCTAAATCATCGGGCCCATTGGGCTCCACTACCCCCATCCTCCGGCGCTGTCTCCGATACATCAATGCCTCTCGTGCCTCCATCATGATGACATCTAGGACCTACCTCACCTCAGACCTATCAGGGAAGATATCTCTATCAATGTCGTCCTACGCAATCTCCACCATGCAATGACATCTAGGCAAAACATCATGAGCATGATCTAACTATGTATGCTCTTCCTCTAGTATCTCCTCCTGATGAGTTGGTCTCGATGGATCTCCTGGAGCACCCTGTACCGTATACGGATTTGATACCCTGAAAAACCATCTGATGTACCTATCGACGTAGCTCTAGTCACTATTTTATATGGTACTTTGTGTCTCCTCTAGTACTAAATGACTAAGATAATCATCAAACATGGCATTCATTTCTCTATGTGTCATAACATGAGGAGCCGAGACAACAATGTATTTGAGAATAGTCTGAGTTTAGCCGAACTACCGCATGACACGCTCAGGTAGATGAGGAAATGTGAGACGTGAGTCGCAAGCCAACCATCCAGAGTATAACACTATGTTATCAAATGGTCGCGTCTCACAGTAATCGACATAGCTGTGGAAGTGCATATCCTCAGAAAACAAGTGGTCATGATATACTCTGAATGACTCTATTATATGGTTCCCTCTGAGCGGGGCAAATGAAGAAGCACGCGACATATCCTCAGTGTAAGTTGGTACACACGACCAGTCAGAGATGCACGTAACCTGCTTCGTCTTCCACCTAAGCCCTCTGATAACTTCGAGTACAAGTAGACCAAACAGACGACTCTCAGTTGTACTCATGGATTCACTCAAAGTCCTCGAAGTATCGTAGGTAGAAGACATCTACATAAGTGGCACTCTTGTCCACAAAATAGTAGTGCGGACCAAATATATCAGGTATGCTCTCATTGCATACGCTCTATGGAGCCCCACCTGCTTGTCATTGCCTCTAGCATGATCTGCTATAACAATCTTATTTGTATATACATTTTTCAGGAATTCAAACCAAACATGAGCCCCTCTGGTTTTTTCAAACTCCCTCATGGAAGCCTCTAGGTCAACTCCCAGATAGTCTACCATCATTCTGAGAGCCCCGTCTTTGCTAATCCTCCCTTGATCTAGAAGTTTCCCCCTGATCGGAAGATGCAACAAACATGACACATCGTCGAGTGTGATAGACATCTCACCAAGCGGTAGATGAAATAACGAGGTCTCACTGTGCCATCTCTCCATGAATGTATTAAACATATCGTGGTTGATTGTAATATAACCGGTCATGCACAAGTCCTCTATCTCAGTTAGGGACAAAACAACCTGAAACCACTCCTCATTCGGCTGAGGCAAGCCAATAATGTTCCGCCCATGGTTAATAATCTTCAGCGGATCACAGTTATGCAGAAAAATAAATCTGTCAGAAACTTGTAATGTAATAATAAACATACATTAAAAAAAATCCAACTAATTTTACCTCTATGTCCCAAATATGTCTAGAAGTATGGTCTGGGTATAAAGACAGCAGTAACAACTCTACAGGGCCTTCTCCAAATGCCTGAGGTGGCTCACTATCCTCAATAGCCTCACTAGTATGAGGTGCCACTAGCTTAGCAGCCTCATCAGTTGAAGGTGGCACTGGCTCAGAAGCATCAGCAGTCGTATGTGGCACTGGTGACTCGGGTACCTCTGGCGCCTGAATAGGTGACACCAGTCACCCGCGGGAGGAAGGAGGGAGTGATGCGTCGGTAGGTGAAGCCCCTGTCCTATGGGAAGAAGAAGATGGAGAAGCATGAGCTCTAGAAGTAGATGCCCCACATTGCTAGAGTGAACAGGAGCCTCTGAAACCTGCCTCTTCTCCCCCCGCACCGATGCATGCTATGCAATCCTCTTTTGCCTCAGTTTATCGTCTCTATCAGCCATAATGCTTGTAAGTAAATCAGACAATTAGTACAAACAACACTACAAGCAAGAAAATCAAAACAAAAAAGACTGATAATTTCTGGAGATACATCTCCGGTTACTGGGAAACTAAACGTTGAAAAATGTTGGAAACTCTCCAGGTCCTTCAATGGCGGTAATGCAGACATACAAACCACAAAAACAATGGTTTGATCGTCGTTATTTTCAACTAAGAAACATGTTTTACAGCATGTATAAACTACCATTCATACAATTTCTACTCATTTCTTATCTAAATCATCATTTTCTACTCATTTGCATAAAACTATATTATTATAATTATAATAAAATATTGACTAAAAAATAAAAAACTGTATCTCTAAGCTTATTAAATAATCAATAACTTTTATTTTAATTTAAGGGATAGTATCGAAACAAATAAAGACCAACTCAAAATTTTCTATATTGATTTATTTGTATAGATGGATATCATAATAACTACTGGACCGAAATTTAAAAATCTGCATCATGTCTAAATGTTTTATTGATATGTACATCAATAATTATATTTGTATTTTATATAAAACATTATGGCCTTATTAGCCTACCCTTGGGCCGGGCCTTTTGCTTGAGGTGGCCTTGTTGGCCTACTCTTAGGTCGAGTCTGCTTTTGCTTGTTGGCCTACCCTTAGATCGGGTCTGCTTTTGCTTGAACACTTTCTGCTGCAATAATGCAAGTAGAGAAGGCAACGGATCAGGTCGGGTGTGAGTTTTATACTATTTAAACTCACATTCGAAATCACCATCCGAATTCGAATTCAAACGCTATTTGAGTGACAAAATAACACCCACGTTCATATCCGCTGGGTTCGGGTTTTTTCACCCAAACCCAAATCTTAAACAAAAATACAAAAATACAACAACAATATTGAAATTATATATATATATATATATATATATATATATATATATATATATATATATAACGGATGTAGTTTCGGATTTTTATCCATTGATTTAAGTTCGAGTATGAGTGAGCCCCGCGAATTTGAGTCTGTCTACCATTCCTAAAATGCAAGATTGCAAGTGACAACATTTCTCTTTATCAAAATTAACAATTTTGGTCAACCATTTTCAGCCCTGATTGCGACTTGTTGTGTTACTAGATACAAACAGGTCAATTTATCAACCCCATCACTTAAACAAAATATATTTTTAAAGTGTTTGATTCTGACTCAACCTATTGAAGCGCTATATTTTTTTAGTTCTTTTTCATTTTTATAAAAAAAATTGTCTAGCACATTCTGCTTATTATAAAACTATTTTTTTTATCACGGTTGTAATTTGTTTTTATTTATAATAATTTATAATATTTTAAATAATAAATTATACGAAATACTATTCGAGAGAGACAACATATTGAAATTAGGGGTGGAAATGAGACAATCATTTTAATAAAGATTTACGGTCTAGTCTACATAAATTCAAGATATACCAATTTTTTTTTTCAAATAGAAAAGAATTAGATTTTTTTATAAGTCTATTTAATTAAAAAAATTATGTCAGAGACTATAAAAAAAAGTCTTTTAAATCTATCCAACCAACCTATTTAAATAAATATAAATAATTTTATTATTATTGTTATGTTGTATTTGTATTTTGAATTAAAATAAAAAAGTAAAACTTAATTATCTTAAAAAACTTAAGAAAACAAGTTAAAAGAATTATGAACAATATTATAAGATGTTTTCGTAAGTTCTCTCAAATAAATAGTATCACAAAACTTATCGTAATATGTAAATTTAAATAAGTTCATGCAGATAAATATTTAATCTCATTGATCTTTTAATTTAGGGTTAATTGCATTTTACCCCCCTGTAATGTTAGCGAATTTTGCTTTTCCCCCCTCCCTGACTTTTGACAACGGTTTTTTCAAGCAAACCGTTGCCAAAACCTGCCTTTGGCAACGGTGGGGGGTACGCTGATATGGCGGGGGGGTAAAATGCAATTAATCCTTTAATTTATTAGTCTATTTAAAAATTAATGTAATTGTATATTTACAAATGATCAAATATAATAGGTTTTTATGTAGGCTAATAGGTCAAACAAACTTTTAAAAATGTCAGACTTAAACCTAAAAATAAACATACGATAAATCATAGGCCAGCTTAGACTTAAAAATTTTTAGCAGTTCAAACTCAGACTTAGTAAAGTTTAATTCGGCCCAACTTATTTTCATCCTTAATTAAAATATGCAGATATATGTGAAATTAATGATGTATATTTTTTGGATATTATTAAAAATAAAATAAACTCTTTAAATTATTAAATAAATATTATTTCCGATTTATATAAATTAGATATAAGATACTTGAATAAATTTTAAAAAACATCGACTTAATTTATGTTAGTAAAAGAGAGTATATATTTTTTGAATCAAAAGTAATATAAATTTAGAAAATCTACTAGTGAAACATATTCAAAAATCAATGTGTGGAGAAGACACTTTGTCTCATTGAGTGGAAGTACTCGAGGAGTTTTATGGTGACAAGTAATTTCTCTGGACTTTGGATAACTACAATCTTTTTGTCTGCATATAAATAATTTTAAAGTAAGAAAACTATTTTGTTCTTTTGGTGCTTCTACTCATCATGATGTGTCGAGTATCAAGTAGCTCTTTAACCTGGAACATAACATGCCCTTTGCTACGGTTGCTATGGTTTGTTTCTTTGACTAATACTTCTTTTGGAGATTAGAGATTGTGTATTTTTTTATAGTGTGCAAACTGTTTTTATATTTTGGATCGAGTAAAGTGGACTTTTGAGATGGATTAGGCCTTATGGCCGGTTAAGAACAGTTGTCTCCAAAACTTTACCGGACACTGGAGAGATCGGAGGAAGTCTTAAGTATCATTTATTGACTTTCATGTCGTCGTTCGGTGTGGAATATAACTAAATTACTAGAGATCAGTTTTGAAAAATTGTATGCGCATTTAATGCAGTTCCATCATAGAAACATTTCATCACCCATTCCTGGCACGTGCAATGATGTGACCAACTAGGGTGCGGTACAATTCATAGAGCGCTTAAGTGCACATAAGTTTAGCGTGTTTTCATGAGTGGAATTCTATCCGTTGATCTTGTGATCTTTGTTCTTAGTGGTTTTGATCCTTCAGCTGCTATTGCTTATAAATAGAGCGAGTTGAATATTTTGAGATTTTCCGCAACCTTTTTTAGCTTCACAATTTCAATTACTTTTCATAAAAATGTCTTCATTCTCTTTTTTCCGAGAACGTCACTAGGAGTGATTCAAAGTTTTTCTTAAAGCTTATGTCTTTTCATTCCTCCTACTCCAACGATCTCGTATCATCAGGTAACTTTCTAACCCAAGTTTTTCTTTTAACATTCATTATTCCCTTAGTTAGAATAAGTGATAACACTGCTTATTAGTGAGAGATTATGAAATGGAAGCTCCATCTAGATCATCTAATGATTCTTACCATCTTTCCCTTATAGTGATCACGTAGGACCAGAAACCATACACATATATGATCAGGGCTAGCCCTGTGCATGTGCAAATAGTGCTACAGCACAGGGCCTCAATATTGTAAGGGCCCCAAAACCTATTAAGCTACCTAGATATGAACATAAATACTTTAGAACCATTAAAAATAAATTGTTACTGTATGTGTGGGTTACTTTTTTGGAAATGTCAGTAACTAATAATAACACCATTTAATTACTACTTTTTTGGAAATGCCATTTAATTGCTAATAACACCATGTAATGATGTATTTTGGATCAATATTTAATGTTGTTGTTAATCATGCCATGTCAGTTTCTCTCTCTTTCTCTCTTAATATTTTAAAGCAAATTATATAAATATGAAAAGTTAAAGCTATTTAAATGTATAAGGATTTGACCGTTTAATCTCTTACAATAAATTCAATCTCTCATAGTTAGGCTACAAATTAAATATTTATTATTATTTGTAATGATTATAGTTTAAAAAGTATAATTTTTTTAATTAAAGTGTGATTATAAATCCAAAACAAAATACTGTAACTGTTATGTGTAATAAATAATTTAATTAGAGGTGTTTAAATCTAAATTGATTGAAATAAAATTATAAATTAAGTTAAATTATATTGCATAAAATTGAATTGGATTGAATTTTTTAATTAATTATCTAAAATCAAATCAAATCGAATAATTTTATATTTGAATTAAATGCGTTTTTTTCAAAGTCAATCAAAACTACACCACAAATGTCAATATTAGGCCTATTTTTAAAAATTGGAACAGGACCTCTGCATTGATTGGGCCGGCCCTGTATATGATGATTATGGGTCATAAGAGATGTCTAAGGCTTCCTTGGAGGAAGAAACTTCTTCTTCCGGATCCTTACACACCATGTTTACCGTTGTTTTTGGTAAATCAAATTACAAGTTTCGTTCACTTACAAGATTAAACTCGAAAAATGCTTGGACATATTGTGCAAAAGATTCGAGAAAATATGTTTGTGCTTTGAATATTGATGTTTGAATATGGAGGAATTGGAAAGAACTTCCAATAAAATCAATGCAGAGATTATTCAAAAAGATAAAGTAACCGAAGAAGACAATAAAAGTAAGTAAATAAATGCTTGTATTAAAAACTTAAAGATAGAGACGCAGATTCATACATATTTTCTCACAAACTCTTTTCTCTTTGTGACTTGGATATTCGAGTTCTAAAGGGAATAACGATAAAATTTACAAACCTTGATTTCATGAATGAAATCTACTTAGATACTACATTTTCATAACTATCGATAGCGGTCTTCTCTTCAGCACTCGACACATACATCGTTAATTGGCCTTATTTCCTCTATTTTGCTTCCATGTGTTGGTCTATGAATTGTCTCTAAACTGCTCTTATCGTTAAAACTGTCTTCACAACCTTTAACTACCTTTGTCGAGGGGTTTCTGTGTCGAACTCCGTAGTGGTGTCGACATGCCTCTAGATCACCTAGTCTTTGATCTCAAAACACATTTACATCACACCTTTGTGTCGAAAGGTTAACCTATTATGAGCCTTTTCGAGATCTAGACATGTTTTGAAGAGAGAGAGTGATCCTAATATTATGGATCTATTCCTGAAACTCTTCCAAATCAGACTTAGTGGGTTTCAGTGCAGTGTCAAAAATCAAAGACTAACATGTGTGTTCTAGTCTTCCAAAGGTGGGCCTTAGAAGGACTCTCAGAGTCATGGAATTACGGGAAAATACCCTGCCGTAGCGAATTCTCGCAGGACAAAAGTATTCTCAAATGAAACTAGTCTGGGCGAGGCTCTCGTAATAACCCAACTCGCGAAACGCAGGCGACACGATTATCCATGATTATTTCCTGTGTGTATACTCAAGCTCGGGTATAAAGCTTCTCTCAAGTAACATCAGCCCATCCCAACAACAACAGAAAATATAGCAGATATCCAGAGTATACAGAATATGAATATTTAAAGCAGTAAAAATGTAATAAATAATATATAAAAAAAAGCAAGTAAAGCATAAAGATAAACACCCAAACAAATAAGGACACAAACAAAACTAGGCGAGACTCCTACTTGCAAGAGCAAGGATTCTCCAACAGAGTCGCTAGCTGAAGCTAGCGGGAATATACCCAAGCGCATCGCACGCTTGATGTACAACAGAGTCGTCACCAAACTTTATTTATTCTAAAAGGAAAGGGAAAATATCGATAAAACCCAAGGGGAAGAGAAACGGATAAGGGATTCGGTTGTGCAAGGGGAAAGTATTAGCACTCCACGCATCATTCATACTCGACAGGAACCATTCCGAATGCTCTAGGATTGGATGAGTGTTCTATCTAAAGACTACTAGCTAAAGAGGGAAGTGACATACCCCAAATTTGTCCTACCTTCTCATTTTCTTATATCAAGCATTTGTGTTGCTCCATGCCCTTTCTCAAAGTGTGTGGAATTCAAGTAAAACCCAGAGAAAAGATATGTCCTAATCACCATGGTCAATTAGTCAAGACATGATCAATTGGGTTCAAGGTGATTTTAAAGTTGAGTGCAAGTTTTGATTTGTTTCAAGTTTCAAGCTATGGTTAGTTTCAAGGTCAATTGGTGGCAAACTTGGATTTAATTTGTTGGTTTCAATTTGTGACCCAAATTAGTCAGGTTATAGTTCAAGTTGCTTCAAGATGATTCTAAGTCACATTTCAAGATGATTTTTGGACATACTCAAGTCATGTTTCAAGTGATTAGAGCTCTTTCTTCAAGTCATGCTTGATTTCGTTCCTTGAAGATCATTCTAAGTCACATTTCAAGATGATTTTTGGCCATACTCAAGTCATGTTTCAAGTGATTAGAGCTCTTTCTTCAAGTCATGCTTGATTTCGTTCCGAGTATCAAGTCATGTTTAGATACAGAGGCAACTTGTTGTTTCAAGACATTTCAAGAATGATTCTAAAAAGTTGTTTCAAAATTATTCAAACTTTGTGAATTAGCCAAGACATGAGGAATGCCTTATTTTGAACCGTGAAAGAGTTAGTCCAAACTATCCTTTCAAGACATAATCAATTCAAGCTATGGTCAAATTTAATTCAAGATAGGCCGTGAGTAAAGTTTGTCTTAGAAGCCTTGGCTAGATTTGTTTCTAGTGTGTTTCAAGCCATGAAGAGATTATTTTCAAGCCATTTTGAATTGTTTTTGCAAACCATGCAAAATTGTTTCAAGGCAAGTACATATGGTACAAAAGTTTAATTTGCAAATACAAGGTTGATTTCCATAGAACTCAATTGCAAGAAGGACCAAGTTTCATTGTTTGAATTCACAAAGAAATACAAGTTTTTGTTACAATTTTGGTACCAAATATTCTACAAGGTGTTGCAAAACCTAAGCTTAAGACAATGAAATTGCTTTGTGCCAAAATCTTCCATTCCAAGTCTTCATGACAAACTTCATCTTTTTCATGCTAACTCCATCATCAAGTTCTCTTGAGCCAATTCTCCTCATTCATCCTTATGCCATAAAAGCTACCATCACTAATAAGTTGCCAAACACACCGCGTGCCAATCTCCTCATGCAAACCCAATGCAAATGAAAAGGAAATGAAACAAGTGTATTGTTGATCAATAAGACAAGGTAACACACTATTATAAACCAAATTCTAAGGCAAGCATGTGTAAAATTAGAGACCAACCATAAGACTACACAAAATTAATAGGGGAGTGTTCAACAACCAGAATTCAGGTGTACATGGATAACATAGGTAGGAGGCATAACATATGAAGCAAGAATACAAGGAACTGGACTGAAAAGTATAATGACCAATTTCACTTACAAGGACTAGTTTCATTACGACCTCCATGCTTAGGCCATCATGCCAAAACAGCCTGCAAATTCTCTTTTCTTTCAAAGCTCCATGTCTTTCGTGACTGCTCCAAGAGTGCCTTACCATGCCACTACAAGTTTATTTGGAGACAAGTCTTCATCCGAACGTAGGCCACCACCACATCAAAGGCACATGTAAAAGAGAAAATAATAACAACAAAGACGATAACATGGTTAGCCCAAGAGCAATGAATGCAACACTAAAATAAAAATGATTATTCCAAGAGTAGAATGTGCCAAAAATACAATGCAAAGGATCATACCAGCCATTGTACCAGATTCATGTCTACTCAAGTTGTATTAAGCTTGTGCCAATCATTGTGCCAAAGTAAGAAGTACATGAAAAATGAAGTAAAGCATCGGTACAAGGCACCAAGCAACATATATACAATTCAAAGCCAAACCATTCAAGTGCATAAAGAGCAGATCACCAACTATGACAAAAATGGCACAACACACACCAAGTGCTAAATTTGTAATTTGTAGAAAAGAGTCATGCCATCCAGTGTATTCTATGCCATGCTCTTCCATTGGTGCCAAGTTGCTCCCAAGATAAGACTTGAATTCTTGCAAAATTTTGAAGCTTTCTTTGCTGCCAACACTTTACTATGCCAAGGCCTCTCATCCAAGTTAAAACCAATGTACATGAAAGTAAAAGGGAACAAAAGTAGTTAGTACAAGGTGTAAACAAGCAGTATGTGTACAATTCAATATCAAATCACAATTTTTGAGCATGTTAAAGTACATAGCAGCAACCATGGAAGTACTTGGCATACATGAAATTTTGAGGTCAATTACACAATATCAAACCAAAATAATTTGAAAGGCTATTCATCTAAAGTGTACAAAAGAATATGTACAATGTCAGCCATGAGCAATTAAATTTCAAAACTAAGGCCAATTGAAACAGTAAGCAGTGCAATTCGTAACAATGACATGAAGCAGATCATAATTCAGAACACATAAGCAAGCACTTGAATAATTTGAGTACAGCAAAATATCATGTACCATGTTGTAATTCACCAAGCAGTTCAAGTATTTCGTATAATTTGACAGCAAGACACAAAGCTTTCACAACAAGGCAGTAGGGACCAGAAGCTTCTAGATGCAGAAAGGACAAAACAAATCATACACAGGAGAGCAAATTCTTTCACGCACACGAGGATCCCATGAAATCAGGGAATGGTACAACCCTCTAACGGAATGATTTGCACAAAATTCCACCTCATCCTATTTCCTAACAAACTTACACGAGTAAAGGATTCACCAATTTTTTTTCACTCGTATGAAAATCAAGAAAACTCACCACTATATATTCATTCTGAACTATTCACACAAGAACACCGAAAAACCCTAAAGAAGAAGCTTCCCAGCAGCAAACCACATTTTCCAAACCCTAAATCACTAAAGCTCTAAAAAAACCTTAAAAAAATTACTCAGAGTTTCACATTAAAACTCTGAGCTAATTTGAGCTAGACCTCACACTCACTCACAGTAACAGCAACAAAGCAGTATCAAATGAAAGAAGAGGAAGTAGAAGAAGAAACGTGGATCCCCACCAGTGACAACTGTCACCGGTTCTTAGTGCTTCCCTGATCCTGTATATATACTCATGCCCCTCTATCATGGACCTTAATGTCCCACCGTCAGATTTGAGTCAAGTTGACTCTCTGATCAAGATCACCGGCCCAGATCTAAGCCAACAGTCAACAGTTGACTGTGGTCCATGGTAGACCTCCCATGCGTTGGGCTCTGCTGACTCTGGGCTTGGGGAATTTTCATTGTTGCACCCCCAGTTTACTAACCAGCATCCAGGCCCATCTTTTTTCTCTTTTGTTTCTATTTAGATTTGTTTTTTTTTTTTTACCTTTTTCTCAAAAAATCATAAAAAATATTATTATTTAATCTCCTTTATTATAATATCAAAAATTGTATTATTTTGATTAATTGAATTAAAATCTTTTATTTAGTACTAATTAATCTAATTAATGATTAATTTTATTAAATAATTGATTTTAATTTAATTAATTATATTAAATTATTTTCCCTAATTCTTAAAACCCAAAAAATATTATATTTTATTTTTTAAATATTTTATTTTATATTTTATCCTATTTATATAATTATAATTATTTACTCACCTTTTCCTTAAATTCTAAAAAACTAAAAAATCCTTTAAAGTGATTCCTAAACCTTTTTATTAACCATTTCTCAATTAATTCTATTAAACCATTTTATTTAATATTAATTAACTTTAATAATTAATTTTATTAAATATTTTAGTTTAATTTAATTAATTGTTCGAATTTTCCATTTCAATTCTAAGAAATCTAAAAACAATTAAGTTGTGGAGGTCCCTCTTTTTTTTTTCCATTAGTTAGACTTTAGGAATTTAGGTTACTAATTAGACTAACATGTTTGGTTAACTTCTTTCCCCATTTTACTTAGTTTATGGCTTTTATGTGGTGCTTATACATGTTGCTCATATGTGCTTTATCATGCCTCATTATATTAATGTCATTCATCATATGCTTGTTCAAACCAACTCATTTTCAAACTAATACCTTGACCTAATGTCAAGCCCTTTTCAAACACCTTGTAAGTCAATCGTTTTCACGATCGCCATCGACCTCACATAGCCTCCTCTCGGGCTTTATACAATGATACTTGATGCATATTTCACACTCGTGTTTGCATGCATATGTGTGATTGATTTACTTTAATTATGGCTTGATATTATCCCCATTTGAGCAAATGTACCCCTATCCCATGAGAGGTAATGCTTGTTCTCGTTTAGGTAGTTTAATATAAGATTAAAACCAACTTTTTCAAAGGAACAAATATGTTTGATCCAACGTCAAGCATTTTTCAAAACAAACTCAATTAATCACCAACTCATTATCAAACACACTTGTCTCATTACCCAAGTTGTAAGTCGAGCATTTTTGTCTCGCCATCGACCTTACCATGAACCATTAAGACCTCTTTTCCATTATTCCTCAGTCATTTTGTACACAAATTCAAACCTCAATTTACATTGAGCATTTTACAAATCAAATCAAATACATTTAACAATAATTAAACACCATTTCATAAAAAGGTGAAGTGAGGGTGGTCGAGTCTTTGATCTTTCTCCTCGATTGTTTGAGTGTGAGTTCTCTTACTCGTGTTTGGACAATTGAAACCTCTAAAACACTTTTAAGTCGAATAACATTCAAACCATTTTCTAAGCACCCATTAAAACACGTAATCCATATCCAAACACTGTTTTCATAAAAAGGTGAAGTGAGGGTGGTCGAGTCTTTGATCTTTCTCCTCAATTGTTTGGGTGTGAGTTCTCTTACTCGTGTGTGGATAATTGTCACCTCTAAAACATCCAATACGACTAAAACTCTCTTTTCTCGCCTCGTGCGATCGAAACCCTAAAACACATTCAAATCAAATTCTATTTTCTTAATCAAACTTTCTAATACACCTAAACATATATCCAAACACAATTTCCCAAAAGGTGAAGTGAGGGTGGTCGAGTCTTTGATCTTTCTCCTCAATTGTTTTGGTGTGAGTTCTCTTACTCGTGTGTGGACAATTGAAGCCTATAAAAAACACAAGCCAACTAACTGTAGTCTCACAAACTACGAATGCTCTGACTTTCCCATTGCACGAGGGAATACATAGGCACAAGGGCCCCAATCCTTGGCGAGCACCCTAATAAAAAACCACCCATTTTGTAACGCCCCAGTTTTTATGTGTTTTTATTTAATCGAGTCTTTTTGATTATTTTATTATTATTTTATTTTATTTTCGACTTTTATCTGAAAATATGTTATTTTTCAATGTTGTGATATTTTATCGGGTTTTGGGAACGTTTGAGAGATATTTGAGTGTGGGGGTATTTTGGTCTTTTCATAATATTTTTCATTAAGATAGTAAGAATAGAAAATAGGAAGAGAGAAAAAGGAAGAGAAAGAAAAAGAGAAGAAAGAAAAAGGAAAGAAAAGAGGAGAAGAGAAGAAAAGTGAGAAAACTTGGGAAATCAAAGAAAATCAACTTCTAGAATCGATTTAATCGGGTAAGGGCGCGAAACTCAATTATTGTATGATTGTGTATGATTATGTATGTGTATTTGTGGTTGTTCTTGGATTGATTATGAAAAAGTTAGTAAAACCCATATTATGTAAATTTGATTAGAAATCGATTAAATGTGTTGGAAATCATGTTTTTAGTGTTCATTATTGTTGGTATATGATAGATACATGTTGTTTTGCATTGTATTGGTAATTTTCTGAGTGTAGGTGAAAAATTGGAGTGATTTGGTTGAGAAAACGCAGAACAAAGTTCTGCAGAATTTTTTCTGGTTTTCCAGGTCATACGCGTATGGGGCATGTTCATACGCGTATGGACCTTGGCATTACGCGTAACATGGGCGAGGTAGGGGCCTATACGCGTATGGATCTTCAATTTTCCCGGCCATCTGCCCATTTGCGTATGATACGCGTAGCATTGTAGGGCAATACGCGTACGGTGTTGGGCAGTACGCGTATAGACTTTTGAACGTGAATTTTGGGGAAAAATGGTCTCTGCCCATACGCGTATGGCCTTGGACAATACGCGTATGGCATGGCGAGGATTTTGGGCAATACGCGTATGGCTCAGGGCAATACGCGTATGGTCAGGAGAATGGTAAAATGGGACTTTTCAAAATATCATTTTCATTTTTCTTTCGTAACTTGGGTTCCGTTTATCTGATTTGTACATTCTTGGTATCGTTGTGCAGCTATTGAGCTATACTTTCTTATTATGATGATTTGGAATTTGCACGCAAGGCATTGTCTGACGATTTTGGCCATAACTTTTTATCCGTAAATCAGAATGAGGCCCCGTTCGAAGCGTTGGAAAGCTAACGAAGAGATTTACAACATGGAAAAAAACCACCAACACTCGGCGGACGCGGAGAGGAGGTCGGCGGGCGCCGACCGTTGTAACGGGAAAACGGTCAAGAACGTTATAGGCAGTTACACATGTTAGGAAATTATTACTTAGCCGTTTTCTATAACGTTGTACGGACGTCACAACCTCATTATCACTATAAATAGGCCTTGTATTTTCACTTTCAGATCATCCAATCTTAGTTTTTCAACATAGGCATAGAGTTCACTTTGTAAAGCAATAATCCTTCACATCGAGGGGTTGTTGCACTATAGTTGTTAGTTGGATTGGAGCAATCATAGTTAGGAGCTATTTACTTTCCTGCAATTTATTTTCCAGCATCTGTACCAGATTCAGTCTCCACTTTGGAGCAGGTTTCTTTTATAAAATACAATTTATTTTATCCGCATCGCTTTTATATTATTTATTTTCTGCACTGCTTTATATTCGTTTATTTTTCCGTCTCTGCCATTACCTTATTATTTTATTTATCTGTGTGATCTGTGTCTCTTGGAACTGAACTTAAGCGTGACACTCGTGTCCACTCTCTCAAAATACACTCTCACACTTCATACGTTTTTATTTTAAATATGTCTTACTTTGCAAATCGATTTATTTTTACGTTCTCTATTACTATGTCTAGCTAAATCCCTTTTGCTGGGATGTGAGGATCGTCGTTCTGACGGTACTCCATATGTCATCTCTTTAGAAATACTTTAGGGGCTGTTTTTGATTTTAATTAAACTCTTCTGAACTTCAATTGATCGGTCATTACGTAAATGAGACCGTGCTTTTGTTCACGTAATGACTGTGACTAGATCGGGTAAGATCGAAAGCCGTCCGACACTTTAGAAAAGAGTTTGTTAGTTGTTAATTGATAAATACAGCGGAAGCACTTTATTGATTAACTAGGAAAGTTTTATATTATTAGAAAGAGGTTTTAAAACTATTTTCGGACGCGTTTATAGATTTAGGATCCGGTTGGCCGAGCATATGCCGGAAACCCTTTGGTATAAAATATTTTCAGTCAAAAGCACTTTTTAACTAAGTCTTAGAGGTAATTACATAAAAAAGGACTTTATCACTTTAACGCAAGGAGCGACCGGTGCAGCGTGAGCGGCTGGTATAGATTAAAGGTTAGGTCTGGTTCCGATCACGCTAACGCGGCAGATCCTTTTTAATTAACTCTTTTTCAAAGACGAAAACATTGCCCCATAAGTATTACTAATTAGATGATATGAGTGTTGTTTGATTGATGTGAATTACATTCTAGTATAGTATTTATCTGATTTATTTCTATTTTCGTTCAGTAGAAAGTTTTTACCCCGATATTCATTAGCCTTAGATAAACAACGTAACAATAGTAATTGATAGATTGACATTGGTCTCTGTGGGAACGATAAATCTTTTATATTACTTTGACGCAATCCGTACACTTGCGGATAACACGCATCAAGTTTTTGGCGCCGTTGCCGGGGACCAATTACGTCAAAATTTCGTACCCTATTGTTACACCGTCTAGACTAAGGCATCCCTTAGCCGGTAAATGCGAAGAACTCGCAGTACCAGAAACTTAGTTGATCCATTAGAAGAACTTGAACGTTACGCCCGAGCTCGCCTTTTACTTCGAAAACTAAAAAGAGCAATGGCAGAAGAAGAAAACGCCAAACCTCTTAAGGATTTCGCCTTACCCTCTAACGAAGAACCACATTCTAGTATAGTTAACCCAACTATACCAGCCAATAATTTCGAATTAAAACCATCTCTGTTACAATTGGTACAACAGAACCAGTTCGCAGGTCTTCCTACAGAAAACCCGAACCAACACCTTAAAGTCTTTATTCAACTAGCCGATACCTTAAAAGCGAACGGAGCTCCTCCTGAGGCAATACGTCTAAGACTATTCCCATTTTCCCTCAGAGATAGAGCCCGATCATGGTTAGATTCCCTTCCAGCCAACTCTATAACCACTTGGAATGACCTAAAGAAAGTATTCCTCGCTAGATACTTTCCACCAAGTAAAACCGCTGTCCTACGAAACCAAATAACCCGATTTACCCAAAGCGGGAGAATCACTTTTCGACGCTTGGGAAAGATACAAAGAGCTATTAAGAGCATGTCCACATCATGGCTTAAAACAATGGCTTATAATTCATACCTTTTATAATGGACTCATGTACAACACAAAGATGACCATAGACGCTGCCGCTGGTGGTGCTCTAATGAACAAAACCTACCCCGAGGCTTGCGCTCTCATTGAGGATATGGCACAAAACCATTACCAATGGGGAACCGAAGGAGCACCGGTAGAGAAGAAAGAGACCAAAGGAGGTGTGTATGAAGTGAGTTGTTTTGACCATATGAACGCAAAGATGGATGCTCTAGCTCAAAAGGTAGAAAACCTGACTATCAACCCCACAACAACCATAACAGCTATACAACCCAGATGTGAAATCTGTGGATCCTCAGGACATATTGTATCTGAATGCAACCTTTTAGCCGAGAGTGCCACAGATCAGGTCAATTACGCTCAAGGAAACCCTTATTCAAACACATACAACCCTGGATGGAGGAATCACCCAAACTTTTCCTATAAGAACAATAACCCTACTCAAAATTCAACACCTCAAAGACCACCCGGTTTCCAAACTCAAAGACCCAACCAATCCAGACCATATGCTCCTCAGAAGTCAAATCTTGAGAAAAAGATGGACGAATTCATCTCAGCTCAATTACATCAGAACAAAGATTTCATGAACCAAAACATTCATATGAATGGACTAATTACTCAGTTGGGTACTAAACTCGATTCTGTAATTACCCATAACAAAATGCTTGAAACCCAAATCTCTCAAGTAGAACAACAACAATCTACTCATGCTACACCAGGAGGACAATTCCCTGGACAACCTCAACCTAACCCTAAAGGGCACGCAAATGCTATAGCCTTAAGGAGTGGGACCACTTACAATGGGCCTATAAACCCTAGGTTGAATAATCCGGAACCTCCCAGGAAAGAAGTTATGACCACACCTGAAAAAGAAATAGAGAAATCCGTGGAACCTGAGAAATCTAAAGATACGGAAGTTAAGGAGAAGGAAAGAAAAGAGAATGAAAAAGTTTATGTACCTCCTCCTCCTTACAAACCTCCGATTCCATACCCACAAAGACTTAAACAAACCAAATTGGATAATCAATAAAAGAAATTCATAAAAGTGATTAAGAAACTCCACGCAGAGATTTCGTTCACAGAAGCTATTACCCAAATACCATCTTATGCCAAATTCCTTAAAGACATTCTAAGCAATAAACGAAGATTAGATGATCCTAAACCTATAGAATGTAATTCAATTGTTGAGAATAAGCTGGCCAAGAAAGATAAAGACCCAGGAAGTTTTTCTGTACCTTGTGTTTTGGGAAACCAAGTTATTGATAAAGCACTTCTTGACTTAGGAGCAAGTGTAAGCTTAATGCCTTCAGCCGTTTGTAAAAGGTTAAACCTAGGAGAAATGCAACCAACTAGGATGTCTCTCCAATTAGCCGACAGATCAGTTAAGTATCCAATTGGCATTTTCGAAGATATCCCAGTTAGGCTTGGTAAACTTTATATTCCAACAGACTTCGTCGTAATGGACATTAAAGAAGACGATGATATCCCAATCCTTTTAGGTAGACCCTTCTTATCAACAGCTGGAGCTATAATAAATGTCAAGAAAGGAAAAATGACATTTGAGGTAGGTAATGAAAAAGTAGAATTTATACTATCCCAATTCTTAAATGCACCAGCCATAGATGACTCATGTTATGCCATCAATATCATTGATGAATGCATAAGAGAGTTGGATAAAGAAGATCCAGAAAAAACCATCAAATTACCTTCGGTCCCCATTATGGAGGACGACGAATTTGAACGATTATCTGAACCTTACATTGATAACAGTCTTTACGAATGCTTGGCACTTACCCCAGATCATATGCCATGTCCAAAAAAACCATCTATAGAGCTTAAGGATCTTCCTAAGAATTTAAGATACGAATTCTTAGACAAAGAATTAAACCGCCCAGTCATAGTCAGTGCCACGTTAGATGGTCCTGAAACCAATCAACTGTTAGATGTTTTAAGAAAATATCCCTCAGCTCTAGGTTATAATATCTCCAATATCAAAGGAATAAGTCCTTCCGTGTGTATGCACCAAATTATGCTGGAGGAAGATGCAAAACTCTCTAGAGAACATCAACGAAGGATAAATCCTATAATGAGTGACGTAGTAAAAAAGGAAGTGTTAAAGTTATTAGAGGCTGGAATAATATACCAAATATCCGATAGTAAATGGGTAAGCCCCGTACATGTGGTACCTAAGAAAAGAGGTGAAACCGATGTACAAAACGAAAAAGAAGAACAAATAAAAAATCCTAAGGAGAGTGGTAATAAGGTTGAGGAGAGTTTTGGTAAGAAAAGAGTAGAGATCGAGAAAAATCCATCGACACCACCCGAAAGAGAGGTCGTCAAAGAGGTAGAAAAGGAAGCACCTATTGTTGTTCCTCCTCCCTATAACCCACCGATTCTTTTCCCGCAAAGGTTTGTGGAAGCTAAGAAAAATTCCCAATCCAAAAGGTATGTGGAGGTATTGGAAACTATCCACACCAATGCACCTATGTCTGAGGTCCTGCGTAAAAAGAAAATATTAGAAGACCATGAAACTAGGGTAATCATTAGTGTTAAAAGGGGAAGGTTAGCCTTTGAGGTGGTGGATGAAAGAACTAAGCCCAAACTTGAAAAGCTAATACTTAGGATAGATCCAGAACCATCACCACAAGTTCAAAAGAATGAACCACCCCACAGAAGGAAGAAAAGAAAAGGTGAGGGATATGTGAGATGGCTTGATAAGTGGCCATGGAAACCTAAGATTATTAAAAGTTTGATCGAGGAATCATTCTCAAGAGAACCACCATGAGTGCTTGCACTCCTGAGCCGTCGAGCTATCGACGTTAAACAAAGCGCTGCGTGGGAGGCAACCCACGAGTATTTAATTTAATGTTTTCCTTTTACTATTTAAATTTGCAGAAAATAAAAAGATGAATTACTTGCTACATCTCAGCCACATCTAAGCGAAAAGAAGATTTGGCATGAAGTTGCATTCATCAGGTTCTTCCATTCCTTTTACCCATTTTATCAAAACATTGAGGACAATGTTTGGTTTAAGTGTGGGAGGGATTTTACTCGCTTTCTAGTTAGATTTGTTTGCTTTCTTTATTTTTCTTTGTTTGTTATTGACTCATTGCATGTATTGTCAAGTCATTTACGTGTGTTTCCTATCGTTTATCCCGTTTTCCCTCTTTCTTGAGCCATACCAAATTTTGGAGAAAAGTGAATAAATTTTGAAATTTTTGGAACAAACAGAGGATAGGTTACAAAGACTTGGGAAAGTTCCTAAAAGATCAGTATCGTCTTGACACCGTAGTTCTCTTGAATATAATAATCAATTTGCATAATTATTATTCGAAAGCCTTGAATTCTCATTTCTGAAGTAGTCTTTAGTAGTTTATTTTAGCAGTCAGCACCATCTTAGTTACCGCTAAGCAAATGAACTAATGCAAATAAGTGAATGATCCCGTAAAAGAAAGAAAAAAAAGAAGAAAAATAAATAATGAAAAGAAAACGATTTGGAAAGAGAATCCGCCTTCTAAGTGAGGTAATCATCACCAGGTTATTTAGCCCAAACGGCGGAGGAACCTTTGAAATTAAGTTTGTGCGTCTGTATTGAAAAAGATAGCAAAAAGTATTGAAATTAGACATAAATATTGGGATCATAATCACCAACAGGTTTGTTCACCATGCGAGTACAAGATAACGGGCTTAATGTGATTGCGCCTGAATGAAAAAGATGAAAGGTGAGATGAGTAAGTTTGGCTTGAGCATAATAATGTGATACGGATTGGTAAGTTTAGGAAATAGACCTATGATCGCAAAAATGCGATGTGTGTTGTTACGATATCCTTAATTTTTGAGTTAGTACCTATCAGTGTGACCTTGTCCAAAGTAAAGTCCATAAGCTTAGTCACTATAAGAATCACTATTTTTTTTTTCTGTTTACACGAGTTTTGCTTGAGGACAAGCAAAGGTTCAAGTGTGGGAGAGTTTGATAACGTGAAAATACATCGTTTATTTGACTTGATTAATGCGTGTTTTCTAGTTGTTTTGATTTGAATTTGTACTATTATGTTGGTATTTTGTTTGTTTTTAGGTATTTAGCCATTTAAGATTCACATGCGAAGAAATGAAGTAATTCGGATGAAAAACGGAAGAAATGTAGCAATTTGCACGCAAGGCATTGTCTGACGATTTTGGCCATAACGTTTTATCCGTAAATCAGAATGAGGCCCCGTTCGAAGCGTTGGAAAGCTAACGAAGAGATCTACAACATGGAAAAAAACCACCAACACTCGGCGGACGCGGAGAGGGGGTCGGCGGGCACCGACCGTTGTAACGGGAAAACGGTCAAGAACGTTATAGGCAGTTACACACGTTTGGAAATTATTACTTAGCCATTTTCTATAACGTTGTACGGATGTTACAACCTCATTATCACTATAAATAGGCCTTGTATTTTCACTTTCAGATCATCCAATCTTAGTTTTTCAACATAGGCATAGAGTTCACTTTGTAAAGCAATAATCCTTCACATCGAGGGGTTGTTGCACTATAGTTGTTAGTTGGATTGGAGCAATCATAGTTAGGAGCTATTTACTTTCCTGCAATTTATTTTCCAGCATCTGTACCAGATTCAGTCTCCACTTTGGAGCAGGTTTCTTTTATAAAATACAATTTATTTTATCCGCATCGCTTTTATATTATTTATTTTCCTGCACTGCTTTATATTCGTTTATTTTTCCGTCTCTGCCATTACCTTATTATTTTATTTATCTGTGTGATCTGTGTCTCTTGGAACTGAACTTAAGCGTGACACTCGTGTCCACTCTCTCAAAATACACTCTCACACTTCATACGTTTTTATTTTAAATATGTCTTACTTTGCAAATCGATTTATTTTTACGTTCTCTATTACTATGTCTAGCTAAATCCCTTTTGCTGGGATGTGAGGATCGTCGTTCTGACGGTACTCCATATGTCATCTCTTTAGAAATACTTTAGGGGCTGTTTTTGATTTTAATTAAACTCTTCTGAACTTCAATTGATCGGTCATTACGTAAATGAGACCGTGCTTTTGTTCACGTAATGACTGTGACTAGATCGGGTAAGATCGAAAGCCGTCCGACACTTTAGAAAAGAGTTTGTTAGTTGTTAATTGATAAATACAGCGGAAGCACTTTATTGATTAACTAGGAAAGTTTTATATTATTAGAAAGATGTTTTAAAACTATTTTCGGACGCGTTTATAGATTTAGGATCCGGTTGGCTGAGCATATGCCGGAAACCCTTTGCTATAAAATATTTTCAGTCAAAAGCACTTTTTAACTAAGTCTTAGAGGTAATTACATAAAAAGGACTTCATCACTTTAACGCAAGGAGCGACCGGTGCAACGTGAGCGGCTGGTATAGATTAAAGGTTAGGTTTGGTTCCGATCACGCTAACGCGGCGGATCCTTTTTAATTAACTCTTTTTCAAAGAAGAAAACATTGCCCCATAAGTATTACTAATTAGATGATATGAGTGTTGTTTGATTGATGTGAATTACATTCCAGTATAGTATTTATCTGATTTATTTCTATTTTCGTTCAGTAGAAAGTTTTTACCCCGATATTCATTAGCCTTAGATAAACAACGTAACAATAGTAATCGATAGATTGACATTGGTCTCTGTGGTAACGATAAATCTATTATATTACTATGACGTAATCCGTACACTTGCGGATAACACGCATCAGCCATCTGCCCGTTTGCGTATGATACGCGTAGCATTGTAGGGCAATACGCGTACGGTGTTGGGCAGTACGCGTATAGACTTTTGAACGTGAATTTTGGGGAAAAATGGTCTCTGCCCATACGCGTATGGCCTTGGGTAATACGCGTATGGCATGGCGAGGATTTTGGGCAATACGCGTATGGCTTAGGGCAATACGCGTATGGTCAGGAGAATGGTAAAATGGGACTTTTCAAAATATCGTTTTCGTTTTTCTTTCGTAACTTGGGTTTCGTTTATCTGATTTGTACATTCTTGGTATCGTTGTGTAGCTATTGAGCTGTACTTTCTTATTACGATGATTTGGAAATTGTTAGCCGATTTAATTATGTCGGAAATCGGGAATAGTGTCGGTTGTCGACTTTTGTCATTGTAATTGTGTGTAATTGATGTGTATCATGCAAGGTGCTATTGTATGATGTAAATGTATGTGTTTAGACGGTGTTGTGATGATTTGTGGCCGTATGGCAATTAAATGCATTGTTTTGGGCATAAGTGCAAAGTGTGATTTTGTTGATATGGATGAATGCATGTATGTGCGCATATTAAATGTCATGAGTCATTGTATGCCAAGCATCATGATATGCATTGTTGTGACGTCCTGAGTGACAGTTTGGATTCCAGAGGGAATCTGCTATAACATCGTGAGCCTTAAAAATAAGAGGTATGAATAGCCTTAAAAATAAGAGGACCGAAAGCGATGGTTATAGACGATCGTGTGCCCATGTGGGGTGTGAGCGATCAGATTGTGCGCCTTATACCGAGAGGACCTAAAGCAATCCATAAACGTCGTGCGCCTTATAAAAAGAGGACCTAAAGCGACGGGAGAACATCGTAGGCCCGACGGGGTGTTACTTGAGTGATCCTCAGTAACGAGCGACGATTCCAGCAGAGTTCCTGAGTGAACTAATGATGAGAAATATTGGAAGTCGGTACCACATGGCATGTGCATAGAGTCGTTGTGTCGGTCTCTGTGCATTTGCATAAATCATAAATATGATTGACTATGTGTGAGAATTGTGAATGGATTAATCGTGTGTGGAACTGATGAATTGATATTCTTAGTGATAATTGTATTATGTACGATTAATATGCATTGGTGTTAGATAAATGAAATGTGTATGATGTTGTGTGGTATTTGGATTCTGTTGTGGGTTGTGGTGAGAAATCTATATGTGCATTTCTGTGTTAATATATAATTGTATGCAACTGTATTATGATTGTTTTTCTTACCCTTCTGCTGTTTTATAATGCTCTATGAGGCATTGCAGATTAGAGTTGCTGGAGGAATTTTTGTGAAGCTTTACGTCTTCATTCTTTTGTCGGTCGGCTCTGATATGTGACACCGGGTAGTTAGGGAGGCCGTTTGTGATACTTGTGTATTATGTATATATATCTTTTGTCTTGTGCATGTACAACTTGATGTATGACAAACTTTTCATGATATATATATATATATATATATATATATATATATATATATATATATATATATGATATTCAGTTTTAGATTTTCCGCTTTTATTCTAAAAACTGAAATGTGGGCGTAAGGAACCGAGTTCCTCTGTTGATTGCTACCCCACTGTTGCATATCCTTATGAGCAGGTGTTGTATGTTTGTTTCAATATAATGTGACTTCTCCCAGTCTATGCCATGATAATTTAGATATACTCTGATGAAATTTCGAATTTTCTTTTACTACTTTATTTAATTGGGGGTATAGATTGGGGGTGTTACATTAAGTGGTATCAGAGCCAGTTTGTGTTAGTCTGTGTCAGTTGTGTCTGTCCTTGTCGGTTTTAGCGTTGGAGTGAGTTGTTTGTTTAACCATAGTTTCTGTTATTGGAAATGAACAGAATATGGCTGGTAGAAATGATGCTGCTTTGGCTGCTGCTATGCAAGCTATGGCTCGTGCTGTGCAGGGTGCACCTCATGCTGCAGGTAATGAAGAGTTCAGGAAGAACAAACCGCCTGTCTTCAAAGGAAGATATGATCCGGATGGTGCACATATTTGGTTGAAAGAGATTGAAAGGATTTTCCGAGTGATGGATTGTGCTGAAGATCAGAAGGTGAGACTGGGTACTCACATGTTGCTAGAAGAAGCTGATGATTGGTGGGTAGGTACACGTCATGTGTTGGAAGCTGCAGAAGAGGAAGAAATTACTTGGGAAGTTTTTAGCCGGGAGTTCTTGAGGAGGTACTTTCCTGAAGATGTGAGAGGAAAGAAGGAAATTGAGTTTTTGGAACTAAAACAAGGTAATATGTCTGTTGTTGATTATACTGCTAAGTTTGTGGAACTTGTGCAGTTTTATCCTCATTATGCTGAAGCGACTGCTGAATTTTCTAAGTGTGTAAAGTTTGAGAATGGCTTGCGTCCTGAGATAAAGCAGGCGATTGGATATCAGAGGATTCGAAGGTTTTCTGATTTATTGGACTGTTGTAGGATTTATGAAGAGGACAGTAAGGCTCGTTCTACATATTACAAGAGTGTGAGCGAGAGGAAAGGGAAGCAACAGTTCCGTGGTGGTCTGTATGTGACACCAGCGGATAAAGGTAAACAAAGGGGTACTTTTGATCGAAGGTCAGGTGGAGGAGGTATGTCTAATTCTCCGAGATGTTTTAAATGTGGTGAGTTGGGGCATCGTCAGTTTGAGTGCAGGAAGGATGTGAGTAAGTGTTCTAATTGTGGAGGTTTAGGATATGTAGCAGCTGAGTGCAAGAGAAAGAATGTGGTTAAGTGTTTCAACTGTGGTGAACCTGGTCATATTAGTACAAAGTGTCCGAAACCGAAGCAAGCTCCAGCTAGTGGGAAGGTATTTTCTTTGGCGGGGACTCAGACTTCAAGTGCAGATCGTCTGATCAGAGGTACTTGTTTTATTAATAGTACTCCTTTAGTTGCTATTATTGATACTGGAGCGACTCATTCGTTTATTTCGTCTGAGTGCGCGAAGCGTTTGAATCTTGTGTTGTCTTTGATGGGTGGTGAGATGGTTATTGATACTCCAGCAATGGGGTCAGTAACTACTTCTTTGGTTTGTCTAATATGTCCTTTGACCATTTATGGTAAAGACTTTGAGATGGATTTGGCGTGTTTGCCGTTGGAGGGTTTAGATGTGGTTCTGGGAATGAATTGGTTGCAATTCAATCGAGTTCATATTGATTGTTATCATAAGCTGGTAAGGTTTCCTTCTCTGGAGGAAGACGAAGACTCGAGTTTCTTATCTACCAAAGAGTTGAAGAGACTTTTGGCGGATGAAGCTCAGTTGTTTGGGTTGTTTGCATCTTTGACTGTGGATAGTCAAGTTTCACTTGATGTGTTTCCTGTTGTGTGTGAATTTCCGGAAGTGTTTCCTGAGGATATTTCAGATTTGCCGCCAGAGAGAGAGGTGGAGTTTTCTATAGATCTAGTTCCTGGTACTAGACCTGTTTCTATGGCACCTTATCGTATGTCGGCATCTGAGTTGGTTGAGTTAAAGAAACAGTTGAATGAGTTGTTAGAGAATAGGTTTGTGAGGCCAAGTGTTTCTCCTTGGGGTGCTCCAGTTTTATTGGTGAAAAAGAAGGATGGCAGTTTGCGGTTGTGTATTGATTATCACCAGTTGAATAAGCTGACAATTAAGAATAAGTATCCTCTTCCAAGGATCGATGATCTGATGGATCAGTTGGTTGGTGCGTGTGTGTTCAGTAAGATTAATTTGAGATCAGGGTATCATCAGATAAGGGTGAAAGAGGAAGATATTCAGAAGACGGCTTTTAGGACACGTTACGGTCATTATGAATATTCTGTGATGCCGTTCGGGGTTTCTAATGCGCCAGGTGTGTTTATGGAATACATGAATCGTATTTTTCACGAGCATCTGGATCGATTTGTCGTTGTGTTTATTGATGACATTCTGATTTATTCTAAGTCTCGGGAGGAGCACGCGGAACATTTGCGTATTGTTTTGCAGGTTTTGAAGGAAAGGAAGCTTTTTGCCAAATTGTCCAAGTGTGAATTCTGGTTTTCGGAAGTGAGTTTTCTTGGACACGTAATTTCAGGTAATGGTATTTCTGTGGATCCATCTAAAGTAGAAGCAGTTCTACAATGGGAGGCTCCGAGATCCGTTACTGAAATTCGATGCTTTTTGGATTTGGCTGATTATTATCGAAGGTTTATTGAAGGTTTTTCGAAGCTAGCACTTCCTTTGACCCAGTTGACTTGTAAAGGGAAAACGTTCATTTGGGATATTCGGTGCGAGGAAAGTTTTAATGAGCTGAAGAGGAGATTGACGGCAGCTCCGATTTTGATTTTGCCAAATCCTAATGAACCATTTGTGGTTTATTGTGATGCTTCTTTGATTGGTCTAGGTGATGTTCTGATGTAAGACGGTAAGGTGGTGGCTTATGCTTCAAGGCAGTTAAGAGTTCATGAGAAGAATTATCCTACTCATGATCTTGAGTTAGCGGCTGTGGTTTTTGTGTTGAAGATTTGGAGGCATTATCTCTACGGTGCAAGGTTTGAAGTCTTTAGTGATCATAAAAGTTTGAAATATTTGTTTGATCAGAAAGAGCTAAATATGAGGCAACGTAGATGGTTGGAATTTTTGAAGGACTACGACTTTGGCTTGAATTACCCTCCTGGTAAAGCTAATGTGGTAGCCGATGCATTGAGCCGGAAATCATTACATATGTCCGCTTTAATGGTTAAGGAGTGGGAACTTTTGGAATCGTTTAGAGATTTGAGTTTGGTTTGTGAAGTGACGTCGGATAGCGTTAGGCTTGGTATGCTAACGATTACTAATGATGTTCTGATGACGGTTAGTGAGAAGCAAAAGCTGGATGGGAAATTTGTGGATTTGATGTTGTTGGGAGGTAAAGATGCGAATAGTGTTTTTCAAGTGGATGTTAATGGTGTTTTGAGATTCCGAGGCCGGATTTGTATTCCGGATGATGCGGAGTTGAAAAAGATGATTTTGGAAGAAGGACACCGGAGTAATTTGAGTATACATCCGGGAGCGAATAAAATGTATCAGGATTTGAAGAATATTTTCTGGTGGTCTGGATTGAAAAGAGATGTGGTACAGTTTGTTTATGCATGTTTGACTTGTCAGAAATCGAAAGTAGAACATCTGAGGCCTAGTGGTTTGTTGCAACAGTTGGATATTCCTGAGTGGAAGTGGGATAGCATTTCCATGGATTTTGTGACAGGGTTACCGAATACTCAGTGAGGGCATAATGCTATTTGGGTGGTTGTTGATAGGCTGACTAAATCGTCTCATTTTATTCCGATTGACATAAGTTTTACTTTGGAGCGGTTAGCTGCGATTTACATCAGTGTGATTGTGAAATTACATGGGGTTCCATTGAGTATTGTTTCGGATCGAGATCCTAGGTTTACTTCGAGATTTTGGGAAAGTTTACAGAAGGCTTTGGGTTCTAAATTGAGATTGAGTTCGGCTTATCATCCGCAGACGGATGGTCAGACGGAGAGGACGATTCAGTCGTTGGAGGATTTGTTGAGAGCGTGTGTTTTGGAACAAGGTGGTGTGTGGGATAGTTATCTTGCATTGATTGAGTTCACGTATAATAACAGTTTTCATTCTAGTATTGGAATGGCACCATTTGAAGCATTGTATGGATGAAGATGTCGGACACCGTTGTGTTGGCACGAATCTGGTGAGAGGACGGTGGTTGGACCGGAGTTGGTACAACAGACTACGGAAAAAGTGAAGTTTATTCGTGAGAAAATGAAGGCTTCTCAGAGTAGACAAAAGAGTTATCATGATCGGAAACGGAAAGATCTTGAGTTTCAAGAGGGCAATCATGTATTTTTGAGGGTTACACTAGTAATGGGTGTGGGTCGTGCATTGAAATCGAAGAAACTTACTTCTCGGTTTATTGGTCCTTACCAGATATCCGCGAGAGTGGGTGCTATGGCGTATAGGGTGGCGTTGCCGCCGAATCTGTCAAATTTGCACGATGTGTTTTATGTTTCACAACTTCAGAAGTATGTTCCAGATCCGTCGCATGTGATTCCGATGGATGAGGTTGAGGTAAGGGAGAACCTTACGGTCGAGGCATTACCAGTTAGGATTTTGGATCGCGAGGTGAAGAGATTGCGGGGCAAGGATATTGCACTTGTGAAAGTGGTGTGGGGAGGCGCTGCTGAGGGCAATTTGACTTGGGAGTTGGAGAGTCGGATGCAGGAGTCGTATCCAGAGTTGTTCGTCTCAGGTATATTTTCGAGGACGAAAATTTCTAAGTGGGGGAGAGTTGTAACGCCCTAGTTTTTTATGTGTTTTTATTTAATCGAGTCTTTTTGATTATTTTATTATTATTTTATTTTATTTTCGACTTTTATCTGAAAATATGTTATTTTTCAATGTTGTGATATTTTATCGGGTTTTGGGAACGTTTGAGAGATATTTGAGTGTGGGGGTATTTTGGTCTTTTCATAATATTTTTCATTAAGATAGTAAGAATAGAAAATAGGAAGAGAGAAAAAGGAAGAGAAAGAAAAAGAGAAGAAAGAAAAAGGAAAGAAAAGAGGAGAAGAGAAGAAAAGTGAGAAAACTTGGGAAATCAAAGAAAATCAACTTCTAGAATCGATTTAATTGGGTAAGGGTGCGAAACTCAATTATTGTATGATTGTGTATGATTATGTATGTGTATTTGTGGTTGTTCTTGGATTGATTATGAAAAAGTTAGTAAAACCCATATTATGTAAATTTGATTAGAAATCGATTAAATGTGTTGGAAATCATGTTTTTAGTGTTCATTATTGTTGGTATATGATAGATACATGTTGTTTTGCATTGTATTGGTAATTTTCTGAGTGTAGGTGAAAAATTGGAGTGATTTGGTTGAGAAAACGCAGAACAAAGTTCTGCAGAATTTTTTCTGGTTTTTCCAGGTCATACGCGTATGAGGCATGTTCATACGCGTATGGACCTTGGCATTACGCGTAACATGGGCGAGGTAGGGGCCTATACGCGTATGGATCTTCAATTTTCCTGGCCATCTGCCCATTTGCGTATGATACGCGTAACATTGTAGGGCAATACGCGTACGGTGTTAGGCAGTACGCGTATAGACTTTTGAACGTGAATTTTGGGGAAAAATGGTCTCTGCCCATACGCGTATGGCCTTGGACAATACGCGTATGGCATGGCGAGGATTTTGGGCAATACGCGTATGGTCAGGAGAATGGTAAAATGGGACTTTTCAAAATATCGTTTTCGTTTTTCTTTCGTAACTTGGGTTCCGTTTATCTGATTTGTACATTCTTGGTATCGTTGTGTAGCTATTGAGCTGTACTTTCTTATTACGATGATTTGGAAATTGTTAGCCGATTTAATTATGTCGGAAATCAGGAATAGTGTCGGTTGTCGACTTTTGTCATTGTAATTGTGTGTAATTGATGTGTATCATGCAAGGTGCTGTTGTATGATGTAAATGTATGTGTTTAGACGGTGTTGTGATGATTTGTGGCCGTATGGCAATTAAATGCATTGTTTTGGGCATAAGTGCAAAGTGTGATTTTGTTGATGTGGATGAATGCATGTATGTGCGCATATTAAATGTCATGAGTCATTGTATGCCAAGCATCATGATATGCATTGTTGTGACGTCCTGAGTGACAGTTTGGATTCCAGAGGGAATCTGCTATAACATCGTGAGCCTTAAAAATAAGAGGTATGAATAGCCTTAAAAATAAGAGGACCGAAAGCGATGGTTATAGACGATCGTGTGCCCATGTGGGGTGTGAGCGATCAGATTGTGCGCCTTATACCGAGAGGACCTAAAGCAATCCATAAACGTCGTGCGCCTTATAAAAAGAGGACCTAAAGCGACGGGAGAACATCGTAGGCCCGACGGGGTGTTACTTGAGTGATCCTCAGTAACGAGCGATGATTCCAGCAGAGTTCCTGAGTGAACTAATGATGAGAAATATTGGAAGTCGGTACCGCATGGCATGTGCATAGAGTCGTTGTGTCGGTCTCTGTGCATTTGCATAAATCATAAATATGATTGACTATGTGTGAGAATTGTGAATGGATTAATCGTGTGTGGAACTGATGAATTGATATTCTTAGTGATAATTGTATTATGTACGATTAATATGCATTGGTGTTAGATAAATGAAATGTGTATGATGTTGTGTGGTATTTGGATTCTGTTGTGGGTTGTGGTGAGAAATCTATATGTGCATTTCTGTGTTAATATATAATTATATGCAACTGTATTATGATTGTTTTTCTCACCCTTCTGCTATTTTATAATGCTCTATGAGGCATTGCAGATTAGAGTTGCTGGAGGTATTTTTGTGAAGCTTTGCGTCTTCATTCTTTTGTCGGTCGGCTCTGATATGTGACACCGGGTAGTTAGGGAGGCCGTTTGTGATACTTGTGTATTATGTATATATATCTTTTGTCTTATGCATGTACAAACTTTTCATGATATATATATATATATATATATATATATATATATATATATATGATATTCAGTTTTAGATTTTCCGCTTTTATTCTAAAAACTGAAATGTGGGCGTAAGGAACCGAGTTCCTCTGTTGATTGCTACCCCACTGTTGCATATCCTTATGAGCAGGTGTTGTATGTTTGTTTCAATATAATGTGACTTCTCCCAGTCTATGCCATGATAATTTAGATATACTCTGATGAAATTTCAAATTTTCTTTTACTGCTTTATTTAATTGGGGGTATAGATTGGGGGTGTTACACATTTCCCCCTTAGAAGACAATATTCCCTTAGAAGAAAACAAACAAACCTAGCTAACTCTTCTCACGAATCGAATCAAGAGGTTCCCATTGAGTACAACGGATGTAGAGGGTGCTAACACCTTCACTCTTGCATAATCGACTCCCGAACCTAGAATTTGGTTGTGATTACCATTTTCTTATCCTAAAAGGTTTTATCGATATTTTCTTATTCCTTCCTTGGAATGAATAAAGTTCGGTGGTCACTCTGTTCGAACGTTTTTTCCGCGTCCATCACGAGGATCGTATTTTTCGAGGTACGACAAGAAGGAAAAGGGACAAAGAAAGTGCTCGCAGAGGATTGGGGTCCTCGTGCCTACGTATCCTCATAGTGTAATGAGGAATTCAGAGCTCTGTAGTTCGTGGAACCAGGGAAGAAAGGAAGAAGGTGGCTCACAAATATTTTGCAATCTTGTGCCTACGTGTCCTCATAGTGCAATGACGAATTCAGAACCTACGTAGTTCAGAGAATTAAGGAAGAAAAAAGAGGACGGTGTCAAAACCAAGAGAAGGGATAAGAGATAGGAGTAAGGAAGTGGTGTCAAAACTAATAGAGATAAGCAAGGAAGTAAGAACAAAGGTATTTTAACTGAGACTCGTTGATTAACCCAAGGGCAGGAGACATTGGTCTTTACTGGGGAAAAAAAGATTGGTCTTTTAACTGACAGACAATGGTTAAACAAGAAAAAGGTATTGAACCAAGAGAAGGTGTTAACTCAAAAGGTACTTGGTATGTTAACTGAAGGGAAGTGGTTAACCGAAGGAAAAAAGGAAGTTGATCTTTTAAGTGACAGACATTAGTTAACCAACAAAATGGGACAATGACTCCACCGGGGAGAGGAAAATTGGTCTTTTAACTAACAAGCAGTTATTAATCAAGGAAATGGGTGTTTGAACCAATAGAGGTGTTTGACCCACTGGGGATTTGATATTTTAACTGATAAACAGTGGTTAACCTAAGAGAAAGGAAGGAACTGGTCTTTTAACTGACAGTCAGTGGTTAACCAAGAAGGCGGAAACTTTGCTGAGGAAGAAGAAAAATGGCCTTTTAACTGACAAGCAATGATTAACCAAGAAAACAAGGTGTATTAACCAAAAGGTGATTAACCCAACAGAGACTCGGTATGTTAACTGACAGGCAGTGGTTAACCGAAGAAAAAGGCAGTTGGTCTTTTAATTGACAAGCAGTGGTTAACCAACGAAGGGGATATCGAATCAAGAGAAGGTTGCTAACCCAAGAAGGAAAGAGACTTGGTATTTTAACTGACGAACAATGGTTAACCGAATAAAAGGAAGTTGGAACCAAGAGAAGGTTGCTTACTCTGCTGGAAATTTGGTATTTTAACTGATAAACAATGGTTAACCGAAGGAACAAAGGAAATGGGTCTTTTACCTGACAATCAATGGTTAACCAACGAATGGGTGTTTGAACCAAGAATCGGTTGCTAACCCAAAAGGGAGAGAAAAGACTGGGGCAGGAATGAGTGATTACCAAGGATCGACTCAAGAGAAACCGTAGTCTAGGGATAAAGGTGACTATTCTAAGCTCAGGGTCATTCGTCCCCTACCAAGACTAGTCAGAATGAGGGTAAGAACTCTCCATTCTCATTCCTTCTCTAGCACCCAAAGTGTAGTGCGGAATTGAGATTGACCACAACTTGTTCAGTGCTCCGGCTTATTGTTCAGACGTCCGGATTGAAATAGGATCAAGAAAGAAGGGCTCTAGGGAGATCCTAAAGAAGAGAGCGGGGCAATTATTCCATCAAAACAAGGTTTTGATCAATTAATCAAAGGGGAGAAATGCCAATAATCTTTTAAGCGAGTTAAAAGATTATCAAAGCAAGTGCGGGAAATGATGTTGAACCAGATTAAATTTGCTCAAGGAATAACAAATCTAATGCATCAATTGAAGTACAAAGCATTAACAAGAACAAGCTATCATGCATTTCTAAGTATTTCCATGTTAACACATAAGCAAAAATGTGCAAAAAGTGCTTCAAACATGTAGCAAAATTGCAAAATAATCAAGGAAAATCATGCAATTAATTAAGCAAAAAATTATTGCAAGTAGGTACTGACCTAAAACAATGGCATTCGCATCAATAGAGGCAAGCATGGGAAAGTATACAAGAAAAGTACACAAAACAGTCCCAAAACAACAAGAATTTGGCAAAAAATGTCAGGTGTAATCGGTTACCAGAAATGGTGTAACCGGTTACATCATGCATAAAGTGAATTCTCAGGGCGCAGACAAGGGGTGTAACCGGTTACACCAAAAGCGGTAACCGGTTACACCTGCAAAAACACCAAAAACAGAATTTCGAAAAGCATTTTTCAGAATCACTTATCACATGTGATCATAGTGTAACATAGCATGGAAGTATATACAAAATTCACGTTAATTCAGAGCAATCAAGAACTAATAGAATCAAGCATGCAAATAAATTATTAATGTAGCGAAGAATTAAGCACTACATTGCAAAAACGCGAAATCGATCGAAATCGATAAATTAAGTGAAACTCACCAATCTACAAGGCTGAGATTTGCCTTGGTAATTATTGTGATCAAAATGTGATGAAGAGAAGCTTAGAAAACCAGAAAATCCAGAGATCTTAGCAATCCGTAGCGAGAAAACCGAAAATAATGCGATAATTGCTTTGGATCCGAACTTGCACCAAAACTCCTTCAATAATCAACTTCCAAGGCTCGAAATGAAAGGAATGTTGTTGTTGCTGCATAGTTCAGTGACGAAATGGAGATGAATGGAGGTATAGCTCAAAGAATTGCAAGCTTGAATGCAAAGCTTGCTAAGCTTTAATGGTGAATGAGCTATTGTGAGGTTTAGGGAAGAAGACGATGATGATTGAGAGAGAATGCTGCAGAAAATTCAGAGAATGGAGAGTGAAAATTCAGAGCAAAATGAGAGAATGAAGATTATGGCCAAGGCCCCTTGCATTAATGTGAGGGATTTTCTTATATAGACCATAGACTTGAAGTGAGTGGAGGTTTGAAACTTGGTATGAAGGTAGTTAAATGAGGCTTGACATTTCGTTTGGAGTTAGTTAGACCCAACTCACTGAGTTAGAGTCTAACTCGGTTAGCTATTAGGTGACTCGGTTAGGGAATCCCAATGCAACTTAATGATCAATTAGTCCAAAATGAGTGAAAATGAGGTTGTATGATGAGCCTTATTGATAGTGAGGTAGTTGAACAAATGTAGCTGATATTTTGGTATGTCTAGAACCTTCTACAAGATGCTAGAATGAAGTTTGACAAATGAATGGGATAGAAGTTGCTGCAGTGTTGAAAAGCTACTGATATAGACAAAAAAACAACAGGTGTAACCGGTTACTCTGATTCTGGTAACCGGTTACCAGCGTCCAAACTTGCCATCTTGGGCTCTTTTCTGAGGGTGTAATCGGTTACACGGATTTGGGTAACTGGTTACCACATTAAAAAATCCTCTTTTTTGGCTTGGAATGAGGTGCTTTGGCCATGGTTCTGTGCTTCGACCATATGCTTGGATAGATAGGCATAGAAGTCCTTCTATTTTGCCTGTATTAATGCTTGGACGACTTTTCTGGGATACAATTAATCACGACTTCGAGACTCTGAGGGGATTTGGATATACCTGCAATAAATTCCAAAATAAAAATGTCGATGCGTATGTTGGGTATGCAAGTGCACATGTGTATGCAAAAGGCAAAAATGTCAGACTGGGAGAGGTCAAATTTTGGGGTACGAAAACTGCCTCTATTTAATCCTCTTAGACCTGAATGTACAAATTGTGACAACTTTTTGAGTATTCGAGGTGGTAGAGGATTAAATACAAGAGTAGCTCGAAATTTTGGCCGTTGATGGTGAAAGTGTATTGAAAGTGAGTGTGTATTGAGAATTTAATTATGTGGGGATATGGCTAAGATGCTTTTGTGTGAGGTCATCTGGTGGGGATTGGCTGAAGGTTCTGCTGGGAAGTGCATTGGTGACTGGAAGATATACATGACGAATGCAACGTATGCTTAAGCTTGTATGATGCATGAGATTATGTTATGCAATAGTGCATGCTATGGTACAGTGTTGCGTGTGTGCAGGGACGTATCAAAAAATAGACTTCGACTCGACACCCTTGGCTGAGGAGAAAGTAACACAGATGATCTTCGAACTACCACCGCTGTTGGGGAGAAAGGAACACGGATGATCCTCAAACTACCACCACTGCTGGGGATGTCGGTCCAGACTTGCCTGGGGACTTGTGAGAATATGATTCCGCTGGAGAATGGTAAACTCATGGCCTTACTGGGGGGAAGGAGAAGACAAACAACATGTCGAATAGCCATAGCGATGCTTGACGCGTATCAAGCTTTGGAATGGGGGTTACCCATAACCCCTTTAGTGATTTCCAGTAAATCATGTATGCATAATGCTTTTATGTTGATTTGGCCTTTTGTTATTCTCGACATTTTATAGTATTATGTGATCACAAATAATTGTTTATTTTATAAACAAAATATTGAAAGAGATAACTGAGAAATCAATTGATGAATTTTATTGAACATGAAAAGTTTGTACATAAGGTGTGTACAAGGATGCAAAAATCCTTGATGAGGAAATTTGCAAAAATTGAAAACTAAAAGTAAATGGCAATGGGAAATTTGTGTTTTGCATTGATTACAACATTGGCTACCATCCCTTGTAAGATCTGAGTTCTAACACCTTGCTTCTGTTGACGATGATTAGACCGCTCCTTTACCGTCTGAGGTCTAACTGTGATGAAGATAGGCTCAAGTGTCTGCAGTCAAATTCCTTTATCCTTAATTTTTGCCTAGACATTTTTCTTCTTTTATTCTTCCACCGAGATACCCTTTTTTCCTAAGTCGCCCTTTCAGGTTTTCAACTTAGCGAGCCTATGTATATATATATTTTTGTTTCATCCCTAACTTTTGCATTTGCATTTCTTTTTTTTGTCTATCGAGATACTCTTTTTTTCCTAGATTGTGCTTGCGGATGTCAACCTAGTGGGCTCTTAATTCATCATCATTTTTTCCAGGCATAATATTTTTGACTGCTTCGGAGTTCACGGGTAGTGGCAACTCCTCCCCATCCATGGTGGTGAGGATCAAGGCTCCGCCTGAGAAGGCCTTCTTGACGACAAAGGGTTCATTGTAGCTGCGAATCCACTTGCCTTGTGGATCCGAGTGTATAGAAGAGTACTTCTTGAGCACGAGTTCACCTTCTTGGAACGCTCGAGGGAGGAGTTTCTTGTCAAAAACTCTTTTGAGGCGTCTCTGGTACAACTGACTGTGGCAGACGGCTGTCAGGCGCTTCTCTTTGATGAGATTCAGCTGATCATGTCTGGATTAGACCCATTCAGCTTCTTCGAGATCAACTTCCATGATGACTCTGAGTGAAGGGATTTCGACTTCAATCGGTAGGCCTGCCTCCATACCATACATAAGCGAGTACGAAGTTGCCCTAGAAGAAGTGCAAACTGAAGTTCTGTAGCCATGCAATGTGAAGGGAAGCATCTGATGCCAATCTTTGTAAGTTCTGACCATTTTCTGGACAATTCTTTTGATGTTTTTGTTCGCTGCTTCGACGACGCCATTCATCTTGGGCCGATATGGTGAAGAATTATGGTGCTCGATCTTGAATTCTTGACACAACTCCTTCTTCATTTTATTGTTCAGGTTACTGGCATTGCTAGTGATAATGCTGCTAGGAATACCATAGCAACAAATTATCTCTTTCTTGATAAACCTCGCAACCACTTGTCGTGTAATATTTGCATATGAAGCAGCTTCGACCCACTTGGTGAAGTAATCGATAGCAACCAGAATGAAGCGATGACCGTCAGAAGCTTTTGACTCGACCATTCCAATCATATCAATACCCCACATGGAGGAAGGCCAAGGAGAGCTCAAAACATTCAATGGTTTTGATGGCACATGGATCTTGTCACCATAGATTTGGCATTTGTGACATCTTTTGGCAAGGTTGTAATAATCAACCTCTATTGTTGTCCAATAATAACCAGCTTGAAGAATCTTCTTAGCCATGGTGGGTCATTTGGCATGTACACCTTCACAACCCTCGTGTATGGACCTTATGATCATCTTCGCTTCGTGTCCATCCACGCATCTGAGCAACACAGAATCATAATTCCTTTTATACAACATATCCCCATTCAAGAAGAATTTGGCACAAAGCCGTCTGAGAGTCTTCTTATCAATGTTGGTTATACCCTCGGGATATTCTTGCTTTTCTAAGTACATTTTGATGTCATTGAAGCAAGGCTTGTCATTAAACTCGTCCTCAATTGCTAGAGAATGTACTGGTTCATTCAAATGATCAATGCGGATAGCAGTTGCTTCGTTCTTTCACTTGACTTTGAACACAGATGCCAGGGTGGCATAGCGTTAGCTAGTTGATTCTCTTCCCTAAGAATATGATGAAAAGTGATTTCATCAAAATAGGGAATCAATTTTGCAATGTGTCTTTGATATGGAACCAGCTTGGTATCCCGAGTCTCAAAATTCCCTCTGACTTGGCCAATTACAAGAGCAGAGTCTCCGTAGACCTCAAGAATCTTAATTCTCATGTCAATGGTCGTTTCAATCCCATAGATACATGCCTCGTATTCTGACATATTGTTAGGGCATTCAAAGCATAATCTGGCGGTGAAGGAAAACCTGTTGGAGAGATGAGGATAACACTAATTCCACGACCTTGAGCATTGGAGGCATCGTCGATCACGAGCGTCCATCGCGCCCCTAGTTCTAGTCCTATGTCGGGGTCCAGAGTTTCATAATCTCTGATAAACAGAATGTTCTCATCTGGAAAGTCAAATTTCATTGGTTGATAACCCTCCACAGGTTGGTGAGCAAGGTAGTCAGATAAAACACTCCCTTTTATAGCTTTATTGGTAACATGTTGGATGTCGTACTCAGTTAGCAACATTTACCACCGATCAATTCTTCTAGTGACATCAGGCTTTTCAAATATGTACTTTATCGGATCCATTTTGGATATCAATAAAGTGGTATGGCAAATCATATATTGTTTTAGGCGTCGAGCGGCCCAAGCCAGAGCACAACAAGTTTTCTCCAAGAGTGAGTATCCGGTCTCACAATCGGTGAACTTCTTGCTCAAGTAGTAGACTGCGTGTTCTTTTCTGCATGTGTTGTCGTGTTGACCCAATACACAACCCATAGATTCATCAAGCACAATGAGATACATGATCAAAGGTCTATTAGGAACCGGTGGTACTAAGATCAGTGGTTCTTGCAAGTACTTTTTTATTTTGTCAAATGCTTCTTGACAATCATTGTTCCACATGAACGATTGATTTTTTCTTGTTAATTTTAATATTGGTTCACAGGTAGCCGTCAAATGAGAAATGAATCTGGAGATGTAATTAGGTCGGCCCAGAAAGCCTCTGACTTCTTTTTCAGTTTTGGGAGGTGGCATGTCATGAATTGCTCAAACTTTGTCGGGATCAACTTCAATGCCTTTCTGACTCACAATAAAGCCCAACAGTTTACCAGATCAGACTCCAAAGGTGCATTTAGCAGGATTTAACCACAGCCTAAACTTTCAGAGTCTAGCAAACAGCTTCCTCAGATGGCCCAAGTGATCGTCTTCAGTCTTGTACTTGGCAATCATATCGTCCACATAAACCTCAATCTCTTTATGTATCATATCATGAAAGAGGGTTACCATGGCGCGTTGGTAGGTTGCTCCAGTATTTTTTAAACCGAATGGCATGACTTTGTAGCAGTATGTACCCCAAGGCATGATAAAGATGGTTTTCTCCATATCATCTGGAGACATCTTTATCTGATTGTACCTTGAGAAACCGTCAATGAATGAAAAGATTGAGAACTGTGTAGTGTTGTCCACCAAGACATCAATATGAGGAAGAGGGAAATCATCCTTTGGGCTTGCCTTATTGAGATCTCGATAATCCACACACATTCTGACCTTCCCATATTTCTTAGGAACCGGGACGATGTTAGCAACCCATTGTGGATACTCAGATGTGGCTAGGAACCTAACATCAAACTGTTTCTTTACCTCTTCTCTGATCTTAAGTGCCATATCAGGTCTGGTCCTTCTGAGCTTCTACTTAACATGAGGACATTCGGGCTTGAGTGGTAAGTGACGTTCAATTTTGTTGGTGTCTAAACCAGGCATATCTTGATAAGGCATTGCAAAGATATCAACATAATCTTGTAATAACTTTACCAACTCGGTGTGTACATGCTTGGCAAGAGATGACCCAACCTTGACTTCTTTTCAGACTTCATCAATGCCCAGATTGACTACTTCCAATGGTTTTTTATATGGATGAATCTCTTTCTGCTCGTGCTCAAGGAACCTTGCTAGTTCATCCAGTAATTCACAATCTTCCTCACTGTATTCTTCGGCTTAGTTAATTGGAACCCCAAAGTTACAATGGATGTTTGCCATATTGTTATCAATGCATTTATTTTCTCTGCATGTTTATGAATTTTTCTTAGAATGAGCTCGTTTAAAGGTAAAAATAAAAGAAACTTTTGCCATTTGTTATTTGTGAAAAAGTAAAATAAAGAAAGGAAAAGAGCGTGATTTGAATGCAAAAAAAAATTCATTTGTTGATCACATAATATTTCTAAAACGGGAGGCCCTTACTAGCTACCCTCTCATCTCAGGCAAGGACGAGGGATCAGGAAAGAAAAATGTATTACATGTTCACATGAAAGACCATGGGAACCATGGTAGTCGTCCAATTGGTGAGCTTGAAACCGGGAGGACATTTACGTACAAATCTTGCATCCTGACTGCTACTTCCAGCATTATCAATGACAACCATAATGTCACCTTTCAGGAAACCAGCACTGTTAAACTTGATCAGATTAAACTTCTTTTGACCACATGAGTTGGCTTGGTGAGCAGGACAATAACCAAGTCCGAAACAATCATGCTTCTCCACAACATCTACCACATGTCCCCAGCCCGGAAGTGCACCCTTCTCAAGAGCTTCTCTTGCACTCTTAGCAGATGATAGAATCACTTCTGGTGATTTACTTTGATTGATAGAAGTAGAGCTAACGCCTTCGAATTCGAGACATTGCAATGACACCTCAGTTATGCCTTCATCAGTCTCGGCATATTGAAAGAAAGATAACTCGCTTAGCAACAAATCCTCTTCACCGCAGACAATAACCAATTGATATTCATACATGAATTTGAGCTTTTGATGCAACATGGAGGTAATTGCCCCATCATTGTGGATCCATGGTCTATCCAACAAGCAACTATAAGCAGGGTTGACGTTCATCACTTGGAAAGTGATGGTGAACAAGTGCGGTCCGATCTTGATTGGCAAATCTACCTCGCTGATAACTTGTCTTCTAGAACCGTTAAAGGTCCTGACGATCAAAGTGTTAGCCCTCATATCACTCCCTTCTACTAGTAGTTGACTCAACATGTTTTTAGGCATCACGTTAAGGGAAGAACCAGTATCCACGAGGGAACGAGATAGCAAGGCATCTACGTATGTTACTGATATGTGTAAGGCTTTGTTGTGTGCGGTTCCTTTAGGAGGAAGCTCGGCTTCGTTGAAACCCAGATATCTACTTGCAGTTATGTTGGCAACCACGTCATCAAACTGGTCAACAGAGATGTCATGCATTACATGGGTGGCATTCAATACTTTCAATAAAGCTAATCGGTGAGCGGGATAAACTCATAAGAAGAGACAAGATCGAAATCTTCGAGGGTGTCTGCCCCAGTTGATCCACGACCTTGAAATCGCTCTTCTTAATCAGCTTAAGAAACTCTTATTTTCATCAGTAGTCACTTCTTTGTCTTTAGCAATGTCCGCAGATGAAGTAATCGGTACCAATGGAATATATTTGGATGTGGATACCCCTTGTTGCACAACAGGGGTTGTTGAAATATCTTTCTCCTTGGGAGAGACGAAAATTGGCACTTGCACCGGCTTTGAAGTGACCTTTGGAGCAAACACTCTTCCGTTATGAGTCATGCCTCTGCCAGCAGTTATATTCACAATCTCAGACTCGGAAAATTGTATCTCTCAGCCCCTAGAGTACACAGCAGAATCATATCTCCTAGGCACCACCTTAGAGCTTTGATAAGGGAACAACTTAGGCACACAAACGGTAATAGGATGAAACTTATTCTTCCGAGCTTCCATAGGAACTCTTCTATAGATGATCGTGAATGGTTCAATGGTAGCCACTTTCTCAATGACTCTAGATCTAGCAAACTGGACCACACCTCTATTCATCATAATCTGAACACAACCTTTCAATTCTCGACATTGATTAGGATTGGCTTCACAGATATTGCACTCCTCATGAAGACCCTTCAAGATCCCACGCTCATTCAATTTCTTTATCACAACTGTCATTGGATTTTTCACCACATCGACATCTCTGATCAGTTCAGGCCCTTTGTCTTTAGCCATGTTAACCCCCGGCCCACCATGAGTAAGCAAAGGATTAATCTGCACATTGGGACGTTCCTCAACGAATTTTAGAATCTTTTGGTCAATTAGCTCTTGTACTTTGGTCTTGAAAATAATACAATCCTCAGTAGCATGGCCTATGTACCCAGCATGGTAAACACATGATGCATTAGGATTATGTTTCGGGCCATGCGGGAGAGGTGCAGGTGGAATCTCCTTTGGTACAATTGCTCCCCGGTGGACAAGATAAGGAAATAATTCTGTGTACGACACGAGGATTTTATCAAAATTCGGACGCCTCTGGTTGTTCTGATTGTTGTTATTCCTTTGTCTGTCCTGGATTTGTTGATTTCGGTTATTTTGCTGAGATTGCTTATGTTGCGGCTGAGCCTGTTGATTCGGAGGAGTCTGAGCCTGTTGTTGTGGTTAATACTGATATGGTGGTTATTGATATTGAGCAGCAGCAACATAAGGATATGGATAATATGGCATGGGAGCCATACGAACCTGATACTAAGGAGGGGATTTTACCATCACAACATTCGCCCCACCTTCTTTCTTCTTTGCATAGATGCTCAGTGGTTTCTTGTTGGTTGGTTGTTGAGTAGAGGTACCTAAAATCTTACCAATCTTCAACCCATTTTTGATCCTTTCTCCAATAGTCACAATATCGGCAAAGTTTGAAGATGAACTCCCTACCATTTTCTCATAATACAACCCTTGTAATGTCCCCATGAAGATATCAACCAAATATGTATTAGAAAGAGTGGGTCGCACACGAGAATCCATTTTGTGCCACCTCTGCGCGTATTCTTTGAAGGTTTCATGTATCCATTGAGACTAATTCTACAGTTGTAGCCTTGTAGGAGCCATATCTAGATTGTACTTATAATGTTTCAAGAAAGACTCTAACAAGTCTCTCCATGAACGAATCTTGTTGCTTCGAGTCCCATATACCAGTCCAAAGAAGTTCCAGATAAACTATCTTGGAAACAGTGGACAAGCAACTCATCATTGTCAATATAAGACACCATTGGGACAACGTGGCTTTGGGACAGCGCAACCCTTTATATTTTGGCAACTGAGGAATTTTGAACTTTTGTGGTAGCACAACATTGGGAACCAGACACAAGTCTTTAGCATCCATGCCAAAGGCGGAGAAGCCTTCAATAGCTCTGATTCTCTCATCCAAAAGTTTGTAATCTGCCGGCTTATTTTGATCAGCAGGTCTAACAAAAATTTGCGGATTCGGAAGCTGAGATGCAGTTTGAGTAGGAACTTGTGGAGAAGCAAACTGAGACGGATACACCAACCTATAATTGATCATTTGACCAGAAATTTGACCAAACTAAACACCATATAGATAACCAGGAGGAGGTACCACAGCAGCGCAGAATGCCCCAGAGTAAGGCATTCCAGAGTAGATATTCTACACAACAACTTGAGTAGGTTGAGGTGGAATTGGAACACGAATAGGAGGACCTCTGTACACTAGCTCATTATTATTAGGAGTTTCAACCTCAGTTGGCACATAAATCTGGCGAGCTTGCACTTGAGGAGTCTCGTGATCATCACTATTAACCACAGGAGGATGAAGTTGAGTAGGCATGCCCCATGGGAAGGCAACAAAGTTCCCATTGGCCACATGCATCACAAACGGTTGATAAGGCACAAAAGCACCCCCACTGGCAATCTGAGGAGTAAAGTTTAGAGGCATTCCCCACGGATTGGCAGCAGGAAGCCTACTTGGACCAGGTTGAGAGCTTGGTGGACTGACAGCAGGTTGAATCGTAGTCTCGACTGGCGCTTCAACAACAGCAAGAGCATAATTAGCAACAGTAGTGACAGCAGTTTAATCAGTAGTGGTTGCAACAACAGTAGCATCAGCGGCATCCTTCTGAGCACGAAGGAACTCTATGATAGTATCCATGTTAGTCTAAAATAGATTCATCCTTCCCTAAAACTGAGTCAAGGTTTCCTTGTAAGAAGCATTCTCTAGTTCATAGTCATCCATGATCTTTGACTTGCTTGATCGGGTGAAATAACGATGTCGAGTCGTCGTCTTTCCTACAATTTGGAGATGAACGGTGTAAGCATTTTGTTTTTCTGTATGATGGGCGTGCATATGTGTGCATGAATGAATGTAATGCATGCAAAAATAAAGTTTTAATTTCCAAGAATTCTCGAGCTTTTATCTTTGTTAATAGTAATCATAAAGGTTACAAGTAAAGGCAAAAAGATAAAATTGGCTAGAAAAATTCTCATTTCATTCAATAAGGGAAAAGTACAAGTCAATACAACTCAAAGTTCTGCCTTTTGGGCTACAACAAGATCAACCTTGATCCTTTCAAAAACCACCCTACAAACAGATAAGAAATGAAAAACGGCCCATGGAGTCTTTGTGCGAAAGCACATCAGCATACGCATCTTCCAACAATCCTGGCAGGTCTTCATGTGTGTGCTCAGTGAATCTGGATAGGCAAGAGTGCCTCTTGCTCCAATACTTCGCATCCTTCATGAGATTGCTCAGCAAATAATGATTAGGTCCTTGGAGGAGATCTTGTAGAAATTCTTCTTTCTGATCCAAAAGGACTTGTAGATGATGGCTTTGTCTTTCCCACTGAGTACTCTCTAGGTTGAGTTGAGTGACTTCCTCTCGGTTATGATGTGCATGGCCTTGTAGTTTCAAGATCTCACTGAAAGCTTTGTCAAGCTCGGCTTAACGTTGAGAGAGGTCTTTCACCAACTGGGTAGCACAGTGTTTTTCACTCTACAACTTTGTCTTATATTCTGATAGCTTTCCTCAGAGTTCCCCAAGTTGCTTTTTGTAGCTCAGTTCGTCTTTGTAGGCTTGATAGTGAGTGTCAGCGAGTTTCCTTTTCTTCGAGGAGAGTCCATCATAAGTACCCTTTAGAGCATCACCTACTTTCCTCCGCTTGCTTTTCTCGATTTCCACCTCCTTGAGCATGCACTCCCTCTCCCGATGGAGATCAATCTGTAAGCTTTTCTTCTAAGATGTGACCCTATCGAGGTTAAATTGAAGATCAATGTTCTCCTTCTTCAACATCGCAATAATATGCTTAAGATGGTTAACTTTATATGGAGGAACAATGGCAAGCTCGGGAGGTTTAACATTCATGGAAGGCTCACGTGGAATTGACAACAAGATCTCCTTGACCCTTTCTCTGACCTATTGCGTGTAAGCTTCTTTTGCTATGCGGTTCTTTTTACCTAGCTCAGCTATTACTTCATGGTGAATTTGTGTCCAGGCAGTACTAAACCTCTTCAATAATCCCAGGTCATCAACCCCTTCATGAAAGATGAACTTTTCCATTTTCTCAAGATCTGGCTTGTCAAGCATAGGCTACCCCAATTGGCGGAATGGTAGTCTCGGATTGTAGTTAATCCCTCCCTTTGTACCTATTAGTGGCACATTGGGGAATTTACCACAATGAATAATTATTTTGGTGTTTTCGTAGACTCGGGAATACCAGGATATATCATCGGCATTCAGAGACTTGGTCCTTTGAGCATAGCATATGAGCATAGAAAATGATAGTTCCTTTCTTCTTTTCATTCCTCGAATGAATAGAATAATATGTGTCAGCAAGGAGTGTGGGAACATGATTCTCTGTCAAGAAGATATAGATAGCAGCTTGATCCATAAAATCTTCCATATTCGAAAACAACACGATCACATACATAAGTAGAGCAAGCACAACATTGAAGGCACTCTAGCTTCCAGCGTCATAAAAAGAAATGGCTTTGTCTACCAGAAACTTCAGAGTAAACCCTCGAGCACCACCCTTAGTTTTGAGGTTAGCGTCCACATCCTTCTTATCAATATAGAGAGCTTCAACAATAAGGTGATGTTTCGAAAATCCATTGCTGTAGATGAAGGGAACTTGGTTCTTGATCTCAATCCCCAAGATATGAGAGTACTCCTCAAGCGTTGGCGCTAACTGATAATCTTGGAATGTAAATTATAATAGCCGTGGGCCATAGAACTGCACAAGCATGTTAATCGCCGTGACATTGACTTCAATGTTGAGGATGGTCAGAAGATTGCCATAATCATCCTTGAAAACATCTACGTTACCCTCAGTTAGACGGGATGCTAAACCTCTCAAACTCTTCATCTTAGGTTCCAAAACCTTATAGCTATAGATACCTCTGCAACCAGTACTCATCTTCTCTTGATTACGTCAACAAAGATTAAGCTCTCGAATACCCTAGAAATGCACATGCAAAAAATTATTGATATGATGAAATGATATGCAACACATGAACCAAGAAGCCAACACAATCTAAATAATCTGCATATATAACTTTGTGTAGATGTAAAGGTATGTCGTGTACGAGAACAAATGGCATGAAGAGTCTTGGTTTCCTGTAGAAAAACCCAATATCCCCTCACAAGTGTGTTCTAGTCTTCCAAAGGTGGTCCCTAGAAGGTCTCCCAGAGTCATGGAATCAAGTGAAAATACCATACCATAGCGAATTCTCGCAGGACAAAAGTATTCTCAAGTGAAACTAGTCTGGGTGTGGCTCTCGTGACAACCCAACGCGCGAAACGCAGGCGACACGACTATCCATGATTCTATCCTGTGTGTATACTCAAGCTCGGGTATAGAGCTTCTCTCAAGTAACATCAGCCCATCCCATCAATAGCAAAAAATATAGCAGATATCTAGAGTATACAGAATATGAATATTTAAAGCAATAAAAATGCAATAAATAACATAAAGATAAAGCAAATAAAGTGCAAAGATAAACACCCAAACAAACAAAGAAACAAACAAAACTAGGCGAGACTCCTACTTGCAAGAGCAAGGATTCTCCAGCAGAGTCGCCAACTGAAGCTAGCGGGAATATACCCAAGCGCGTCGCACGCTTGATTTACAACAGAGTCGCCACTAAACTTTATTTATTCTAAAAGGAAAGGGAAAAAAATCGATAAAACCCAAGGGGAAGAGAAACGGGTAAGGGATTCGGTTATGCAAGGGGAAGGTATTAGCACCCCATGCATCTTTCGTACTCGACGGGAACCATTCTGAATGCTCTAGGCTCAGATGAGTGTTCTATCTAAAGGCTACTAGCTAAAGAGTTAAGGAAAAGGGACAAAGAAAGTGCTCACAGAGGATTGGGGCCCTCGTGCCTACGTATCCTCATAGTGCAATGAGGAATTCAAAGCTTTGTAGTTCGTGGAACCAGGGAAGAAAGGAAGAAGGTGGCTCGTCAAGTTTCACAATCTTGTGCCTATGTATCCGCATAGTGCAATGAGAAATTCAAAGCCTACGTAGTTCAGAGAACTAAGAAAGAAAAAAGAGGACGATGTTAAAACCAAGAGAAGGAATAAGGGGTATGAGTAAGGAAGTAGTGTCAAAACCAAGAGAGAGAAGCAAGGAAGTAAGAGCAAGGATATTTAAACCGAGACTCGGTGATTAACCCAAGAGCAAGAGACGTTGGTCTTTACTAGAGAAAAGAATATTGGTCTTTTAACTGATGGGCAGTGGTTAACTAAGAAAAGAGTATTGAACCAAGAGAAAGTGATAACCTAAAAGGGACTCGGTATGTTAACTGACGAGCAGTGGTTAACCGAAGGAAAAGAGGAAGTTGATATTTTAACTAACAGACAGTGGTTAACCAACGAAATGGGACAATGACTCCACCGGGTAGAGGAACATTGGTCTTTTAACTGACAGACAATGATTAACCTAGGAAATGGGTGTTTGAACCAAGAAAGGTGTTTGACCCATGAGGGATTCGGTAATTTAACTGATAAATAGTGGTTAACCAAAGAGAAAGGAAGGAATTGGTATTTTAATTGGAAGGAATAGGTTAACCAAGAAGGCGACAACTTCGCTGAGGAAGAAGAAAATTGGTCTTTTAACTGACAGGAAGTGGTTAACCAAGAAAACTAGGTGTTTTAACCAAAAGGTGATTAACCCAACAGAGACTCGGTATGTTAACTAACAGATAGTGGTTAACCAAAGAAAAAGGTAGTTGGTCTTTTAACTAACAGACAGTGGTTAACCAACAAAGGGGATATCGAACCAAGAGAAGGTTGCTAACCCAAGAAGGAAAGAAACTCGATATTTTAACTGACGGTCAATGGTTATCCGAAAAAAAGGAAGTTGGAACCAAGAGAAGGTTGCTTGCTCTGCTGGGGATTCGGTATTTTAACTAATAAACAGTGGTTAACCGAAGGAAAAGAGGAAATTATTCTTTTAACTAACATGCATTGGTTAACCAACGAAAGGGTGTTTGAACCAAGAAACGGTTGCTAACCCAAAAGGGAGAGAAAAGACTGGGGCAGGAATGAGTGATTACCAATGATCGACTCAAGAGACACCATAGTCTGGGGATAGAGGTGGCTATTCTAAGCTCATGGTCATTCGTCCCTATTGGCTCTCAATTTCGACACCTGGTTTGATTCATGTAACAAATGAAGAAAAGGAAATAATTTGCCAAGTTATGATGCATTTCGACTAGGCAAGTTCAATGATGGATGCTCAGTCAAAGTCATTCCTTTCGAAAGGAAGGATGACCAGGAGGACTTTGGAAAATTTTCTAAGTATTGAACTGGTGTTTCGACGAAGCGTTATGGATGGTGTTTTCGACTTGAGTTTTGAATTTGAATCAAGGAGGGGATATTTTCCTTATCCAATTTTTAAACAAAGACACGTGGAGTATGCTAAAGAATCGAAGACATGTCGAGCGCCACTTGTATTAATTTAAGAGAAAGGTCGTTAAAAGCAGTTATTTAGATTCATTATAAATAGGCAGTCTTAGGGATAGGATTGTGTGTGTTCAAAGTTGTACAAAATCTCTAAATTACTCAAAGTACCCGTGTGCAGAGAAAAGTGTGTGTTGAGAAAATGTATGTTTGATGTAAACACCATACTTTTACATTTTAATTCAAGTTTATCTTCTTTATTGCTCAAGTTATTTTTAACACATTTACTTGCTTTTTGATTAAGTTCTGCAATTTACTTTCTTTGAAATTCTCAAAAGTTGTTAACCTTTAAATTATAAATTTTGTCGAAGTATTCGTCATTTTTCCAAACTTTATTTAAATTACTAGCACATGTCCTAGGATTTAGTATGGTCGATCCTGCAAGTAACCCAATCCCTTATTGATTTGGAAGACCAGCGATTGTTTACTAATTTTCACAGTAAATAAATTGTCACGCCCAGTGGGACAATTTTAATTGATTTTCTTTACAAAAATTTCGTTTTGGTCATTGTTTTCTTTGAAAACTTCTTTATATGTTATTGAGAAGTCGCAAAGTAGCCACCACTAACGAAGATAGACCAAGGAGAAGATATACGAGGAGAATGGCAAATTCAAATCAGCCAAATGTTTCGTTTCCTCAAAGTAACATCGGAGAACCGCCCTAAGTATCTTCGACCGGGGGAACCACGGTTCCAGCGATTGTGTCAGAACCAATGCCATCCACGGCAATTTCGATGCCTATGCAGTCGATCATCCATAGTGAGCCCATTCTAACTTATATTGGGCCAATGGGTCCTCCAGTAACCCCTCCACCAGTAGGGAATGCTTCGAGTAGGCCCTTCATGCCTCCAGGTTTCTCTATGCCCTTAGGCGGTCGAGAGCAACCCTATGGAATGCCAACATCTATGATGGAGAACTTGCATAACGCCGTCTCAACATTCTCAGAACCAGTAATGAATGTTACTTCGCCATTACAAGGATCAGGATCTGGGATAAACATGGGTCGAAGTAGCCAACCTTTAGGAACAGGTTATTCCACCTAAATACCAAACTTGACTAATAATTCTACAGCAGTTATTAGGAAACAAATGGATGAGAGTAATCACGAAATGGTCCAAATGTTGGCCCAAACAATGGGGACGATTTTTAATCCCTTAATCCAAAGTACTACTCAATCCAACCAACAAATGATAACGCATATGACACGCCTTGTGTATTTTTTTGGAGTACCACAACCTTCTCGACATCCACAGAGAGAATACATATTAGAGAATCAGGGAGTAGCCCTCGAAAAAGATCCTACCATTAATCAAATCCAGCAAAACCAAGGAAACCCGCCACATGCAAATCTAGTCAATCCAGGAGTAGCGGTCGAACAACCTAGGGTCGAACCCCCCCAGAGCCCAACCTCAAATCCCAATTGAGGAGAGACCAAGGGTAGTAATGGTAAATAGGAATCAAAACACTGATAACATTATCCAACAGATTCAACATGATGATATGGCCGCAGATAATAACCTAGCAACCATGGTCGAAAGAATAATGACGCAAAATGGGGTAAACTTTGGTCTTCAATAACCAAACTATACTTCGCCATTGTCAGAGTATATTTTACAATCAGATTTACCCCTAGATGGAAAGTTCCTAAGTTCACTAAATTTTATGGGGATACCACTGAATCTACTGTCGAACATGTGGCTAGGTACTTGGTAGAGGCTGGAGAGATTTCGAATAATGAAAACCTTAGGGTAAAATATTTCCCAAGCTCTCTCACCAAAAACGCTTTTACATGGTTTACAACCTTGCCACCAAATTCGATCCATAATTGGACTCGGTTAGAAAGATTGTTCCATGAACAGTTTTATAAGGGACAAACCAAGATTAGCCTGAAGAAATTAGCTAGTATTAAAGGAAAGTTTACTGAGCTGATAGATGATTACCTGAATAAGTTTCGATTACTTAAAGCAAGATGCTTTACTCAAGTGCCTGAACATGAGTTGGTCGAAATGGCCGCTGGTGGTCTTGACTACTCAATTAGAAAGAAATTGGATACCCCGTACTTGAGAGACATGGCCCAATTGACTGACAGAGTTCGACAGGTCGAGGGATTGAAAGCTGAAAAAGTTAGGGCAAACAAAAATAGAAAAAAGAGGGTAGCTTACGTCGGAATTAGTGAAGACAACGAAGAAACATATAATGAGTCCTTAAACTTCGACAAAAACGAGGTCGACCTTGCTGAACTAAAGCAGGGACCACCTTATACCTGTAAAGTCTTGGCCTCTTCGAATGGGAAAAACCCAGTCAAACCAGAAAAGAATGATAGATTTCCTAAGAAAACTTACACATTCGATGTCACCAAATGTGACAAAATCTTCGACTTGTTAGTTAAGGATAGTTAAATGATAATATCTCCTGGTACTAAAATGACTTTTTTAGAGCAAAGGAAGAAGAGAGATTTTTGTAAGTATCACAATTTCTTAGGTCATAAAACATCTCAATGATTTCTTTTCAGGGACCTCGTTTAAAATGCCATCAAGGATGGAAGACTAAGGTTTGGAGAAAAAGTGAAGGCTCAGATGAAAATTGACACTGACCCTTTGCAAGTGCCTGATGCTCATTTCACTGAACCATCTGTTGTCAATATGATCGAAGGTACTGATGACTTCGCCCACAACATCAACATGATCGAAGTCACTGGCGACTTTATCAATAATGCTGTCATGGTTAAGATCACTGAGGATCTTGACGAGAAGGTTATGGAAGATTACATGTGTGAGGTTACTGATGGCCTCACCAAAGGAATCGTCGAAGACTGTAACAACAAAACTGCTGATGATTTCGATACTATAGGAATCACTGAGGATTCTAATTTGGTGATGGTAACAAAAGAAATCGCTGATGGTTTCGTGCGGATGGATAACTTAAACAAGGTTACTGATGGCCTTACAATGAAGTTTCAAAGTTTGGACATTACTGAGGATGTCGCTATGTGTAACACCCCATTTTAATTATTTAGATGTCCTGTATTATTTTAATTGTTGGCTTTGGTTGGGTGCGTGTTTGAGTGCGTAAAGGGTGGTATTAGTAATATGAAAATATTATTATTATTATTTTAATAATATATTTCATATTATTATTATTACTATTAGTATTATTATTGTTTTAGTTATTATAATTATTATTAAGATTATTTAGTAAATAGGACCTAATATAATTAAGTGGATATTGAGTTAATGAGATTAGTGAGGGTAATTTAGTAAATGGAGCTTAATTAAGGGAAAATTGGTAAAAATGAGAATAGTCTGAATTTTAGAGATAGAAAGAGAAAAGGCTAAGGAGAGGAAGAACAAGGGAGCTTTAGGGCAAGGAACATTCACCAATTTTCGCAGGAATTAAGCAAGAATTCGAGGTAAGGGGGAGAAACGGGTTTAATATTGGTGTTTATTTCATGATCGAGTAGTGGGGAGTCCTTAACCCCGTAGGAAATTGATGTGTAAACTGTTGAATTGTTGATTGTTGAATATGCTGGTTGTGATTTTGAGAATCGTGCATGAATTAATGTGTATTTTCATGAATTTTGGTTGTTGTTGTGGTTGTATAAACACTTGTTGCAGATCTGTCTTTTTGATTCGAATTTGGGTGAACGATTTGAGATTTTAGGCTTGTAATATCTGTGGTAAGACTAGATGCAAGTGTAAAGATGAAAATTAGACCTAAAATCAATGTAGAAACGATTCTAGGACTGATTAGAAGTAGAAAAATGTAGAAATCGTAGCAGACTGCAGAATAGGGAGGTCTCTGGTGAAATGCGTAATAGATCTGGTCATACGCGTATGGGGCTAGGTCATACGCGTATGGGAGTGAAGGAAATAGGGCCATCCGCGTAAGAGAGTAGGCAGTACGCGTAATAGAGGGTGATACGCGTATGGTATTGGAATTTGGGAAATTCAGTGGTGAAACGTTTCTGTCCGTACGCGTAAGGCACAAGGCATACGCGTATTGACATTGGGCATTGTGAGGCATACACGTATGGCATGGGGCAATACGCGTATGGCCTGCAGAGCTGCAGAATTTTACCGTTTCGTGAATTCTTTCCCGTTTTCGCGTCCGATTCGGTTTCCATTGGTTTGAGAGGTTGGGAATAGGTGCCAGGTGCTGAGAAATAAGGGATTGGTGATGAAAATAGTAATTTAATATTTCTTAATTAATTAATTAATTAATTAATTTAGTATTTGGTGTATTTTGAAGCGAATTGTGTAACGTTGATGGTTGTTGATATGTATGGTGTGATTGGGAGGATCGTGTGCATGTATTTATATTGTATACATGTTTTGTTGTGCATTTTGAGTCTTGCATAATCATGGTGGTTGGTGGGAGGGATCGTTGCTCAGGAGGAGCGCATGCGATTCATCCGTACTCCTGTATGGAGAATGGTGGGGATAGATCATTGCCAAGTAGAGGTGTATGTGATCTATCCGGGTTCGATTGAATGAACCAATGAGTCGGTACCGCATGCATGGTGTTGTGTTGCATTGCATTATTGTTTGATGCTGTTGATGATATTGGGCAGTAGGCCGTATTTGATAATTGATGATGCTTGTGTATGGCGACTCCCCGTTTATCATGTATTTATTCACCTATAATATTTAAGTGTGATTTCTCACCCCTTTGTTGTTATTGTTGTGTCTGTGCTTCTTCGGAAGTACAGATAATCCAGGTACTTAGCTAACTTGGATATTGGTGTTGCTGATCGAGTCTATAGGGGTGAAGAAGTGCTTCAAGTGTGGCAAGGCAGGTCATGTTATAGCTGATTGCAGAGCCACTATGCCTACCTGTTATAATTGTGGAGAGAAGGGTCACATCAGTACTCACTGTGGGAAGCCGAAGAAGTCTCAGGCGTCTCAAACTAGTGGGAAGGTGTTTGCCTTGGTGGGAGCCCAATCCACTGAGGAGGAGCGTTCCGTCAAAGGTACTTGCTTTATTAATGATGTTCCTTTGGTTGCTATCATTGACACGGGTGCAACACACTCGTTTATTTTTGTTGATTGTGTGAAGAGATTAGGGATTGTGCCATCTACTCTCGAGCAGAGGATGACGGTTGAAACTCCATCTATTGGTTCCGTGGTTACTTTTTTGGTGTGTCTGAAGTGTCCGCTAACCGTGTTTGGTAGAGATTTCAGAGTGGACTTGATTTGTTTGCCACTCGATAATCTTGATGTTATTTTGGGGATGAACTGGTTGGAATTCAACCGGGTTTATATCGATTGCTTCAGGAATATGTTACTGTTTCTTACTCCTGAAGAGGAAGCATTAGCAGATTCGCTATCTAGCAAAGAGTTGAGGGCGTTGTTGGAAGATGAAGCGAAGCTGTTTGCAGTATTTGCCTCGTTGTCTGTTGAAAGCAAGACTTCAGTTAATGAATTTCCTGTAGTTAATGAATTTCCTGAAGTGTTTCTAGATGATATCACAGAATTGCCTCCGACAAGGGAAGTTGAATTTGCTATTGATCTTGTACCAGGTACCAGACCTATCTCCATGGCACCGTACAGGATGTCTGCATCAGAGTTGGCAGAGTTGAAATCTCAGGTCGGGGAATTGCTCGATAAGAAGTTTATCAGACCAAGTGTGTCGCCGTGGGGAGCTCCAGTGTTGTTGAGGAAGAAGAAGGATGGTAGTATGCGTCTGTGCATTGATTACCGTCAGTTGAATAAAGTGACCATTAAGAATAAGTATCCACTTCCTAGGATTGATGACTTAATGGATCAGTTGGTAGGAGCTCGTGTGTTCAGCAAAATTGATCTGAGGTCGGGTTACCATCAGATTAGAGTAAAGGAAGGTGATATTCAGAAGGCTGCTTTCAGAACTCGCTACGGACATTACGAATATGCAGTGATGCCTTTCGGAGTGTCTAATGCGCCAGGTGTATTTATGGAATATATGAATCGTATTTTCCATTCTTATCTGGATTAGTTTATCGTGGTGTTTATTGATGATATACTGATTTATTCTAAGTCTGACGAAGAGCATGCAGGTCACTTGAGAATTGCATTGCAGGTGTTGAAAGATAATAAACTGTTTGCAAAGTTCTCGAAGTGTGAATTTTGGTTGAAGACCGTGAGTTTCTTGGGTCATGTTATTTCTGGTGATGGTATAGCGGTGGATCCCTCTAAAGTAAGTGCAGTGCTTCAGTGGGAAACTCCGAAGACCGCAACGGAGATTAGAAGCTTTTTGGGTTTGGCAGGTTACTATAGAAGATTCATCGAAGGGTTTTCTAAATTGGCATTGCCGTTGACCCAATTAACCAGAAAGAATCAAGCTTTTGTTTGGGATGCTGCCTGTGAGGAAAGTTTCGAGGAACTGAAGAAGAAGTTGACTACAGCACCAGTGTTGATTTTACCAAGTCCAAATGATTCTTTTGTAGTGTATTGTGACGCGTCTAAGATGGGATTAGGCGGTGTGTTGATGCAAGGTGGCAAAGTAGTGGCTTATGCTTTAAGGCAATTAAGGGTGCATGAAAGGAACTATCCTACTCATGATCTTGAATTAGTTGCAGTAGTATTCGTGTTAAAAATTTGGAGGCATTATTTGTATGGATCGAGATTTGAAGTGTTCAGTGACCACAAGAGTTTGAAATATTTGTTCGATCAGAAGGAATTGAATATGAGGCAGAGAAGATGGTTAGAATTCTTGAAAGACTATGACTTTAACTTGAGTTACCATCCGGGTAAAGCTAATGTTGTGGCAGATGCTCTAAGTCGGAAGACAATCCATATGTCTGCGTTAATGGTGAAGGAAATGGAATTGATTGAACAGTTCAGAGATTTGAGCATGGTTTGTGAAACTACACCGGGAAGTATCAGATTAGGTATGCTGAAAGTGAATAATAACTTTTTGGATGTGATTAAGGAAAATCAGAAGCTGGATGTGAAATTGGTAGATTTGATGCCTACAGGAGGAGATGACACTGATAGTGACTTTAAAGTGGATAATGTTGGTGTGCTGAGATTCCGGGGCAGAATTTGTGTGCCGGATAATGAGGAATTGAAAAAGGCAATATTAGAAGAGAGTCATCGGAGTAGCTTGAGTATTCATCTGGGAGCTACAAAGATGTATCATGATTTGAAGAAGTTGTTTTGATGGTCCGGTCTGAAGAAGGACATAGCTTAGTTTGTCTATGCTTGTTTGACATGCCAGAAGTCAAAAGTGGAGCATCAGAAACCTTCTGGACTGATGCAACCGTTGGAAGTTACTGAGTGGAAATGGGACAGTATTGCTATGGATTTTGTGACTGGGTTGCCGAATACGGCGAGAGGCTTTGATGCTATTTGGGTAGTGGTGGATCGAATTACGAAGTCTGCCCATTTTATACCAATTAACATCAGTTTTCCATTGTCGAAGCTGGTAGAAATTTATATCAGGATAATTGTGAAGTTGCATGGTGTTCCGTCTAGCATAGTGTCGGATAGGGATCTGAGGTTTACTTCAGAATTTTGGAGGAGTCTGCAGGAAGCCTTGGGTTCTAAGTTGAAGTTGAGCTCGACTTATCATCCACAGACCGATGGTCAGTCAGAGAGGACCATCTAGTCGTTGGAGGATTTGATGAGAGCCTGTGTATTGGAGAAAGGTGGTGCGTGGGATACTCATTTGCCATTGATTGAGTTCACGTATAACAACAGTCACCATTCTAGCATCGGAATGGCACCTTTTGAAGCCTTGTATGGTAGGAGGTGTAGAACGCCTCTGTGTTGGTATGAAACAGGTGAGAATGTGGTGCTTGGGCCAGAGATTGTGCAATAGACTACTGAGGTGATTCAAATGATCCGTGAAAAGATGAAAGCGTCTCAGAGTAGACAGAAAAGTTATCATGATAATCGGAGAAAAGAGTTGGAATTCAGTGAAGGTGATCACGTGTTTCTGAGAGTTAACCCAGTGACCGGTGTGGGTCGTGCTTTGAGATCCAAGAAGTTGGATCCTAAGTTTATTGGACCGTATCAAATCTTGCAGAGAGTTGGTGCACTTGCTTATAGAGTGGCATTGCCACCGGAGCTTTCGAACTTGCATGACGTGTTTCATGTGTCGTAACTTCAGAAGTATGTTTCGGATCCGTCTCATGTGATTCAGAGAGACGAAGTTCAAATCAGGGAGAATCTTACCGTAGAGACGATGCCGCTGAGGATCGAGGATCGTAAGATGAAACAACTCAGAGGGAAGGAGATACCTTTGGAGCGAGTAGCTTGGGGAGGTGCTGCAGGAGGCAGTGTGACCTGGGAATTGGAAAGCAGGATGCGAGAGTTGTATCCAGCATTATTTCCATCAGGTAATTTTCGAGGACGAAAATAATTTAAGTGGGGGAGAGTTGTAACACCCCATTTTAATTATTTTGATGTCCTGTATTATTTTAATTGTTGGCTTTGGTTGGGTGCGTGTTTGAGTGCGTAAAGGGTGGTATTAGTAATATGAAAATATTATTATTATTATTTTAATAGTATATTTCATATTATTATTATTACTATTAGTATTATTATTGTTTTAGTTATTATAATTATTATTAAGATTATTTAGTAAATAGGACCTAATATAATTAAGTGGATATTGAGTTAATGAGATTAGTGAGGGTAATTTAGTAAATGGAGCTTAATTAAGGGAATATTGGTAAAAGTGAGAATAGTCTGAATTTTAGAGATAGAAAGAGAAAAGGCTAAGGAGAGGAAGAACAAGGGAGCTTTAGGGCAAGGAACATTCACCAATTTTCGCAGGAATTAAGCAAGAATTCGAGGTAAGGAGGAGAAACGGGTTTAATATTTGTGTTTATTTCAGATCGGGTAGTGGGGAGTCCTTAACCCCGTAGGAAATTGATGTGTAAACTGTTGAATTGTTGATTGTTGAATATGTTGGTTGTGATTCTGAGAATCGTGCACGAATTAATGTGTATTTTCATGAATTTTGGTTGCTGTTGCGGTTGTATAAACACTTGTTGCAGATCTGTCTTTTTGATTCGAATTTGGGTGAACGATTTCAGATTTTAGGCTTGTAATATCTGTGGTAAGACTAGATGCAAGTGTAAAGATGAAAATTGGACGTAAAATCAATGTAGAAACGATTCTAGGACTGATTAGAAGTAGAAAAATGTAGAAATCGTAGTAGACTGCAAAATAGGGAGGTCTCTGGTGAAATGCGTAATAGATATGGTCATACGCGTATGGGGCTAGGTCATACGCATATGGGAGTAAAGGAAATAGGGCCATCCGCGTAAGGGAGTAGGCAGTACGCGTAATAGAGGGTGATACGCGTATGGTATTGGAATTTGGGAAATTCAGTGGTGAAACATTTCTGTCCGTACGCGTAAGGCACAAGGCATACGCGTATTGACATTGGGCATTGTGAGGCATACGCGTATGGCATGGGGCAATACGCGTATGGCCTGCAGAGCTGCAAAATTTTATCGTTTCGTGAATTCTTTCCCGTTTTCGCGTCCGATTCGGTTTCCCTTGGTTTGAGAGGTTGGGAATAGGTGCCAGGTGTTGAGAAATAAGGGATTGGTGATGAAAATAGTAATTTAATAATTCTTAATTAATTAATTAATTAATTAATTTAGTATTTGGTGTATTTTGAAGCAAATTGTGTAACGTTGGTGGTTATTGATATGTATGGTGTGATCGGGAGGATGGTGTGATCGGGAGGATTGTGTGCATGTATTTATATTGTATACATGTTTTGTTGTGCATTTTGAGTCTTGCATAATCATGGTGGTTGGTGGGAGGGATCGTTGCTCAGGAGGAGCGTATGCGATTCATCCGTACTCCTGTATGGAGAATGGTGGGGATAGATCATTGCCAAGTAGAGGTGTATGTGATCTATCCGGGTTCGATTGAATGAACCAATGAGTCGGTACCGCATGCATGGTGTTGTGTTGCATTGCATTATTATTTGATGTTGTTGATGATATTGGGCAGTAGGCCGTATTTGATAATTGATGATGCTTGTGTATGGTGACTACCTGTTTATCATGTATTTATTCACCTATAATATTTAAGCGTGATTTCTCACCCCTTTGTTGTTGTTGTTGTTGTGTCTGTGCTTCTTCTGAAGTACAGATAATCCAGGTACTTAGCTAACTTGGATATTGGTGTTGCTGATCGAGTCTATAGGGGTGCTCTGATACGTAACACGGGATTATTTTGGGGATTTTCATTTATTTTGTTATTCTTTTTGTTACGTATCTTTCTTTTGGATGATTATTTTGGTGGACAACAATTTTATGTGGGATTTTAGTGTATTTGGCAGATGGCCGTAAATTAAATAAATGAATAAATATTTCCGCTGTTTATTTCATTTAATAAAGGAGTTTTGGTGTTGTTTTGCAAATGTGGCATCCTACTTGATTTTGGTGTAAAAACTCTGATTATTTCATTTATTGTTTTGCTTATTTTAAAAGTGGGAAAAGTGGGGTGTTACAATTGGTATCAGGGCAGGTCGGTCCGTCCGGCCAGTGTAGTAGTTGAGTCTGTCCTTAGAATAGGAGTTGATTTTGGTGTTCTGACCTTGTGATGATTGTTGTCCAGTATGGCAGGAAGGAATGATGCTGCTCTTGCTGCTGCTATGCAAGCCATGGCACAAGCTGTAGAGAATGCCAATCAGGGTGGAGGTGCTCAGTTTCGTGACTTAGCACAATTTCAGAGCAACAAGCCGCCTACATATGAGGGAGGTATCTTGGACCCAGAGGCTGCACAGAAATGGCTGAAAGTTGTGGAGAAAATCTTCAGGACCATGGGATGCAGTGATGCTCAGAAGGTACGGTTTGGCACTCATATGCTGGAAGGAGAGGCTGAGGCTTGGTGGGACAACAGTCGTCAAAGATTGGAAGCTGCAGGTACTGAGATTACTTGGACTGTGTTTCAAGCTGAGTTTCTGGAAAAGTATTTTCTGAAAGCCATTCGTAGTGCGAAGGAGGTTGAGTTTCTGGAGCTAAAGCAGGGTGATAAGACTGTGGCTGAGTATGCCGCTAAGTTTGAAGAGCTGGATCAGTATTGTGCTCATTATAATACTGAAGAAGCTATGACATCGAAGTGTCTGAAGTTTGAGAACGGGCTGCGTCCCGAGATCAAATTGGGTATTGCTTGTCAGAAGATAAGAAACTATCCAGAGCTGGTAAGCAGAAGCAGAATTTATGATAATGACAACAGGGCCAGAATTGCTCATTACAAAGCTGTGAATGAGAAGAAAAATAAGCAGAGATTTGGAGGTACTCCTTACAGTGCTCCAGCTGATAAGGGGAAACAAAAAACTGATGGGGGGAAGAAACAAAAGGAGAAGGGAGCAGGTGCTGATACTCTCAAGTGCTTCAGATGTGGTGGCGCGGGTCAGCGTGCTAACGACTGTCAGAAAGAGGTGAAGAAGTGCTTCAAGTGTGGCAAGGCATGTCATGTTATAGCTGATTGCAGAGCCACTATGCCTACCTGTTATAATTGTGGAGAGAAGGGTCACATCAGTACTCACTGTGAGAAGTCGAAGAAGTCTCAGGCCTCTTAAACTAGTGGGAAGATGTTTGCCTTAGTGGGAGCCCAATCCACTGAGGAGGAGCGTTCCGTCAAAGGTACTTGCTTTATTAATGATGTTCCTTTGATTGCTATCATTGACACGGGTGCAACGCACTCGTTTATTTCTGTTGATTGTGTGAAGAGATTAGGGATTGTGCCATTTACTCTCGAGCAGAGGATGACAGTTGAAACTCCATCTATTGGTTCTGTGGTTACTTCTTTGGTGTGTCTGAAGTGTCCGCTAACCGTGTTTGGTAGAGATTTCAGAGTGGACTTGATTTGTTTGCCACTCGGTAATCTTGATGTTATTTTGGGGATGAACTGGTTGGAATTCAACCAGGTTTATATCGATTGCTTCAGGAAGACGTTACTGTTTCTTACTCCCGAAGAGGAAGCATTAGCAGATTCGCTATCTAGCAAAAAGTTGAGGCCGTTGTTGGAAGATGAAGCGAAGCTGTTTGCAGTATTTGCCTCGTTGTCTGTTGAAAGCAAGACTTCAGTTAATGAATTTCCTGTAGTTAATGAATTTTCTGAAGTGTTTCCAGATGATATCACAGAATTGCCTCCGACAAGGGAAGTTGAATTTGCTATTGATCTTGTACCAGGTACCAGACCTATCTCCATGGCACCGTACAGGATGTCTGCATCAGAGTTGGCAGAGTTGAAATCTCAGGCCGGGGAATTGGTCGATAAGAAGTTTATCAGACCAAGTGTGTCGCCGTGGGGAGCTCCAGTGTTGTTGGTGAAGAAGAAGGATGGTAGTATGCGTCTGTGCATTGATTACCGTCAGTTGAATAAAGTGACCATTAAGAATAAGTATCCACTTCCTAGGATTGATGACTTAATGGATCAGTTGGTAGGAGCTCGTGTGTTCAACAAAATTGATCTGAGGTCGGGTTACCATCAGATTAGAGTAAAGGAAGGTGATATTCAGAAGACTGCTTTCAGAACTCGCTACGGACATTACGAATATGCAGTGATGCCTTTCGGAGTGTCTAATGCGCCAGGTGTATTTGTGGAATATATGAATCGTATTTTCCATTCTTATCTGGATTAGTTTATAGTGGTGTTTATTGATGATATACTGATTTATTCTAAGTCTGACGAAGAGCATGCAAGTCACTTGAGAATTGCATTGCAGGTGTTGAAAGATAATAAACTGTTTGCAAAGTTCTTGAAGTGTGAATTTTGGTTGAAGACCGTGAGTTTCTTGGGTCATGTTATTTCTGGTGATGGTATAGCGGTGGATCCCTCTAAAGTAAGTGCAGTGCTTCAGTGGGAAACTCCGAAGACCGCAACGGAGATTAGAAGCTTTTTGGGTTTGGCAGGTTACTATAGAAGATTCATCGAAGGGTTTTCTAAATTGGCATTGCCGTTGACTCAATTAACCAGAAAGAATCAAGCTTTTGTTTGGGATGCTGCCTGTGAGGAAAGGTTCGAGGAACTGAAGAAGAAGTTGACTACAGCACCAGTGTTGATTTTACCAAGTCCAAATGATTCTTTTGTAGTGTATTGTGACGCGTCTAAGATGGGATTAGGCGGTGTGTTGATGCAAGGTGGCAAAGTAGTGGCTTATGCTTTAAGGCAATTAAGGGTGCATGAAAGGAACTATCCTACTCATGATCTTGAATTAGCTGCAGTAGTATTCGTGTTAAAAATTTGGAGGCATTATTTGTATGGATCGAGATTTGAATTGTTCAGTGACCACAAGAGTTTGAAATATTTGTTCGATCAGAAGGAATTGAATATGAGGCAGAGAAGATGGTTAGAATTCTTGAAAGACTATGACTTTAACTTGAGTTACCATCCGGGTAAAGCTAATGTTGTGGCAGTTGCTCTAAGTCGGAAGACAATCCATATGTCTGTGTTAATGGGGAAGGAAATGGAATTGATTGAACAGTTCAGAGATTTGAGCATGGTTTGTGAAACTACACCGGGAAGTATCAGATTGGGTATGCTGAAAGTGAATAATGACTTTTTGGATGTGATTAAGGAAAATCAGAAGCTGGATGTGAAATTGGTAGATTTGATGCCTACAGGAGGAGATGACACTGATAGTGACTTTAAAGTGGATAATGTTGGTGTGCTGAGATTCCGGGGCAGAATTTGTGTGCCGGATAATGAGGAGTTGAAAAAGGCAATATTAGAAGAGAGTCATCGGAGTAGCTTGAGTATTCATCCGGGAGCTACAAAGATGTATCATGATTTGAAGAAGTTGTTTTGATGGTACGGTATGAAGAAGGACATAGCTCAATTTGTCTATGCTTGTTTGACATCCAGAAGTCAAAAGTGGAGCATCAGAAACCTTCTGGACTGATGCAACCGTTGGAAGTTCCTGAGTGGAAATGGGACAGTATTGCTATGGATTTTGTGACTGGGTTTCCGAATAAGGCGATAGGCTTTGATGCTATTTGGGTAGTGGTGGTTCGACTTACGAAGTCCGCCCATTTTATACCAATTAACATCAGTTTTTCGTTGTCGAAGCTGGCAGAAATTTATATCAGGATAATTGTGAAGTTGCATGGTGTTCCGTCGAGCATAGTATCGGATAGGGATCCGAGGTTTACTTCAGAATTTTGGAGGAGTCTGCAGGAAGCCTTGGGTTCTAAGTTGAAGTTGAGCTCAGCTTATCATCCACAGACCGATGGTCAGTCAGAGAGGACCATCCAGTCGTTGGAGGATTTGCTGAGAGCCTGTGTATTGGAGAAAGGTGGTGCGTGGGATACTCATTTGCCATTGATTGAGTTCACGTATAACAACAGTCACCATTCTAGCATCAGAATGGCACCTTTTGAAGCCTTGTATGGTAGGAGGTGTAGAACGCCTCTGTGTTGGTATGAAACAGGTGAGAATGTGGTGCTTGGGCCAGAGATTATGCAACAGACTACTGAGGCGATTCAAATGATCCGTTAAAAGATGAAAGCGTCTCAGAGTAGACAGAAAATTTATCATGATAATCGGAGAAAAGAGTTGGAATTCAGTGAAGGTGATCACGTGTTTCTGAGAGTTAACCCAGTGACCGGTGTGGGTCGTGCTTTGAGATCCAAGAAGTTGGATCCTAAGTTTATTGGACCGTATCAAATCTTGCAGAGAGTTGGTGCAGTTGCTTATAGAGTGGCATTGCCACCGGAGCTTTCGAACTTGCATGACGTGTTTCACGTGTCGCAACTTCGGAAGTATGTTTCGGATCTGTCTCATGTGATTCAGAGAGACGAAGTTCAAATCAGAGAGAATCTTACGGTAGAGACGATGCCGCTGAGGATCGAGGATCGTAAGATGAAACAACTCAGAGGGAAGGAGATACCTCTGGTGCGAGTAGCTTAGGGAGGTACTGCAGGAGGCAGTGTGACCTGGGAATTGGAAAGCAGGATGCGAGAGTCGTATCCAGCATTGTTTCCATCAGGTAATTTTCGAGGATGAAAATAATTTAAGTGGGGGAGAGTTGTAACACCCCATTTTAATTATTTAGATGTCCTGTATTATTTTAATTGTTGGCTTTGGTTGGGTGCGTGTTTGAGTGCGTAAAGGGTGGTATTAGTAATATGAAAATATTATTATTATTATTTTAATAGTATATTTCATATTATTATTATTACTATTAGTATTATTATTATTTTAGTTATTATAATTATTATTAAGATTATTTAGTAAATAGGACCTAATATAATTAAGTGGATATTTAGTTAATGAGATTAGTGAGGGTAATTTAGTAAATGGAGCTTAATTAAGGGAAAATTGGTAAAAGTGAGAATAGTCTGAATTTTAGAGATAGAAAGAGAAAAGGCTAAGGAGAGGAAGAACAAGGGAGCTTTAGGGCAAGGAACATTCACCAATTTTCGCAGGAATTAAGCAAGAATTCGAGGTAAGGGGGAGAAACGGGTTTAATATTGGTGTTTATTTCATGATCGGGTAGTGGGGAGTCCTTAACCCCGTAGGAAATTGATGTCTAAACTGTTGAATTGTTGATTGTTGAATATGCTGGTTGTGATTCTGAGAATCGTGCATGAATTAATGTGTATTTTCATGAATTTTGGTTATTGTTGCGGTTGTATAAACACTTGTTGCAGATCTGTCTTTTTGATTCGAATTTAGGTGAACGATTTGAGATTTTAGGCTTGTAATATCTGTGGTAAGACTAGATGCAAGTGTAAAGATGAAAATTGGACCTAAAATCAATGTAGAAACGATTCTAGGACTGATTAGAAGTAGAAAAATGTAGAAATCGTAGCAGACTGTAGAATAGGGAGGTCTCTGGTGAAATGCGTAATAGATTTGGTCATACACGTATGGGGCTAGGTCATACGCGTATGGGAGTAAAGGAAATAGGGCCATCCGCGTAAGGGAGTAGGCAGTACGCGTAATAGAGGGTGATACGCGTATGGTATTGGAATTTGGGAAATTCAGTGGTGAAACGTTTCTGTCCGTACGCGTAAGGCACAAGGCATACGCGTATTGACATTGGGCATTGTGAGGCATACGCGTATGGCATGGGGCAATACGCGTATGGCCTGTAGAGCTGCAGAATTTTATCTTTCGTGAATTCTTTCCCGTTTTCGCGTCCGATTCGGTTTCCTTTGGTTTGAGAGGTTGGGAATAGGTGCCAGGTGCTGAGAAATAAGGGATTGGTGATGAAAATAGTAATTTAATAATTCTTAATTAATTAATTAATTAATTAATTTAGTATTTGGTGTATTTTGAAGCGAATTGTGTAACGTTGGTGGTTGTTGATATGTATGGTGTGATCGGGAGGATGGTGTGATCGGGAGGATTGTGTGCATGTATTCATATTGTATACATGTTTTGTTGTGCATTTTGAGTCTTGCATAATCATGGTGGTTGGTGGGAGGGATCGTTGCTCAGGAGGAGCGTATGCGATTCATCCGTACTCCTGTATGGAGAATGGTGGGGATAGATCATTGCCAAGTAGAGATGTATGTGATCTATCCGGGTTTGATTGAATGAACCAATGAGTCGGTACCGCATGCATAGTGTTGTATTGCATTGCATTATTATTTGATGCTGTTGATGATATTGGGCAGTAGGCCGTATTTGATAATTGATGATGCTTGTGTATGGTGACTACCTGTTTATCATGTATTTATTCACCTATAATATTTAAGCGTGATTTCTCACCCCTTTGTTGTTGTTGTTGTTGTGTCTGTGCTTCTTCGGAAGTACAGATAATCCAGGTACTTAGCTAACTTGGATATTGGTGTTGCTGATCGAGTCTATAGGGGTGCTCTGATACGTAACACGAGATTATTTTGGGGATTTTCATTTATTTTGTTATTCTTTTTGTTACGTATCTTTCTTTTGGATGATTATTTTGGTGGACCACGATTTTATGTGTGATTTTGGTGTATTTGGTAGATGGCCGTAAATTAAATAAATGAATAAATATTTCCGCTATTTATTTCATTTAATAAAGGAGTTTTGGTGTTGTTTTGCAAATGTGGCATCCTACTTGATTTTGGTGTAAAAACTCTGATTATTTCATTGATTGTTTTGCTTATTTTAAAAGTGGGAAAAGTGGGGTGTTACAATTGGTATCAGAGCAGGTCGGTCCGTCCGGCCAGTGTAGTAGTTGAGTCTGTCCTTAGAATAGGAGTTGATTTTGGTGTTCTGACCTTGTGATGATTGTTTTCCAGTATAGTAGGAAGGAATGATGCTGCTCTTGCTGCTGCTATGCAAGCCATGGCACAAGCTGTAGAGAATGCCAATCAGGGTGGAGGTGCTCAGTTTCGTGACTTAGCACAATTTCAGAGCAACAAGCCGCCTACATATGAGGGAGGTATCTTGGACCCAGAGGCTGCACAGAAATGGTTGAAAGCTGTGGAGAAAATCTTCAGGACCATGGGATCCAGTGATGCTCAGAAGGTACGGTTTGGCACTCATATGCTGGAAGGAGAGGCTGAGGCTTGGTGGGACAACAGTCGTCAAAGATTGGAAGCTGCAGGTACTGAGATTACTTAGGCTGTGTTTCAAGCTGAGTTTCTGGAAAAGTATTTTCTGGAAGACATTCGTAGTGCGAAGGAGGTTGAGTTTCTGGAGCTAAAGCAGGGTGATAAGACTGTGGCTGAGTATGCCGCTAAGTTTGAAGAGCTGGATCAGTATTGTGCTCATTATAATACTGAAGAAGCTATGACATCGAAGTGTCTGAAGTTTGAGAACGGGCTGCGTCCCGAGATCAAATTGGGTATTGCTTGTCAGAAGATAAGAAACTATCCAGAGCAGGTAAGCAGAAGCAGAATTTATGATAATGACAACAGGGCCAGAATTGCTCATTACAAAGCTGTGAATGAGAAGAAAAATAAGCAGAGATTTGGAGGTACTCCTTACAGTGCTCCAGCTGATAAGGGGAAACAAAAAACTGATGGGGGGAAGAAACAAAAGGAGAAGGGAGCAGGTGCTGATACTCTCAAGTGCTTTAGATGTGGTGGCGCGGGTCACCGTGCTAACGACTGTCAGAAAGAGGTGAAGAAGTGCTTCAAGTGTGGCAAGGCAGGTCATGTTATAGCTGATTGCAGAGTCACTATGCCTAACTGTTATAATTGTGGAGAGAAGGGTCACATCAGTACTCGCTGTGAGAAGCCGAAGAAGTCTCAGGCGTCTCAAACTAGTGGGAAGATGTTTGCCTTGGTGGGAGCCCAATCCACTGAGGAGGAGCGTTCCGTCAAAGGTACTTGCTTTATTAATGATGTTCCTTTGATTGCTATCATTGACACGGGTGCAACGCACTCGTTTATTTCTGTTGATTGTGTGAAGAGATTAGGGATTGTGCCATCTACCCTCGAGCAGAGGATGACGGTTGAAACTCCATCTATTGGTTCTGTGGTTACTTCTTTGGTGTGTCTGAAGTGTCCGCTAACTGTGTTTGGTAGAGATTTCAGAGTGGACTTGATTTGTTTGCCACTCGGTAATCTTGATGTTATTTTGGGGATGAACTGGTTGGAATTCAACCGGGTTTATATCGATTTCTTCAGGAAGACGTTACTGTTTCTTACTCCTGAAGAGGAAGCATTAGCAGATTCACTATCTAGCAAAGAGTTGAGGGCGTTGTTGGAAGATGAAGCGAAGCTGTTTGCAGTATTTTCCTCGTTGTCTGTTGAAAGCAAGACTTCAGTTAATGAATTTCCTGTAGTTAATGAATTTCCTGAAGTGTTTCCAGATGATATCACAGAATTGCCTCCGACAAGGGAAGTTGAATTTTCTATTGATCTTGTACCAGGTACCAGACCTATCTCCATGGCACCGTACAGGATGTCTGCATCAGAGTTGGCAGAGTTGAAATCTCAGGTCGGGGAATTGCTCGATAAGAAGTTTATCAGACCAAGTGTGTCGCCGTGGGGAGCTCCAGTGTTGTTGGTGAAGAAGAAGGACGGTAGTATGCATCTGTGCATTGATTACCGTCAGTTGAATAAAGTGACCATTAAGAATAAGTATCCACTTCCTAGGATTGATGACTTAATGGATCAGTTGGTAGGAGATCGTGTGTTCAGCAAAATTGATCTGAGGTCGGGTTACCATCAGATTAGAGTAAAGGAAGGTGATATTCAGAAGACTGCTTTCAGAACTCGCTACGGACATTACGAATATGCAGTGATGCCTTTCGGAGTGTCTAATGCGCCAGGTGTATTTATGGAATATATGAATCTTATTTTCCATTCTTATCTGGATTAGTTTATCGTGGTGTTTATTGATGATATACTGATTTATTCTAAGTCTGACGAAGAGCACGCAGGTCACTTGAGAATTGCATTGCAGGTGTTGAAAGATAATAAACTGTTTGCAAAGTTCTCGAAGTGTGAATTTTGGTTGAAGACCGTGAGTTTCTTGGGTCATGTTATTTCTGGTGATGGTATAGCGGTGGATCCCTCTAAAGTAAGTGCAGTGCTTCAGTGGGAAACTCCAAAGACCGCAACGGAGATTAGAAGCTTTTTGGGTTTGGCAGGTTACTATAGAAGATTCATCGAAGGGTTTTCTAAATTGGCATTGCCGTTGACTCAATTAACCAGAAAGAATCAAGCTTTTGTTTGGGATGCTGCCTGCGAGGAAAGTTTCGAGGAACTGAAGAAGAAGTTGACTACATCACCAGTGTTGATTTTACCAAGTCCAAATGATTCTTTTGTAGTGTATTGTGACGCGTCTAAGATGGGATTAGGCGGTGTGTTGATGCAAGGTGGCAAAGTAGTGGCTTATGTTTCAAGGCAATTAAGGGTGCATGAAAGGAACTATCCTACTCATGATCTTGAATTAGCTGCAGTAGTATTCGTGTTAAAAATTTGGAGGCATTATTTGTATGGATCGAGATTTGAAGTGTTCAATGACCACAAGAGTTTGAAATATTTGTTCGATTAGAAGTAATTGAATATGAGGCAGAGAAGATGGTTAGAATTCTTGAAAGACTATGACTTTAACTTGAGTTACCATCCGGGTAAAGCTAATGTTGTGGCAGATGCTCTAAGTCAGAAGACAATCCATATGTCTGCGTTAATGGTGAAGGAAATGGAATTGATTGAACAGTTCAGAGATTTGAGCATGGTTTGTGAAACTACACCGGGAAGTATCAGATTGGGTATGCTGAAAGTGAATAATGACTTTTTGGATGTGATTAAGGAAAATCAGAAGCTGGATGTGAAATTGGTAGATTTGATGCCTACAGGAGGAGATGACACTGATAGTGACTTTAAAGTGGATAATGTTGGTGTGCTGAGATTCCGGGGCATAATTTGTGTGCCGGATAATGAGGAATTGAAAAAGGCAATATTAGAAGAGAGTCATCGAAGTAGCTTGAGTATTCATCCGGGAGCTACAAAGATGTATCATGATTTGAAGAAGTTGTTTTGATGGTCCGGTATGAAGAAGGACATAGCTCAGTTTGTCTATGCTTGTTTGACATGCCAGAAGTCAAAAGTGGAGCATCAGAAACCTTCTGGACTGATGCAACCGTTGGAAGTTCCTGAGTGGAAATGGGACAGTATTGCTATGGATTTTGTGACTGGGTTTCCGAATACGGCGAGAGGCTTTGATGCTATTTGGGTAGTGGTGGATCGACTTACGAAGTCCACCCATTTTATACCAATTAACATCAGTTTTCCGTTGTCGAAGCTGGCAGAAATTTATATCAGGATAATTGTGAAGTTACATGGTGTTCCGTCGAGTATAGTATCGGATAGGGATCCGAGGTTTACTTCAGAATTTTGGAGGAGTCTGCAGGAAGCCTTGGGTTCTAAGTTGAAGTTGAGCTCGGCTTATCATCCACATACCGATGGTCAGTCAGAGAGGACCATCCAGTCGTTGGAGGATTTGCTGAGTGCCTGTGTATTGGAGAAAGGTGGTGCGTGGGATACTCATTTGCCATTGATTGAGTTCACGTATAACAACAGTCACCATTCTAGCATCGGAATGGCACCTTTTGAAGCCTTGTATGGTAGGAGGTGTAGAACGCCTCTGTGTTGGTATAAAACAGGTGAGAATGTGGTGCTTGGGCCAGAGATTGTGCAACAGACTACTGAGGCGATTCAAATGATCCGTGAAAAGATGAAAGCGTCTCAGAGTAGACAGAAAAGTTATCATGATAATCGGAGAAAAGAGTTGGAATTCAGTGAAGGTGATCACGTGTTTCTGAGAGTTAACCCAGTGACCGGTGTGGGTCGTGCTTTGAGATCCAAGAAGTTGGATCCTAAGTTTATTGGACCGTATCAAATCTTGCAGAGAGTTGGTGCAGTTGCTTATAGAGTGGCATTGCCACCGGAGCTTTCGAACTTGCATGACGTGTTTCACGTGTCGCAACTTCGGAAGTATGTTTCGGATCCGTCTCATGTGATTCAGAGAGACGAAGTTCAAATCAGAGAGAATCTTACCGTAGAGACGATGCCGCTGAGGATCGAGGATCGTAAGATGATACAACTCAGAGGGAAGGAGATACCTCTGGTGCGAGTAGCTTAGGGAGGTACTGCAGGAGGCAGTGTGACTTGGGAATTGGAAAGCAGGATGCGAGAGTCGTATCCAGCATTGTTTCCATCAGGTAATTTTCGAGGACGAAAATAATTTAAGTGGGGGAGAGTTGTAACACCCCATTTAATTATTTAGATGTCCTGTATTATTTTAATTGTTGGCTTTGGTTGGGTGCGTGTTTGAGTGCGTAAAGGGTGGTATTAGTAATATGAAAATATTATTATTATTATTTTAATAGTATATTTCATATTATTATTATTACTATTAGTATTATTATTGTTTTAGTTATTATAATTATTATTAATATTATTTAGTAAATAGGACCTAATATAATTAAGTGGATATTTAGTTAATGAGATTAGTGAGGGTAATTTAGTAAATGGAGCTTAATTAAGGGAAAATTGGTAAAAGTGAGAATAGTCTGAATTTTAGAGATAGAAAGAGAAAAGGCTGAGGAGAGGAAGAACAAGGGAGCTTTAGGGCAAGGAACATTCACCAATTTTCGCAGGAATTAAGCAAGAATTCGAGGTAAGGGGGAGAAACGAGTTTAATATTGGTGTTTATTTCATGATCGGGTAGTGGGGAGTCCTTAACCCCGTAGGAAATTGATGTGTAAACTGTTGAATTGTTGATTGTTGAATATGCTGGTTGTGATTCAGAGAATCGTGCATGAATTAATGTGTATTTTCATGAATTTTGGTTATTGTTGCGGTTGTATCAACACTTGTTGCAGATCTGTCTTTTTGATTCGAATTTAGGTAACGATTTGAGATTTTAGGCTTGTAATATCTGTGGTAAGACTAGATGCAAGTGTAAAGATGAAAATTGGACCTAAAATCAATGTAGAAACGATTCTAGGACTGATTAGAAGTAGAAAAATGTAGAAATTGTAGCAGACTGCAGAATAGGGAGGCCTCTGGTGAAATGCGTAATAGATTTGGTCATACGCGTATGGGGCTAGGTCATACGCGTATGGGAGTGAAGGAAATAGGGCCATCCGCGTAAGGGAGTAGGCAGTACGCGTAATAGAGGGTGATACGCGTATGGTATTGGAATTTGGGAAATTCAGTGGTGAAACGTTTCTGTCCGTACGCGTAAGGTACAAGGCATACACGTATTGACATTGGGCATTGTGAGGCATACACGTATGGCATGGGGCAATACGCGTATGGCCTGCAGAGCTGCAGAATTTTACCGTTTCGTGAATTCTTTCCCGTTTTCGCGTCCGATTCGGTTTCCTTTGGTTTGAGAGGTTGGGAATAGGTGCCAGGTGCTGAGAAATAAGGGATTGGTGATGAAAATAGTAATTTAATAATTCTTAATTAATTAATTAATTAATTTAGTATTTGGTGTATTTTGAAGCGAATTGTTTAACATTGGTGGTTGTTGATATGTATGGTGTGATCGGGAGGATTGTGTGCATGTATTTATATTGTATACATGTTTTGTTGTGCATTTTGAGTCTTGCATAATCATGGTGGTTGGTGGGAGGGATCGTTGCTCAGGAGGAGCGTATGCGATTCATCCGTACTCCTATATGGAGAATGGTGGGGATAGATCATTGCCAAGTAGAGGTGTATGTGATCTATCCGGGTTCGATTGAATGAACCAATGAGTCGGTACCGCATGCATAGTGTTGTATTGCATTGCATTATTATTTGATGCTGTTGATGATATTGGGCAGTAGGCCGTATTTGATAATTGATGATGCTTGTGTATGGTGACTACCTGTTTATCATGTATTTATTCACCTATAATATTTAAGCGTGATTTCTCACCCCTTTGTTGTTGTTGTTGTTGTGTCTGTGCTTCTTCGGAAGTACAGATAATCCAGGTACTTAGCTAACTTGGATATTGGTGTTGCTGATCGAGTCTATAGGGGTGCTCTGATACGTAACACGGGATTATTTTGGGGATTTTCATTTATTTTGTTATTCTTTTTGTTACGTATCTTTCTTTTGGATGATTACTTTGGTGGACCACGATTTTATGTGTGATTTTGGTGTATTTGGCAGATGGTCGTAAATTAAATAAATGAATAAATATTTCCGCTATTTATTTCATTTAATAAAGGAGTTTTGGTGTTGTTTTGCAAATGTGGCATCCTACTTGATTTTGGTGTAAAAACTCTGATTATTTCATTGATTGTTTTGCTTATTTTAAAAGTGGGAAAAGTGGGGTGTTACACTATGGATGTTAACATGGTCGAAGTTTCACAAGAGACTTCGATGGAGATTGTTGAAGAACAACGACAAGAGGAATACAACAAATTGGCTTTCCCGAAGGAAGAGGAGAGCATGATTGACTTTATACATAGGTGTCAGAAGAAAAAGTCGGAGGTTATGCTCTGTCCAAGGTGTAATGCCGTGTTCGATAAGAAAGCGGCCCAAAATATGGAGGTAGTTCGATTGGCAAAGGCCAAAGGAAACTGGAGAGACTTCGGTAGCCACCAAGTTTTCGACAAACAGAGGCTATACAGGGGGCAGGATCAAGCGAAGCCAGGATTCCCAGGTGCCAAACTCACCACTTTCAAACCAACTGCAGAGGCTTCTGGAGGAAAGTGGGCTAAGCCAGTCGAAGACAGAAAGAGGGACCAACAAAAGTGGCAGAACTTTGAGATTAACAGGGGTTCACCGGTTGGGTACCGTAGGCAGTTCCCGACCTCCAAGAAATCAGCTTATATCTCTGAGAACTACAAAGGCAAGAATAATGACTAGATCTCAATGGAGAAGGGAGCAAAGGAGAAGGAAATTAGAAAATGAGACTAGAGAGAATTAGAAAGCTGAATCAAGCACCAATGTACCTACTGGAAAAAGTGGGAAAAAGGAGGTGAAATCCATTGAAAAGAAGCCTATAGAGGGGAATGTGTTTCCCATAAAAGAAGAAAAGGCTAAAAAGGAGTGTGATCTTTCGATTGTTGAAGACGAAATGCTCACTAATGACTTTGATACAAATTCAGAAGCATCTTTGGATATCATGGTTAATGTAGTATCTGTGTTACCAAGGGAGTTCGACGAAGTTACTGAGGTCGAAGAGCTGGAGGATAATACTGACATAGAGATGACCACTCATAGGCCAGTTTGTTACTATGTTATGAACAACGATTGTGTAGAAGAACATAATGCGTTCTTAGAAAGGCCTAATGAGGCTATGAAAAGTCACTTAAAGCCTCTCTTTATTACAGGAAAAATTGAAGATGTGCTAGTTAAAAAGATCCTTTTAGATTGCGGTGCAGCAGTAAACCTGATGCCGCATTTCATGCTAAGAAAGATAGGAAAGTTCAACACGGACACGAAGCCCCATAATATGGTGTTATCCAACTATGAAGGAAAAGTTGGCACCACATTAGGAGTGATTCGAGTTGATTTGACGGTAGGAACCATTACTAGTCCAACCATGTTCATGGTTGTGGAGACTAAGGCTAACTACAATTTATTATTAGGACATGAATGAATTCACGGCATAGGAGCTGTGCCATCATCAATGCATCAGAGGATTACCATCTGGAAAACAGATTGTATTGTGGAAAATATCGAAGCCGATAAGATCTATTTTATGGCTTTAGTTAATCTTGTCGATAAACGCAGTTTCGACAAACATTTGGCTAATATTGCTCATTGCAATCCACCCAGTTTTGCATTTACTCTAGATGATAATGCATATTGCTCTTCGTACTTGCACCCCACTAATTGTTTTAAGTGGGATCGAGAGGTTGTGGGTGAAGGCGACCTTTCATACATAGGGACATCTGGAATCGACCCAACAGATTGGGGGAACGAGTTTGGCGATGATGACTGATTTGTCAGCACTCGAAATAATTTCGGCTTATATAGCTGAAAATAAGCTAAAAGTAGCCTTAGAGGCTGAGGTAAAATGCATGGCTGTCGAAGCTATGAAGGAATCATGTCAGGAAAATCCTGGTAAGGACATCGACCCAGAGCCACCTGATAAGGTTCAGGATGAAGTGCAAGTCCAGAGGCTCGACGCCATTTACAATGACGAGCTTTTGGGGTTCGAGAAGGATCCACTGGCAACTAACCTAAAAATTCTAGCGCAAGATCCACTTGAAGAGATCGACTTGGGAGATGGGACGACAAAAAAGGCCAACGTACATCAGTGCCAATATCAACCCTTAACTCAGAGTCGAACTGATCCAATTACTGAAGAAGTTCAGAGACTGCTTCGCATGAGATTATGACGAGATGCCTGGTTTAGACAGAGAGCTGGTTGAATTATAGTTGCCAATCAAGCCTGGGAAGAAGCCCATTAAGCAGAATCCAAGGCGGTTTGCACCTGAAATTCTCTCGAAGATTAAAGAGGAGGTCGAAAGACTTCTGCGATGCAAATTCATCTGTACTGCCAGGTATGTCGAATGGCTTTAAAATATCGTGCAGGTTATTAAGAAAAATGGTACTTTGATGGTTTACATAGATTTTAGAGATTTAAATAATGCAACCCCAAAGGATGAATATTCGATGCCAGTGGCGGAAATGTTAATCGATTCTGCCACGGGACATGAATACCTGAGTATGCTCGTGGATATTCATGGTATAATCAGATATTCATTGCTGAAGAGGATGTCCCAAAAACAACATTTCATTGTCCTGGAGCATTAGGCACTTATGAGTGGGTGGTGATGCCTTTCGGCTTAAAAAATTCTTGGGCAACTTAACAAAGGGCAATGAATTCAATTTTCCATGATTTTATTGAGACTTTTATGTAGATCTATATTGATGATATTGTTGTAAAGTCAATTTCAGGGAAAAATCACATAGACCATCTTCGACACTCCTTTGAAAGGATGAGGAGACATGGTTTGAAAATGAATCCTCTCAAATGTGCTTTTTGTGTGCAGGCGGGGGATTTCTTAGGCTTTGTGGTCCACAAAAAGGGAATTGAAATTAACCAGAATAAGACCAATGCCATATTGGAAGCTAAAACGCCATCGACAAAGAAGGAGTTGCAGTCATTACTAGGCAAGATTAATTTCTTAAGAAGGTTTATCTCGAACCTTAGCGGCAAAACTCAAGCCTTCTCGTCTCTGCTCCGACTCAAGAAGCAAGGATTCGAATGGGGACAAGCTCAACAAGAGGCTTACGATAAAATCAAGGAGTATTTGAGCCACCATCCAATCCTAATTCCACCTTGTAGAAATAGGAGTATGAGGTTGTATATATTTGTGTCGGATAAGACTTTAGGGAGCATGTTATCTTAAGAAGATGAAAATGGTGTCGAAAGAGCCATTTACTATCTTAGTAGGGTCTTGAACGATGCAGAAACCAGATATAGCACAGTCGAAAAACTATGCTTGTGTTTGTACTTCTTATGCATAAAACTAAAGCATTATATAAAACTTGTTGATGTTTTTTTTTCCTCAAATTTTGATGTTATAAAGCATATGTTTTCAAAACCAATTTTGCATAGTCGAATTGGTAAATGGGCATTAGCTTTAATTGAATATTCTCTAACTTATATGCCCTTAAAAGCTATTAAGGGACAAGTAGTGGCGGACTTTATAGTTGACCACTCGATAAATGAGGAGTCATTAAATTACCTCGAAATAGAACCTTGGAAGTTGTACTTCGATGGTTCGAGTCATAATGACGAAACAGGTGTAGGAGTCCTGATTATTTCTCCTAACAAAATTCTAACAAAATTCAAGTATAAATTGGAAGGTCTCTGTTCGAATAATGAGGCTGGATACGAGGCTCTTATAGCCGGACTTGAGATATTGTTGGAATTGGGGGCAACTCGAGTCGAAATAATGGGTGACTCAGAGTTGGTCATAAAACAAAGGAGTACAAATGTGTGAAAGAAAATCTCATCATGTATTTCGTGATAGCCAATCGACTTTTAAAAAGATTTGAGTTGGTCAGCATTCGACATATTCCTCGATTGGAAAATCAAGTAGCTAATGATTTGGCTCAGATTGCCTCTGGGTATAAAATTTCGAAGGAAAAGTGGCAAGATTTGATCGAAGTCAGAGGAAGGGTTGTGTCGGCCAGATTATCCCCATCAGATCTAGAAACAACAAAGCTAGGATATGCTGACAAAGAGAACTTTGAGATATTAGCAATAGACAGCCTGGCGGACGAAGATTAGAGAAAAGTAATAGTTGAATATTTGCAAAACTCAACGGCGTCTACTGAACGAAAAATCAGGTATCGAGCTTTAAGTTATGTTCTTTTGGGAAATGAATTGTTTAAATATACACCAAAGGGAGTTTTGCTTAAGTGTCTTAGCGAATCTGAGGCATATCTAGCCCTTTCGAGTGTCCATAATGGGGCATGTGAGGCGCATCAGGTGGGCCATAAAATGAAGTGGTTGTTATTTCAACAAGGAATGTATTAGCTCACCATGTTGAAAGATTGTATTGAGTTCGCCAAAGGATGTCAAGAATGTCAAGTGCATGCAGGCATATAACATGTTCCTGCAAGCGAATTGAATTCTATAGTCAAACCATGGCCTTTTAGAGTTTGGGCTTTAGATCTTGTTGGAGAAATTCGACCAGTGTCATCCAAAAATCAAGGATACATCTTGGTTGGTATTAACTATTTTACAAAATGGATCGAAGCTGTACCACTGATGAACGTTGACCAAGAGAATGTGATCGAATTCATCAAGAAATACATTATCTACAGGTTCAGAATTCCAGAAATTATTACAACAGACCAAGGATCGGTATTTAATGGTCGAAAGATGCAAGAGTTTGCTAATGAAATGAGTTTCAAACTGTTAACATCTACACCTTACTATGCTCAAGCTAATGGCCAAGTCGAGGCAACAAATAAGGTTGTCATTGCTTTGATTAAGAAGCATGTGGGAAAAAACCTAGAAACTGGCATAAGACTTTAGACCAAGTCCTCTGGGCATGTTAAACATCCCCTAAGAAGGTTACTAATACGACTCCATTTCGATTGACATTTGGCCATGATGCAGTTTTACTAGTGAAAATTTATTTGCAATCGATAAGAATTCAAAGATATCATGAAATTCCATCAGAAACATATTGGAATATGATGTTGGACAAATTAGTGGATCTGGATGAAGAGAGATTAAAAGCCTTGGAATTGCTAAAAAGACAGAAAAAGAGAATAGAGAAGTCTTATAACAAAAAAGTTAAAGTTAAAGTATTTCTTCTTGAAGATTTGGTTTGGAAAGTGATCCTTCCTATGGATCGAAAAGACAGGACTTTAGGGAAATGGTCCCCTAAATGGGAAGGTCCCTTTCAAGTTATTCAAGTATTCTCTAACGGCGCATATGAGATCGAAGCATTAAGTGAGGATAAAAGGGTTTTGAGAGTGAATAGAAAATATTTGAAGAAATATAAACCTGCACTCCAAGAGATAAAAATAGCAAAAGAATAATCACATACAAAATGGTCGAAGCCAACATGGTAAATAAGTATTGCCAAAACGACTTAAGTCATTACAAGTCATGCCACAAAGGGCTAATTACAATCGAAAAGGAAAGCAAATTCAATAATTTAGTTCAGAATGGGAAAGAGCTTTTCATCATCTCATATTTGGATTTCTGAAGCATCAGGTGACGTTCGCAAAGAGCTTTGTTAGCTGAGAGGGTTTCGATTTCCTTTCCAAGCTGCTAGGCTCTGTCGACATTATACATTCCAACTTTGAGTTCTTTGGCCACCTCTTCTTGGTTAGACTGGAGAAGCTCATTTTTACGTCGCTTAGCCTGAGAGATTTTGCTTTGCAGAATATTGATTTGTTTTTCCCATTCTTTGACGTTTTTGTCACAACTTTCAATTTCCTTTTTATTCTGCTCAGAGATCTTTTACAAGTTTGAAACTTTAGTAGTAGATTCAGAAGCTGCGTCCCATTTGACCAGTTAGGTTTTCGACTTGTTGATAACTGTGCTTGTGAAATCTCGAAGACGGTTTAGATAAGCAACAACAAGGTCGATCAATGTGCCCAGTTCCATGATGACATTAGCAACTTTAGGAGAAACCTCCAAAACATTGACTTGCTTCATGAGGTTTTTGAGCCCAAGAGTCTTTTTCCAAGAGTTGGAATAGATCCACGTTGAAAATTCACTCTTTGATTTGAGGAAGAAAGTCCTCCTCAGGTTTACCAATTGATTGGTTGCCTGAGGCAGTCGAAGTGCTAGTACTTTTATCACCAAAGCTGTGTCTGGAGCTAATCATGGCTTTTAAGTACTCCAGCGGCCTTTGTACCTTCAATGATTCTAGTTCTTCATATGAAAGACTGGTAGAATTTGTGCAGGTCAAAGCGGGTTGGTTTTCAATTGATCTGTTTGCTTCGTCTCTTCCTTTTCGTCTTCCACTATAATTTCATATTCAAAATCATCTTCCCCCCCTCCTTCATCCTCCTCGCCATTTTCGTCGCCGCTATTCTGTTGAAAGATTGGAGACTTATCTTCAGATTAATCTTCGACATCTTGTTCTACGAAGGGCATTTCAGTATTCCATTCGACGTCAGTAGTAACTTCTTCCCTGGTTAGGCTTGTTCGTTGTTCAGGTATGTTGGTGTGCGAAAGCTCAATGGCGGCCTTAGGTGGTGTTTTTATTGAACATCAGCAAGATGGCTCACTTCATCAGCAGACCCTTTTGTGAAATCCTTAGGGGGAGTTCTAGAAGGGCTCGTTGGATGATATGTAGGTTCGCTGCTGGTGGACGGAATGATTTGTTGTACCATTGGGCGCCCTTGATCGTCTTTAGCAGTCTAAAGAAAAGAAATATAAATGGGTTAGAAGCATGTTAATCGAAGAAAATTATAAATGTTCGAAACGAAGAAGAAATTTGTATACCTCAGGATTCTCAGTCCCAGGACTGGAATTATCACTGTCAACCTGATCAGGGTTTTTCTGGTCGGTTTGTCCCTTGCCAATAGGTGTAGCATTAGTTTCGACTACCTTCAGGGTAGGAGGTTTTGCTACAGGTGCTCTGGTGGGTTTTGGCTGTGGACAAAAGCTTACATCAGTGATCTTCACTTATTTCTTCTTCTTTTGTTTGAGGTGTTTTGTTTGGTCTGGAGAAGCATCCCTGTCATTGGATTCAATTAGTTGAACCTCGGGATCCTTTTGCTTTCTCTATTTAGGTGTCAGAGGAGGTTTCCGACTTACCTGCAAATAATAAAAAGTATATCATATTTTATATGATAATTTGAGAAGGCAATAGAAAATAAATGATAAGCACAAAATTTACCTTTGATATGGTTTTCTTGGTGTTGTCATCTTCTTCTTCTTCGTTGGTTTCTTTCTCGATGGGAGTGGCTTTCTTGGTTGGAATCCTTACAACTGCAAGAGAAGAGTAATGCAGTTAATATAAGCAAAAGGAGAATATAGGCGAAAGGAAAAGAGGATGTGTCAAAAAACCTCCCATTCCACACCTTCATATATCGGAGACTCCACGTGAACGTGTTCTATGCCAATATGAATGTGGCCTTTGAAATTGTCCAAGGTATACTTAGTCGGAACCACTCGTTGAGCACATTTTTGATAATCATGGCGAAGATTTTTCATAAAATTCCCACAAACGAACCAGTCTGGAAATGGAGGGCTAAAAGCCACACCAAAATCATTAGTTGGCAATCGAGGGAATTTTGGAGGATAAAGATTAAAAGCTACCTCATAGCATTGATCAGGTCGAACGTACGAAGGAATTCTTAAATCCTCTAATTTCTTAGTAAATTTTTATGTTAAAGTTACTGCTGCTTCGCTAATGGTTCGACTAAGCTCATTTGGCCTGTAGGCAATTTCAAAGTATTTCTGGAATGCTTGGATCTCCTTAATGTGTCTTGAAGTACCTTTCTTCACTTTGTCCTATATAAGGGTCAAAGCTCTAGTTAGTTGGAGGTTGAAGGAGGCTACATCAAAAAAAATTGTGTTGTAGTATTCTCTAGCAACTTGGCACATTATGTTTCGTTATGCACCGTGTTGTAATGAATCAGTGAGCCCTTTCTTAGAAAGAGAGGCCTGGGTGTAATCTGAATCAAACCAAATTATCGAGAGACAAGATTTGGTTGATAGTTGACAAGAGAGATTCGAAGCTTGGAAGGGTTGAGTATCGAGGCTAATAACCTTGGTGTAAGGAAAGAATCCCAGACATCGAGAGATTCTACTTCCTGTTCCTTCGATTCAGGAGGAAATCGTCTTGTAAACCATGAAAGGCCTACTTTCCTGTTAGAAAAAGGGGCCATGGTGGAGGAAAAGTTGTAGTGTTTTGCGAACATCATTACATAACTGGTAAAGGTCAGCTGAAGACTCATTCCCTCATCATTAGGAGTCAACAGCGCAAGCCGTGTTCCTTCGAATCTTCTATCCTTTATAGAGGCTTCTTCGACAGGGTTTCGACCAGGAAGTGATGTTTCAAAAGTGGCATTCAACCATAGTTGGAGTAGCTAGAAAGGTCCAGAAAGAAGCAAGTTGCCTTTCGTCTTGATCGTCTTCAACGTCGTGACGCCTTCGCCAAAGGATTCATACAGGTTTGCCAAAATAATTTCGCTAAGGAAAAGGTCATGAGCATCGTGCAGTTGGTTCGCCATGGTCAAATACATCTTCGCCACTTGAAGTGATCTTGAACAAAAAACACCGCATGAGATCCAGAGATCCAAGAAGGCGACGTGTTCTTGGTCAGAAACCTCTTTGGTTTCTTTATCATGGTAGTAGGCGATGTAGGTGGTAAAGGCTGCTTTGCTGGTATCGAAGCCTATTGAGTCGTCAGCTAAAATATTGGGGTCATAATTTACTCTAGTGGGTTTCAAGCCAGTAATGGCAGCAATGTCGAATAAGGTTGGGGTGACCATTCCACAAGGAGATGGAAATTGTTATAGGTGTTGTTCCAGAAGTAAAGGGAGGCAATGAGTATTGAAGGAAAATAACCTGGTCCTACTTTCAACAGTTGGATAAGGTCATAAATGCCCATTTTCTTCTAAACTTGGGACTTGGCCTTTTCTATCTTTTATAGCCAAGCTAGATAGTCGGAAGGATCTTTAGACAAAGGGCAGGATCTGAAAACCCTAGAACTAGTATTCATGAACTCTAAGTTTATAGGGTCCCTAGAGGCTACGGTCAAAGGTGAACCTTGGCCATCTAACTTGGATTTTTCATCAATTATGACTTCCTGGTTAGTCCTAGGTCTTAAGTTATTTGCTATGGGTTAATAGCGATGGTAGGCTGGAAAAGATTCCCTAATTTTAACAGGATCAACATTTAAATCAGGCAAATGACCTAGCATGACATGTGTCTTACCAGATACAAGAATAAGAATCAATACATGGGATTGATATATTCGGCGCTTCTCTTCTTCATTTGGAGGTTCTGGAACATATTGCTGATTCCCACCCACCTTTGAACCTAACACCTTATGAACTGGAGCAAGCTCTTTTGACTTTTTAGAATCCTGTGCTTTCGTGTTGGTTTCTTTGGAGGTTGTTTGAATGGAAGCCATTGTTGCAGTGGATGTGTGAAGAAAGCTTGGAGAAAATAAGAAGTTTGGAAGATGATGCGGTTTCAGAAATTCAGGAAGTGAAAAGAAAAGTGAAAATGGTAACTTTTTTCCCTTTTATAGGTGAATTAAGGCGAAACAGTTGCTATGGACGATCATTGTACCTCATTAATGGTGACAAGATCATGGGACACATATTGCATGGAGACGATGTGATTAGACGGTGGCTGTTAAGTTTCTGACCCACGATCTTCTAGGGGCTAGAAACGTGATGATTAAAAAGATTTAGGCATGAGAGTGAAGAGACGTTTCAGAAAAGGTGTCATGACGACCCTGATGTCATAGTTTTGCTGAGTTATGTGAACAGTTCATGATGTCGAATTATCTATGGTGTCGAATCATGCTATCAAAAAATATCCTTTTCTATATTAGATGTCGAAAAGGACATTTTTGGGGGGGCAATTTGTTGGCTCTCAATTTTGATGTCTGGTTTGATCATGTAACAAATGAAGAAAAGGAAATAACTTTCTAAGTTATGATGCATTTCGACTAGGCAAGCTCAATGATGGATGCTCAGTCGAAGTCATTCCTTACGAAAGGAAGGATGACCAAGTGGACTTTAAAAAAATTTCTAAGTATTGAATTGGTGTTTCGACAGAACATTACGGATGGCGTTTTCGACTTGAGTTTTCAATTTGAATCAAGGAGGGGATATTGTCCTTATCCAGTTTTTAAACAAAGACACGTGGAGTATGCTGAAGAATCGAAGACATGCCGAGCGCCACCTGTATTAATTTAAGAGAAAGGCCATTAAAAGCAGTTATTTCGATTCATTATAAATAGTCAGTCTTAGGGATAGAATTGTGTGTGTTCAAAGTTGTACAAAATCTCTAAATTACTCAAAGTACCCGTGTGTAGAGAAAAGAGTGTGTTGGGAAAATGTACGCTTGATGTCAGCACCATACTTTTACATTTTACTTCAAGTTTATCTTCTTTATTTCCCAAGTTATTTTTAACACATTTACTTGCTTTTTTATTAAGTTCTGCAATTTAATTTCTTTGAAATTATCAAAAGTTGTTAACCTTTAAATTATAAATGTTGTCGAAGTATTCGTCATTTTTCCAAACTTTATTTCAATTACTAGCACATGTCCTAGGATTTAGTATGGTTGATCCTGCAAGTAACCCAATCCCTTATTGATTTAGAAGACCAGCAGTTGTTTACTAATTTTCACAGTATACAGTCCCCTACCAAGAATAGTCATAATGAGGGTAGGAATTCTCGATTCTCATTCCTTCTCTAGCACCCAAAGTGTAGTGCAGAAATGAGATTGACAGGACTGATGACGCAACTTGTACAGTGCTACGACTTATTATACAGACGTCCGGTTTGAAACAGGATCAAGAAAGAAGGGCTCTAGGGAGATCCTAAAGAAGACAACAGGGCAATTAATCCATCAAAACAAAGTTTTGATCAATTAATCAATGGGGAGAAAATGCCAATAATCTTTTAAGCGAGTTAAAAGATTATCTAAGCAAGTGCGAGAAATGATGTTGAACCAGATAAAATTTGCACAAGAAAGAACAAATATAATGCATCAATTGAAGTGCAAAGCATTAACAAGAACAAGCTATCATGCATTTCTAAGCATTTCCATGTTAACGCATAAGCCAAAATGTTCAAAAAGTGCTTCAAACATGTATAAAAATTACAAAATAATCAAGGAAAATCATGCAATTAATTAAGAAAAAAATTATTGCAAGTAGGTACTGACCTAAAACAATGGCATTGACGTCAATAGAGGCAAGCATGGGAAAGTATACAAGAAAAACACGCAAAACAGTCCAAAAACAACAAGAATTTGGCAAAAAATGTCAGGTGTATCCGGTTACCAGATATGGTGTAACCGGTTACACCACGCACAAAGTGAATTCCCAGGGCGCAGGCAAGGGGTGTAACCAGTTACACTAAAAGCGGTAACCGGTTACACCTGCAAAAACAACAAAAATAGAATTTCGAAAATCACTTTTCAGAATCACTTATCGCATGTGATCACAGTGTAACATAGCATGGAAGTATATGCAAAATTCATGTTAATTCAGAGCAATCAAGAACTAATAGAATCAAGCATGCAAAGAAATTATTCATGTAGTGAAGCATCAATTAAGCACTACATTGCGAAAACGCGAACTTGATCGAAAGCGATAAATTATACGAAATTCACCAACCTACAAGGTTGAGATTTGCCTTGGTAATTGTTGTGATCAAAACGTGATAAAGAGAAGCTTAGAAAACCAGAAAACCTAGAGATCTTAGCAATTCGTAGCGCAAAAACCGAAAATAATGCGATAATTGCTTTGGATCTGAACTTGCACCAAAACTCCTTCAATAATCAGCTTTCAAGGCTTGAAATGAAATGAATGTTGCTTGTTGTGGTGAGAATCAGATATCAAGATATTAATTAACTTGAATCACAAATCATGAAGTTCACCACCGAACTTTGATTTATCCAAAGGAAATGGTAAAGATTGAAAAAAACCTTAAGAGCGCTATGTAACAACACAACTAGAGATCTAAGGTTTGGGGGTTGGTTATACCTAGGGAAGGTGTTAGCATCCTAAAAATCTGTAGTAGTCTACAGGAACCTCTTGTTAGTATTTGTGTTATGCTATTGTTTGCTTGCTAGAGAAAAGGTGCTAAGGTAAAGACCTAAGGGTATATACACTAAGTATGCTCGCCAAGACGTCGCATCTCGTGCCTATGTATCCTGACTAGGATAGAATCAGAGCATTCTAAGTTCACCTAACTAGGGTTGAGGAACTCTTGACCGTGGTCAAGATTCCAAGGGAAATGAGTACTCATAACTATGGTATTCACATAGAGTTAAACAACTCTCTAAGTCTAAAATGAAAAGCTAACCTAAAGGTTGACTTTAAACAAAGTCAAAGGGGAGATGAGTACTCATGACAATGATACTCACATAAAGTTCAACAACTCCAAACCTAACTCTAAGTTATGAAACAAAATGTCTCTCATAAGGCCAATAAAGAAGAGTAAGTATCTATAATGATAGTACTTACATAGGGTTAACAAAACCCTAACCTAAAGCTAGGTTAAAGAGGGAAGAAAGACTCTAATGAGGCCAAGGGTGATGATCCTAATGAAGTCATGGAAATGAAAAGGGAAAGTTCTAAACTATATTAGAAAAATGACTTATAAGTCAACAAGATAACTTTCCTTTGGAATGAGGGACAAACCACTTGTAATAACAAGTGTTGAAAAGAAAAGCTTAAAGATGAGGATGATAACAAACAAAGGATCAAGACCAAATGATTCAAATGTAATGACAAATCAAGAATGGTAGAAATTACATCACATCATGTTCAACATGCCAAAATGCTCATGAATAAAGTCAAACACACACTAAGACATCAAGCATACTTGTTACAAGTTCTACCACACAAAGACAAATGAGAAGAATGGTTCAACATAGAAGTTACAACTCAAGAACCAAATGGGAAGTTGCATACACATCTCATAAATCTCATATTCAACATTAATATGTCAAAAGAAACACCAACAAGAATCACATCTATGCATGAGCAAAAGTTATTATGCAAGTAACAAGCCAAAACATCATGAAATGGTTCAAACAAGACAAAACATGTACAAATGATCAAATGGTCAAACAAGAACACCTTTGAATCATGAAGTCAGAAGTGAAACATACTTTTCAAACCACACACAAACACATTTTCAATCAATGTAAACATCTCAAGAAACAAGCCTAAGAAACTAGGTCAAAGGGAGCATGAAAACATGGATAAAAGGTCAACAACTTGACATGGCATTTGAAAATAGGAAAATGAACAAATAAATTCCAAATCATGGCTCAAATACAAGTTTATATATTCAAGTGCATGTGTGCGCAAAATATTGTCACAAGAAAAGAACCAAAGCTAGCACAAAATAAATCAACAAGGAAGAGTGTCATAAGAATCGAGCACAAGTCGAGGACCACAAATAAGCAAATGAAAACCCTACCAAATAATATCAACCAAGGTCACCAAGAACATTTAAATTATCTTTATAATGTGTATTAAAACATTCTAAAAAACCATCTCAAGAATCAAATAAGAAGGGCCTCAAACAAAGCAAAAGTTCAAAACAAGGTCAAAAAGATACCTTACACCACTAAATATAAACAAAATATAAAAATAAATTAAAAATTAAAATTAAAATTATGAAAAATAAAATAAGGGGTCAAAGTGTTTGAAAAATATTTTTGATGATTTTTATGAAGTTTGGAAGTAATAAAATAAAATCAAAAATAAAAGAAAGGAAATAATAAAAAAAGAAAATAAGACAGAACCAGGGAGGTGCATCAACATTTTGGAAAATAGAAGAAAACAAGAACAATGCGCTTGGGCCTCAAAAAACAGGGTGTGTGGAAAGCAAAACGTAAGGCCCAGAGGCCATTCTATTATCTTATTTCATTAAGCATATTATTTGAAAAAAAGAAAAAGAAAAAAGAAAGTAACAAAATTCAATGTGAACTTGCTATCAATCGGTCACCATTTAGTTAAGTCATATATGACAAAAAAACAAACACACCTAATCACATGATGGCACAACGTCATATTCTTCATGCTACCAAATATGGGGGACTTGATGCACAACCCTAACGCCGGCGAGACCAGTTCAGAAAACACGTCCAAACAAACCTTTCCCCCTCAGTTTTTCATGCTGAGTTCATTTCTAGCATTATTTTCATCATTCAAGCACTCTAAACCCTCTAAAAATGATCACAAAAGAAACAAAATCAAACTCAAACATGCTTAAAATGAAACAACAACAACATCAAAATGAATCCCCTGCTTCCAGAAGTTTAAACAACACCAACACAAGCCGAAACATGTAAAGAATAATGAGAAAAGAATAGAAGAAATGTTACTCACTGTGAAATTGGTATGCCTCCCCTTTACACGTAAGCAAGCATTCTAATCCTTCCACCGGCCTCCAAAAACCCTCAGAAGAACAATGAAAGTAAGGAAATGGATGGAGAAGCTTTGAACAATCAGATTCGAAGAAAGAATTTTTTGAAAATGAGAGAGGAAGCTTTAGGGTTCAAGATTCTGAGCAAATGAAGAGTAGTCCCTCTTCTTAGGGTTTTTGGGATTATATATGGTGGCTTTTTATAGGTAACAGGTTAGTTACTTTGGAATAAAAAGCATGATTAAAATTTGAAAAAAAAATTAAAATATGGGTGGTGTGAGGTGGTACGAGTTACATGGCATGAGTGGTTTGTTTATTTGTCATTTTGTGTGGCAAAAATGGTCAGAGAAAGAGAGTGGAACAGCAAACTTGTGAGGCAATTTTTGGATGTTTGTCTTCTTGCTATCCTTGGTAAAACTTGCTCATGAAGGGTGTAAATGTCACAAGGTTGGTTGGGTCAATTTTGGAAATGTTTAGAGTGATACTTGGAGTGGAAATAAGAAGGGTTTTGCATGTGAAAATGAGAGGTATGTGATGCATGAAAAGATTGCAATGTGCATGGCAATGTGGTATGAAAACAAATATGCTTAACACAATTCCATCAAGCTCACTTTGCACCATCACAACTTAATGAATTTCAAACCAATTCAAGAGAATTTTGGTTTAATGCAAAGCATGAAGATTATAGAGTAATTTTCATTTGGACATCAACTTGAAACATGACTTGGAAAGTGGAGAAAAATTGCAATGAAATCATGTCCACCAATGTCACCAAAAGGAACTTAGAAATATTCTAAGTTTTGGAAATTGATCATTTTGTGACACTAACTTTGAAGCAACATAACTTGAGAAGCATTTATCCAATGAATAAGTTATTGTAATGGTTGGAAAGCTTGAAGAAAGCTCTACAACTTTCATGTTTGCGTGAAATTGAGATGAAGCTTGGATCATGATGAAAGAATGCCTTGAAGAGTCACCCTCCATGTTGAAATTCTATACTTAGAAATATTTCTAAGTACAAATTTCCAAATCCTTGTTTTCCTTAACTTTAGGCCCTAATATCTTGAAATCCACAAATCTTTTGAACATTTTTCCTTCATCAAATTTGTAGTAAATGATGTCCTCTTCAGTTTGATAGCTAGTTTGCTCTATTTGGATCAAGGATGACAAAGTTATGGTGGTTACAAGATGGCCATAAATTAGGGTTTTCACACTTAGAAACTTTTCCTTCAAAACCCTAATCCTCCAAAACTCCTGATTTTATGTCTTCCCTCGAATTTCTCTTGATCCAAGCACATGCCAGCGCTTGAGAGGATATGGCATGTTCATGGTTGACCTCAAAAACTCAAAACCTTGCCCTTGTAAAGCCATAATTGACTTTCTTGATCAGAAGAATCTTCAATCTTCCAATACATTTAGGAAACCCTTGACATGAGTTGTATTGAACCAAAAGGGATATCAGGAACTTTTGGAGTGCATGAGAACTTTTTTAGTTGATATTTCCCTCAAATCTTTTATTGATCAGTCCTTTAAGCCTTTTGAAGCAAAACCCTAATTCCACAAGAAAAACGAAACCACAAAGCTTGATAGTTGGTTAGTTATGCAAAGATGATTGATTTATGATGCTCATGTAAATGATAATGATATCTAAGGGGTAAAATTTGGGGTATGACATCGATGTTGTTGCAGAATTCGGTGATGAAATGGAGATAAATGGAGGTCTAGCTCAAAGAATTGCAAGCTTCAATGCAAAGCTTGCTAGACTTTAATGGTGAATGAGCTTTTGTGAGGTTTATGGAAGAAGAAGATGTTGATTGAGAGAGAATGCTGCAAAAAATTCAGAGAATAGAGAGTGAAAATTCAGAGCAAAATGAGAGAATGAAGATTATGGCCAAGGTCCCTTGCATCAATGTGAGGGGTTTTCTTATATAGACCATAGGCTTGGAGTGAGTGGATATTTGGAACTTGGTATGAAGGTAGTTAAATGAGGCTTGGTATTTGGTTTGGAGTTAATTAGACCCAACTCACTAAGTTGGGGTTTAACTCGGTTAGTTATTAGTTGACTCAGTTAGGGAATCCCATGCAACTTAATGATCAATTGGTCCAAAATGAGTGAAAATGAGGGTGCATGATGAGCCTTATTGATAGTGAGTTAGTGGAACAAATGTAGCTGATATTTTGGTATGTCTAAAACCTTCTACAAGATGCTAGAATGAAGTACGATAAAGGAATGGGATAAAAGTTGCTGCAGTGTTGAAAATCTACTGATATAGGCAAAAAACAGCAGGTGTAACTGGTTACCCTAATTCTGGTAACCGGTTAATAGCGTCCAAACTTGCCATCATGGGCTGGTTTCTGAGGGTGTAACCGGTTACGCAGATTTGGGTAACCGGTTCCTATAGTCAAAATCCTCTTTTTGGGCTTGGAATGAGGTGTTTTGGCCATGGTTTTGTGCTTCGACCCTATGCTTAGACAGATAGGCAAAGAAGTCCTTCTGTTTTGCATGTATTGATGCTTTGACGACTTTTATAGGATACAATTAATCATGGCTTCAAGACCCTCAGGGGATTTGGATATACTTGTGTAACACCTCAAAATTTTCCCCCTTGTTTCTAACCCTTTTTGGCTTATGCTTCATTTTATTCGCATCGTCATTTTGCATTGGCATGTTTCTTTTGGGCATGGGATCAAGGTATTTTCTAGCAGCTCATGGCGTCATCAGTTCTAGTATGATTTTCAGCAGTATTCAGAGCCAAGCAGATAGCTTTCAAGGTCTTTTCGAGCTTTTATTTTGCTCATTAGACATTTTGATAATCAGAAGCTCCGACAGTCATTTTTGATCAGGCAATCCGATATCAGACATTATTAATCCAGCGGGATATTCTGAGGTGTCAGCTAGAATTTATGTTTCATTTCAGGTGTTACTCAGTAGCAATGTTAATTTTTGATCTTCGGAGGCTTAACGGGGTTCAAAACAGCTGTCAGAGGTCACTTTTCCAAATTTCCCTCCAAAAGGCGCCAAGATTCAAAATTTGGACTGGGTAACCGGTTACCCAATATAGAGTAACCGGTTACTCTGAGCGCATTTTGAAAAATGGTTTAAAATGCAGCATTGTGATCATGTGATTGAGCTTGTGCATGTGTGGGAAGGATCTAGAACTGATTTATTTTGATTTATTTTCATCATTTTCCACCCAAAAAATTCAATTCTTCTCCAACAATTTCCACACTAATTCCACATTCCCTTTCCTAATTCATTTTTCACTCCCATTTCCACCCACTAAACCTTACTCCAAACCCAAACTTAACTCCTAACCTAGGGGTTATTTAATCAAACCAATTCCAAACCTCACATAACCTTGATCATTATTTCACTCTCAATTTTCAGAATTCTCTCATTTTTCTCTCCCACATTTTCACTCTCAATCTCCATTTTCAACCTCACTCAAAGCTCTTCCATAGAGATTAACAAGTTCTCCATTGGAACTTGTTAATTCTTGAGCTAAAGCCTCTCATTACTACTTCATTGTTGCTTTTCATTGGTGATTTTCGTTTGGATCTAGATCTGGAATTTCAGAAGTGCTTATTGGAAGTGATTTTGGAGTATTGTTAGCTTATTGCTTGGGTTTTCAGCTTTTGCTTGCAAGGAGCTCATAGATCTTGGAATTTCTTGCTTGGATTCATCAATTACTGTTAACAAAACTTCCCAAAGCAATTCTCAGCTTTGTAGGTTGGTCTTCTATGATCTATGCTTGATTTGGCTTAATTCCAACTTATTCAATGTAGATCTTTGGTTGTTGTTGATTTTGATGCATTTTGCTTGATTTTAATTCTTAATGTTAATGTTTATTGGATATAATTGATGTTTGATGGTGTAATACCCCAAAATTTGCTCTCCCCTTTTGGCATCATAGCATGGCATTATCATTTATCATATCATATCCATCTCATTAGCATTGCATTGCATTTAATATAGAAAAATGGAGCATGGCATCCTTCTTACCATCAGGGCATGTGGTCAGGTGGGAGATGGACAATCAAGAGATCATTCAAAGCACAAAAAGGGCAGTCAAGTTGCCTCAAGGCAAGTCAAGAAGCCTTTCATGTCTCATACTATCTCAATTGATCATCCACAACCTCAAGGATAAGAGATACAATGGGAGATTGAAGCATTACATCTTTCACTATGCAAGAGGTTCAAAAAATGAAGGAAAATCCTCAAAAGAGATAGCTCATTGATCCAAAATCATCCTCAAATGGCATATATCATCATCCTTTAAGAGGATACACAACATACTCTGAGGAATTTGAAATTGGAGACTGCACTTTTACCTCCTAACCAGAGGGGGCCAAAATTAGGGTTTCCATTTAAATCAGGGAATCTTTGCTTTTTTGGGCAAGACTTGATGTCATGGTTTCCTATATGTCCCTAGGTATATGGATGTGGAAGATTGCATCTCAATTGGTTTTAGAAGTGATTCAATTGGAAGAAAGATTAAAAATCAGGGAATTTGGGGCCAAGTCAAATAATCAGAGAAAAAAGTCAACCCTTGACTTTTTAAGGCCAAATTCATGAAATTCATGTTATATGTGACCAATGTACAAAATTTGATCAAGAAACTCCAAAGGAATCATGAAAAAATCAAGATTTGGAAAGTTGCCATTTTTGGATGAAGTAGGGTTACTAAAAATAGCAAGTTTTTGGCCATTTTGCATCAGAATTGGAACCAAGGCCATTCAAAATTGGAGCACCAAATGAAAATTCCACTCTGCCTCAATGAAAGGCCTTGCTTTAAGTTTCAAATCCATGGGTAGAACATTTCCATTGGATAAAAAATGAGGGAGATATGATTGATCAAAGTTGGAGGAAAGTAGGCCAAAAACCATGTCATGACCAAGTTTGGCCAGGTCTGCGCGCAGTCATTTTCTCAAACAGTTGGTGGGCCATATATTCGCCTATTTTTTCTCATGGTTAAAGGCCTCAAATGAAAAACTTGTCAACATCAATATTGTTCCTTGCAATGCCCTCTTCAATGTTCATGTTGGGCAAAATCTCATCTGATCAAGTTATGATGGAGAAATAGTGGCCTCAAGTCATGGTAATCATGCTGAAAATCCAGGTGCCAAGATGCCTTGTCAACCAACCAGTTGCCACGCCCTTCTATCAGTTCCAAATGTGGATGTTATAAGTCATTTTGCAACTTATTTCAAGCCTCATTTCAATTCATTTTTCATACCAAACATGTTCTACTATGATCCCTCTTTCTAATGATCACAAAGCCTCATCAAATTATTCACAATACATGGAGAATTTCCTTCTCAAACTTGCTTGTTTTCATTGGTTCCAACTGTCATAAAATCAGAAAAAACAAGTGTTGTTGTTGTTGTTATTTCAAAGTGTATGCACATATCCCACACCTTATGACACTTTGCCTTTTCAGAACTAACATTGTCCTTGCTTGCACGTGCTGCTCAGGCTCATTACATGGAAGTGGAAAGAATGAAACTTGTAGAGCAAGTTTATGTTGCTGCAGCTCACACACGAGTTTACCACCACCACTGATCCTTTGTAATCCACCCTAGCTCGCCATAGATCATCATCACTATATCACAGCTCGTCCCCTAACTAACTTGACTCAGTTAGTTAGGATGGACTCACCTAAATCACTTCAACTCAGTTAACCAACTCAGGTTAACCATGGTTAGCTCACACTATAAATCAAATCCTCACTCTCACTTTTGTTTTTCAGCTTCATTTTTTCACTCTCCCTCTCCAATACTTCAAACTTTTTCTCTCAATTTCTTTGTTTTCTCTCTGACTGCACTCCATTTTCACCATCTCCTTTCACATTTCGCCTCCATCATCTTCATTGTTTCATTTTGGATCAAGAATAAGAGCATACACATCCAAGTAATCAAGTTCAGTTTCAAGAGATTGGAATTTTCAGTGTGATTCTCTGCACGATTTCAAGATTCTCAAGCCTTTATTTGGCCAAGAGTAGCTCAAAGAAGAAGCACGATTCTCTGGTTTTTTGTTTAACTCCAGTTTGCAGCATTTTCAGGTTTCATCATCTCAAACTTTTCTGGCATGATTTAGAGTTTGTTTAGCTTATTTTGTTGATATGAGCTCGCTAGGAGCATTTGAACTCTGGCTAGTTGATAGAGCTTCTTAGAAGCCTAGATCCAAAACTTAGGGCATGATTTAATCTCCTCTGTTCTCTATGTGTGTGCTTGGTATGTGAAAAACAATTGTGAATTCTTAATCTACGTGAGCTCAGCTTCATTTTGGTATAATATTTGTGCATTTCTGGGACATGTGAGAGTTGCAGACGGTGGTGCGTGGCCGGAGAAGGTGACCGGAGGTCCCTCTCCGGCCGGTGATCATGTGTTAGGGTTTGGTTGTTTTAATCAGGACCGTGGATTTACTTGCATCGTGTGGTGTAGGATTGGCCAACACATTAAAAAGGGGCGTGCATGTCATGTGCCATTTTTCTGATTCACTTAAAAGTGATGTGATGCATTGCATGGTAGTTAAGATGCACATTCATGAATGCGCGTTGGATGTAATTACCTTGACTTGTTTCTTGACTTGACTTAATCTGATGGTTGTTATTACTTTGACTATTGTTGACTGAAGTGCATGGTTGTTAGTGTGTTCTGAGCGCTTAGTGGACTTAGCCAGAATGCTATTCGCACCTCCCTGTTTTAAGGCCCAAATGATTTGAACTGCATAATTGCTATGTTCACACCTCCCCTTCCCTTTACATTTCATTTTATTTTTCTATTTTTTTATACACGTTTACTTTTTTAATTTTTAAAAATATCAAACCTCATCATAAAATTCCACAAAAATTCATGTGTATTCTTAAAACATTTAGGAAATTTTCCATGATTTTATTTCTTGATTTTATGACCTTTTTACCCCTGGTCCATAATTTTCTTTGAATTTCCATTTAGATGCATTCTAAGCATGATACATGAATTTGTTTAATTTTGTTCTTGCTCATTACCAACTGTTTTGACATGATTCTTTTTTCATTGATTCACTAATACATTGAAGCATGTTAGATGATTTTTGTTTGATTTTTAGGTCATTTTATCACATGTCTTGATTCCTATATTTGCACCACTTTGCATGATGTTTCAATTTGACTTAATTGCTTTGTTTGAAGTCATTTTGCTCTGAATTTTTACATGCTATCTTGATGTATGATGCATTTCTGACCTAGGCATTCCAATAATATGCTGGCATAATTTTCATGAATCCATTTGGTCTTTGTTTGATGCATTACATTGGAAGCATAATCCATGGCATGTCATGACAATTTTGGTGCATGTTTACATGAATTCTTTTGTGCATATTTGTATGAGCATTTGCATATGTTATGAGCCATTCATATGATATTATAGGTCTTTGATACACATTATATGTCATCCTTGCATGTTGACTTTCAATTTGAACTTTGTGCATCATTAACATGTATTGTTTGCACTTTCTTTTTGAACTTTCATTTCAATTCTTCTTATATTACTTCTTGAATGTCTTGAAGTTGATTCATAAATACTTTTGAGATGTTTATAAACTATTTTCCATTTAGTTTCAATTCTGGTTGTTGATTTACATGTTCCATTTATGCATGTCCTCTTCATTTCTTTCCATCTTTCATCTACCCCTTCTTCTTGTAACATGTTTAAATGCTAATGGGTGATGATTGTTGCTTATTCACTTGCACTTGTATGATAATAACCATTGGTTTCCATATGATGTACATTCTGATTGTGGCTCTAGGATTTGGTTTCTCATTTAATTCTTTTGAGTTTCATGATGCATTACATGTTCTTTTACTTCTTATACTTCTTATACATGTTTACTAACCATGTAGGGGCTTTGGTAAGTTTCAATTGAGTGTGGATAAGGAATCCACATTCAACTTCTATCCTTTCTCTTTTACAATTCCATTTTGTGTTTTGTTAAGCACTTGTGTGCTTTCCTTTAATAACTCATCACTTTCCCTTTTTGAATTACAATTCATCTTCTACTTTGGAAGTGAATTGTTTAATTCTTTCTTTCTTTAGACTTTAGGTTTTAAACCTCACAAACCATTAGGATCTCTCCCTTTAATCTTCAATTAGGATTGAGTCTTAGTCCATATAGGTTTTACCTTTTCTCCTCTCTTGAGTCTCTCTTCTCATCTCTCAAAGAAAATTCAAAACATTTAATAAAGGTAGGCACTTATTGCATTTAGGCCTTTCATATAAAGAAAAGATTATAAGGGGTCTTCTCTTGTAATCTTAGAATGTGTAGCATATAGCCCATCTTGGGTCAATGTGTTAAACATTTGATCTTGTATGAGGGACTTAAATGCAATACTTGTTGAAGGTGCAAATAATAAAAAACACTTCTTAATCAACAAAACACTTAATAAACACAAGTATGCTAGTGTGTTTGAACCTTGATAATTGGAACTAAGTGTGAGGGTCTTCTTCACCCTTAGTGTGCTTTCTTACCCATTCCATCTTGGAATGTGAGAAGGTACACATTCCAATGACTAAGATTCAGATACACTATCATATGCAAACAAATGAAAAAACTCTTAAAAGACAAAAACAAACAATGACGTCTTTCCTTCGGGAATTCTTTTCCCACCTCACTCATTCTCAGCGTACGAACGCGCTTCTACTCGTTCTCTTGCAAGATGGTAACGCACTCGGACCAGCGAGCCTGCAACACCTGAGCTAGGACGTAAGCCGTTCTCTAAAAAACACAGACAATCCATCCCTAGTGAGGGGAACTACGTCGCTCTGATTCTCATGTTCCCGATGAGATACGTAGGCAGTGGGGTAGGGCCCATGCGAGCACTTCTTTTATTTTCCCTACATTTGTTTCTCGTTCCTTTTCCAGTTCTCTTTTCGTTCATTTTCCAGTATTCTTTTCTATCACCCTTTGATCGAGACAAGCAAGCGTGGATCCCATCGGGTACGATGGACGCGAGGGGGTGCTAATACCTTCCTCTCGCGTAACCGACTCCCGAACCCATTTCTCTTGGTCGCAAGACCATGCTTTTCCTTTCTCTCAGGTTTACGCGGTGTTTCCTTTCCCTCTCTCGGGATAAATACACATTGCTGGCGACTCTGTTTCGGTGCCACTTTCGCGTTTGTACTAGGATGAAAATCCCGGGAGCGACAGATGGCTGTAATTCAATGTAATTTTGTGCTTAATTGATTGTATGTTCGTTTGGATGCCTGGATAAGTCATTTGCTGCTGAAAAGTGCTTTTGAAACTGGTTTTTTCTGCTACTGTTGCAGAGTAACCGGTTACTCTATATAGGGTAATTGGTTACCCTGTTATTTTTTTTTTTTGCGTATTTTTGCTGTTTTGAATTGAGTAACCGGTTACCGTATATAGGGTAACCGGTTACCACTACTGCAGAGTGACTTTTTCTTGCATTTTCTTGTTTTTTAGCATTCCTTTGCATGTCTAAACTTCATGGATTAATATGTTGATGATTCGTGGCTTATTTTTGAGCTGTTTCACCTTACACCATTGCACATACACGATTCTTCGACACGCGACCTTTTGATTTTCATTGATGAATGTTCATGTTTGTGTGGTTGATTGCTTGATGCAATGAACACATTGCACACTACATACTTCTTGAGAATGTTGAATGCGAATTATTGCTTATGTTGCTGGAATTGTGTTGCTCGCTTTTAATTTTATGAAGTGCATGCTTGAATTAATTTGTTCAATTGTCAAATGACGTGCATTCTTTCATGACGTCTTCGAGAATTATTTTCCATGGGGTGTGGTGTGATTGTGATCAGGGTTGATTAAAGAATGGGTGATGTTTGATGCATGTTCATTATGCCATGTTTGACATCATTTTCGAATGCATGCTGCCCTATTTTCTACTGCTGTCTATATGCATATGTGCTATTGAATGTGCTGATGTTTGTCTTTCTACACCTATTTGTTGTGCTGAAATATGAGCTGTTGAATGCTGTTTGGTGTATTTACTGGATTTTACCGCTGTGCAGGTGTTGGAGCGCTGTTGTAGCTGCTGTTTTTGATTTACTTTCTTGTTGTTGCTTTGCTTTTCGCTTGTTCCCATAAGGTTCCCTAGTCCAACTTAATCTTTGATTAAGCTTGGGGTAGGGTAGACATTAAGATTCGAACCATGCATGCTAACATTAGGTAGAATTTTCCCCTCTTACCTCAACCTTAGGGCCACTTTTGCATGACAACATTAGGATAGAATTCCCCGTAGTGTTTTCTTTTCCTTTGAGTCTTCTCTTCTCATCTCTTAATATTTCTAAAACACTTAATAAATATAACCTATATTGCGCTTGAGCCTTAATTGTAGGAAATGAAGAACGAGGGGTCTCTCCTCCTCTTCTAGAGTGTTTAGCATACGTCCCATTGGGGGCGACCATGCGAAGCATTCGTTCCCGCGTAGTTGACTTTGGTGCAATGTAAGTTATGAACTAACTCAAATCACTTCTGTCTAAAAAAAACACAAAAACAAATTCAAATCTTTTTTATCCTTCGGGATTGTTGGGTTTCAAACTGTTTTCACATAGAGCTCGTCACTCACATAAAAAACGCAAAGACCTTGTAGGTCGAACTACGTTTGCTCTGATTCCTCTTTCCCGTCCGATTGAGGATACGTATGCACGGGATGCGATATCTCGACGAGCAACTTCCCCCTTTAGCGCGTAGTCCGTCGAAGTACGTTGACTCTGATTCTTCGTTCGTCCATGAAGATACGTAGGCGTTGGATTGCGATAATCCTTGCGAGTCCGTCTTTGCTTCCCCCTCCCTCATTTCTGTTTAGCCGTAGACTGTAGGATAACCCACCCTTTGATTAGACAACAAGCGTGGATCCCATCGAGTACGATGGACGCGTGGGGTGCTAATACCTTCCCCTCGCGTAACCGACTCCCGAACCCGGACTATGGTTGCGATGACCATGTCTTTTCCCTCTTAGGTTTTCTTCGATCGTTTCCTTTCCCTACGTTGGGATAAATAACGTTCGGTGGCGACTCTTCTGTTCTAGTTTCTCGCCGGTTGTTTTTCGCAGTTGCGATAGTTGGCGACTCTGCTGGGGACTCTAGTTCCCTATGCGAGTTGATCCTAGCGCTTGTCTGTTTATTTTCATTGGGTGTTTACTGTTGTGCTTTGTTTTGTTGTATATTACATTATTACTGTTTTACTGCATTTTCTTGCATTTGTGATTATGGTTATCATACTGCTCTACTGCTGTTGTTCTGTTTGGTGGGTTGGATTCATGAGAGATAAGCCCAATACCCAGGCTTGAGCATACACCTATGATTAGTGTGGAAAGTAGTGTGACTTGTGTGGCATTTGGCCAGATGTAGTATACATGAAAACTCCACATCCAGACGAGGTTTTCTTTGGTAATAATCTATCCTGCGCATTGGGGAAGACGATGGAATGTAACATAGAAAAGTGTCGACTCTGGCGACCATTCCCGAGGACTCAGTTGAGGCACTCCTCCCAAGAGGTAGTAATGGTAGACCAGAAATGGCAAACCCATTATACTTCTTGATCCGAGGACCCAACGCTGGGAACTTGCTATAGGATGACCTTTTTGAGAGAGAATAAGTGGAGGTGCTCCTTGATTGGCGATAGTACTGTACCCAGAAGGATGAATGTACTATTGCTTCTCGACCTCAGTGCCAGAAGCTGAGGACCTTTCACTTTCTAGAACCCACATGTGAGAGGGGACGGGTGTTTGCAGGTTTGCAGGTAACTTTGACCTTCAACATACCCGGTATTTTGGATTTCTTATCGGTGCAAATTTATCATCCCGGTATTCTGGTATTTTGAATGGGGCGTCGTTTTGGATTTCTGGGTTTCTGATATTCTGGGTCTTATTTAGTCAGTGGAACAACAGCAGTATTGAGCATAATGGATACCTTGATCCCGTGTGTGCATTTGCATCATCATTTTGCATTCTAACATGCTTGTTCATTTGTAGGGTTGCATCCAAACTTTGATTCCGGTTTTTGAAGACTATTGAAGGTGAGTACTGAGAAGGAAAAGAACATCATCGTGTACAAGTTCCCTCCACTTATCTTAGATTCTATTCACAAGATCTTGGCTATGGCAGAGCCTGGGGTATTGACAGACTTTAGAGGAGAATATGGAAGAATTCTGAATTTTGCCCGCGACATTACTGAGTACGAGTATAGGGCTCTGCACACTCTGGTACAATTCTATGACCCTCACCTACGGTGTTTTATATTCACTAATTATCTTTTAGCTCCAACCTTGGAGGAGTTTGCTCTCCTTTTGGATGTTCCCGTCAAAGAAGAGACTCCTTTCTATCCTTCTAAAGAGCTTCCTGATTTGGAGAAGGTCTCCGCCGCTTTACATTTGGATCAATCTTTGTTGAAAAGCAGCGTTGCCAGCAAAGGGGGGTGTAAAGGCTTCCACATTAAGTTTTTGGTAGATCAGGCTACTATACATGCTAAGGCTGGATGTTGTTTGGTTTTTAATGCAATCTTGGCTATGTGCGTCTATGGAGCGGTGTTGTTCCCAAATGTGAAGGATTTCGTAGACATGCACATGGTACATATATTTACCATGAAGAATCTGGTGCCTACATTGCTCGGAGATCTATATCACTCAATGCATTACAAGAATGAGAAGAGGAGGGGAGGGCCCCTTAATTTTTGTGCTTCAATCTTCTACAAATGGTTTGCTGATCGCCTTCTCAAGTCTGGGGAATTCGCAGACACTCGAGGGACGTTAGATTGGTCCAAGAGATTGATGGGGTTAAGAGCGAATAATTTGATTTGGGTCAACCGTGACTTGTTGGGCCAAGAGATCATGATCAGTTGTCGAGGCTACCCAAATGTGCCTCTGATAGGAAGGAAAGGGGGAATTAACTACAACCCTATTCTTGCTATTAGGCAATCCGGGTATGCCTTGAAAGAGCCGCCAAAAGACGAGGATGTCTGAGAATCTCTATACTTGAGTGGGGAAATCAATCCAGAATTATTAAAGGAAGCTGCAAATACCTAGGAAGATCGTCACAAGAAAGGGAAGACTTCTTTTGGAAAGAGTAACAACAGAGCATTTCCTGCATACTAAGATTGGATTCAGAAAAGAGTAGAGAAGGAGCTTCTGCCGTTCTCCAAAGAATCACCATCTTACCCCTTGCTGAGTGAGCCTCCGACCACCGTTGAGATGGAGAGGTTTAATAAGTTGTGGGCTGAAAAAGAGAAGCTTCGAGAGGAAAATAGTGGGCTACAGAGAGAGATCTATCAGCTGAAGCACGAGTGAGGTGAAGCTGTCCATGTTTCCAAGATGAAGACAGAACTTCTCGCCAAAGAGGAAAAGGAGCTAGCTGACGAGGTCACGACCAGACAGAAGATATGGCAGGCTCTAAAGGGTATTAGCAAGGTTCTCAAGTCTAAGAAGGAAGACTTGGCCAAGGCTTTGTAAAAAATTCACAAGTTCAATGCTTATTGAAACACTGCAATAACTGCTAACAAACAGAAAGAAGATAAATATTTGGAGCAGTTCGAGAGTTTGAATTTGAAGCTCAAGAAGAAAGATGAAGAGATCCTATCAGGAACATTCGAGAGAAGAGCAGTAGAAGACCGACTCAACGAGGCCATAGCTACTATAGAGGAGTTGAAGATTCAAGCTGAAGTGAAGAGACCTAGAAGTGAGGGTCCTAGCGTGGATGGTGTTTTTGGCGAAGATGCTTAGGAGCTGCACTACCGATACCTAAAAGGGATCATGCACAGAAGAGATATCCTCATTCAGGAGCTGATCTAGAGACCGAAGCATCCTGACACCAAGAAACTGTTTAAAGAAGCACAAGAATGGAGTAAAGAGCATAATGGCTGGGGAGGATTGGCACTTGTAGACTTTGACGACATGCCATAGGGTTCTCTTTCTCTTTCATTGTATTTGGATCACCACCAGGCTTGTTGGTTGGGATCTATGATTATTTTGCTCAGACTTCTATCTATATTTGGGTTGTAATTGTTGACAGATGATTATCCTCTGGTTTTCTTAATACATGAGCAGAAGTTCCGTTCTATCTTATTATTAAACTGGAATCAAGGGGTGGATCGCCCTGCGAATATTCAAACATGTTCATTTGCATTTGCATATTCATAATCATTATGCATAACAGGTACATCTTTGGGTTTCTCATATTATTCTTTTCTTCAGACAGGATTGTTGATCAATGCATTCACTGATACTCTACCAGACAAAACCAGAAGAAAGTCATGGAACAAATGCTAGTCGAGATGGTTACGATGCAAGCTCGCATGGCTCAGTTCATGGATCTGATGCAAAATGTTGTTGTGGGTCAAGAAGAGCTAAGGACCCTGGTCCAGCCACTGGTTGCTAGAGTTGACGAAGACGGAGTTCTTCATGGTGGGCTTCACAATCATGTTACTCCTCCGGGCAGAGGTGTTGGTGGTAATAGTGCTCAAGGTGGTTCTCCGGGCGGAGGTATTCCCATCCCTTCTGTTGTTATCCCTCCAGGCGAAGGAGAGAACATTGTGATTCCTTCTGTAGTAGGGGGAGGTAACAGTGTCTGTGCAATACATGGCCGTCGCTATGATGATCAACAGGATGATGTATTTTCTATGCCAGGTGGGGATGCTGATCCCCAGCCTGATAACGACCGGAGATTCAGAATGATTAAAGAGAAATTGAAAGCGGTTGAGAATCAAAATTCCCTGGGTTTGGATATGGATGACTTGGGACTGGTCCCCGACATCAGGATTCCACACAAGTTTCAGGTGCCTACTTTCGAGAAGTATAATGGTGTTACTTTCCCGAAGACTCACGTCCGGGCCTATGCTAGAAAAATGGCTGCTTATTCTGATGATGAAAAGTTATTGATGCACTTCTTCCAAGATAGCCTGTCCGGGGCGTCTTTGGAATGGTACATGCAGTTAGAGAGGTGCCATGTTCGTAACTGGCGGGAACTGGTGGAGGCTTTTGTTAAGCACTATCAGTACAATACTAATATGGCTCCTAACAGAACATAATTGCAAAGTTTGTCGCAGAAATATAACGAGAGCTTTAAGGAGTACGCCCAGAGGTGGCGAGAATTGGCAGCACGGGTACAGCCTCCCATGGTAGAGCGGGAGATGATCAATATATTTATGGCCACCTTGCAGGGTCATTATTATGAAAAGCTGGTACCTTGTATGCCCGGAAAGTTTACTGACTTGGTCCTAGTTGGAGAAAAAGTAGAGAGTGGGATCAAAGCTGGGAAGATATCAGGTAGCCAGGGATCCTCATCTGGAGGAGGGAAGAAGCCGTATGTAAACTACAAAAAGAAAGAAGGAGACACAAATTATGTTTCATCTTACAATGGTAGGGGAAAGGCTCGACAGAATTACAATCAACAGATTGCTTCTGTAACTATTCTGGTTGCACCTCAGCAGCAGAGGAATAATCCTAATCAGTACCAAAACAGGCAGCCCAACCAATATCAAAACGGACAAAGGAATGCTGAAATGCATTTTGATCAGCCGCCCATATCATATGCTCAATTATTACAGCACTTGCTACAGCTGCGTTTTGTTGAGCTCCGCACATTGGCTCCGCCCACTAGGAGGCTACCGTCGGGCTATGATGCTAACGTACATTGTGATTTTCACTCTGGTGCCTCAGGGCATACAATTGAAGGGTGTAGGGTGTTCCATCATAAAGTACAAGATTTGGTAGACTCTAAAGCTATCAACTTCTCTAATGATGTTCCAAATGTCAATCAGAACCTGATGCCGAATCACGGTGGGCCAAAGGTTAATGCCATTATTGAAGATAATGAATCCTTGAATTTGGTCTTAGATGTGAACGAGTTGAAAACTTCGTTGTTTGTGGTAAAGGAAAGGTTGCTGAAGGGAGGGGTGTTCCCTGGTTGTGATAAGGGCTATGCAGAATGTGGGCTTCAATCAAATGGTTGTGATTTGTTGAGATCAGGTATTTAGAGTTTGATTAATGATGGGCAAGTATAGTTCGACAGATGTGATCAGCAGAGAGAAATTACTGACAAAGAAAATGATGTTTCCAATATAACAATTCCTTTCAAAACAATAACTATATCAGCGCCGGCGAGACCAGCGCCGGTCATCATTACAGTTCCTGGGTCAGTCCCGTATGAAAGTACCAAAGCCATCCCATGGAACTATGGGGTTGAGGTATTTGTTGATGGAAAGAAGCAGGAATTGGTAGGAACATCGACTGTGAATTCAGAGGTTGACAAGACTATTGATGCAGGGGCTATCACCAGAAGTGGTAGAGTCTTCATTCCGTCAGATAATCAGGGCGGCAGTTCCAAACACGATAAAGGGATACAGGTGATGGACGATTCTATACAAAAGCAGATCGTGAATGACTCTGCAACAAAACAAGTTGACAACTCTTTCTCAGAAAATGTGGAGGAATTTATGAGATTAATCAGAAAAAGCGATTACAAGATTGTTGATCAGTTGCATCAAATCCCATAAAAAATATCCATCTTATCTCTGTTGTTGTGCTCCGAGGCGCACCAGAATGCATTGCTGAAGGTTTTGAACACATCCTATGTACCACAAGAAATATCCGTTAATCAGCTAGAAGGGGTTGTGGCTCACGTGAACGCTGGTAATGGTTTGGGATTCACAGACTTAGATCTGACTCCAGCTGGGAGGAATCACAACAACGCTTTACATATTTCAGTGGAATGTCGAGGCTCCTTAATGTCACATGTGTTAGTTGACACCGGGTCATCCTTAAATGTGCTGTCGAAGAAGGCTCTGATGAAGCTAGATACCCGTGGGCTGATTTGCACGCCAAGTGACTTGGTGGTGCGTGCTTTCGATGGTTCTAAGAGGTCTATCTTTGGAGAAATTGTATTGCCAATCAAAGTTGGTCCTAATATTTTTGATGCCACTTTTTACATCATGGACATTCAGCCTGCCTATAGCTGTCTATTGGGTCGCCCCTATATCCATAGCGCTGGGGCAGTAACGTCTACGCTGCATCAAAACCTGAAATACATGGTGGATGGGCATGTTGTGAAAGTCTGTGGTGAGGAGGACATCATGGTAAGTCACCTATCCACTTTCAAGTATGTGGAGGTGGATGGTGAAATACATGAAACCTTGTGCCAAGCCTTTGAAGCAGTGAAAATTCCTGAAGAGCCTCCCAAGGTAGTCAGTCAGTCTGAGGTGATTAAATAACCCAAAGTGGTAAATCAGCCAGAAGTCTCGATGTCTTCTTTCAAAGATGCACGCGCTGTAGTTGAAGCTAGTAGTTCACAGAAGTGGGGACATGTCATTGACGTTCAGATGAAACAAAATACTTATGGACTGGGGTATAATTCACCCCGACGAGCTCAAGAGCTTTCCAAGTATGCAGGCCTAATTCAATTCACAAATGCTGGGGTGTTCTTTAATAGGATTAACGCCATTGGTGATGAGGGGGACATCGATTGCGACATGGACGAATGGATCCGCCCCTGCACTCCGGGTCAAAGCTTGTACAATTGGTCGTCTAAGAAAGTCATCCAAGTGACCCGTCAAGAGTAATTGCCTTTGTTTTCGGTTTATGTTGAATCCTACGTTCTGCCCAAGACGTAGTGATATTTGTCTGTAGGGTTTTGATGTTTTTGTTTGCTTACTTTATCATTAATAAAGGATGCTTTTCACACTCAAATATTTTGATCCCTGTTTTTCTGTATTACTTTTTGCACTAGTTCACATTAAAATGGCAATGTGTTTTCTTGTTTATTGCATTCATAATAAACATAAAACATCAATCATGCAGGTTTCTTTATTCAGATGCCACAAATAATAATTCAGCTATGGCTCGATATGACTTCGACAATCCTATCTATCAGGATGAAGAAGAGACTGACAAAGATTGTGACTTACCAGAAGAATTGGCCAAATTGTTGAAACAAGAGGAAAGGGTCATTCTACCTCATCAGGAGGAAATTGAGACGATTAATCTGGGAACTGAGGACATTAAAAAAGAAGTAAGGATTGGGGCTGCTTTGGAAGACACTGTTAAGGGAAGATTGATTGAAATGCTTCGAGAGTATGTAGATATCTTCACCTGGTCTTACCAAGACATGCCCGGGCTTGACACTGATATTGTGGTACACCGGCTACCGCTCAAATAAGGTTGTACTCCAGTTAAGCAGAAACTGAGAAGGACGAAATCGGATGTGGCTGTTAAAATCAAGGAAGAGGTTCAGAAACAGTTGGACGCCAGATTTCTTGTTGTGATAAATTATCCTCCGTGGGTTGCTAATATTGTACATGTACCTAAGAAGGATGGAAAGGTCAGGATGTGTGTCGACTACAAAGATTTGAATAGAGCAAGCCTAAAAGACGATTTCCCGCTTCCTCACATTGACGTGTTAGTAGACAACACTGCTTAATATTCAGTATTTTCCTTCATGGATGGCTTCTCTGGGTATAACCAAATCAAGATGGCCCCAGAGGACATGGAGAAGACTACGTTCATAACACCGTGGGGAACATTTTGTTACAAGGTAATGCCCTTTGGATTGAAGAATGCTGGGGCAGCCTATCAGCGGGCAATGGTGACTCTCTTTCATGATATGATTCACAAAGAGATTGAAGTCTATGTTGATGACATGATTACGAAGTCACAAACGGAGGAAGAACATCTGGTAAATCTTCATAAGCTATTTGAAAGGTTGAGGAAATTCAAACTGAGGTTGAATCCGAACAAGTGCACCTTCGGGGTGAGGTCTGGAAAATTGCTGGGGTTTATTGTTAGTGAAAGAGGTATCGAGGTTGATCCTGCCAAAGTAAAAGCCATACAAGAGATGCCTGAGCCGAGAACAGAAAGAGAGGTTTGTGGTTTCCTATGGAGGTTGAACTACATTGCTAGGTTCATCTCTCATCTTACAGCCACGTGTGAACCGATATTCAAGTTGTTAAGAAAAGATCAAGAGGTCAGGTGGAATGAAAATTGTCAAAAGGCATTTGAAAAGATAAAAGAATATTTGTAGGAACCTTCGGTCCTCATACCGCCAGTGCCAGAAAGGCCATTGATTATGTATATTATGGTTCTTGAGAACTCAATGGGGTGTGTGCTCGGTCAACACGATGAGTCAGGTAGAAAAGAACATGCCATCTACTACCTGAGTAAAAAGTTCACTGATTGTGAGTCGAGGTACTCTATGTTGGAAAAAACATGTGGTGCACTCGCTTGGGCAGCCAAGCGTTTGAGGCAGTATATGTTAAGCCATACAACCCTGTTGATTTCGAAGATGGATCCGATCAAATATGTGTTCGAGAAGTAGGCGCTTTCCGGAAGGATAGCCCGATGGCAGATGGTTTTGACAGAATATGACATTCAATACGTTTCCCAAAAGGCCATTAAGGGAAGCGTTCTGTCAGAATATCTTGCCGAACAACCAATTGAAGATTATCAACCGATGAAGTTTGAATTTCCGGATGAACATATCATGTTTTTGAAGATGAAGGATTGTGAAGAGCCCTTGCCTGACGAAGGACCTGAAATTGGATCCCAATGGAAACTAGTCTTTGATGGAGCTGTCAACTCATATGGTAACGGAATCAGGGCAATCATTACCACTCCCAAGGGTTCTCATATACCATTCACTGCCCGGTTAGCGTTCATATGCACCAACAATGAGGCAGAGTATGAAGCATTCATCATGGGGTTAGAAGAAGCAATTGATTTGAGAATCAAGAACCTCGATGTTTATGGTGATTCTGCGTTGGTGGTTAATCAGATTAAAGGAGAATGGGAAACTCGTCAGGAAAATCTGGTGCCTTATAACAACTATGCCAGGAGGTTGTTACCGTTCTTTGATAGGGTTGAATTTAATCATATACCCCGGTTGGAAAATCAGATGGCAGATGCGTTGGCAGCATTGTCTTCAATGTATCAGGTGAATCGTTGGAATGAGACTCGTTCAATCAGAATCATGTGTTTAGATAGACCAACTTTTGTGTTTGCAGTTGAAGACGTTTCAGATGGCAAACCTTGGTATCATGACATTAAGTGTTTCCTCAAAGGTCAAGAGTACCCAGCTGGGGTATCCGCCAAGGATAAGAAAACTTTGAGGGGGTTAGCAGGTAATTTCTTTCTGTATGAAGATGACGTGCTGTACAAGAGGAACTTCGACATGGTATTGCTACGTTGTGTTGATGAACACGAGGCAGACCTGTTAATGGAAGAAGTTCACGAGGGTTCTTTCGGTACCCATGCCAATGGGCATGCTATGGCTAGAAAACAGTTGAGAACGGGGTATTATTGGATGACTATGGAGTCTGACTGTTTCAAATATGTCAGGAAATGCCATAAATGTCAGATTTATGCTGATAAGGTGCACATACCGCCTACTCCTCTGAATGTATTGTCATCTCCTTGGCCGTTTTCCATGTGGGGCATTAATATGATTGGAAAGATTGAGCCGACTGCTTCCAATGGGCATCGTTTCATTTTGGTTACCATCGATTATTTCACGAAGTGGGTGGAAGCAGCCTCGTATGCCAACGTCACCAAACAAGTGGTAGCCCGTTTTATCAAGAAGGACATCATCTGTCAGTATAAGGTCCCGGAAAGAATCATTACTGATAATGGTTCAAATTTGAACAACAAGATGATGAAGGAGCTATGTCAGAGCTTTAAGATTGAACACCACAATTCTTCTCCCTATCGTCCGAAGATTAATGGGCCTGTTAAGGCTGCGAATAAGACCATCAAGAAGATTGTGTAGAAGATGGTGGTAACGTATAAAGACTGGCATGAGATGTTGCCTTATGCTTTGAACGGTTATTGTACTTCTGTGCGTACATCAACCGGGGCATCTTCTTTCTCACTGGTATATGGTATGGAGGTAGTCCTACCATTAGAGGTTGAGATTCCTTCTTTGAGAATTCTGGCAGATGTGAAGCTTGACGAATCTGAATGGGTGCATTCCCGGTTGAATCAGCTGAACCTTATTGAAGAAAAGATATTGGCAGCCATTGCACATGGTCGGTTATATCAGAGCAGGATGAAGAAAGCCTTTGATCAGAAAGTGCATCCTCAATGTTTTCAGACAGACGAGTTGGTTTTCAAAAGGATTCTTCCTCCTCAGACAGATCACAGGGGCAAATGGACTCCAAACTATGAAGGGACATTTGTAGTAAGAAAGGTTTTCTCTGGTGGAGCCTTATTACTTTCAACGATGGATGGCGAAGATTTTACGTCCCCTGTGAACGCAGACGTAGTCAAAAAATACTTTGCATAAAAGAGACCTGCTGGACATAAAAAGAAAGTCCAGGCAAAAAGGGGGCATCCCAGCGAACCATAAAAAGAAAAGGTTCGGGCAAAAGTTAGGGATAAAAGGAAAAGAATAAACTCGCAAAGTTGAAAACCTGAAAAGGCAACTTTGGCAAAAATGGGTATCCCGGTGGATTGAAAGCCCGAAAAGGGCGATCCAGGCAAAAGTTAGGGATTTGAAAGCAAAGGGCTACGATCTGCGTTCGATCTGTGAGCTCTTATGGCACGTGGAAAGTTCGAAGGAAAGGAATCAGTCCCGTCAGTCTCTTTAAAGGCCAAAGCATCGGTGGATGAGCAAGACATATGAGTCATAGCTGAATTGAATCATGGTGGATATCTGTTCCCACATTGCCGACATGTGTATTTTTTTTTTTTTTACTTTTTGTGCAATTACCTCTTTTCAGGAATTGCTTCCATTTGTAAATGCCTATTTACAGGCCAATTCATTCAATTAAATTTTCATTTTCACTCAAAGAGCTTTCCACTTTTGTTTTTACTTTTACTGTTTTGATTGTGAAAACGTCCGATATTTTGATAAACATTGCATGTGAAAATGTTAAGCTTTGTGGAGCATATCGAAAAACAATGGAAATTGCTCAGGCAACAGGTATTGTGGATGGTAATCGAGGTAGCCATTTGTGCATATAGAGTATTTTGTTGTTACTGTTTGTAGGGTGGCAAGGTTTCTCCCCAGTAGAGTTACTCTCCCCAGCATTGAAACTTCATCATCCTCAGTAGATCGTTGCTCTCCCCAGCCAGAGTACAGAGGACTGTTTATCCAGCCAAAGTTGTGTTTGGATTATTATTCCCTAGCAAGCATTCAGGAGTTAATGTTGTTGTATCCCCAGTAGGAGACTTGTGGAATATCTTCCCAAGACAAAGATGTTATCATCCCTACAAAGTCTTGGTGTCTACTTTCCTCAGTCGGTCAGGAAGTACAGTCTCGTCGACAACAGTATGTTCTAATCCCTAGCAGGGTGAGGGTACAGTCATTTCCCCCAGCAGCAGGTTAAGTTCAGTGTTATCCCCAAGCAGGTTCAATATTGTAGACTTATTCCCCAAGCAGAGTTTGGAGGTGATCCTCGCAACAGTTTGTTCAACGATGCTTGACATCCCCCAACTTTTTAAGTCTAATTGGTTATTGGCACCTTTTCCGTAGCAGATCTCTGGGTTCCATCTTTAGTAGTTGTTATTGGTAATCCCTAACAAAGTGGGAGTTCTCTTTGGGTTTCATTTTTCAGCAGAGGTTGTGATCAGGAAAGTCGTTCAGTGTTGTTTTCCTCAGCATGGTTTTGTTTTCAGAGCACAATTTAGTTTGTCATACCCGGTGGAGTTGCCTTCGTCTTCAGCATTTATTTTGCTGGAGCGATCTTTTGCATTGCATAAGTATTTCTGCTTGGCATCCTCCCAAACGCGTAGCATTTCCATTTCGTATGGCGCATTACGCCTTAGAAATTTAAACATATGCATTCGAAGCATAAGCCAGGTTTGAGTTCTCGTTTGTCAGGAGTTTCCCCAACAGAAAGAACAGTAATTCAGGAGATATCGTCCAACTTTAATCCCCAAGTGGTGGATTTGGTCATTTGGAGAGACAGTTTGGTATACCCCTGCAAAGTTTGTCAGGATCGTTAATCTGTGGTTTCTTTTCTTTTCACCCATTCGTCTAGGTGGTCTTTTGGGGTTGTTCCCTCAAAGTTGTTAGCGTTAAACACTCGTCCATGTTCTTTTGACACTTGTCCGTGTCCTTTTTCATTTCCTCAATACTTCGTCCGTATTGATTCTTCAGCACTCGTTTGTGTTCTTTTAACACTCGTTCGTGTTCTTTTTCATTTCCCCAATACTTCGTCCGTATTGATTTTAAACACTCGTCCGTGTTCTCTCGACACTCGTCCGTGTCCGGTTTAGCATTTCAATCCCCAGTAGAGTTGCCTTTTGAACTTTTATTTCAATACCCGTCCGTATTGACCTTAGACACCCGTCCATGTTCTTTCAGCACCCGTTCGTGTTTGAATTTTAGCCAATATCCGTGCGTATTGACCTTTGACACCCGTCCGTGTTTGAATTTTTAGCCAATACCCGTCCGTATTGACCTTTGATATCCGTCCGTGTTCTTTCAATACCCGTCTGTATTGACCTTTGACACCCGTCCGTGTTTGAATTTTTAGTCAATACCCAACCGTATTGACCTTTGACACCCATCCGTGTCCTTTCAGCACCCGTCCGTGTTTGAACTTTTAGCCAATACCCGTCCGTATTGGACTTTGACACCCGTCCGTGTTCTTTTAGCATCTGTCCATGTTTGAACCTTTTTAAGCCAATACCCGTCCGTATTGACCTTAGACACCCGTCCGTGTCCTTTTAGCACCCGCCAGTGTTTGAACCTTTATTTCAATACCTGTTCGTATTGACCTTTGACACCCGTCCGTGTCCTTTCAGCACCCGTCCGTGTTTGAACCTTTATTTCAATACCCGTCCGTATTGACCTTTGACACCCGTCCGTGTTCTTTCAATACCCGTCTGTATTGACCTTTGACACCCGTCTGTGTTCTTTCAGCACCCGTCCGTGTTTGAACTTTTAAGCCAATACTTGTCCGTATTGACCTTTAGACACCCGTCCGTATTCTTTCAGAACCCGTCCGTGTTTGAACTTTTAAGCCAATACCTGTCCGTATTGACCTTAAACACTCGTCCGTGTTCTTTCAGCACCCGTCCGTGTTTGAACTTTTTAGCCAATACCCGTACGTATTGACCTTTGACACCCGTCCGTGTTCTTTCAGCACCCGTTCGTGTTTAAACTTCTTTCAATACCTGTCTGTATTGACCTTTGACACCCGTCCGTGTTTGAACTTTTAAGCCAATACCCGTCCGTATTGACCTTTGACACCCGTCTGTGTTCTTTCAGCACCCGTCCGTGTTTAACCTTATTTTCAATACCCGTCCGTATTGACCTTTGACACCCGTCCGTGTTCTTTTAATACCCGTCCGTATTGACCTTTCAGCACCCGTCTGTGTTTGAACTTTTATCTCAATAACCGTCCGTATTGACCTTTGACACCCGTCCGTGTCCTTTCAGCACCCGTCCGTGTTTGAACTTTTATTTCAATACCCGTCCATATTGACCTTTGACACCCGTCCGTGTCCTTTCAGCACCCGTCTGTGTTTGAGCTTTTATTTCAATACCTGTCCGTATTGACCTTTGACACCCATCCGTGTTCTTTCAGCACCCGACCGTGTGTGAATCTTTATGTACACTCGTCCGTGTTTATCCCCAACGCAGTTAACACTCGTCCGCGTTTGTTTTAAGCCATGTCAATAATTCGTCCGTATTGATCTCTGACACTCGTCCATGTTTTAATCTTACACCTTATATTACTTGTTCCCCAGCGGAGTCGTCTCTCCTTTTGCAGGACGCAAATTTGTACGGTTATTTTGGTATTCAATCTCCATGTATCCCGGTCGTCTGGAAGGCTTTTCTTCCATACTCTCGGATCCAAGAAGTTTAAATAAGGGCAGCTGTAACACCTCAAAATTTCCCCCTTATTTCTAACCCTTTTTGGCTTATGCTTCATTTCATTCGCATCGTCATTTTGCATTGGCATGTTTCTTTTGGGCATGGAATCAAGGTATTTTCTAGCAGCTCATGGCGTCATCAGTTCCAGTATGATTTTCAGCAGTATTCAGAGCCAACCAGATAGCTTTCAAGGTCTTTTTGAGCTTTTATTTTGCTCATTAGACATTTTGATAATACGAAGCTCCGACAGTCATTTTTGATCAGGCAATCCGGTATCAGACATTATTAATCCAGCGGGATATTCTGAGGTGTCGGTAAGAATTTATGTTTCATTTCAGGTGTTACTCAGTAGCAATGTCAATTTTTGAGCTTCGGAGGCTTAAAGGGGTTCAAAACAGCTGTCAGAGGTCACTTTTCCAAATTTCCCTCCCAAAGGTGCCAAGATTCAAAATTTGGATTGGGTAACCGGTTACCCTATGTAGAGTAACCGGTTACTCTGAGCGCATTTTGAAAAATGGTTTAAAATGCAGCATTGTGATCATGTGATTGAGCTTGTGCATGTGTGGGAAGGATCTAGAACTGATTTATTTTGATTTATTTTCATCATTTTCCACCAAAAAAATTCAATTCTTCTCCAACAATTTCCACTCTAATTCCACATTCCCTTTCCTAATTCATTTTTCACTCCCATTTCCACCCACTAAACCTTACTCCAAACCCAAACTTAACTCCTAACCTAGGGGTTATTTAATCAAACCAATTCCAAACCTCACATAACCTTGATCATTATTTAACTCTCAATTTTCAGAATTCTCTCATTTTTTTCTCCCACATTTTCACTCCCAATCTCCATTTTCAACCTCACTCAAAGCTCTTCCATAGAGATTAACAAGTTCTCCATTGGAACTTATTAATTCTTGAGCTAAAGCCTCTCATTACTACTTCATTGTTGCTTTTCATTGGTGATTTTCGTTTGGATCTAGATCTGGAATTTCAGAAGTGCTTATTAGAAGTGATTTTGGAGTATTGTTAGCTTATTGCTTGGGTTTTCAGCTTTTGCTTGCAAGGAGCTCATAGATCTTGGAATTTCTTGCTTGGATTCATCAATTACTGTTAACAACACTTTCCAAAGCAATTCTCAGCTTTGTAGGTTGGTCTTCTATGATCTATGCTTGATTTGGCTTAATTCCAACTTATTCAATGTAGATCTTTGGTTGTTGTTAATTTTGATGCATATTGCTTGATTTTAATTCTTAATGTTGATGTTTATTGGATATAATTGATGTTTGATGGCTGTAATTCAATGTAATTTCGTGCTTAATTGATTGTATGTTCGTTTGGATGCCTGGATAAGTCATTTGCTGCTGAAAAGTGCTTTTGAAACTGGTTTTTTCTGCTACTGTTGCAGAGTAACCGGTTACTCTATATAGGGTAACCGGTTACCCTGTTGTTTTTTTTTTGCGTATTTTTGCTGTTTTGAACTGAGTAACCGATTACCGTATATAGGGTAACCGGTTACCACTGCTGCAGAGTGATTTTTTCTTGCATTTTCTTGTTTTTTTACATTCCTTTGCATGTCTAAACTTCATGGATTAATATGTTGATGATTCGTGGATTATTTTTGAGCTGTTTCACCTTACACCATTACACGGACACGACTCTTCGACACGCGACCTTTTGATTTTCATTGATGAACGTTCATGTTTGCGTGGTTGATTACTTGATGTGATGACCGCATTGCACACTACATACTTCTTGAGCATGTTGAATGTGAGTTATTGCTTATGTTGCTGGAATTGTGTTGCTCGCTTTTAATTTCATGAAGTGCATGCTTGAATTAATTTGTTCAATTGTCAAATGATGTGCATTCTTTCATGACTTCTTCGAGAATTGTTTACCATGGGGTGTTGTGTGATTGTGATCAGGGTTGATTAAAGAATGGGTGATGTTTGATGCATGTTCATTATGCCATGTTTGACATCATTTTCGAATGCATGCTGCCCTGTTTTCTACTGCTGTCTATATGCATACGTGCTGTTGAATGTGTTGCTGTTTGTCTTTCTACACCTATTTATTGTGATGAAACATGAGCTGTTGAATGCTGTTTGGTGTATTTGCTGGGTTTTACCGCTGTGCAGGTGTTGGAGCGCTGTTGTAGCTGCTATTTTTGATTTACTTTCTTGTTGTTGCTTTGCTTTTCACTTGTTCCCTTAAGGTTCCCTAGTCCAACTTAATCTTTGATTAAGCTTGGGGTAGGTTAGACATTAAGATTCGAACCATGCATGCTAACATTAGGTAGAATTTTCCCCTCTTACCTCAACCTTAGGGCCACTTTTGCATGACAACATTAGGGTAGAATTCACCGTAGTGTTTTCTTTTACTTTGAGTCTTCTCTTCTCATCTCTTAATATTTCTAAAACACTTAATAAATATAACGTATATTGCGCTTGAGCCTTAAGTGTAGGAAATGAAGAACGAGGGGTCTCCCCTCCTCTTCTAGAGTGTTTAACATACATCCCATTGGGGGCGACCATGCAAAGCATTCGTTCCCGCGTAGTAGACTTTGGTGCAATGTAAGTTATAAACTAACTCAAATCACTTCTATCTAAAAAAAACACAAAAAAAAAATTCAAATCTTTTTTATCCTTCGGGATTGTTGGGTTTCAAACTGTTTTCAGAAAGAGCTCGTCGCTCACGTAAAAAACACAAAGACCTTGTAGGTCGAACTACATTTGCTCTGATTCCTCTTTCCCATCCGATTGAGGATACGTAGGCACGGGATGCGATATCTCGACGAGCAACCTCCCCCTTTAGCGCGTAGTCCGTCGAACTACATTGACTCTAATTCTTCGTTCGTCCACGAAGATACGTAGGCATTGGATTGCGATAATCCTTGCGAGTCCGTCTTTGCTTCCCTCTCCCCCGTTTCTGTTTAGCCGTAGACTGTAGGATAACCCACCCTTTGATTAGATAACAAGCGTGGATCCCATCGAGTAGGATGGACGCGTGGTGTGTTAATACCTTCTCCTTGCGTAACCGACTCCCGAACTCGGACTATGGTTGTGATGACCATGTCTTTTCCCTCTTAGGTTTTCTTCGATCGTTTCCTTTCCCTGCGTTGGGATAAATAACGTTCGGTGGTGACTCTTCTGTTCTAGCTTCTCGCCGGTTGTTTTTCGCATTTGCGACAACCTGCAATAAATCCCCAAATAAAAATGTTGATACGTATGCTGGGAATGCAAGTGCACAGGCTTATGCAAAAGGCAAAAAGGTCAGACTGGGGGAAGTCAAATTTTAGGGTACGACAATATCGCGAGCCATTAAATTAACTCATATTAAAATAAAATTATTTTATTTTATTTTACTTTAAAAATTAAAAGGCCAACTCTCAAAATTGAAACGCCACTTGTCCATATTTTTAGACGAAAAATAAAAATTTTCCTCCATGACTAATATATACACTTTCCTTTGTTCTTTTTTCCCTTTCTCTACTTCTTCTTCTCATAACCCTAAGAACTCCCATCTCTTGCAATCTTTATATTCAACAATTGTTCCTTTTTACACTCAAATATCATAAAACACAATGGCTTCCATCACGAAATAACTTCTAATGCCTTCTGTTGCTGATGTTATTGCTCTGACTCTCCCTGATGGTCACATCTATTTCCCTAAACATCCAATGAATAAATAAAATCCAAGATATGGGTTTCCCAGGTACTAATCCCTTTATCTATTTCAGGTAATTTTCACGCAATTTTGGGTTCATTCCCCATAACCTTTGCAAAACCTGATAAGTTAAAGAATATTTTTATTTGTTATCACTGCTGCAAACCCGGTGTGTTTGAAGACACAATCTATGAGTTTGGTTTTATGACTTCATTTCAACTTGCTTTCGATTCTGCTTTTACCACCAACAATGAATCTTACTTCAGTTGGTTGAACAAAGTAGAAAAGAAGAAAGAACAATTCTGGAAAGACCAAGACATATATGTCTTGATTCAATTATCCATAACTGACCCCAAATACAACCTTAATATGCTTATTTCACCGCTTTTATTTTGGGAAGGCTCGACTGACACCTTTCACCTTTGTTGTGGAATGTTAACTCCCACCCTCTTTGAATGGCTGCTATCACCATTGATCTTCGACCAACTAGGATACCTTCGACCCCTCTATAAAAAAACTACCTCAATTTATCTTTCACTCTTCCAGGCTTCACTAACTTTACCGAGAACCAACATGAAGACCCCTATGAGGAAGTCTCTGATTATGAGCATATCTTATTTCTCACCCTTTTGGCCATTTCGTTCTATCTTCTGCTCTAATTATCAAAAGATAGCCAAGAAGTTCATACCTTTGGCCACTCAGATCCATAAAGGGGCGAAATATTTGCCTCAACAAGTTGGATTTAGGTTCTCTTTATGAATCTCTAGGGCTTTCTTATACTGACTTGAAATCTATAACCAACTCAAACCAAAAACTCTTAATGTTTGGTCCTATGTGGCTTCTACAAATTTGGCTCAATGCCACTTTTTATCCCTCTTTGAAGGTTACCATTTCATCTAACTTAAAAAAATAGGTCAAAGACAGATGGTTTGAAGGCCCCAGGTTTTTTTTTCTTAACCCAGAAGATACAAGCCTTTTGAGTGGAGAAACCTTCAAGTAGTATTTCTTTACGTATGGAGGCTAAGTTACATTTCTTTCCTCCATGGCCCCATTTGTCAGTACAAGTCATGGGCTATATTGGTTCAAAAGAGAATTCCCAACCATTTCCTCTAAACAACATCTGAAACTCTCGACATTTAGACAACATTCCTTAAATCCAATGTCCTATCAACTAGAATTTCGACAAGAAAAGCTAGCATGGACTTGCTGTTTACCAACCAAACCTGGTTTCCAGATAATTTGGCTTCAACCAATTTTTGCGAGTGTCTCTTTGCACCCATATAGACGATTTTTTTGGGCCAAGAGTGACCTAACAGAGGAAGAATACCAAACAAAGTTTTAGACTATTAGGCCAAAGAAGTCATTACTCTGACCCCCTATGAATTTTAAGCTTCTTATCTATGCACAAAAAACTTTAAAGACTGGTGGTTGAATTATCATCTCAATATTTATGTGGATCCTTAGACTTTTTTACAATGCTTAACAAACAATTTTTCCTCTATGCAGAGTAAATTCAAGAAGAGTCGAGGTACACACATTAAGGAAATTCAAGCTTTCCAAAAATACTTCAAAACAATGTATAATACATGTGAACTTAGTCGAACTATGTATGATGCAGCCCTTACTTTAAAACACAAAGTTCTTGAAAAAAATCCAAAACTAAAATTTCCTTCTTACGTAAAAGATATGTATGATTTCGCTTTAAAATTTTATTTTTCCTAGCTTCCACCATTGCCAGCCTGTGAATTTGACTTGGCTTTTCCTCCGCCATTTCTAGACTGGTTTACTTGTGAATCTTTGTCAGCTTTAAATAATGAACTAAAAAACCTCGCCAAAGAGTAGTTTCGACTAAGTGTAACATAGACAATTATAGAGGTCATCTCCATGATGATATTAAAAATGTTTGGATCTTGTCCACCAGTTCGGAAGGTGAAATACAAGACTTTTAGGAACCTCTTAACTTTTCCTTATGTTTCATTTAATTTACTTGTGTTGAACTATTACAGTTGTATCCCTTGAATCAAAAGAGTCGAAGAAGAAGCAAATAGAAACAATCGACGATGGTGAGAAGTTTGACCATCCAAAGGAAAAAAAACAGATAGACTTTTCTAGACCTTTATTCTTTCTTTAGACAATATGTCATTCTTTATCTCTTATTTATCTTTGTTTTTATCTTCCAGATTCGAAAAAGAAGCAACAGTTCCACCACTGCCACTCCAAAAAAAGAATGCCAAGAAAGACAAAGCAACTGAAGTTCCAGACAATAAAGAAATACAGGCTTGAACCACCTCCCGACTCTCTTTTATTTTTGTACATTGATTCCTTATTATACTAACAGCTATGTATGCCTTAGTTTGAATCAAATGAACAAGTGAAGTGGAATAAAAGAAAAATAGAGTTTTTAGCCATTTTTCAGTTGGTTCGAATCAAGAGGAAAGTGTGATTCAAGTCAAACACTTGGATCAAACAGGCTAAGTAAACTGAAAAAATGTGGAAAAATTGCATAATTTGAATCTTGTGTAAAATGTGATTTGAATCAAATGGTTTTAAAATTTCTAGTATGGCTCTAGCCAAAATAATTCAAATCGGGATTTGTGCTTGATTCGAATCAAATACCCAAAATCCCAAACTTTCAAAAATTTAAAGAGACTTTGAGATTTTTCTTTCCACCTAACTTGAATCAATATAATATATGACTCTTATTCCATTGGCTCATGCATTTGATTAAAAACATCATTATCAAGTTCAAACCTAACTAATGGTTTATGAATGCTAAAAATGAATCATTTCAAAACTTGATTCAGAGAGATGCAATCATGAAGAAGACTCAATAATTGAAAGTAAATAAAAGATGAAAGCGATAAGAAAAATAACAAAATAATCATATTGGGGTGTTCCCCCTGAATGTATTAGAGAAACACAACTACATTCTTCCCTTTTTTGATACTTGACAAGCTTTCTCTTTGAATTGAGTCGACTTTGAGTATAACGCGAAAAACGATTATGCTCCCCCTAAAAAATTACACACAAACCATGACATAAAACACATAAAACAATTCTAGACTCATTACAACTTCTCCCCCTTTGACAACATCAAAAAGAGATAGATCGAAATGCGTCTAAAAATCAAATAAACAATCACCAACAAATAATTCCAATGAACATATGAGCTAAACAGCTAAAAAGCATATACAACAATAGATATCGGATACACGACACGAAGATGGACATGTCACAAGCAACAAAATGCAAATAGACATGCAACACCAACATTTAACATCTAACAATTAAATGATTAAAACTTCTATGTCAAAAAATGCATTAACAATTATAAATAATGAATGAACAATTATACAAATGCTCGAATGCACATAATTAGCATTACACATTTAAAAAGACTTAAATTCAAATAAGAACAATAAAAACACAATCTAAAGATGAATGAGTAGGATAAGGAAGAAATAAGTAAACCAATGCACAACTCTGGAATAAACACATAGAATGATATAAACCAGATACAAGATTTATATAGACATACCAATGTAGTTCGGTAAAAGCTATGATTTACTAAAAAATAGTTAGTGAAAACAAAATATATAGCAAATGAAACTGAACAAATTCCTCATTCTATTTAAGGCATTAAGAGTCTAAGACTCCCAAATCCCTATAAATCTCGTGGAAGGGATACGATGACAATGGCTTTGTAAAAATGTCAGCTAGAGATGAATGAGTATGATAAGGAGGAAATAAGTAAACCAATGTACAACTCTAGAACAAACACATAGAATGATATAAATCGGATACAAGAGTTATAGAGATATACCAATGTAGCTCGGTAAAAGATATGATTTGCTACAAAATAGTATTTGTGAAAACAAAATATGTATAGCAAATGAAACTGAAAAAAATCCTCATTCTATTTAAGGCATTAAGAGTCTAAGACTCCCAAATCCCTACAAAACTTATGGAAGAGATCCGATTATAATGGCTTTGTAAAATGACAGCAAGCTGACTTTTACTGTCAACATATTTAAAAATAATATCCCCTTTTTCCACATGATCTTTAAGAAAATAGTGCCAGATTTCAATGTGTTTGGTTCGTGAATGAAGTATCAGATTCTTAGTGAGGCTTATTGCACTAGTACTATCACACTTAATCAGAATGCAGCCAAGTTTTAAATCATACACTAGTAATTGTTGCTTTATCCATGGAACTTGTGCACAACAACTACCAGAGGCTACATATTCAGCCTTGGCGGTAGAAAGAGAAACACTACGCTGCTTCTTACTGTGCCAAGAAACTAAACAGCTTCCAAATAAGTGAAAGGTACCACTAGAACTTTTCTTAACTGACTTGCACCCCGCAGTCATACCCAAAATTTTGACCACAATAGTTCCCATCATTGTGAAAATCATTACCACAATATGGATGTACCATCATGCCTCATCAATCTCCTCAAAGATGGTTGAGCATTCACTATAATCAAGAATTAGGGCTTCCATCCCTCTCTAAGCATCTGGGCAAAAGATCAATCAAGAAATGACATGATCTTCAACTTGTCCAACCTCTCAAACACCCATAAAGGATCAAGAGGATTCCCACATCAAGAATCAAGCACAAAGTTGCAGCATTCCAAGTGGAAGGAGCCTCGAAATACCCAGTGTCACCAAATTAGGGTTTTTTGTCGACTGAGGCCTCCAGAGTGAAATTTTCATAGGAGATTGAGCCAAGGCTTGAAAATATGACTCAATGTGCTGAAACTAACCCTAGGAGTCCCTTTGCAAAGTTAAATCACCCTCAGGGAATGCATTCCTCAAAATTCGGGAATTAGGGTTTCTCCGCGCCGAACCGCTCCGGAGCCAAAAGTCAAAACATGACTTTTTTTTGGAAAAAATGATCCTTATGGCTCATATTTTCATAAAATATGATTTATAATGTCATTTGAACAAGAATTGATCAAGAAATCATGATAACTTGTAAAAGGGGTAAACTTGAAAAATTGAAAATTTTACTAAGTTACTAAGTTTGGATGGTTTTGGTGCCAACTTCCAAGGACCATAACTTTTGATCCAAGCAGCCATTTTGAGTGATCCAAAGCCTGATTTGTAGGTCTTCCTTCATTCTACAAAAGCTTCAACTACACGAAACTCTAATTCTTCATGGATTTTTGGTTATGGATGGATCAAAGTGGTGAAAAATCAAAGATTTACACTTAGTACAAAACTGTCTAAGTTTCAGCCTTGAACATCAATGTTCATGGGGATTTTTCAACTAAGTCCAGATAGTTTCAAGACAAAATATGACCACACATGAATTGTACCATATAAGGGCTTTTTAAAAAGTACATGAGCATTCCATAACTCCATTTGAGCAAGGAGATATGATCCTCCCAAGATGACACTTTCAAACTGTCTTGTACAAGACAGATTTATGCATTTTTGCTCGAATTGGTTAAGTTAGGCAATTGTAAGCCTTGTCACCCATTTGGACACCTCAGAGGATAACATCATAGGGAAAAGATCTGATCCACAAGCCTCCCAAGTCCAAGGATCTACATGTAGCTATGTGTCACCAAAAAAGGCTAGAAATCTCAAAGACTCCAATTTTGTTTCAATGCATTCAATGGATTCACAAGGTAGCAAGTATCAAGACATTGCTAACTGAATTGAGTCAAGCCTTATCTCTAAACCAAAGGACTCATAGCCTGTTCCCTAACCTCAAGTCAATGGCTAGAGGAGACTTGAGATTCCATTTGATCACCATTGGCCAAGGGACTGTCCAAGCCTCCATTCATTATTGATGCCAAAACAAACTTATTGCACTATAAACAGACATCAATTGTGATAAGTTTGAGTACACCAAAGCCTCGGAACACTGGCTTTACTTAATATCTCTCTTCACTCCAAAAATGTCTTCACTTGCAAGTCACTATCGAATTTTTCATTAGAGAGCCATTCCATCACCACCAATTGTTCTAACACATTGCATACATCATATATGAGCTGATCAAACACTCCTCACACTTATAAAACATCAGGATCATCATCTCCATTTCTCACTTGGATCAACTGCAGTCAGAGTTGAGCCAACCTATCCAAAGAGTTTCAAAACATCCTGAAGGTTGCAGCACAATCCTTGAGGCCCAAGGAAGCTATCCATGTCATTATTTCACTTCTGTAACACCTCTACCACTGAAATGGATTCCGTCTTGCAGAGGTAAGCCTTAAACTTTCAAACTCAATGAATCATGCATCATAAACATGTTTTCAAGTTACCATTGTATTTCTGGATGTTCATAGATCCTTTTCCCTCAATCAATTGCTTCATATCTTGTACATATGAAATTTCATTTTAAATTCTCTTTTTTAGGGTTCATACGATTTCAAACCAATTTCTTTCAATTCTGTGAATTTAAATAAAATTAAGTATTGCCATTCAATTCCTCGTTAAAAAATGGACAAGTTTCGTTTTTGAATCATCCAAAATGGTTGAGTATTAAGGGAGATACAAATTTAAAAGCTTGAGGAAGATGATGAAGATGAAGGTGGTGGCCATGGCGCCATTCTTCAGAATCAAACTTAGTTTTAGTATATATTATACACTTGCCAATATATGTTTGAATTGGAATTACGCCCTAGTGGAAACACTAGTATTTGTGTGTGTGTAGTGAGCGAGAGGTCTGGGGGTTCGAATCCCCCTCGCCCCAGACCTTTTGGTATTTTTTTGAACTATTTTTCAAACGGAGTTTCACATATTATTCACTCTTGCCACACTCTATTAGCCAACGCACTTGGCTCAGTTGGTAAAGTTTTAAACCCTCCACCTCAAGGGCGTGGGTTCAAACCTTGGGAGGGCCATCCTATTTTTTTACCACTTATTTTCTTTCACTTTTCTTCACCATTTTTTAATAACTTCCAAAATTAATTTCTCTCTCATTTTTTATCATTTTTGATTGGTTCTTTTTTAAAAAAGTCACAAAAATGTTAAATTATTTTATTTTACCAAAAAATCCAATTTATATTATTTATTTAATATAGTTAGAATTTTTGTAATTAATTTCATTTTTATTTGTTTTTAAACATTTTTAAATGAAATTCCCACTTTGATCTTTTCATTCCAAATGAATTTCAATCTTTCATGTGATTAAACATGATTTTTCAAAATATTTTTTCAAAGTTGATAACTTGTTTTTGAATATATTTGATATTTTATATAATTTTTTGTTTAATTTCCTTTGAAAATTATATCTTTTAAATTCAAAATTAGGGTTTTCTCTAAATTTTGATTTTTCAAACTTCACATAAACACTTTGGGCCTCTAATAGAGTGTAAGACCCATCCCTTTGTAAATAAAACATTTTGGGCCTCAGTCATTGTATAAGTCCCGATACGATTTTAAAAATCTCGGCGCGATCGCCGGTTTTCAAACAATTTTCATCTGGGCCTCCCCTTGTGTTGTAAGTCCCATCTTTATTCTTTTAATAAACTCTTGGGCCTCTAATAGAGTGTAAGACCCAACCCCCCTTTGTACATAAATAATTTGGGCCTCAGTCATTGTATAAGTCCCAATACAGTTTTCAAAATAACAGAGCGATCGTTGTTTTTCATCTTGGCCTCTCCTTGAGTTATAAGCCCTATCTCTTGTATAAAAATATACTTTGGGCCTATAATAGAGTGTAATACCCAATCCTTTTTGTAAACAATAATTTGGGTCTCAGTCATTGTATAAGTCCCTGTGTGGTTTTCAAAACTACGACGCGATCGTCATTGTATATATGCTTGTATATCTTGCTTAGAGTTTTCCCCAGCAATTAGGTCTAGGATTAGATTAAGCCAGTGGTCACTCTTTCAACACAGTCAAAACTAGTTCCCCATAGGAAATTCTAGATACAGTCTTGCCTCTTCTTGGGCTTATACAATATGGAGCAGAGAAAGGCATTATTCCCGGTGAAACTTTTCTCAAGACTGTCACTATTAGAAATTTGTCCAAGTAATTCATTTCCCCAGAGAGGATTAATTCCCAGTGAAACCTCTCTTGAATTTCTTCAAACTCTAGAACTGTTCACTAAAGAAAGGATTATTCCCGGTGAAACCTTTCTTGAACTTTTCTTAGGTTTTGACCCACAGGCTTCCTAAAAGCATCCCAACCTCCTCTTGGGCTTTGTACAAAGACCCTCAGGGTTCTTAGAAGTTCTCATGCCTCCTCTTGGGCTCAGTACAAGGACCCAAAGACCTCCTACATGTATAGGACATAACTTAGTCATCCTTTGATAGTTCAATACTTCAGAGAGTCAAAGTCAAAACATCAGACCAGTTTAGGGTTGATTCTCATCCCTTAAAACATCAGCCTCCTCTTGGGCATCATACAAAGATAAAATTTTTCATACCAGTAGACTTGGACAGCCTCACCTCCTTTTGGATCTCAAATAAACCTTCAAGTTTCCTAAAAGCACAAGAAAAACCCTGATCACTTGATCAATCTCCAACGAAGTTAAGACCTCCACAGATTTCAAAACTCAATCTTTAAACCCTTACTTTAAAATTTCCCCAGCTAGGGCCAAGTTACTCCCAATAAAACCCTCATAAACCTCAGAACCTCATGGTCTCTGATATTTCAACTCTTCTGCAATCCCCAGCAAGAGTTGATTCCCCAATTTGGACCTGTCTCTGGATCTCAATAATCCTCAACAGAAGTTAGCCTCCTCTTAGGCTTCATATAAGAAATTTCCCAGCTAGCCTCCTCTTAGGCTTTGTATAATGATCTACCCAAAAGAGCCAGTCTCTTTTCAGCCTCAATCTTGGGCTTTGTACAAGACAGATATAAAACTCCCTAGTAGAGTCAAACTTTTAGCCTCAATCTTGGGCTTTGTACAAGACACCTATAAATATTCTCAGCTGAGTCAGTCAAATTCCCTTTTAGCCTCAATCTTGGGCTTTGTACAAGACACATATGGAACCTCCCCAGTGGAGTCACTTCTCTTTTAGCCTCAATCTTGGGCTTTGTATAAGACAGATAAAACCTCTCACCAGTAGAGCCAATCCTTTTCAGCCTCAATCTTGGGCTTTGTACAAGACAGACAAAATATTCCCTGGAAGAGTTAATTCCTTCTAGCCTCCTCTTAGGCTTTGTATAATGATCTCCCTAAGCAAAGTCAATCTCTTTTCAGCCTCAATCTTGGGCTTTATACAAGACAGAAATAAAACTCCCTAGTAGAGTCAAACTTTTAGCTTCAACCTTGGGCTTTAATCAAGGTACACATAAAACCAAAATCCCCTCAGAGGAAGTCAAAAATCTCTCTGTAGGAAGACATTTCTCTGTACAATCACACATCAAAATAGACAATCAAACAAACCCTAATCCCATATAACTGCTATAAGTGACACACTTGTTGATTCAAAAATCCAAGCTGTAGTCCATCTCTTATCCTGGTAAATCCCCTTTCTTTCATCTAATTGCTGTAAGTGGCAAGCTTCTGGATTATTTACATCCAAGCCAATGTCCCTCTCTTAGCATGAAAGACTCCTAAGGAAAAATGGCATTGCTCTACACTGAGTTAAAGTTTTCTCCTTCAGGACAAATCCCTTATAAAGGAAATTATGGCATTGCTGGATTCCATACATTCCAGTTAAAGTAATTCTCCTTTATAATCAGTTACCCAACAACTGTGATAAACATATGAGATATCTCCCTTAGAGATGACAAATTCTATCTCAAATACCCTTTTAGCTTCAATCTTGGGCTTTGAACAAGACACAAATAACCTTTAGCTTCAATCTTGGGCTTTGAACAAGACACCAAAACATATTTATCCTCCCATAGAATAGGAGGAACTACGATTGCACTGATTTCCCTGTTTTCTTTAACAGGAATACGTAGGCATAAGATTGCGAAATCTTAGCGAGCACACTAATAAAAAACCTTAGGTCCAGTACCTTACCAAAAACATCGAAAAACCCGAAAAGCAACAAAAATACTCTCTCAAACATTCCCAAAGGAGAAAATTTTCCCAATTTATGACAGATAAACACCAGTAAGTAGATAACAGAAGAAAATGCCAAACAATCTATGGATAACCATATATAGGATGGGTAATTGACAACTCCCTATTGTATAACCTGACCCCGGACCCCCCAATCTCTTAGCATTTGTTAAAGAAAACATTTGCGTGCAAGGTTAGATTTAGATAGTTTCCCTTTCCTTTCCAGCTTCATAGGATAAATAAGAAATCATAAAGTAGCACCCAATTCCAACCATTGCGGTAAGGTGGTCGCGTCACCGACAAAAATCGCACGCTACAGAAAAATGGTGACTCTGCTGGGGATCACACTAGGATTAGAATTTCTAAGAGGTCTAGGTTGTTTAGCATTTTCTATACTATATACTATATATATTTACTGTTATTCCTACTTGATATCCATGTTTATTTTTCTGTCAAATTGGAATGCGATTGATACGCATGTGGAAAGTTCGAGAGAACATTAAGATAAGGGTGGCATAGAAAAGAAACACTTATAGGGAGTGAATCCCGAACAAGCTATCCTGGTAGCCCACCGAATCAGTCGAGGTACCCGTACGGAAGTATCGATGTTGAACGACCGATTATCGTGAAAGTATTGTATTTCCTAGTGTGGTACCCATGACCCTGAGAATTTAGTAGACATTAACCATATGACCATTTGGTAGTGCGGAGACTATCGGGAATAGTTGATACGCGATACTACACTCAAATGAGATTTACCCTAGGATATTACAGCTCGCTCGAGTGAATCAGCTTGCTGTTGATATCCCTAGGGGGGTCAATGATTTTGGGAAACTTAGAACCCGTTCTACAGGTACAAAAATTGACCAAAATAGTACAACCTTTGGGGATGGGTAGAGCCATGACTCCATGCTCGTGACGTTGAACCTTTGAACCCATGTTTTCAAATGTTTTTGTGTGTTGCATTCATGCATTCATGTAAAAAACTCTTTTCAAACAAGAAAAAAAACTTTTTTCAAAATAAACTAAACAATAATTGTAAATATCAGAGATTGCGTTATGGATTTCGGTAGAAGAAAGACGCACAAGTACACCTTCAAGGTTCCAAAACTAGAGGATTTAAGGAAATTGACAAGGATGGTTACACACCCTGAGGTTTTCAGAGTTAAGCACGGAGGACTGTTGTCTCTGTTAAGGGTCCACATAGTTGAAGGAATCATGTCTATGCTGATTCAGTTCTACGATCCGGTTTATCACTGCTTCACTTTCCCGGATTACCAACTGGCACCAACATTGGAAGAGTACTCTCATCTGATTGATTTACCAATCACTGATCGAGCTCCATTTTCTGGACTGGAAGAAATTCCAAAGGAATAAACCATTGCAAGAGCAATCTCTTTGGACAAGTCAGAAGTTAGGACTCACATGACCACCAAAGGAGGAATCTAGGGTTTACCAGCTAAATTCCTGATAGAGAAAGCTCTATACTTTGCTATTATAAGAAACGTAACTGCTTTCGAAGACGTCTTTGTCCTGCTCATATATGGATTATTCCTTTTTCCCAACATCGACAACTTCGTCGATACCAATGCCGTTAAGATATTTCTGATTGGGAATCCCGTACCAACCTTGCTCGCAGATGCTTATCATTCCGTACACTTAAGGAATTTGTACAGCGGAGGAATAATCACATGCTATGTACCCTTACTTTACAAATGGTTCATTTCCCATTTACCCAAGTTTGCTGCTTTTTGGGATCACAAGAGTACTCTACGTTGGTCACAGAGAATCATGTCTCTCACCAATTCTAACATAGATTGGTACAATAGGATTTATGAAGGGATATAGATCATAGAAAGATGTGGAAATTTCCCTAACGTACCCCTCATTGGAACTAAAGGAGGAATCAACTATCATCCAATTTTAACTCGCCGTCAACTCGGATACCTGATGAAGAATATCCCATATAACGTTCATCGGGAAAGTCTTTTCTTCAAGGAAGGGGAAAATGACAGGGCACTAAAGAAAGAAATAGTGCACGTCTGGCAACATATTCACAAGAAAGGAAGAGAGTCTCTAGGAAGACCAAATTGTATCTCCATGGAACCTTATCTCCACTAGGTGTAAACTAGAGCCCTCAAGCTGAGGATGCCTTACCCTCGTCAAGAAGTTTTTCCCTTAAAGGAATTTGTCCTTTATTTCATGTCTGATGCGGAAAAACTCCAGGTCGCTCTCAACAAAGTTCAGCGTGAGAAGAGTTCTTGGAAAAACAAGTACCGAATCCTCAATGTGGAATGTACCAAGATTCAGGAACTATTAAAGGAAAAGGATGCTCTGATTGAGATATTAGAACAACATGCTATAGAGAGTCAAGAAGACCAAAGAAATTTGCTCACTTCTTTCACTTGGCAAAGGACTGACGACCTGACAACGGCTGAAGAGCCCCAGTCAAAGAAAAGGAAAATACCGGAACCAACATCTGAGCTCTCTTCAGAGAGGACTCAGGATCCATGAGCTTAGACATTTTCCTTACAACATTTTGAAAAATACTGTACTTTTCCTTGTAAAATACTGCAATATTTCGAATTCAATAAAAAGGGGTCTCACCCCACTGTATGATATTTGCAATCTATTTGTTGAAGTTTATTTTTGATTAAAAAAAACTAAGAAAACTAAAAAAATAATAATAAATATGTCATTGGATATCATTCATCATTCTCACATAAACGCATCTTCTTATCTTTGAGTCTCACGTATATGTCACAATTCTAGAGTCAAACTATCTCACTCATACAATACTCGGGCCAATCGACAAAAGAAAATGGATGATCTCGAGGAAGAGAACAGAGAGATGAGAGAAGAAATCGAAACTCTAAAGGAAAGTTTGGAAAAACTTCACAGTGACATGCAATCCCTGGCAGCAGCTCAGGAGCTGCGACATCAAAAGACTGTAATCTCTGAGATCACATCTACGCCCATTATGGAGACACATGAGAATCATCCTCAGTACAATATGCCTAAGGGTCTCCCCTGGGGCATGCCTCTCAATTTTACACCTGAAGGATATATCCCTCCGGTCATTGAAGACCCAGAAATCATGGCAGTAACTACTAGACTTGAAGGTTACAAACTTCGGGAAAGTGAAGATGCAAGGTTTACAATAGCAACTCCTGAAGGTTAAAAACTTCAGGGCATGGAAATGCCAAGAGTCACCGTTATAATGTCTATACCACATCCAGTAGTACACACTGTCCCGGGAGGACAGATTCCACAAATAATTTCAGGTGGAAACGAAGACATGTGCGAAAGGATGAATGAGTTCCAGGAATAATTCTTGGAGATGCAGAAGGAACTGCATACCATTCGCGATTAAGACTTATTAGGAAAGGACGCCGCAGACCTCTGTGTGGTCCCTAATGTAAAGATATCGCACAGATTCAAGGTGCCTGACTTTGAAAAATACAAAGGCAACTCCTGCCCTCAAAGTCATTTGGTGATGTACGCTCGAAGAATGTCTACCCAGATAGAAAATCAATAGCTACTGATCTATTACTTCCAAGACAGTTTAACCGGTGCCGCAGTCAAATGGTACATGGGTTTAAACTGCACCAAGATCAGTACTTTCAGAGATCTCGACGCAGCCTTCGTTCAGCAATATAAGTACAATTTGGACATGGCACCAGATAGGGATCAGCTCAGAGCAATGTCACAAAAAGACAAAGAAACTTTTAAAGAATATGCTCAGAGATGGCGTGAAATTGCCCCCCAGATTTGTCCCACTCTTGAGGAAAAGGAGATGGCCAAGATATTTTTAAAAACATTAAGCTCATTCTATTACGACCGAATGGTCGCCAGTGCGCCCAGTGACTTCACTGAGATGGTGAACATGGGAGTACGCCTAGAAGAAGTAGTCTGAGAAGGACGATTGGTCAAAGATGCAGAGCCATCTAGCAGTACTAAGCGATACGGTAGTGCTTTCTAAAAGAAGAAAGAATGGGAGATCGGTAATATCTCTCTGGGAAAGAAAAGGCAAAGGTATCAACCAGTAGCGGCGATAACTCCCGCTATCAATCCAACTCCGGAACCGATGTATCAGCAAAGGACGTAACAACCATTTCTGCAGGCTCATCTACAGTACAACAACAACAATCGTACGACACGACCATTAGGGTTCGACCCTATACTGATGATGTACGTAGAACTATTTCCACTTTTTTTGGCCAAGGGGCACGTCCAAACCAGGACTCCTATCGCAGTACCGGAAATTCCACCTTTTTGGTTCAAAGTGGATCAAAATTGCCCTTACCATTAAGGAGGATCGGGGCACAACATTGAGAACTGTCTGAAGGTGCGAGAAAGACACAAGAAAGGGGGGTTTGAATTGTGTTTTAAATCTTAACAACTTTTCATCTCTTTATGTTAATGCGCTAAGAGACTATCAGAGTTGCGTTGAGAGACTCTGACTTGCGATGCGTCATTCAGATTGTGTGATGCATGAAGCATAAGCAACATGGAGAATCTGAATAAGCGATGCATTAATCAGACTTGCAATGCGGAAGCTTATCAGAGTTAAGTTGCAAGGTTCTAACTTGCTATGCAATGTTCTGATAACAGATACAGAAACATAAACAATAATTCAAAGCATAAGCAAAAGTAAAGAACACACGATATATCCTGGTTCACTTGAGCCATTCTCAAGCTAGTCCAGTCCACCCTTCCAAGGTGATTTCACCTTAAACATAAGGACTTAATCCACTATAATCAAATCCGATTACAGATGCACGGGCTAATCGCCGGTGGCTAACAACTTGCACAACCGCAGCTATGACTAACCCACAATGAACCGTTCAGTGATCCAACTTAATGAATATAGCGAACATTAACCTAATAGAATCCAATCTCGCAAGATCTCCTATTAGGATTTCACAGCTAAACGTTCAGGGATCCGAGTTAAAGGATATAACGTTTACTGACCATTCTTCAAGGATTTTCAATGAGTTCCATCAGTAATATCACAAGAGTCTGACCCACAATTAGTCCTCTTTGAGATATGACTATCATTGACCATATTTCAGGATTTCCACAATGACACCAAGCCATTGTCTTCTCAAGTCTCCGATCACACTGATCACTTGAGGAATCCTAATTCACATAGAATTAGTTGTTCTGGAGATTACATTGATGCTTCTTAACAAGCAGATAACTCCTACGTTTAAGTACAAATGAACAGAAAGTGTTCTAGCAAGATATGAGAAACAACTCCTTGTAAACTACATGATTCTAAAAAGATGTACATGATTTGACAGTTGAATAACATCTTGAGAATTCTTCATCTTCTTTGTTGAGCAAGCTTCGAGCAACAACTCCCTTGCTACTGATCTTTGATCTTCAGAGATGATGTATTTGGTTGATGACTTGACTGATTTGTAATGATGTCTTGTTCATCAACAGCTTCTGTACCAATTGATTATTGCTGTGTTGAATGATGATCTTTGAGTTTCAACAACAATGACTGTGTATTAATGGTGATAGCTTTAAATGTTTAGTGTAACAACAATAACTGATCGTTGTGACTATCATCACATCGACACCTTCAGAAGTGCATACTCCTTTCCTTTAAATAGCCAAGTAAAATATAGTCGTTGAAGAGTTGTTGGCTGTTTGAAAAGAGTCGTTATGCAATGATGAAAGTTGTACTACCATATCTTCTTTTTACTGTTGAAGTGATGAGATATATCTTTTTAGTACTGTGTACAGTCATTGCTAATGGTAACATTTGTCTTCAAATCTTCAGAGGCTTCTGATGGTAATTAATTGAAGCATGAGTCAAGACTTTAGTTGGGTCTTCAGAATCTTCAAGTCTTCAGTCTTCAGAACTTGTCCATTACGAATCTGTCTTCAGAGCTTCAGTACTTGTCTTGAAACCCTTAGACTTCATAACTTCAAGTCTTCAGAGTCTTTAGAACCTTGTTCACTCAGAACGTTGTCTTCAGAGTCTTCAACACTTGATCATTTGAATCTTAATATTTAGAACACTTCAGTCTTCAGAGTCTTTCTGCACTTGGTCTTCAGAGCCTTCAGCCTTCAGAACTTCAAGTCATTAGAGTCTTCAACACTTGGTTCTTCAGAGTCTTTCTTTAGGAGCTTTGCTTATCTTCAGAATCTGAAACACCTTTAGAACATAATCCATAAGAGCATTGCAACAACAATATCGGCATCCTTGGATCTTTCTGCATGTTTCCAGATACAGAAGCAAACTTGCTTCTTGCGACTTGTGTTACACATAGTAACTCGCATGTAATCTTTTATGCACATCTTTGCACATGTTTGTTTGATCTAATATCTTTAATAATTACGATCTGCACAGAAAAAAACATTAGAACATAAAATAGTTCTTTCACAAATACTCATTGTTATCATCAAAACATAGAGATGACTTGTAGAGACAACTCTTGTTCTTACAATCTCCCCCTTTTTTATGATGAAAAAACCATGTATTTTGATAGAACATTTTATACAAGGTAATCACTTAAACATATTCAGAGTCTGGAACAGCAGCTCCCCCTGAATGTGTTAACCCCAAAGTTTTATTTGTGATCATCTAGAATTTTATATGTTCCAAAGACTCACAAAATAACAATTTTGAGTTGTCATACCATAGAATAGAGAAGGAAAACTTCCCTATTTGTCTAGAAGGACATAAGTCTTCAGCATCTGGACTTGTTCATCAGAACTTCTAGTCTTCAGATCTTTAGAACTTGTTTCCTTTAGATATCCTATCAGAGCCTCATAACTTCAGAGTCTTCTAAAGCAAATTCTACTTTTCAGCAGAATCATTGTAGCACAGAGAAAGAACAGTTTTCTTCTAATAACTCAGCCACGTTATTTATCAGAAACAGACATTGTCTTAAGAAACTCCCCCTGAGTTTCAAACTTGGTGAAGATTATAGATTTTTAACATGTGAATCTTCTGGGTAGTCTCCCCTTGATTACTATACATCAGATATTGGGATCTTCAGAATCATAATTCAGATATACTAATTTTGATCACCAATAAAGATCATGACTTTTCAGAGTTTGAGTAAACAACAAGCCTTCATCTCAGAACCATGTATCTATCATAACTAGATGGAGGATCACAACTTAATTCTTGATCTGATACCAATGTAATCTTGATTCTTAGTCTGATACCATGTATGCTGAGTTTGAAACCAATTCATTTTATACTGAGTTGAATTCTTGGTTTATCGGAACTTCTTCTTTGGATCTTCTATCCAGATCTTCAGAAAGTCTTGGACTTCTGATTTGGTCAGTTCTTCTGAAAAGCATCTCTGAATGTAGGCTTTGTTTTGACTGCTTTCAGATTCTTATGTTCTGAATATCATACTTTTAGACAACTTACAACTTCTGAACAATATGAAACAAGAATCCCGATAACTTTGACTTTCAGAAAGTTCTAAACTTCTGAACAGTACTGGGTCTATCTGATTCTGAACACATGTTCATGAAGTGTACAACTTCGATTATATGAACAACCAGTTCATAAGAACTTTTAACAGAGTTATTTCAATTTAACCTATTCTAAGAATGCCTAGTGAACTTGTTCAGAGTTCCTCGGTTTAAACATCAAACAATCATTAGTGGTAAACACATTTTATATCATTGATTTACTTGTTTGAGTTTTGCATTCTATCAAAATCATATTTCTATTTCTCCCCCTTTTTGACATCATCAAAAAGTTAGAGCATTTATGCATTTTAAACATGATCAATATGATAATGAACAATCTATTAGAATTAGTAATAATAATACATGTAAGTCATTCAGGAATAGAACTAAGGAAATTTCATTGATTGATTGATTGAGAAACATACAACAAGCAGAGAATAAAGTAGAAATATCAACACCAAAACTTAGATCTAAACACCAAAACTTAGATCTAAACAACAGAACATGGCAAAGACTAGTAAGACACCTATAGTTAAGACTTTAATCATCAAAGTCTTCAACATTGTCTACTCTAGTACATCTTGTTTCAATCACTGAAGGTTCTGTTCCAAGTCTACTTAACAATCCCCAGAAGCCTTCTTTCAGTATTATCTCAGATATTATCCTTCCGTAAGGAACATATGAATGCATCTGAGTTCTTGAAACTCCAATAGAGTGTTTCAAGTGGTTGAAGATGGTTTTGGGAAGGTCGATCCTAAAGTGATACGTCAGGAGGAAGATAAAGACTCTGTCATCATGGGACAAAGTGCTTCTTGCAGTTGTACGAGGACGAAGGTTGGTAAGAGAGAATCTAAACCATGTTCTGGGAGAAGGAAGAAGCTTCTCAGGGTTGTTTGGTTCATAAGGAATCGAATCATCAAACAAAATCTTGCATCTCTCCACCATGCCCAAATCAGCTTGATAGTCATCAACAGTGACTCCAGAAGAGACACATTGTGTGATCTTCCCTATTGAGGAAATAGAGATAGTAATTGGGAGGCGATAAACTTCTGACCAGATGGTATTGCTATCATTACTAATCTTGGCATATTTCCAGAATTCCTTAACGAGAGCCGGATAGACATGACCGTTTAGCAAGGAGTAGTAACCATGCCAAGATTGGATCTGCATGCTCTTTACAATATCCAGACCATCATGTTTAGGTCGAGCTAGGTTTGGTCGTTTCTCTGATATAACTTCTAGGGTTTCTACATTTTCTCTAAAAGTTGGGGCAGCCATTGTTTTAGGACACGGGAGGTTTTAAATGGATATTAGTTTAGATTGAGGATGGAATAAGGGGAAAGGAGAATTCCTACTATTTATAAATGAATGCGAGTGGAAGAAATTAAATGAGAGTAGCGACTGAATCGATACAAAAGATTTGCATTTGCTATTTCCTAGGTAAGTTATGATTGCCTAGGGTATGCTAAGAGACATAGATACACGGGAAAAAAAAAGGAGCAGTTAATCTCTTAATGGGGGAATGCCAATCAATCGTGGGTGATAGTTGTTCTCCTATGAGTGGCAAATGTAACAGACATATTTTAATGATGGTGGTTTCTTGAGCCCCTCAAAATCTTTCATATGTCTTTCAATGGATACATGCATATGAGACTTATTTAAATAAATCCAAATTTCTCTTAGTGTAAATCAGATTCTAGAATTATTTAAATTCAACTTTAAGCAGTGATATATCAAACGTGAGAAATAAGCATTCTTAAGAATATAGGCCATCTAACAAAAAAAAATACTTCATTAATTAAGAAGGGTTCACGGATACAAATTTAACTATTGGTCAGACCTAAATAAATTAAGGGCAAACCTACATGAGTACAACGACCAGAACATATACGATTTAGACAAACACCAGAAGGATATGCATAAAACAGATACTGTTAAGCAGAGATAAGTCTTGTTTTTCTAGTCACTAAAGATTTCACAGTTTGCTTTCAACAAGCAGTCTTCTGGAAAGTTTTCAGGACCATCCTCTGCTATTGTTTTTATGATTATATTCACTATTCCATCTTTGAAGAAAATCTCAGAAAAAACTCTTCCATAAGGAATGTAAGACTTTGTGTGATTTCTGGACACAGAGACAGATTTCCAGAGACAGTTGATGATTGTGTGTGGTAGGTTTATCTGAATATCATTCATTAGAAAATAAATGAATTCATGATCATGATATCGCAGTATGTCATGGTTTTCTCCTCTGGGAAGGAAGTTGGACAACACGAGCTTGTACCAGGCTTTGGGAATGGGTAAGAGATTTTCAGGATTAAGAGGTTTATATCCCGATGATAGGTCATGAAGAAAGGCAAATCTATTAGCAACAAAGAACTTATTTCTGTCAAAATCAACAGTGATTCCAACATTTTCACATCCAGTTGCGAGAGTGATTGAGAAAGGAGTGATGGAGATGAGGACTTCAAAAACATAAGAGGTGATACACCTACTTTCATGATCAAGGTAAGCATGCTTCTAGAAATCCTTAACTAGATTCACGTAAACGAGTTTCTCCAACATGGTGAAGTATCTAGTCCACTATTGATTATATAACACATCTACTAGGTTGTTAGCAATGTTACTCGTAAGAGGAGGAACATCAATCATAAACTGTTTTTCAGAAATAATTTCAAGAAGGTCTTCGTTTCCTAGAAAGATTAGTGGAGACATAATAGTGAATGGAAGACATAATTTTGACACGAATGGTTTTATGATAGAGGGACTTTAGTATGATATCTTTCGATGGGAAGAGGTGACTTATATACATCTAATTAGGTAAAATGAGTTGTGCCTAACCTAGGGATATATCATGATTACTCAAGATTCGCAATTATGACTAACGTACATTGAATGCACACATTGTCCAGAGATTTGATCAAAAGATTTTCTCTTGGAAAGAGAGAATATTTCACATCATGAATATTTTTACTCATCAGAAAATTCACAAATTAGACTTGCACTATTATTAAATCAGTCATAGATAAGAAGAATCATACCTTAGAGAATCTAAAATTTTCACTGTGATACTTTATCTGAGTGCATTCCATTCTGACTCTGAACTTCTAGTCATTCACCTTTCAGCTTCTGCTTCCTTCAGAGTGATCTATCAAATATTTGCTGATTCTCGCATTCTTCAGACATTCTACGTATTCTGACATTGAAGAATATCGGTGTCTTCTGAACTCTGATCACTACTCTGAGAACTAGAATCAATCTTCTCCTCAGATGAACTTTTCATTCTTCTGTTAAAAAAAATTCATCTGACTTTAGAGGACAACCTTCATGGCACAGATATTTTGATTTTCATTATAAGAACATCTATCTTTCATCAAGCTTCCCTTAATCAGAATCTTGTTTTTTAGAAGTTCAATAAATCCTTAGCTTAAACATAAACTGCTGAGAGATTATGTGCTAGAGAGAATTGATTGACATCTCATAACATCTTCTGACTTGAACAGATACAGAGCTTGTTCAAATACAAGTATCATCAAACATGTGTGTAACATATGACATAGTTTGAGTGACAATCTTGTTCTTGCAATGTTGATCTAACTTATTTAGAGTTAGTCCATCAAGGGATTGACAACATATTTGCTTCTGAAAAGAATGTCTACTAATTTCTTCATTCTGAAAAACATCAGTGACATAAATCCTTGTTGGCTTCGAGTAGATGACTTCTGTCTTTGCATCTAGTCGAGCATCTTCTAATTCCAGAATTTATGCAACATGAATTTCTGAGAGAAATATCAGATAAATTTCTGACCAATTACAGTTGGTTCAACTGAGATAGAATCTCAAGTTAACAGAACTCAATTGTCTATGTAATTTAAATCATTGCTCAGAATTCATCCTGAATTAGATTCCTGAAAAATCACTAGATATTCTCTTTCTGAATATTCTTCAGTTTTCAGCAAAGCTTCTTTGGCAGACTTTGCTATGATGTTCAAAATCATAGAACAACAATCTCTCTTCTTTAAATGAAGAGTTTCTTAATGAGCTTTAAATGAGAAAGTCAAGGGTGGACTAATCCGTTTCTTGAAAAACATCTCAAAACTTATTGTAATACCCCAAATTTTGACCACCAAGATTCCCATCATTGTGCAAATCATGATCACAATATGGGTGTATCATTATGCTTCATCAGTCTCCCCGAAGATGGGTGAACATCCACTAAAATCAAACTTAGGGTTTCAAGCTCTCTCAGAGTTCTTAGACAAAGGATCAATCAAGGAATGACATGATCTTCAACTTGTCTAAACCTCTCAAACATCCACAATGGATCAAAAGGACTCCCACAACAAAGATTAAGCACCAGGATGTTCCCTTCTAGGTGGATCAAGCCTCAAGATCGCCAGTGTCACCAAATTAGGGATTTGGTCGACCAGGGCCTCCAGTTAGAAATTTTCCTCTGGGCATGAGCCAATGCTTCAAAGCATAACCTAATATACTCCATGGAACCTCATGGACCCCATCATCAAGTCAATTTAGCCTCAGGGGATGCATTCATAAAAAATCAGGAATTAGGGTTTCTTGACCTAATTCACCCCTAAGTTGACTTTTGGGACAAATCATGAGCCAAGACCTCAAGAGAGGATTTGAGGGTCTCTAATACACCACATTGATCCATTTGCAACAATGGATTGATCCAAGAAGCTTGAGCAACAAGTCTCAATTTCATCAGTACCAGAGTTAGGTTTTGAGGAAAAAGTCAACTGTAGCTTTGACTTTTGACCAGGACATGCTCCCAAGCCCTAAGACATGATTCAATATACCCTATAACACCCATGAAACATGTCCATCAAGTTTGATTTATGTCAAGGACATGATTTCCTAAAGGATTGCACAGTTTGGAATTCACCGGATAAAAAGTCAACTGTGCACAAAAGTCAACTTTGACTTTTTGAGATTTTTCACAAAAATGGATTTTTAACCCTAAAATGATGTTAATGTATGATTTGAATCATCATTCATCAAGAAAAATCAAAGAAAGTGGGATAACTTGTAAAAGGGGTAACCATAAAAACTTAGAAAATTTTCTAAGGTATGAACAAAGTGGCAAGGGTACCAACTTTGGAGAATCATAACTCCTAAACCACAAAGCCATTTTTCCCCATCCAAAGCTTGATTTGTAGATCTCATGGCCCTCTACAAAAACTTCAACTAGACCTCATTCCAATTCTTCATGGATTTTGAGTTATGGATTGATCGAAATCACAAAAAGTGAAAATGTCACTTTTTTCCAACACTTAGTGAAATTTTCACTAAGTCAGAATCTGCCTTCACTTTTTTCCAAATGTAGGGACATTTTTCACTTGGATCCAAAAAGTATCAAAACCAAATATGATCAAACAGTTGTTGTATCATATAAGGGCTTTCCAAAATGGCCAAGAACATCACCAAATTCAATTTGAGCTAAGAGTTATGGTAGTGGCAAAATGCCTTGCTGAAAACTGCCAAGGCAAGGCAGAATTTTGCATTTTTTGTAGATTTGCCAAAATCAACCAATTTCAAGCCTTGTCATCATCTTGGACACATCTGAGGATCAAATCTAAAGGGGACAATCACTGAGCCAAGCCTCCAAAGTCCTTGGAACAAGAAGTAGCATGCCAAACCTAGAATTGCCTAAAAGAGGGACAAGACTCCCATTTTGGATTGGAGCATTTAATAGATGCTTAGAGGTGGCATGGACTGACACATTTGCAACTGAATTCAGTCAAGATTCCTCCAACAAGTAGGGAACCAAAGCTCTGTGCTCTAACCTCTAGTCAATGGCTAGAGGAGACTTGGATTTTCATTTGCCAAACCTCTGCTGTAGTTGCCATTCACTATTGCTTGCAAAACAAACTTGCTCTACTATAAATAGAGCTCATTTATGATCAATTTGAGAACACCAAAGCCATCAAACAGATGCTTTCCTCAAAATCACCTTCTCAGTTCCAATTTTGCCTTCAAAGGCAAGTCACCACCGGGTTTTGAGTTTGAGAGCAATTCCAATCAAACCAATCACACACACACACCTCATAAACATCATATAGAAGTGATCCAAACACTTAAATAACATCTGGAACACTGATTTCTCAGAATCACCAGCCAGTTGCTCAAGGTTTTAACCAAGTTGCAGCTGAGATGCCATGAAGTGATCCAGCCATTTCCAGTCAAGTCCAAGCATTCAAACACACTCCATAGGGTGTAGGGAAGCTGTTCAGATCATCACAACTCATCTGTAACACCTCCAACTCAAAAATCACATTGCATTTGCTGTCTCGACCTTCAAGTAAGCCTAAACTTGGTCATCTCTTAATCTATGCATATTTCCTCGCACAATACTTTTGCCAAATGTTCATAATCATGCATAGAATGTTTCCCCTTAATTAATTGCTTTGTTTGAACCGTGTATCAAAATTCTCAGCCTTCATGCAAATTTTAGGGTTCTTGAGGTTTTGTCTTGATTTCTTATTCCATGTTAAAAATAAATGAAATTAAAGACCATAGACATGATCGTGAGATTGAAACGAGCAGATTGATATGTGGTTTGCATGATTCCATCAAGTATTCAGTGAGATTGGAGAGAAAATGCAAATCTGGGCAAAACTCAGAACACGCGCATGTTCTTGGGTGTTCTTGGCGCCCTTTTTTGAAAATTCAAATATTTGAATTTTGTGATTTTTTTTAATTGATTCAAAAATTAATTTCTCTCTGAGTTTTAATGATTTTGAGTTGATTCTTTTTTTAATAATTCACAAAAATGTTAAAATATTTTATTTTACCAAAACATCCCAAAAATATTATTTATTTCATATAATTGATATTTTTGCAAAGAATTAATGTTTTAATTGTTTTTGACATTTAAAATATTTTTTCCTTCTTGATTTTGCAAATTTTAATGATTTCTAATCATTTTATAGGTCAAAACATGATTTTTGAAACATGAATCGAAGATCACAATTTGTTTTCCACATGTTAAACAATTTTGATCATTTTAATTGAATTTTTTATTCAATTAAAATACATTTTGGAAACAAATTAGGGTTTTGATTAATTCAACCCTCACAAATCATTTTCAAACATTTTTGGGCCTCTAATAGAGTGTAAGACCCAATCCCCTTTTAACCAAAACAATTTTAGGCCTCAGATATTGTATAAGTCCCTCTGCGTTAAAAGAAAAGTTCGACGCGATCATCGTCCATTGAAAAACAAACCTGGGCGTCTCCTCGAGCAATTACGTCTAGCACTAAGCCTTGTTGATTACTCTTAAAATAGACAAAACTAGATCCCCATAGGATTACCAGATACAGTCTTCCCTCCTCTTGGGGTTAAACAATATGGAGACGTGAAAGGCAACATTCTCGGTGAACCCTTTCACAGACTGTCACCTTTAGAAATCGTCAAAGAAACTCTATTCCCCAGAGATGATCTTTTCTCCGTGAATGGAATCTCTTGAGTTTCTTCCAAATTCTCTAACTTTCCTGGCTTGATCTATTCTTTGTGAATAGCCTGTCTTGAATTTCTCGGGGTTTGGGGACCCACAAGCTTCTTAAAAGCATCCTCGCCTCCTCTTGGGCGTTGTACAAGGACCCGTCGGCTTCTTAGAAGTATTCACAGCCTCCTCTTAGGCTTCGTATAAATGATTTCTTCCTCCGGGAATGATAGCCTCCTCTTGGGCTTCGTACAAATTATCCTTCCGCTTCTTAAAAGTTTCCAGCATCCTCTTGGGCTTCGTACAAATTGTCCCGACGACCTCCTAGAGGTATAGGAACAGAAATTAGTCATCTTAATAGAACAGTCTTTCAAAAAGTCTAGATCTTGATACTGCTGTTTCTTAAACATAGTACAAAAGATGAAACTCTAGACTTGGACAGTCTAATTCCCTTGAGTCTCAAAGACATTCTCAAGTTCCTTTAAAAAACTAGGAGAGGAAACCCGTAGACTCGGACAGTCTCAATACCTTTTGGATTTCCCATTTCCTTAAAGAACGGGAAATAACCCTGATCCTCGAATCAAATCTCTGAGTGCAAACAGTACTCATATAAGAACTGATTTTCTCTTTAAATCAGCATACTGGACCTGTCACTAAACTGAAATAGTTACAGTAGCCTCCATCTCGGGCTTCGTACGAGATACAAAATCACTCTCTTGTTGAGTATAAAAGACTCTCTTGTTGATTCAACCTTTAGCCTCCATCTCGGGCTTTGTACGAGATACAAATCACTCTCTTGTTGAGTATAAAAGACTCTCTTGTTGAGTCAACCTTTAGCCTCCATCTCGGGCTTTGTACGAGATACAAAATCACTCTCTTGTTGAGTATAAAAGACTCTCTTGTTGAGTCAAAACCCCTTTTAGCCTCCATCTCGGGCTTTGTACGAGATACAAAACACTCTCTTGTTGAGTATAAAAGACCCTCTTGTTGAGTCCAACCTTTAGCCTCCGTCTTGGGCTTCGTACAAGACACATATAAAAGATTCTCCTGTAGATTCAACCCTTTTAGCCTCTCTCTCGAGCATCATACGAGACACACAAAAATCACCCTCTTGTTGGGTCGATAGCCTCCTCTTAGGCTTTGTATAAGGAAACCCCAGTTGAACCAATCAACGTTTTAGCATCAAAGTCGTGCCTCGTTCACAGTATACAAACATCAACAACTCCTTTCCCTTCATCTAATTGCTGTAAGCGGCAAGCCTCTGGATTATCTACATCCATGCCACTGTCCCTCTTTTAGCATGAGAAATTCCTAAGGAAAGGTGGCATTGCTCTACACTGAGTTAAAGTCTTCTCCTTCAGGTCGAAAACCCTTATAAAGGAAATTATGGCATTGCTGGATTCACATATCCTAGTTAAAGTAATCCTCCTTTATAATCAGTCACCCAACAATTGTGACAAATAGACTCCTTTAGAGATGACAAATTCTCTCTAAAGTCAACACCCTTTTAGCTTCACATCTTGGGCTTCGAACAAGATACAAATAGACTCTTTAGCTTCATATCTTGGGCTTTGAACAAGATATAAACCACCTTTTTAGCTTCACGTCTTGGGCTTTAAACAAGACACCAAGACACCATTTCCTCCCATAGAATATGAGGAACTACGATCGCTCTGATTTACCGGTTTCGGTAAACGGGAATACATAGGCATAAGATTGAAAGAAAAATCTTAGCGAGCACACTCAACAAAAACCCACAATCCCATACCCACATACATCAATTAAAAAGTATCAGTCCTACCCCTTACCCATGAACAGTCCTGGTTTTTCACTCAAAGTAAGAAGAAAGAGGCCCCACTTCTATATCGCATCTGTAACCTAATAGACTGCTGTTTAAACTTGGTATGCAAGCAGGGTTAATTGGAGAAATCTAGTTTCCTTCCTTAGTCAGCTCAATAGAATAAAAAATGAATCGACCTGTAGTACCCCCAAAAGAGCGGCAGTGCTTAAGAAACACGTCCAGTTTCGCTCGCTACAGAAAAGTGGCGCCCACTATGGGGCTCTATCTTTAATTTTGCTTTCTTTCATTCTTAAAATAAAAACCTTCGGCAAGTTATTTTCATCGGGAGGTGTCGTTATTGCTAGGGCCTTCACTAGGATCTTAGGTCAAAACCTTTAAATTGGGAAGGAACCACAGAGTGGCGCCTCCGCCGGGGAGCCATTTTCTGTCAGGAACATAGGATTCATAGCTCTTAAAAGTCTAGGACATTAGGACAAATATATATACTGCTTTTCCTAATTGATATCTGTGTTTATTTTTCTGCTAATGGGAATGCGTGTGACGCCGCATGTGGAAAGATTGAGTATACACCTAGGAAAAACCCTTTTAGTGGTGCGGAAGCTATCGGAAATAGTTGTCACGCGATACCACCCTCTTCTGAGGACTCTTCGAAAAAACATCACCTAGCACGGTTCCCGGCCCGCTGGTGTTTTTCTCGACAAGAGTTGATGATGTTGAGAGACAGGTCCAAAAATCACTAGTATAAACCTTTGGGACGGGTAGAGCCTTGACTCCATGACACCGACCCTTAGACCCCATGTTTTTTCTATGTTTTTGTGTGCTGCATTCATGCATTCATTTAAAAAACATTACAACAAAGAAAATCTTCTCTTCTAGTCTCTCTTTTTTTCAAATTAAACTAAGACAATGATTGCAAATGCCAGAGAAAAGAATTGCGCTCATGGATTTCGGTAGGAGGAGAACTCATAAGTACACTTTCAAGGTTCCAAAGATAGAGGATTTGAGAGGTTTGGCGAGAATGTTCACTAACCCTAAAGCTTTCAGAGCCAAGTACGGAGGTCAGCTACCTCTGTTAAGGGTCCAAGTAATTGAAAGAATCATGGATGCACTCGTTCAGTTTTATGATCCGGTCTATCACTGTTTCACATTCCCGGATTATCAACTAGCACCAACGCTGGAGGAATATTCTCATATGATTGATTTACACATCACTGACCGAGCTCCTTTTTCTGGACTGGAAGAAATTCCAAAGGATCAGACCATTGCAAGAGCAATTTATTTGGACGAGTCAGAGGTCAGGACTCACATGACCACTAAGGGTGGCATACAAGGTTTGCCAGCCCAGTTCTTGACAAATAAGGCCCTGTACTTCGCTAGTATAGGGAACGTGACTGCTTTTGAAAGCATCTTTGTCTTACTCACTTACGGGTTATTTTTGTTTCCTAACATCAATAACTTCGTCGATATCAACTCCATTAAGGTTTTTCTCATTGGAAACCCTGTGCCGACTTTGCTCGCAGACGCATATCATTCTGTACACTTAGGGAATTTGTACAACGGAGGGGAGATCACAAGTTATGTACCTCTGCTATACAAATGGTTTATCTCCCATTTGCCTAAGTCTGCTGCTTTTTGGGATCAAAAGAATACTTTGGTCGCAGAGAATCATGTCTCTTACCAACTCTGACATAGATTGGTGCAATAGGATTTATGAGGGAATTAGGATCATTGACCGTTGTGGAAACTTCCCCAACGTACCCCTCATAGGAACTAAGGGAGGAATCAATTACCATCCAGTATTCGTTCGTCGTCAATTTGGATACCCAATGAGGCATGTCCCACGGAATGCTCATCTAGAAGGTCTTTTATTCAAAGAAGGGGAAAATGATAGAGCACTAAAGATGGAAATAGTGAACGCTTGGAAACATGTTCATAAGAAAGGACGAGAGACTCTAGGAAAACCGGACTGTGTCTCGGTGGATCCTTACCTCCACTGGGTACAAACTAGAGCTCTCAAGCTAAAGATTCTTTATCCTCGTCACAGAGTTCTTCCGCCGAGGGAATCTATCATGTACTTCATGACTGAAAAGGAAAAACTCCAGGTTACTCTCAACAAAGTTCAGCGGTAGAGGAGGTCTTGGAAGAACAAGTACCACACCCTCAATGTGGAGTGTATCAAAATACAGCAACTACTGAAGGATAAGGATGCCCTAATTGAAATTCTGGAGCAGCATGTTGTGGATAATCAGGATGACCAAAGGAATTTGCTCGCTCCTTTCACCTGGAAAAGGAACGACAACCCGACAACGGCCCAAGAGCCCTGGTCTAAGAAAAGGAAAGTACCAGGATCAGCACCCGGGTTCTCCTCAGAGAGGACACGGGACCCCTTAGCTTAGGTTTCTGTTTCCGCACCTTGTAATCTACTGTATTTCTATTTTCGCAATCCTTTGAATTCAATAAAACGGGGTTTCCCCACTGTTTGATATTTGAAATCTAATTTTCGAAGTTTATTTTGATTAAACCAAAAAACACTTAATATAATCATTGCATTCATCATTCTCACGTCACGTATTCTTCTTACCTACGAATCTCACATTTGTGTCTCGATTCTAGAGTCAAACTGTCTCATTCGTACAATACTCGGGCCAATCGTCAGAAAAAGATGGATGATCTTGAGGAAGAGAATAGAGAGTTGAAAGAAGAGATCGATGCTCTGAGAGAGGATATGAGAAAGCTTCATAACGACATGTAAACCATGGCAGAAGCTCAGCTACAAAGAACTGTGATCTCAGAGATCACCTCAACGCCCATAGTGGAGAAGTATGATCCTATATACAAAATGCCGAAAGATCGTCCCTGTGGCATGCCTGTTAACTATATCCCGGAAGGATATGTTCCGCCGATCACTGGAGATCCGGAAACTTCAGCAGAAGCCGCTGGGCCTGAAGGTTACAAACTTCGGGAAAGCGAAGATGCCAGAGGCATATTGAGGACTCCTGAAGGTTACAAACTTTGGGAAACGCCAAGATTCATGGCCGTAGTCACGGTATCATCCCCTATGGTGCACACTGTCCCAGAAGGACAGATTCCACAGATACCTTCTGGTAGAAAGGAAACTATGTTCGACAGGATGGACGAGTTCCAGGAACATGTCCTGGAGATGCAAAAGGAACTGCAAGCCATCCGTGGTCAAGATTTATTTGGAAACGACGCCGCAGACCTTTGTCTGGTCCCCAATGTGAAAGTTCCGCACAAGTTCCAAGTGCCCGACTTTGAAAAATACAAGGGTAACTCTTGCCCTCAGAGTCACTTGGTAATGTATGCTCGGCGAATGTAGGCTCAGATAGAGAATTAGGACCTACTGATTCATTACTTCCAAGATAGTTTAACCAGTGTCGCACTCAAATGGTACATGGATTTAAACCGCGCTACGATCAGCACATTCAGAGATCTTGGCACTGCCTTCGTCCAACAATATAAATACAATCTGGACATGGCACCAGACAGAGATCAGCTCAGATCAATGTCGCAAAAGGACAAAGAAACCTTTAAGGAATACGCTCAGAGATGGCATGAAATTGCTGCTCAAATTTGTCCACCTCTTGAGGAAAAAGAGATGACAAAAATCTTCTTAAAGACCTTAAGCTCATTTTACTATGACAGAATGATTGCCAGTGCGCCCAATGACTTCACCAAAATGGTCGGTATGGGGGTACGTCTCGAGGAAGCTGTTCGAGAAGGACGTCTAGTAAAAGACGCTGGATCATCAAGTAGTACAAAACGATATGGTAGTGCTCTCCCTAAGAAAAAAGAGCAAGATATTGGGAATATCTCTCTCGGAAAGCAAAGGTGACGTTATCAACCAGTAGCAACTGTGACTCCTGCTATCAATCCCGCGCCTACGTATCAACCTCAGGTTGCGTAGAGCCAACCTAATCAACATCAATTTCAGCAAAGGACACAACAACCTCTTCAGCAGGCTCGTCCTCCATACAATAACAACCGTACAACGCGGCCACCAGGATTTGATCCTATACCCGAATTGTACGCAAAACTATTTCCGTTACTACTGGCTAAGGGGCACATCCAGACTAAATCCCCTCTTGCAGTACCGGAAAATCCGCCTTTTTGGTTTAAGGTGGACCAGACATGCCCTTATCATCAAGGAGGATCAGGGCATAACATAGAGAACTGTCTCAGTTTTAAATCTGACGTGCAAAAGCTTGTTAGGAGCAGGGTCTTATCTTTCAAAGATACGAATCTGAATGTTCTCACGAACCCGCTGCCTCAACACGAGAAAGCCGTAGTAAACTTGATAGAAGAAGAGTCTAAGCACAATTATCAAATTCACGATGTACTCTTATTAGAAACCAACCTGGTCAAGATGCATTGTAAACAGAGTGGGTATGGCCATGTGCCACCTTATAGTTATCACCAGTGTGATATCTGCTCTAAAACCAATCAGGGATGTTCTGTGGTGCAATCAGCTCTATAGGAACAAATGGATCTCGGATGGATCCAATAGCACCGAGTTCGTGGAGTTAACATGGTCTATATGAATCCCAACATCATTCAAAACCACAACATCCGTGCGATGAATGTCAACTTGGTGACGATGCACTCAAGGCAAAGCCAATATCATAATCTGCCACGGAACGATTACGGTTCTTGTCTGACTTGCTCGGTAAACAAACAGGGATGCTCTTTTGTACAAGAGGTCCTCCAGCGTCAGATGGATCTTGGATGGATCCAGGACTACAATGATAGGAACTGAAATTCTGGTATCAGACGTGTGATGTTAAGTGCGATGTCATAACAACACACTCTGCACAATGGACAAAATAAACAACAGAAAAACACACCAAATTGTTCGCCCAGTTCGGTCTAACTACCTACGTCTGGGGGCTACCAAGCCAGGGATGAATTTCACTACTTGTTGAATTAAATTAAAGACTCAACAACCCAGTTGACAATCTCCTAATCTTAATTCCTACTAGTGACTTTCTACCTAAGAAACCACTTAGATATGAGAACACTACTCAATCCCTTAAACCTCTCAAAGAATAACCTCTTTGAGAAACCTTGATTCTGCTTCACAACTTTGATCAAGTTACACAACTCTCTTTGCTTCACAGCTTTAGAGAGGACAGATCACCAATTCACACTAGAATGGTTTACTCACAATTCGTACAAAAATCCACGACACTCAGCCTATGCTCTTTATCTTCAATCTGTACTTTTTCCTTTGATCTTATGCGCTTTATATAGCCACCTCAATTTGGGCTTGGACTCCTGCAATATCTGACATGATTTGTTATTTAAAACTGAATCTTCAAAACAGATTTTCTCCTAAAATCTTTTCAAATCTTCAACCTTTTAAATCTCCTACAAATCTGAACCAGATCTCCTATGCAGGAAGAATATCTAACCCAAGATATTCGCATCCAATGAGACAACCTGCTCTCCACAATTCCAGCTAACACGCAAACCCTAACAACATCACAAACCCTGATGTTATTAATTCTGCAGATCTAATGTCACAACATCGCTTGTGACATCAGACATCCAACTAAACTCTTAACACAGCCCAGTGTTAAGACTCAATGTTGTGACATCACCACCTTGACATCAAACATTGAACAACTTCACTACTTAACACAGCCCAGTGTTAAGACTCAATGTTGCCATATCACTACCTTGACATCAACATTGAACAACCTTTGTTTTACCAAAATTCCAGCCAATCTAAGAAACTAACAATCTCCCCCTTTGGCTAATTTTGGCTAAAACAATCTCTGCACCTTCAGAGACTTCAGCAGCGGAATAAACTTGAATAATTTTGAAACTTCAAGCAGCAGCAACAACTTCAAACAGTCTCTCAACAACTCTGCTACAGCACCATCTTCATCAGCAACTAGGCAACAACCAAAATGGTGCTCCCCCTCAAAACCAGAACCAGCATAACAACTGTTCAGCAGATCAACAATTACTCCCCCTTAATTTCTGCACTTCTACATCACATCACTTTTATAGTAGCAGTTGACATATGTACTCTTTGATACTCTTGGCTCTCTTGGCTATTTCTCCCCATTTTTAGCCATAATTTGACAACCTTCAAACAGAAGCCCTACTAACTACGGTTAGTACTACCCTAGCTCTCATTGTTAGCCTCACAGTTAGCAACCGGACATAACAAATCATAGAACAAAAAAAAACATAAAGGGTGCATATACAGCACAATATTCATGTTACAAACCAAGCACATTAAGACAACATTGCAGAAACATAAAACTAAAACTACTAGAATCAAAAGCAAATCAGCTAGTCTTCATTTGAACTTGATCCAACTCCAGTATCCTCTTTATCCTCCTCTGAGCTATCAGCACTGGCATTGTCACACTCATCATTCTTATCAGCACTAACAGGAACATCATCACCATTGTCTTGTTCTGACTGCTGGATCAGCTTTTCAAGTCTCTCTTTTCTAACCAGACTGGTACTGATGGCTGGATCAAGGTCTTTGCACATGGTCTTTAATTCTTCAATCAGTTCAGCCTTTGTAGTCTTCTTTTTGTCTTCAGCAGTTGATGTTACAACAATGTCTGGAACATGATGTCCAGTAAACAGTTTAGGGTGTAAGGACAAGGCTGTCATCCTCTGGCAAGCTATATCTGAGCTTGTTAAAGTCTCAGGTTGCTGATCTAAAATGATTCCACAAACCAAAGAGGGGAATGCTATAGGTAACTTGACAGCATTGGTTTCAGCATGTTTTACCACCTGGTTAAAAATGTATCTCCTAAAGTCAAATTCCATTTTCTTTCCCACAACATAGATAAACTTTCCAAGACCAACAACAATTATTGTTTTATGGTTGGTTGGCACCCAATTAGCTGCACCAATCCTGTGAAGAACGGCATACTTGATGCTGAGTTTGCTAGTCTTCATCTTCCCTTTCAATGGCCAAACCTTCACTTGTCCAGCAGTAATCTCCTTCTAGATATCATTATCAGTAGACTCAAGCTCACTACACTCTCCATCATTTCTACCTAGATATTTGTTGATGATACTAGGAGAAAAATTAATACACTTCCCTCTAACAAAGACTTTCATGAAGTCTGTGCTTCTCTTATCAGTAATGTTGACAGGGATGTTTACAATAAACTCTTTGACAAACCCATCATAACATTTTGGAAGTTTTTTCACAGTCTTCTCCAGTCCAGCAGTATTAATTAATTCCATAATTTCCTCCATTTCCAAAGCTTCTTTACCTAGTTCCCTTTCCAGGGCTAGTCTTCTCTGACAAACAAACTTCCACATAGATGCACTACTGGCATAATGGAAAGAAATGTTATCAATTGGAACTTCAGGAACCTTGTCAGATATTCTCTTTAGAATAGTTTTCCTAACAGGCGTGATGTCCTGAACATCATCTTCGACATCATAGTCAGACTCTGAATGCTCCACAACCTTCCTCTTTCTAGGATTTACTTCCACTTTACTCCAGGCTTTTACTGGTCCAACATCAATGTTCTTCTTCTTATATGACTTCTTAGGAGAGGGTTCAACCTTCTTTCCCTTCCTAGACTTTAATCTCTTTGCAATACTTGGGTCTGCTCTTGCTATCACCTCATCATCTGATAGATCATCTACATTGATCACATCAACATGATCTTTACCAACCGAAGTAGGTTCAGCAGATGTCCTAACATTCTCCTCAACATTGGTTTCTTCATGCATGTCTTCACTCTGATCAGCATCTTCAATAGCTGTTATTGCTAGTTGTTGAAGACTTGACTTACCTCCTTGCATGTTATCTTTCTCAGCTGGCATCTGATTCAGAGGAATTGAAATTCCTTTAACAGGGATGCCTTTGTCCAAAATTTTTGAGGCAAGATTACCCATCCTTTTGTCTACATCAAACTTCTCCTCAATAGACTGAGAAGTAGATGATTTTGGCACAGTTTTGTCGCCAAATAACACACTAGTAACAACTTTCTTTGTTTCAGGATTCATAAAGACAGTAACAGATCTCTTAGGAGTTTGTTTAGTGGGTCTCGAAGTACATGATTCAGGAAGAATTGTTGAGATGGGCTCAATGTTCATAGGATCGTATGTTGAACCTTCATCAGTGGAAACCCTAGCTATTCCTTTTGTAGAACTTTGAAACGCAAATTTCTTGGATGGAGAAGCCATGAATCCTTTAAGATAGGTAAGATTTAGTGAGGATTGATTCTTGAAGGCGAAGAAGGTGAACAGTTGTGAGAACAGGACTTTGAAGAAGCGTGATATTGCAACACTAGGAAATGACGGTCTAAGGCAAGGAGCTTGATTTTGAGTATCAATGACTTTCTCCCTCCATACAAACTTTCCTTTTAAATTTTTAAATGGATTTATATCAGAATTCATTAATTCTGATTGCCCTTTCAGTATTTTTTCATGCTTGATGTTACCATCTGATGTTACAACATCAATCATAACATTACCATATAAGCTGACCTCTTTTGGTATCCATTGATAGCAATTATCTTTGGATCTTATACCCTTCATCACAACCAGATTATGCTCATCAGATACCACACACTCATCTTTGGTGTAGTTAACTTTGTAACCTTCATCAAACAATTGGCTTATGTTGATCAAATTTGCATTCAAACCATTGACAAACAGAACATTGTCAAGTTCAGGTCCACCACCACACTTTATTCTTCCAACACCTTTCACCACTCCTTTCTCTCCATTTCCAAACGTAACATCAATTGAGGAGCAAGGACAGACATCCACCAATTTAGCTTTGGATCCAGTCATGAGCTTTGAACAGCCACTGTCAAAGTACCATATATCCTTATCAAACTGTCTATCTAAAGTGTGGGCTAAAAGACATTTCACCTTCTCCTTCGGAACCCATTGTTTAACAACTTTGGGCCTGACCTCCTTTAGTTTTCTTTGAGGAGCAAATTGTGAATAACCATGCAGTTTAAAACATGAGTACTGCATATGTCCAAACCTTCCACAATAGAAGCATCTAACTCTGTCATCTCTGAATTGGTTATATCTTCTTCCGTTATGATTATGATATTGTTGTGGCTCCCACCCATAATGTTGTCTCCTTCTTCCATAGTTGGCTTGTCTTCTATGGTGGTGTTGACTTTTACCATAGGTCGACTGTCTCCTGAACTGAGGATGTTGTCTTCTAGGCTGTCTCCTATGGTGATGAGGCTTCCTTCTTCCACAGTAATGAGGCACAACATTGTTGTATCCATTTCCATACTAGTTACCATGATGTTGAGACATCTGATGAAACCTGTTCTGATTGGACCTAACAGCCTCCATGCTCTTGTGATATTGAGGAGGCATATACTGACTAGCTCCTTGAGGCTGCACCTTCCTTTGATGAGTACTATTTTTCTTCTCAACATTATGTGGCTGAATAACCTTCTTAGTTGTAGGATGTTAGGACAATGGTTGAGACATCTCTTTCTTGGTTCCTGAAGTGCTTGCTTCAGCAGATACCTTTTTCTCAGCCACAAATCCTATACCTGATTTATCTCCAGCAGTTTTCTCTGACTGAAGAATGTTATCAGAATGGTTGTACCACTGTTCATCAACCTAACAGATTTTGTCATCTGATCAAGTTGAGATTTAACTAGTACAACTTCATTTTCCAAATCAGCTTTTACATTCTCAAGCTGAGCAATCTGTTGCTTGTGACACATGTTTTCTTGACAAATCTTAGCACTTTTTAAACACAGCTCTTGATAAGTAGATGCTAACTCCTCATAAGTTATTTCTCCATCACTATCATCATCAGAAACAACAGTTCCTGTTAAGGCTCTAACATGCTTTGCTGACTCACCTTCACTTTCACTATCAGATTCAGACCAGGAAACTGTCATACCCTTCTTCTGCTTCTTCAAGAATGTGGGACATTCTTTCTTGACATGTCCATACCCTTCACATTCAAAGCACTGAACACCTTTATCCTGGGCAGTCTACTCTTCATCTTTCTCTTTTGACTTGCAGATGTCAGAAGGGATGTTCTTGATATTAGGCTTGTAGTTATTATTCCACCTCTTGAACACTTTGTTGAACTGCCTTCCCAACATAGCAATGGCTTGAGACAGATCTTCCTGAGAATCATCATCCGTAACTTTCTTAGCTTCTGCAGGAGTGGAGACCAAAGCTATACTCTTGGGCTTCTTTTCTGGTTCTTCCTCACTCAAACCAAGCTCAAAAGTTTCAAGAGATCCAATGAGCTCATCAACCCTCATCTTGCTGATGTCTTGAGATTCTTCAATTGCAGTCACCTTCATCTTGTACCTCTTAGGAAGGGACCTAAGGATTTTCCTTACAAGCTTTTCTTCTGACATCTTTTTACCAAGAGCACTGGATGTATTAGCCAGCTCAAGAACACTCATATGGAAGTCATGGATAGTCTCATCTTCCTTCATCTTCAGACTTTCAAACTTCGATGTTAGAAGCTGAAGTCTTGACATCTTAACTCTAGATGTACCTTCATGAGTAGCCTTCAAAATATCCCACGCTTCCTTAGCCACTTAACAGGTATTGATCAATCTAAATATATTCTTATCCACTCCATTGAAAATTGCATTTAGAGCTTTGGAATTACCAAGGGCAAGCTCATCTTCTTCCTTGGTCCATTCTTCTTCAGGCTTCGGCTTTGAGGTGCCCTCTTTATCTTTCCCAGCATCATCTTTTTTAAACACAACAGGTGCTTTCCATTCTTTAATTATAGCCTTCCAAGCCCTGTTGTCCAAGGATTTCAAAAACGTTATCATCCTTGGCTTCCAATAATCATAATTCGAGCCATCCAAGATAGGGGGTCTGTTAACAAATCCTCCAACTTCTTTGTCCATCTTTACACCAGAAAGTAACTTCCCTAGATCTCACCCAGAGACAGACAGGATGCCTGCTCTTATACCAATTGAAATTCTGGTATCAGATGTGTGATGTTAAGTGCGATGTCACAACAACACACTCTGCACAATGGACAAAATAAACAACAGAAGAACACACCAAATTGTTCACCCAGTTCGGTCTAACTACCTACGTCTGGGGGCTACCAAGCCAGGGATGAATTTCAATACTTGTAGAATTAAATTACAGACTCAACAACCCAGTTGACAATCTCCTAATCTTAATTCTTACTAGTGACTTTCTACCTAAGAAACCACTTAGATATGAGAACACTACTCAATCCCTTAAACCTCTCAAAGAACAACCTCTTTGAGAAACCTTGATTCTGCTTCACAGCTTTGATCAAGTTACACAACTCTCTTTGCTTCACAGCTTTAGAGAAGACAGATCACCAATTCACACTAGAATAGTTTACTCATAATTAGTACAAAAATCCACGACACTCAGCCTATGCTCTTTATCTTCAATCTTTACTTTTTCCTTTGGCCTTATGCGCTTTATATAGCCACCTGAATTTGGGCTTAGACTCCTGCAATATCTGACATGATTTGTTATTTAAAACTGAATCTTCAAAACAGATTTTCTCCTAAAATCTTTTCAAATCTTCAACCTTTTAAATCTCCTACAAATCTGCACCAGATCTCCTATGCAGCGAAGAATATCTAACCCAAGATATTCGCATCCAATGAGACAACCTGCTCTCCATAATTCCAGCTAACACGTAAACCCTAACAACATCACAAACCCTGATGTTATTAATTCTTCAGATCTAATGTCACAACATCGCTTGTGACATCAAACATCCAACTAAACTCTTAACACAGCCCATTGTTAAGACTCGATGTTGTGACATCACCACCTTGACATCAAACATTGAACAGCTTCACTACTTAACACAGCCCAGTGTTAAGACTCAATGTTGCCATATTACTACCTTGACATCAACTTTGAACAACCTTTATTTTACCAAAATTCCAGCCAATCCAAGAAACTAATAGGAACCACTATCAGATCAACATGGTTCAGATCTTCGATATTCGCTTGATGAATACCAACCTGGTAGAGTTACATGCTGAGCGGGTCCGACTCGGGTTCCTGATTTCACATAACTATCAAAGTTGTAAGACGGGTTGCGAAAACAATCAAGGTTGTGCCCTTGGCCAGGAGGCGCTTCAGCACTTATTAAATCACTGGTGGATGCCAATCTACATGGATGAAGATACTCAGCAAATTAGTATCAATAACAGGAACCCTACTCGGCGTCAAAGTCAGGATGTCCGATCTGTGGAAGCTAACCTAGTGAGGTTACATTGCATTCAAAGTGGGCGTGGCCAGGTGCCACCACACAACTTGGAACATTGTAGAATCTGTTCAAAAGATAACCAAGGGTGCTACCTTGTGCGAGCAGCTCTTCAGGGTCAGGTGGATCGTAGAGAGATTCACCCATATCCAGGTTCTGGACCAATTAACTGGGCGCCGGACTACCTCGCTGAGCAAATTGAGGACGTTGTCGTAATCTCCGATTATGAGAAGAACAAGGATGTTTGTGCCATCATTCCTCTACTTGATGATCGAGAGTTCCCAACCAGGAACGGATCGAAATTGCTTACGACAGTCAGAAAGATCAGAAGGCTCCCATAGTTATCTAACTACCAGGACCACTACCGTATGAATCAACTAGGGTAATCCCTTACAAAGACGGTGCGACGATAATTGAAAATGGAAAGGAAAATCCATTACCCTCCGTCGTGAATATTGCAGACATCAGTCGTGTAACACTGAGTGGTAGAATCTTCAAAAGAGGAGTTGGAGAGTCCAGCAAAGAAAAGAAACCTCAGACAGAAGTTCCCTATTCACCGGTCGATCAGTCCAGTAATCCCGACCTTTCGAAAAATAATGATAAGATGCTGAAGCTCATCTAAAGGAGTGAATACAACATTGTCGATCAGTTATTGTAAACTCCTTCAAAGATCTCCGTGCTGTCACTTTTACTAAGTTCAGAAGCGCACAGGGAGGCTCTACAGAAAGTCTTGGAGCAAGCCTTTGTAGAATAGGATGTAACAATCAGACAGTTCGATAACATTATCTCTAACATCACTTCCTGCAATAACTTGGGATTTAGTGATGAGGAATTACCCGAAGAAGTTCGCCGTCATAACATGGCGCTCAACATTACAGTCAACTGCCAAGACTATGCTTTAGCCAGCATACTGGTAGACACGGGGTCAGCCCTGAATGTCATGCCGAAGTCCACTTTGATGCAATTATCATTCAAAGGTCCTCCGATGAGAACCAGCGAGGTTGTCGTTAAAGCATTCGACGGATCCAGAAAAACGGTTATTGGCGAAGTCGACCTTCCCATAACCATCGGTCCTCACACTTTCCAAGTCACTTTCCAAGTCATGGATATCCGGGCAACATACAGTTATTTATTAGGAAGACCTTGGATACATCAGGCTGGGGCGGTCACCTCGACCTTCCACCAAAAGTTAAAGTCCGTCCAGAACAACCAGCTCGTCACAGTCTGTGGAGAACAAGCCTTGCTCGTGAGTAACTTATCATCATCTACTTATGTAGAACCCGAAGAGGTTATTGGAACTCAGTTCCAAGCACTGTCGGTGAGCAAGGACAATCAATCCGAAGAGGGAACTTCCATTTCCTCATACAAAGACGCTATCAAAGTGGTCGAGAGTACCAATACAATAGGATGGGGACAGGTAGTCATTCCTACTGACAATAAAACAAAGAAGGGTCTTGGTTTTTCTGCAACCTGTACCCAGACAGCTACTACCAGCGATGAAAATCTTCATCCCATTCGTAACTTCTTTCACAGTGGAGGTTTCCTTCACCCAGTGCCTCAAGAAGTGCATACCATCAATAAAGATGATTCCTCTGATATGGAGGAAGAATGGGAGTCATATCTTAACAAGGACGGTTATATGTCTCAGGATGAAATGCAGACTCCATTTTTCTTTCCTGCACAGAGCCCGAGATTTATACCAAGGTCAGATGTCAAAATGATATATGGAGCCCGTGCTCCACCAAACTCATTGGAGGAGGACACTCTGATGAAGGACAACTTTGACCACAACTATTATGGCCTGATGGATGGCCTTCCAATGTGGCAGCCTTACCCAGGAGACTTGGGGCAAGAGAATCAGCCGAACAATGAAAATCAGCTGAGCATCATTGAACAGAATACCTGTGTCCCCACCATGTCATGGGATCAACACCCAGGGTATCCTGAAAATACCCCGCACGATGATGAATTTGCAACGTTCGCAGGATTAGAGTTCATCAACTATGTTTTTCCTGAGGTTAACGTCATCGAGAGAGATGACTCCTCCAATTCCAAAGAAGTATGGGACACCTTGGGACAACCGAGTGGTAAGTTCGACTACTTCGTCAAGTACACCACTCCCGAAAGCTCTCGTATCAGGCTCGAAGACATACAGCCAATTGGATGGGGAGATCTACTTGAGAACATAAATGTTATGCAAAAGGCAACAGAGGAATCCTCCTACGATAATTCTGCCTGGGAGACAGATTCCAATGATCCTGCTCCACCAGAAATAAGCGTCATTTCTGAAGACAAATCAAGGAAAGTACCAGACATTGTGATTCACCGAGGAGCTCACTGCTAATGGGTTGCTGTCGATGTTCCGAAGATTGTTCATAAGTCAAAGTAATTGCCATCTTTAACCTTTCACCCTGCTCAGGTGAAACAGATGTTTTGATAGGGCGCGCTTTCTGTAAATTTTCCCTCTTCGCTTCTCCCAAAGTGACAGAGTTTTGTTTTATAGGGCTGTAGTTTCAAGAATCGACTCGTTCATTAATAAATAAACATCGTTCTATAATTTCTGCATTAATTGTTGTTTTCTCTTTTTGCTTTTCTCAGAAAATGGTAATCCTAAAAAACATCTCAAATAATAAAAACAAGCAGTAAAAGAAATACACTGCACACACTTGCATTTTCTCTATCTCTTCTAAAAACAATCATCACGTCATGCAGATTGCTTGTTTTAAACCCAATTGAAACATACGATCTGATGCCTTCTCCCAACTTTGAGTTCCCGGTATTTGGGGCTGAAGAAGAAGTTGACGACGAAATTCCAGAAGAGATCTCCCGCTTACTCAGACAAGAGGAAAGGTCCATTGAACCTCATAAAGAACCATTGGAAACAATAAACTTAGATTCGGAAAAAGAGAGAAAAGAAATCAGGATTGGGGCACTGCTCAGTCCAACTGCCAGAGAATGTTTGTTAAAGCTTCTCAAAGAATTCCCCGATGTTTTCGCTTGGTCCTATCAGGATATGCTAGGGTCGGATACCACCATTGTGGAACATCATTTACTATTGAGATCGAAATGTCCGCCAGTAAAACAAAGGTTGAGACAGACTCACCCGGACATGGCCATCAAAATCAAAGAGGAAGTACAAAAACAGATTGACGCAGGTTTCCTCGCCACGTCAGAATATCCTCAATGGTTAGCTAACATCGTACCAGTTCCGAAAAAGGACGGAAAAGTTAGAATGTGTGTCGACTACCGAGATCTAAACAAGGCAAGTCCAAAGGATAACTTTCCCTTACCACACATTGACATGTTGGTAGATAGTACAGCAAAGTTCAAAGTTTTTTCCTTCATGGTTGGATTCTCGGGCTATAATCAGATCAAAATGGCGCCGAAAGACATGGAGAAAACTTCGTTCATTACCCCATGGGGTACCTTTTGTTACAAGGTAATGCCGTTCGGTTTGAAGAATGCAGGGGCAACCTATCAACGGGCCATGACTACTCTGTTTCATGACATGATACACAAAGAAATCGAGGCATATGTCGATGATATGATTGCAAAGTCTAAGACAGAAGAGGAGCATGTGACCCATCTGTCAAAGTTATTCGAGCGGTTAAGAAAGTACAAACTCCGTTTGAATCCCAACAAGTGCGCCTTTGGTGTCCGTTCAGGGAAACTCTTAGGGTTCATCGTCAGCCAGAAAGGAATTGAGGTTGATCCTGACAAGGTCAAGGCCATTCGAGAAATGCCTTCTCCGAAAATAGAAAAACAAGTCAGAGGATTCCTGGGACGTTTGAACTACATCTCCAGATTCATATTCCTCATGACCGCGACATGTGCGCCGATTTTCAAACTGCTAAAAAAGAATCAGGACTGCGTTTGGATAGAAGATTGTCAAACTGCCTTCGACAGTATTAAGGAATAACTGTTGAACCCACCGATTCTATCCCCTCAAGTGGAAGAAAGACCGCTGATCATTTACTTAACAGTCTTGGAAAACTCCATGGGCTGTGTACTTGGCCAACAAGACGAAACCAAAAGGAAAGAGTCTTCCATCTACTATTTGAGCAAGAAATTCACCGACTGTGAAACTCGGTACACGATGCTCGAGAAAACTTGCTACGCTTTGGTTTGGGCAGCCAAACGTCTGCGCCAGTACATGATTCGTCACACTACTTGGTTAATCTCCAAAATGGATCCAATCAAGTATGTATTTCAAAAACCTGCTCTAACTGGAAGGATTGCCCGTTGGCAAATGTTGCTATCAGAATATGACATAGAGTACCACGGTCAGAAAGCCGTTAAGGGGAGCATTTTAGCCGATCATTTGGCTCATCAACCGATTGACGATCAAGAATCAATCGGGTTTGACTTCCCAAACAAAGATGTCATGTATCTAAAAATGAAAGATTGCAATGAACCGCTACCCAGTGAAGGGCCAGAACCAGATTCCCAATGGGCACTTATTTTTTACGGAGCTGTCAATCATTACGGAAACGGAATTGGGGCAAACATCATAACACCTCAGGGTACCCACATTCCTTTCACTGCCAGACTTACGTTCAAGTGCACAAACAACGAGGCCGAATACGAAGCTTGTATTATGGGTCTCGAAGAAGCGATCGACTTAAGGATCAAGAACTTGGACGTATATGGCGACTCAGCTTTGGTTATCAATCAGATTAAAGGAGAGTGGAATACATACCGATCAGGATTGATTCCTTACAAAGACTACGCGAGAAGGTTGTTACCCTTCTTCAACAGAGTCGAGTTTCATCATATCCCTCGTGAGGAGAATCACATGGCTGATGCATTAGCCACTCTCTCTTCCATGATTAGCGTAGGTCAATGGAATGACTTACCTAAGATCGACATAATGCGCCTTGAGCGGCCCGCTTACATCTTTGCGATTGAAGCAGTCATAGACGACAAACCTTGGTATCACGATATCAAATGCTTCCTTCAGAAATAAGAGTATCCACCTGGGGCATCCAGAAAGGACAGGAAAACCCTCAGAAGATTGGCAGGCAGCTTCTTCCTAAGCGGTGATACACTCTATAAGAGAAATTTTGACATGGTCTTGCTCCGATGCGTAGACAGACCAGAAGCAGACATACTGATGAAAGAAATTCATGAAGGATCCTTTGGCACTCATGCCAACGGACACACAATGGCGAGAAAAATTCTAAGAGAAGGGTACTATTGGTTGACAATGGAATCCGACTGCTACAAGTACATGAGAAAGTGTCACAAGTGTCAGATATACTCATAAAAAATCCATGTACCGCCAACGCATCTCAAAATTCTTTCTTCCCCATGGCCTTTTTCCATATGGGGAATCGACATGATTGGCATGATTGAGCCCAAGGCTTCGAACGGACATCGGTTCATCCTGGTAGACATTGACTACTTCACCAAGTGGGTCGAAGCAGCATCATACGCTAATGTAACCCGACAAGTGGTAGTCCGATTTATAAAAAACAATATCATCTGCCGTTATGGTGTTCCGGGCCAGATCATTATTAATAATGGATCTAACTTGAACAATAAGATGATGAAGGAGTTGTGCGCCGAGTTCAAGATCGAACACCATAACTCATCTCCCTACCGACCTAAGATGAACGGAGCGGTAGAAGCGGCTAACAAGAACATCAAGAAGATTATTCAAAAGATGGTTGTAACCTAGAAAGACTGGCACGAGATGCTACCCTTTGCTCTTCACGGTTATCGCACATTTGTCCGCACTTCAACAGGGGCAACCCCTTTCTCTCTAGTATATGGCATGGAAGCATTGCTCCCCATAGAAGTAGAGATCCCGTCAATCCAGGTATTGATGGAAGTTAAGCTTACAGAGGTTGAATGGTGTCAAAGTCGACACGACGAACTCAATCTGATCGAAGAAAAGAGAATAACGGCACTATGTCATGGTCAATTGTATCAACAGAGAATGAAGAGGGCGTTTGACAAAATGTTCCGACCTCGCGTCTTCAGAAAAGGAGACCTTGTGCTAAAAAAGATACAGTCATTTCTCACTAATTCTCGGGGAAAATGGACTACCAATTATGATGGCCCCTACGTGGTCAAGAAATCTTTCTCAGGAGGCGCCTTGAGACTTGCAACTATGGACGGAGAGGAATTTGCCTACCCCACGAATGTTGATGTAGTCAAGAAATACTTCGCCTAAAAAAATGTCTCGGTGGATTGAAAACCCGAAAGGGCGGTCCAGGCAAAAATTAGAGACACGATCAAAAATCATCCCGTTGGATTGGAAACCTCAAAGTACAATCCAGGCAAAAATTAGAGATAATGGCAAGTAACTATGTTCAACAAAGGGGCGAATCCCTCGGCAGCAGTTACGTCGTCCATCAGAAAACTCCAATCAAGGCCATCTTCGACAGAAACTCAGGATGTCCAGAATTCAAAGTCGGTAGAAGGATAGTGGTAGTCATGTTTCAATGTAGCCCTCTTCCCTTAAATTACCATTTTCTAACTTTGTAAATACTCCATGGAATCACGCGTTTGGCTGATTTCCATCCTATCAATAAAATTTGAGCCCTTGTGCTTTTGCTTGCAATTCTTATTTGTTTTAAGCTTTATAGAACGACATTTTAACATGATCAACGGTTCTTGAAATAAAACAAAAATGAATTTACTTGTTAAAACCTTTTTCTGCTTTTAAATAAAGATGGCAATTTCTTTTGATTGTTGAACATCGAAAGAACACCGATCGCTATCCAGAAATAAGCGAGCTTCAAAGTGCAGAATCGAAGTACACCTTCTAAGCCAGTGCGCCTGAATGAAGGATCAGCTGTATCAGATGCGGCTTTGCCACCTGATACCCTCGGCCGAGTTCTTATCCCCTAAGCCCGACCAACAATATTCCCCACAGGGAATGTCTCTCCTAAGCAAGGCAGAATTGCTACTTTTGGATCAACGGTACGACTTTGCCCCGTGATGGCCGAGTATCCCGTCATGTTCATCTTTTAGTCTTTATGTCGCGTTAGTTTTGTCAGCATGTACATACATACATCATACATTCTATTTGCATTCTCATTCATATTGCATCACTATCACTCCAGTCAGTCTTATCCCTAGTGATAACTGTCTTCTCGGTCGAGTTGACAGTTCTTTCCTCGATTAGGAAATGTTGCATTTGAATAATCTCTCCTCCAGTTTATTTCTGGATTGAAGTTGGGTCCTTGACCACTTTGATAACTTGAACCTCTGAAAGACCAGAGAACCTTCAATCGATGTCACTCTACGCCATTGAAGATGATATTTTCGCTTTCCCGGATTAAGGAAAATCCCCAGAGAAAGCCTCTTAATCAGAGATTCGGCAATACAACAGTTTTACTCCAAAAAACCACTGATGAAAAGGTCATCAGCACCTCAAAATTGGATTCATCATATGGCATTTCTCCGGGAAGACCTCAAGAAAAGTATGATGTAAGACCCCAAACGGAAGCAGTCTCTCAAGAAAATCGTTTTCCCCAGTAGAAACAAATGGCGTCTCCAATAGAGAAGTTTGTGCACCTCTACAACTCAGACGATTGGGTTCCCCAGCAAGTCTGACATCATTCTTTTTCCCATTGTCGCTCCCGGGATTTTCATCCAAGTACAAACGCGAAAGTGGCACCGAACAGAGTCGCCAGCAATGTGTATTTATCCCAAGAGAGGGAAAGGAAACACCGCGTAAACCTGAGGGAAAGGAAAAGCATGGTCTTACGACCAAGAGAAGTGGGTAAGGGAGTCGGTTACGCGAGAGGAAGGTATTAGCACCCCCTCACGTCCATCGTACCCGATGGGATCCACGCTTGCTTGTCTCGATCAAAGGGTGTAAAGAAAGGAATACTGAGAAAGAACTGAAAAAGGAAAGGAGAAAGAGAAACAAATGTAGGGAAAATAAAAGAAGTGCTCGCATGGGCCCTACCCCACTGCCTACGTATCTCATCAGGAGCATGAGAATCAGAGCGACGTAGTTCCCCTCACTAGGGATGGATTGTTTGTGTTTTTTAGAGAACGGCTGACGTTCTAGCTCAGGTGTTGCAGGCTCGCTGGTCCGAGTGCGTTACCATCTTGCAAGAGAACGAGTAGAAGCGCGTTCGTGCGTTGAGAGTGAATGAGGTGAGAAAAGAATTCCCGAAGGAAAGACGTTATTGTTTGTTTTTGTCTTTTAAGAGTTTTTTCATTTGTTTGCATATGATAGTGTATCTGAATCTTAGTCATTGGAATGTGTACATCCTCACATTCCAAGATGGAATGGGTAAGAAAGCACACTAAGAGTGAAGAAGACCCCCACACTTAGTTCCAATTGTCAAGGTTCAAACACACTAGCATACTTGTGTTTATTAAGTGTTTTGTTGATTAAGAAATGAAGAAGTGTTTTTTATTATTTGCACCTTCAACAAGTATTGCATTTAAGTCCCTCATACAAGATCAAATGTTTAACACATTGACCCAAGATGGGCTATATGCTATACATTCTAAGATTATAAGAGAAGACCCCTTATAACCTTTTCTTTATATGAAAGGCCTAAATGCAATAAATGCCTACCTTTATTATATGTTTTGAATTTTCTTTGAGATGAGAAAAGAGACTCAAGGGAGGATAAAGGTAAAAATCTATATGGACTAAGACTCAATCCTAATTGATTAGTTAAGGGAGTGATCCTAAGGTTTGTGAGGTTTCAACCTAACGTCTAAAGAAAGAATGAATTAAACAATTCACTTCTAAAGTAGAAGATGAATTGTAATTCACAAAGGGAAAGTGATGAGTTATTAAAAGAAAGCACATAAGTGCTTAACAAAACATGGAATTGTAAAAGAGAAAGGATAGAAGTTGAATGTGGATTCCTTATCCACACTCAATTGAAACTTACCAAAGCCCCTACATGGTTAGCACAATCACTTACAAGTAAAGTAAGAAAATATAATGAACAAATCAAATTCAAACAAGTTGACAAACAAGGTGAAATGAGATTGAATGCTATACATGCTTCCAAGTCAGAATGTAACTCATATTTACACAACCTAATGTTATCCTAAATGGGCATACTAAATCATGCAAACAAAATCTCAATCCAACAAGAAGCAAAGAAGAAAAGGTGAAGTGATGTGAATGTGGTTCATACTTGTGAAACAAGTGACTTAAGGTGCAAGATAAACATCAAACATGCAAAGATGAAACCCAAATGTCACAATCAGAAGTCAATTAACATGCTATACATCCTCAAACAAAACCACAACTCATGGCACAAGTGCCTTCATGATCAAGCAAACCAAACATGAGGCATGCATTCACAAAATGAACAAGTTAAACTTCATGCTTCAAACAAATAGCAAACATGCTTCAAAAATTATGACTTTCACCAATCAAACACCTTAAACACATGCCATTAACATATCAAGTCCACAAGCAATGAATCAGAACCAAAGTCACTCAACAATTAGGTCAAAGTCTCATGGAAGTTTCATGCATTCATGCTCAAAGCAACACATCAAAAGTCATCCAAAAAAGACTTAAAAATCATCTCATAAATCTCAAACATACCTCAACATATTGTGACCACAATGCAAAAAGAAAGGCATCAAAATCATTTTTTATGATCAAGAACAAAAATGCACAAAATCATATGTCACATTAAGTATGCATGCAAATGGAAATTCAAAAGAAATAATGGAACAGGGGCAAAATGGTCATAAAATCAGAAAATAAAATCATGAAAAATTTCCTAAATGTTTTAAGAATACACATGAATTTTTGTAGAATTTTCCAATATCATTTGATATTTTTTAAAAATCAATTATGAAACGTGTAGCAAAAATGAAAATAAAATATGAAATGCAATATGAATGGGGTGCAACCATAGCAAATCCATAGTTCAATTCGTTTGGGCCTTAGAAGCGTGGGGTGTAAATAACAATCTGTCTTAGGTCCAATAAGCACGCAGAACATACTAACAAGCATGGAATCTCAGTCAACAAAATTGACTCACTCATGGCCATTGGATCAAGTCACAGTCAAACCATAGTCAAAGTAAACAACATCAACGCGCACATGTGAATGTCCACACTCCCTATCGTGTACCATGCCATACAACGTTTAAGTGAGTTCAGAAAATTGGCATGTGACTTGCACGCTTTTTTTAATGTGTTGGCACATTTTGGAACGTAGGATTAAAAACAATCAAAGGCCACGATTAAAACATAGTGAAACCCTAGCAATTACAGTCACCGGCCGGAGATGACCTCCGGTCACCTTCTCCGGTCACACCTCCACCGTCTGCAACCTCTAATCTTCCAGAATTCCACAAATGATATACCAAAATGAAGAGGAAGTAAAGGAGAACATGGATCCAGTGATAAAACACACAAAAAGTTCATGAAATGAGAGAATCGAACAGAGGAAAGTTTGCCCTAACTTTTCAACTATGCCTCTAAAGGCCTATCAACTAGCCAGACAAGTTCTTGAGCTTATAAGAAGCCTCAAGAACCTGAAAACATCTTCAAATCATGTCTATAATGGTGGAAATTCGTACCTGAAGTTTTGTGACCTTGAGATACTCTTCAGAAAACCAGAGATCTTGTCTCTTCTACAATCTTCACTTGGCCAAATAAAGGCTGAGATGTAGAACTTGATGATGATTCAATGGAAGTGAGCGAAATCCAAGCTTCAAGAACAAATGCACTGTTGTGAAATTGAGAGAAACAAGGAAAGTGTTGAAGTGGAATGAGCAAGATGAGCTCGAAAATTCTTGGCAATGGTGATGTTGAGAGTAAAGCAGAGAGAGTTCTTTGGAGAGAATGTGAAAGAATGAAGTTGAAAAATGAAATTAGAGAGTGAGGTTTTGCTTTATAGTAAACTATAACCATGGTTTAATGAGTGAGTTAACTGAGTTATGTGGAGTTAAATGAGTCATCCCTAACTAACTGAGTCAAGTTAGTTAGGGAGAGCAATGATATGGTGCAGCTGGTTTATGATGTGTTACCATGTTCTTGCTGCTAAACTTCTATAGCACGCTTCCAACCTTTCCCTCTTCATGTATAATTCGAGCAAGGGTGTGAGAGGTGCAGATATGTGTTGGTCTTAATGAGGCAGCACACATAAAACCTCTGTCATGTACTTGATGTATGTTTGAACCAAAATATTATGCAGCAAATCATCATGGTAACAGTGGGTGTTTGAGGGTGAATTTCTCCATGGTTAGTGAATGAAACAATGAAACATTGATGTCATTAGAAAGATGGTACATTGGGGAACAACATTGGTTTGCAAGTTGAAGTAAAATGAGGTCTCAAATATGCCTAAAAACAGCTATGAATGCATTGGTTCAAAACTGGTTGGTGGGCATGGCCAGAGGTTGGCTGGCATGGCAACTGGGCACACAAAATTTCAGCACAAACAACATGACTTTGAACCCTCCAAACTATCTCATAACTTGGTTAAATCAAAATTTTCACAACATCAACATTGAAGAGGACACTACAAGGAACAACTTTGATGTTGAAAAGTTTTTCATTTGAGGCCTTTAACCATGAGAAAAATGAGTGGACATTTGGCCCACCAACTGTTTGTTAAAATGATTGCGCGCGTGACCTGAAAATCTTGGTCATGACCTAGTTTTGAACCTACTTTCCTCCAACTTTGATCAATCATATCTCTCTCAATTTTTATCCAATGGAGATGTTCTACACATGGATTTGAAGCTTAAAACAAGATCTTTCATTGAGGCAGAGTGGATTTTTCATTTGGTGCTCCAAATTTAAATGGCCTTGGTTCAAATTCTGATGCAAAATGGCCAAAACTTGCTATTTTTAGCAACCCTACTTCATCCAAAAATGGCAACTTTTTACATCTTGATTTTTTCATGATTCCTTTGGAATTTCTTGACCAAATTTTGTACATTGGACATATGTAACATGAATTTCATGAATTTGGCCTCAAAAGGTCAAGAGTTGACTTTTTCCTCTGATTATTTGACTTTGCCCCAATTTCTCTGATTCTTGATCTTTCTTCCAATTGAACCACTTCTAAAACCAATTGAGATGCAATCTTCCACACACATACACTTAAGAACATGTAGAATACCATGACAACAAGCTTTGTCCAAAAAATCAAAGATTCCCTGATTTAATGGGAAACCCTAGTTTTGACCCCCTTTGGTTAGGAGGAAATTGCACATCTTCCAAATCCAAATTCCTCAGAGTATGTTGTGTATCCTCTTAAAGGATGATGAGAAATGCCACTTGAGAATGATTTTGAATCAATGAGCTATCTCTTTTGAGGGTTTTCCTTCAATTTTTGAATCTCTTGCATAGTGAAAGATGTAGTGCTTCAATCTTCCATTGAATCTCACTTCCTTGAGGTTTTGGAAGATCAATTGAGATAGTATGAGACATGAGAGACCTCTTGGCTTGCCTAGAGCCAACTTGATTGACCTTTTTGTGCTTTGAATGATCCCTTGATTGTCCACCTTCCACCTGATCACATGCCCTGATGGTAAGAAGGATGCCATGCTTCATTTTTCTATGTTAAATGCAATGCAATGCTAATGAGATGGATATGATATGATAAATGATAATGCCATGCTATGATGCCAAAAGGGAAGAGCAAATTTTGGGGTATTACAGCTGCCCCTATTCAAGCGCTGTAGACCTGAATGCCTGAAAGCAATTGCTTTCGGACTTTCAAGGTATATAGTGATTGAATACCAAATATAACCAAAAATTTGCTCTGGATGATGAAGAATAACAGGGATATAAACCCAACGAGACTGCTGGATTGAGTCCTCGATGAAACGTCGGAGAGATCTGTCTTTTGAACGATGCCAGACGACTACTGGCTTGCCACGCTACTGGTGGACTTTAATACTGTCTTTTTGAACGACGCCAGACGACTACTGGCTTGCCACACTACTGGTGGACTTTAATAATGTCTTTTATGCAACTCCAGACGACTACTGGCCTGCCACACTACTGGTGGACTTTAATAATGTCTTTTATGCAACTCCAGACGACTACTGGCCTGCCACACTACTGGTGGACTTTGCAGCTTCGTGCCACCCGAAGATGGACTTTTGCCAATCCACTGTTGGACTTTTGCCACCCGAAGACGGACTTTTGCCAATCCACTGTTGGACTTTTGCCACCCGAAGACGGACTTTTGCCAATCCACTGTTGGACTTTTGCCACCCGAAGACGGACTTTTGCCAATCCACTGTTGGACTTTTGCCACCCGAAGACGGACTTTTTCCAATCCACTGTTGGACCTTTGCCACCCGAAGACGGACTTTTGCCAATCCACTGTTGGACTTTTGCCACCCGAAGACGGACTTTTGCCAATCCACTGTTGGACTTTTGCCACCCGAAGACGGACTTTTGCCAATCCACTGTTGGACTTTTGCCACCCGAAGACGGACTTTTGCCAATCCACTGTTGGACTTTTAGCTGCTTTGCCACCCGAAGATGGACTTTTGCCAATCCACTGTTGGACTTTTGCCACCCGAAGACGGACTTTTGCCAATCCACTGTTGGACTTTTGGAATTTTAAAATCGAATTACTCTCTGCCTCTGCGCCAGACATCTCTGCCGACTCTGCTGAGGAACCACAATCAATGATTTAATCTCGGAGACTCCTAAAAGGATAATATCTCTGCTGGCGAATGGATGAACAATCCGTCTGCTTCGAATTGTCAAGCTTGCCAAAAATAAATTGGACTTTAAGATATGAGGGAATGACGACTCTGGCAGGAATTATTCCATCTGTTTGGGGCTGGATTCTGGTCACAGCAACTCCGCTGGGGATGAGAATTTTTAAATGACGTCCTGCTGGGGAAATGAGCCATTAAAACTCTGCTTGGGGATTTATTCAACCCAAGATCCTTTATAGGGATTATCAACCTTCTGACCCGGCTAGGGAAAGGCTGTACCATCCTTGTTGAGGAATAGATTCTGTCGATCTGATAAACCTCTGCGGAGAGAACAACAACTCAGCTGGAAGTTGCTGACAAGATTCGATGCTGACCTCTGTGGGGATACCATGACCAGAGATACGATCTTGCTGGGTATCAGGGCTACTCTGCCAGGGATATGCAAATCCTGGTTAGAACATTCTACTGCAACTTGCTAGAAAGAGTCCTTAGAGATCTGTTGGGGAAACCCAAAGCAAATCCACAGTAGTCTGCTGAAGAATATGACTGTCAAGCTTAGGATGAGTACCACAATGCCCCATGTTAGGCGAGCTTTCCCTTTGGACAATTCCGTTGGGGATGACGAGTTTATAACAAACTCTGCTGGAGAAAACTGCTTTAAAGCGTCTCGTGTTGGGGAATGCCTTTTGAGAGAATTTTACAGAAGACCAACTGTCCTCAAACTCTACTGGGGGTGACCAACACTTCATGCTGGGGAAACAATCATGCCCCATGCTTGGACAACACAACAATTCGTCCCCGCAAAGGATGTCATAAGAGGATTTTACAGAAGATCTAGCCTCTTCAAACTCTTGTGACTTCGCTGGGGATAATGACCATCAGTTTCGGTGTCGACGAGACCACTCTTTTGGGGAACCTGTGACCGTTATCGATATAGAAAAGCTTGTAGCTGAGAGAATCGACTTAATAAGATGCAACGGTACCCAGTTGAACTTAATTCACTGATATCGACCCGTTATGAACAATCGTCGACCGAACGATGAACGCCGATCTCCTTACCCATAATTGCCCCAGTCTTTTGCGTGGGGTGATTTATTGCTGGTCTTGTGCTTAAAATCATCTGCACCTGCTACCTGCAACAAAAGAATATGCCCACATGCCCCGAATATTGCGTGGCTAGAATCCACCATCCGGGAGTATTCAACATTCGAAGTAATTTCAAATATTTTTTCTGCGCATGTTATTGCAAGGCTGCCATGTTTTCAAATGCAATGTTTTATCAAAAATTAGGACGTTTTTGCAAACAAAGCAATAAAACAAAAATAGGAGGCTTTTTGCTGAAATTCAATTTATTGACTGAGAGCCCAGAATAGGCAATTACATCTGGAAGCAATCCCTGGAAAGAGGTGATTGCTGAAAAATTGAGAAAAGAAACTATCCTAATGGCAATGTGAAAACGGAATTCCACTGAGTTTCCATTCTGTTATGACCAGTATGTCTTCAAAACTCCCCGACCTTGCCTTCTGAGGAATGATCAGACCGATTCCTATCCTTCAGAACGTCAGTTGTTCAAACGGTGATAGGGTACAGATAACTCAAACCGTAGTCATTCGCTTAAATCCCTCTTTTGTGTGGACCGCCCTTTCAGGTTTTCGATCCACCAGGATACCCTTTTTTGCCTAAGTTGCCCTTTCGGGTTTTCAACTTACCGGGTGTACAAAATTTTTCAATTATATCCCTAATTTTTGCCCGAACCTTATTCTGTTTTTGGTTCGCCGGGATGCCCTTTTTTGCCTGGATTTTTTATTTTTATTATCCAGCGGGTCTATTCATGCGAAGTATTTTTTGACTACGTCCGAGTTGACAGGGGATGAAAAGTCTTCGCCATCCATGGTTGTAAGCAATAAAGCTCCGCCCGAAAAGACCTTTTTAACCACGAATGGACCTTCATAATTAGGAGTCCATTTGCCCCTGTGATCTGTATTGGGAGGAAGGATCCTTTTGAGCACCACATCTCCGACTTTATAAACCCGAGGACGCACCTTTTGGTCAAATGCCTGTTTCATTCTGCGCTGATATAGTTGCCCATGACATACAGCCGCCAATCGCTTTTCCTCAATAAGGCTCAACTGATCAAATCTGGCTCGTACCCATTCAGCTTCATCTAGCTTAACATCCATCATAACTCTGAGGGACGGAATCTCTACTTCAACCGGTAGCACTGCCTCCATACCATATACAAGTGAGAATGGGGTTGCCCCAGTGGACGTGCGTACCGACGTTCGATACCCATGCAAAGCAAATGGTAACATCTCATGCCAATCTTTGTACGTGACAACCATCTTCTGTACAATCTTCTTGATATTTTTGTTGGCCGCTTCGACCGCGCCATTCATCTTTGGGCGGTACGGAGAAGAATTGTGATGCTCGATTTTGAAGTCCCGGCATAACTCAGCCATCATCTTATTGTTCAAATTAGAACCATTATCAGTAATGATTCTTTCGGGAACTCCATATCGGCAAATGATATCCCGTTTTAAGAAACGAGCGACCACTTGTTTTGTAACATTGGCATAGGATGCGGCTTCAACCCATTTGGTGAAGTAATCAATTGCCACCAAGATGAAACGATGACCATTGGAAGCTGTAGGCTCAATCTTTCCGATCATATCAATGCCCCACATGGCAAACGGCCAAGGCGACGACATGATGCTCAACGGATTTGGAGGCACATGCACCTTGTCTGCATAGATCTGGCATTTATGGCATTTGCGGGCATATTTACAACAATCTGACTCCATAGTCAACCAATAATATCCCGATCTTAACAACTTTTTAGCCATTGCATGCCCTCCGGCGTGAGTACCGAAAGAGCCTTCGTGCACTTCAATCATCAACAAGTCTGCTTCATGTCTATCCACACATCTAAGCAGGACCGTGTCAAAATTTCTTTTATACAGCACGCCATCTTTGTTCAAGAAGAAACTACCAGCTAACCTTCTCAACGTCTTCCTGTCTTTGGACGATGCCCCTGACGGGTACTCTTGACTTTTCAAGAAACACTTAATATCATGAAACCATGGCTTGTCATCAGACGTTGCATCGACCGCAAACACAAATGCTGGTCTGTCAAGGCGGGATACCTCAATCTTAGGTACATGGTTCCATCCTTGCACTTTGATCATGGAAGACAGAGTGGCCAAGGCATCAGCGAACCTATTCTCATCTCGAGGAATGTGGTACAGTTTCACTGTTGTGAAAAATGTCAGCAATCTCCTCGTATAATCTCTATACGGCACTAGATTTGCTTGGTGCGTGTACCAACTCCCTTTCACTTGATTGATTACCAAAGCTGAATCACCGAATATATAAAGGGTTTTAATCCGTAGATTAATCGCCTCCTCGATCCCCATTATACAAGCTTCGTACTCTGCTTCATTGTTGGTGCATCCGAAAGTTATTCGGGCAGTGAACGGCATATGAACACCTTCCGGCGTGATAAGAACTGCTCCAACTCCGCACCCATTCATATTGACAGCCCCATCAAACATCAGACTCCATTTGGATTCAGGGTCTGGCCCCTCCTCCGGAAGTGGTTCCTCGCAGTCTTTAGCTTTGAGAAACATGATGTCTTCATCAGGGAAGTCAAACTTCATGGGTTGGTAATCATCAATCGGCTGTTGCGCAAGATAGTCGGACAAGATACTTCCTTTGATGGCCTTTTGTGAAGTGTACTGAATGTCATACTCTGTCAAGACCATTTGCCACCGTGCAACTCTGCCTGTCAATGCTGGTTTCTCAAAAATATACTTGATAGGATCCATTTTTGAAATCAACAAGGTCGTGTGCCTAACCATATATTGCCTCAATCGCTTAGCGGCCCATGCAAGCGCACAGCATGTCTTTTCAAGCATTGAGTATCGGGACTCACAATCATTGAACTTTTTGCTCAGGTAGTAAATAGCATGCTCCTTCCTACCTGTCTCGTCATGTTGACCGAGAACACAACCCATGGAACCTTCAAGCACTGTCAGATACATTATCAGCGATCTCCCTTCAACTGGAGGCATTAGAATCGGAGGTTCCTGCAAGTATTCTTTTATCTTATCGAATGCCAATTGGCAATCGTCATTCCACCTGACCGTTTGATCTTTCCTTAACAATTTAAATATTGGTTCGCACGTGGCTGTTAGGTGAGATATGAACCTCGCAATGTAGTTCAATCTACCCAAGAAACCACGAACCTCTCTTTCTGTTCTCGGTTCAGGCATTTCTTGTATTGCTTTCACCTTGGCAGGATCAACCTCGATTCCTCTTTCGCTCACAATGAAGCCCAGTAACTTTCCAGAACGCACCCCAAACGTGCACTTGTTTGGATTTAATCTCAGACGGAACTTTCTCAACCTTTCAAACAGCTTTTTCAGATTAACCAGATGTTCCTCTTCTGTTCTCGACTTGGCAATCATATCATCTACATAACATTCGATCTCCTTATGAATCAAGTCATGAAACAATGTCACCATCGCCTGCTGGTACGTTGCCCCTGCGTTTTTCAACCCAAAAGGCATTACTTTATAACAATATGTACCCCACGGAGTAATGAACGTGGTCTTCTCCATATCTTCAGGTGCCATCTTGATCTGGTTGTACCCGGAGAAACCGTCCATAAATGAGAACACTGAAAATTGAGCTGTATTATCGACCAGCACATCAATATGAGGTAGTGGAAAATCATCTTTCGGGCTAGCTTTATTGAGATCTCGATAATCCACACACATTCTCACTTTTCCATCTTTCTTCGGTACTGGCACGATGTTGGCTACCCATGGAGGATACTTTGTCACAGCAAGAAAACCAGCGTCCCACTGCTTCTGGACTTCCTCCTTAATCTTTAAAGCCATGTCGGGGTGAGTCCGACGAAGTTTCTGCTTGACTGGCGGATATTCTTCTCTCAATGGTAGCCTGTGCGCGACAATATCCGTATCCAACCCCGGCATGTCTTGATACGACCAGGCGAAGACGTCAACATACTCGCGCAACATTTTCGTCAAAGTTTGCTTCACATCTGCTTGCAAGCTGGCACCAATCCTGATCTCTTTCTTGGCGTCCTTGGTACCAATATTGATGATTTCTACAGTCTCCTGATGAGGCTGGATGACCCTTTCCTCCTGTTTCAACAATCTGGCCAGTTCTTCAGGGAGTTCACAATCTTTCTCATCCCCTTCTTCGGCTTGATAAATCGGATTGTCAAAGTCATACATGGCCATATCAAAATCGTTATCAGTGGTATCCGGAGGATCAAGTCTGCATGAACGGGTTCATGCCTTATTTTAGAATTTATTTTTAAGCAAAACAAAAGAAAATGAAACATTGCCATTTTATATTTTTTGTGCAAAAATAAAAACTGAAAGACAGAGAACAAAATTTGATTGCAAAACGTCCTTTATTAATGATTAAACATTGCAAATGCAACCATGGTGGCCCTACAAATGAATCTATACGCCTTGGGCAGAGCGCAAGATTTTGTCATGCATTATGGTTAGAAAAAACAAAGAAAAATTACTCTGTCTGAAGAGTAACCCGGATGACTTCTTCAACGAACCAGTTTTGCACTTGTTGTCCCGGAACATGAGGGCGTACCCAGTTGTCCAAGTCACAATCACTGTCAACACTATCCTCCGTGGCTGCACAAGACTGGTCCATGTAGATAATTCCCCCACTATTGAAAGTAATGGGTCCCCTGCTCCCCACATCTGAAGTTGTAGAGGGATGATAACCAATACCAAATTTGTCTTCCTTCATTGGGGTCTCTATCAACCGGCCCCAACCTTGGGCGTTGCCTGCCCTGACGACTTCGACAGCTTGTTTGTAAGATGAAATGGAGGTACCAGCCCCAACTGGTACAGAAGAAGACTCAGGTGCATCGTCAATATTGACTGCTTCGAATGATTGGCACAGCATCTCATGAACTTCCCCATCCATTTCAATGTACTTGAACGTGGACAAGTGACTCACAAAGATGTCTTCTTCCCCACACACTGTCACAACCTGCCCTTCAAACTCATACTTCAGCTTTTGATGTAGAGTAGAAGTAACAGCCCCGGCTCCGTGAATCCAAGGGCGTCCCAATAGGCAGCTATATGCAGGTTGTATGTCCATTACATGGAACGTGGATTTGAATACCTGTGGTCCAATTTGTACGGGCAATTCCACCTCACCAAACACAGATCGTCGGGTCCCATCGAATGCTCTGACCACCAATTCACTAGGCCTTAAGATCAAACCATCAACTTCCAGCTTCATCAATGCCTTCTTGGGCAAGACATTGAGTGACGAACCAGTGTCTACCAGTACATGAGATAACACTGCGCCCTTACACTCCATCGTGATATGCAAAGCCTTATTATGGTTTCTTCCTTCAACAGTCAAATCTCTACTTGTAAAGCCCAAGCCATGGCTGACATTAACATTGGAGATTACGCCCTCGAGCTGATTAACAGTAATTTCTTGTGGCACGTACGCACTCTTCAACACTCTCAACAACGCCTGTCGGTGCGCATCAGAGCACAACAATAGTGACAGGATTGAAATCTTTGAAGGGGTCTGATTCAGTTGGTCCACAATCTTATAATCGCTTTTCTTGATTATCTTCATAAATTCTTCCATTTCCTTATCAAAAGTAATCTTTGTCTCTGCTTCAGGTGTAGGTGCACTTTCAACCACCTGTTTACCCTTATCCTTTGCTGCAGCTTCTACCTCCTTATCACTTCTCAAGGTTGGGGGAGCGAACAACCTTCCACTCCTTGTAAAGCCCCCTACACCCCCTACGTTATCAACATTTGGGCTGACTGATGACTCAACTTCCTGTTTTTTACCTTCGTAATATACATCTGCCCCATAGTGCCATGGGATAGCTTTCGTGGATGTGAACGGAATTGGTCCTGGCACCGTGATAGTGACAGGACTGGGCCCTTCTGGCGCAACACTCGCCACGGGAACTGCATTGACCGGCATTTGAATCTCAGCGGGAGTGTAATAGATGGTCACGGTTGATATCTCATCAGTGTCTTTCACGACTCTGTCGAACTGTAGACATCCTTCATCGATCAGATTCTGTAAACCCATCTTCAACTTATCACAGCCGTTCTCCTGATTCATACACTCAAAGCAATCTTGATTACAGCCCGGGAACACCTGTCCCTTCAATAAACGATCTTTTACAACCAACAAAGAAGTTTTCACTTGACGGATATCTGTCACCAGATTCAATCTCCTCCCATCTTCAATAGCGTACACATTTGCTGCGCTATGATCAGGCATGGGATGCTGAGTAATATTAGGAGCGGGAGAGAAATTGATGGCTTTAGCATCAATCAAATCTTGTACTTTATGATGGAAAGCCCAGCATTTTTCAATGGAGTGCCCCTGAGCACCTGAGTGGAACTCACAACGAGCATTAGCATCGAAGTTAGGTGGCAGGTTTCCAGCAACCGGAGCTTTCATAGTACGGAGTTCTACCAACTTTAACTCGAGTAGCCGGGGCAACAGCGCGGCATAAGTCATAGGGAGAGGATCCATCTTACGATCCCTCTGTCTAGACCTTTGCTGGAAAAAAGGTTGTTGCTGTTGAACTTGTTGTTGGGGTTGTTGTTTCTGAACAGACGGTGTGGGGATTGTTACAGCATCTACCTGATAATAAGCTCGAGAACGCCCTCTGCCTCGTCCTCTAAACACAGCATTCGTATCACCTTCTCGTCTTTTCTGGTTACTAGCAAACGGTTTCTTCGTCCCCGAAGAGCCAGCCCCACTCACATCTTGGATTTTTCCAAGCTTTAACAGACTTTCTATTCTTTCTCCCGCAATCACAATATCAGCAAATCCAGTTGACGGACAAGCAGCTAATCTATCCAGATAGGCCCCTTGCAAGGTGCCCATGAACATATCTGCCATTTCTCTGTCTGATAAGGGAGGTTGAACCTGGGCAGCCATTTCCCTCCACCTCTGTGCATATTCTTTGAAACTCTCCTTGGCATTTTGTGACAATCCCTGCAATTGGGTGCGGTTGGGCGCCATGTCAATATTATATTGGTATTGCTTCAGGAACGCTTCTGCCAGATCTTTCCAATTCTTCACAGCAGCTCTATTCAACTTCATATACCAGGTCAAGGACGCCCCAGCCAGACTGTCCTGAAAATAGTGCATCCATAGCTTCTCGTCATCCGTATGGGCTGAAATCTTCCCAAAGTAAGCTTGAAGATGCGTTTGGGGACACGCATTGCCGTGATACTTATCGAAAGTGGGAGGCTTGAATTTAGGGGGAATTCTGACTCCTGAGACCAGCCCCAAGCTGGTAACATCAATACCCATAGAGTTCTTGCATTCTATGGCCCTGATCTTCTCTGCTAACTCATCATACCTTCGATCACCTTGATTACCCACATCAGCATCCAGCAGAGTAAATTGGTCTTCCAGAGTATCCTCAAGAGTAACACCAGCATGCCTACCATTTCCATTACCCCGATTGTTACCACCAGGAGGAGGGTTACCACCGGGGGGAGGAATGCCATGTCCCTGTGAATTGTCATGATGATCACCTTCGGGCCCATTGTCGGGATGCTCTACCAGAAGCCTCAGTCTCTCCTGATTTTGCGCCATGCCAGTCATGAGGGTCATGAACTGGTCCATACGCGCCCTCATTTCAGCCAAATCACTTTGCACTTGATCCATGATTCTTACTTGATTCCTTCGCGTCGAATATCGGTGAATATGACTCTCCGCTATAATGCCTGAAACCAAATAAAGGTTAGAGACCCCGCAACGAGTACCTGAAAAGCAAGTAACAAAAATGCAAAATGATATGTAATGCCATGCAATGCCATGTTTGTCATTTCCGAGGTGCTTTATACCCTGATTCCAATCCCACCACAGAAATCTGAAGACCAGAAATTGTGATATAAAGAGACGTGTCGTGGTCATGTGCTTGTGTGCAGCTATCTGATAAGGAATAATTCTGAATAAAACTGCTCATACTCATTCAACGAAGTAATCAAGTATATTTAAGAAAGGTTCAACCGCAAATGCAATACAAGGAAAAATGGATCCATCAACAAGCCTGATGGTAACCATTAACAACAAAATATAAGGAAAAGAACATCAGTCTGACAATTCCACACCCTTCAGCTTATCACTTGAGTATTTGATCTCCTCAAAAAGTATACGGGTACGCTGGTGATTCGGCTTTTCAATCATTTCTTTGATCAAGACATCCCTTTTCTCAAGAGCTTCAGTTAAAGAACCCATATGCAGCATCAGAGCCTCGTCATCACACACTCCTTTGTGTCTCTTTATGCCAGCTTGCGTCTTGAGTATCTCCCTTTCTATCATGACTTCTTCAAGCTCTTTCTTGGTATTCTTCAACTGGCTTCTAGCTTCTTCTAACTGTTCTTGACTTTTATCGAGACTTTCCCGATACTTTCTCCTCTGCTCATGTGCCTTTTTAAGCTCCTCGTCTTTAGTCTTCGACTGATCCTTTAACTCGGCATTTTCAATTCTGACTTCATCCCAAGCTTGACGAAGTTGAGCTAATGAATCCTTGCTTCGGGCTAAAGCCTGTTTTGTAATCTTGTGAGCCTGACTAGTGTCATCTGCTCCCAGAGTAAGTTTCCGAAAGTACCGAGCTCGGTCATCAAAATCTTCCTCTTTGTCAGCCAAGGTTTTTTCCGCTTTCAAGGCTCTCTTTTCCAACTCTTTGTTGTCAGCTAGAGCTTTCTGAAGACATCTGCTCATTCCAGAATTTTCTATCTGCAGCTCTCTGACCATTTTCTTCCACTTCTCACATTCTTCAATAGCCACCATAGTGGGTTGTTCTGGCTGTGCTGAACATAAAAGAGGTCCCCTTGAAAAGGGTAAAAGCAATTCCTTTACTTTCGTCTCAATCCACCTGTCATATTCAGGATAAGATCTACAATCTCCTTTTCCAAAAACTGCTTTTCCAATTTTGTGCTTATCTTTCCAAGCATTCACTACTTCTACCACCTTTGCATCTTTAGTTCCTGTAAAGAATAAGGATTCTTCCACATCTTGCTCTGTAGGAGGATATCTGGAAGCATACCCAAACTGTCGGATGGCCAAAACTGGATTATAATTAATCCCTCCTTTTCTGCCAATCAAAGGCACATTTGGAAAATTTCCGCATCTTGTGACAAGCTCTATTCTCAACAACCGGTGATCAAACCATACAATGTTATCAGCAGTTAAACTCATCAATCGTTTAGACCATTTCGCCACATCTTTGGTTTCCACAAAGACACCTGTCTGAGGCAAATGTTTGAAAAACCAATGACTCAGCAGTGGAGTGCAACAACTAACAGATCCTCCCCTCCTTTTCTCATTCTTGTAATGCACGGAATGATAAAAATCTCCTAACAAAGTAGGGACTGGATTTTTAAGGACAAAAACTCTCGTTGCTTGCATATCCACAAAGTCTTGCTGATTGGGAAAGAAAACTAGGCCATATATGCAGAGAGCCAGAATGGAATTGTAAACCGTCCAATTTTTAGCACTTGCAGCCTCTTGGGCCTGTCCAGCCAGAAATTCTAAATGAAATCCGCTAACTCCATTTTTGCTGCTCACACCGCTCTTTATCAATGTCTGATCCATTTGTAAAGCAGCAGCAATTTCTTTTACGCTGGGAGAACTACCAGAGAAGAATGGTATTGCCGACGTGATCGGAATTCCCAAAATAAATGAGAATTCTTCCAGTGTTGGCATCAAAATGTAATTTGAAAAAAGAAAGCACCTCAACGAAGGCTCGTAGAACTGCAGCAGAGTGTGTAAAGCATCATGCTCATACTTGGTGATTGTACGGACCATCCCAACCAAATTCCCGTAGCTCTTCTGAAACCTATCAAGAATACCCGGACCAGCCATATCTATAACTTTGAGCAATGAATCCAAGACAGGATCTGGAAACTTGTAAGACACATTGTTCTTTCTCTCGGCGACGATCTCTGTTGAACCCATGGATTGGAATCAGAAATGTATTATGCACCTGAAAATGACAAACATAACTGTTATGATATGATAATGCAATGCAAAAGGGCATGTGATCAGGTAATCAAGTGTCGGTGTCTGTAATGAACTGTGTGCACTGTGTCTCTGTACTGAGTCTGGCAATATCTGAGATGAACACTTAAATCACTGTCATAGGATACAATGTCTGAAATCATCATAGAATCACAAGTAAGGTAGGTAGGAGGCTGGGTTTCCTGCAAACCTGTAAACATCCCGCCCATACTCACATGTGGTTCTTAGAAAATAAGGCTTGTCAGCTTCAGAGGTTTGAGAAGCAATAGCACATTCAGCCCGTAGGATACAATGCTATGCCAATCAAAGAGGTCGTCCACTGACTCCCCTTAGAAAATAAAAGTCATCCTATGCAAGTTCCAAAGTGGGCCCTCGGGTGCGAATGGGTTTGCCACAGAATGTGGTCTGCCATTGTCACCACTAAAGAGGGATATTTCCACTAAGGTCCTCATGATCAGTCACTAGAGTCGACAGCTCTCTAGATCTACATCCTGGAATACGCAAGATGCGTATGCCACGACGTGTCCCAAGATAGCCTCATCTAGCTGTGAATTTCGTGAACACCCAACGCACTCCAAACGGCACGTAGGTCCCACTACTCTCCACTCTAATTCTAAGTGTATACTCAAGCCTGTGTAATGGGCTTATCTCTCAGAAATCCCGCCCGCCAAACAGAAAACAACACAGTCCAGTATAGCATAATATATCATATGAAATGAAAATGCTAAAATACGGTAAATACAGTAATGTACAGTAAAGCAGTAAATAACCATACAATAAAACAGTAAATACAACACAACAGTAAACACCCAATGAAAGAAAAACAGACAAGCGCTAGGATTGACTCGCTTAGGGATGGACCAGCAATAGGTCAACCGCAATAGTCCCCAGCAGAGTCGCCAGCTGTCGCTCCCGGGATTTTCATCCAAGTACAAACGCGAAAGTGGCACCGAACAGAGTCGCCAGCAATGTGTATTTATCCCAAGAGAGGGAAAGGAAACACCGCGTAAACCTGAGGGAAAGGAAAAGCATGGTCTTACGACCAAGAGAAGTGGGTAAGGGAGTCGGTTACGCGAGAGGAAGGTATTAGCACCCCCTCACGTCCATCGTACCCGATGGGATCCACGCTTGCTTGTCTCGATCAAAGGGTGTAAAGAAAGGAATACTGAGAAAGAACTGAAAAAGGAAAGGAGAAAGAGAAACAAATGTAGGGAAAATAAAAGAAGTGCTCGCATGGGCCCTACCCCACTGCCTACGTATCTCATCAGGAGCATGAGAATCAGAGCGACGTAGTTCCCCTCACTAGGGATGGATTGTTTGTGTTTTTTAGAGAACGGCTGACGTTCTAGCTCAGGTGTTGCAGGCTCGCTGGTCCGAGTGCGTTACCATCTTGCAAGAGAACGAGTAGAAGCGCGTTCGTGCGTTGAGAGTGAATGAGGTGAGAAAAGAATTCCCGAAGGAAAGACGTTATTGTTTGTTTTTGTCTTTTAAGAGTTTTTTCATTTGTTTGCATATGATAGTGTATCTGAATCTTAGTCATTGGAATGTGTACATCCTCACATTCCAAGATGGAATGGGTAAGAAAGCACACTAAGAGTGAAGAAGACCCCCACACTTAGTTCCAATTGTCAAGGTTCAAACACACTAGCATACTTGTGTTTATTAAGTGTTTTGTTGATTAAGAAATGAAGAAGTGTTTTTTATTATTTGCACCTTCAACAAGTATTGCATTTAAGTCCCTCATACAAGATCAAATGTTTAACACATTGACCCAAGATGGGCTATATGCTATACATTCTAAGATTATAAGAGAAGACCCCTTATAACCTTTTCTTTATATGAAAGGCCTAAATGCAATAAATGCCTACCTTTATTATATGTTTTGAATTTTCTTTGAGATGAGAAAAGAGACTCAAGGGAGGATAAAGGTAAAAATCTATATGGACTAAGACTCAATCCTAATTGATTAGTTAAGGGAGTGATCCTAAGGTTTGTGAGGTTTCAACCTAACGTCTAAAGAAAGAATGAATTAAACAATTCACTTCTAAAGTAGAAGATGAATTGTAATTCACAAAGGGAAAGTGATGAGTTATTAAAAGAAAGCACATAAGTGCTTAACAAAACATGGAATTGTAAAAGAGAAAGGATAGAAGTTGAATGTGGATTCCTTATCCACACTCAATTGAAACTTACCAAAGCCCCTACATGGTTAGCACAATCACTTACAAGTAAAGTAAGAAAATATAATGAACAAATCAAATTCAAACAAGTTGACAAACAAGGTGAAATGAGATTGAATGCTATACATGCTTCCAAGTCAGAATGTAACTCATATTTACACAACCTAATGTTATCCTAAATGGGCATACTAAATCATGCAAACAAAATCTCAATCCAACAAGAAGCAAAGAAGAAAAGGTGAAGTGATGTGAATGTGGTTCATACTTGTGAAACAAGTGACTTAAGGTGCAAGATAAACATCAAACATGCAAAGATGAAACCCAAATGTCACAATCAGAAGTCAATTAACATGCTATACATCCTCAAACAAAACCACAACTCATGGCACAAGTGCCTTCATGATCAAGCAAACCAAACATGAGGCATGCATTCACAAAATGAACAAGTTAAACTTCATGCTTCAAACAAATAGCAAACATGCTTCAAAAATTATGACTTTCACCAATCAAACACCTTAAACACATGCCATTAACATATCAAGTCCACAAGCAATGAATCAGAACCAAAGTCACTCAACAATTAGGTCAAAGTCTCATGGAAGTTTCATGCATTCATGCTCAAAGCAACACATCAAAAGTCATCCAAAAAAGACTTAAAAATCATCTCATAAATCTCAAACATACCTCAACATATTGTGACCACAATGCAAAAAGAAAGGCATCAAAATCATTTTTTATGATCAAGAACAAAAATGCACAAAATCATATGTCACATTAAGTATGCATGCAAATGGAAATTCAAAAGAAATAATGGAACAGGGGCAAAATGGTCATAAAATCAGAAAATAAAATCATGAAAAATTTCCTAAATGTTTTAAGAATACACATGAATTTTTGTAGAATTTTCCAATATCATTTGATATTTTTTAAAAATCAATTATGAAACGTGTAGCAAAAATGAAAATAAAATATGAAATGCAATATGAATGGGGTGCAACCATAGCAAATCCATAGTTCAATTCGTTTGGGCCTTAGAAGCGTGGGGTGTAAATAACAATCTGTCTTAGGTCCAATAAGCACGCAGAACATACTAACAAGCATGGAATCTCAGTCAACAAAATTGACTCACTCATGGCCATTGGATCAAGTCACAGTCAAACCATAGTCAAAGTAAACAACATCAACGCGCACATGTGAATGTCCACACTCCCTATCGTGTACCATGCCATACAACGTTTAAGTGAGTTCAGAAAATTGGCATGTGACTTGCACGCTTTTTTTAATGTGTTGGCACATTTTGGAACGTAGGATTAAAAACAATCAAAGGCCACGATTAAAACATAGTGAAACCCTAGCAATTACAGTCACCGGCCGGAGATGACCTCCGGTCACCTTCTCCGGTAACACCTCCACCGTCTGCAACCTCCAATCTTCCAGAATTCCACAAATGATATACCAAAATGAAGAGGAAGTAAAGGAGAACATGGATCCAGTGATAAAACACACAAAAAGTTCATGAAATGAGAGAATCGAACAGAGGAAAGTTTGCCCTAACTTTTCAACTATGCCTCTAAAGGCCTATCAACTAGCCAGACAAGTTCTTGAGCTTATAAGAAGCCTCAAGAACCTGAAAACATCTTCAAATCATGTCTATAATGGTGGAAATTCGTACCTGAAGTTTTGTGACCTTGAGATACTCTTCAGAAAACCAGAGATCTTGTCTCTTCTACAATCTTCACTTGGCCAAATAAAGGCTAAGATGTAGAACTTGATGATGATTCAATGGAAGTGAGCGAAATCCAAGCTTCAAGAACAAATGCACTGTTGTGAAATTGAGAGAAACAAGGAAAGTGTTGAAGTGGAATGAGCAAGATGAGCTCGAAAATTCTTGGCAATGGTGATGTTGAGAGTAAAGCAGAGAGAGTTCTTTGGAGAGAATGTGAAAGAATGAAGTTGAAAAATGAAATTAGAGAGTGAGGTTTTGCTTTATAGTAAACTATAACCATGGTTTAATGAGTGAGTTAACTGAGTTATGTGGAGTTAAATGAGTCATCCCTAACTAACTGAGTCAAGTTAGTTAGGGAGAGCAATGATATGGTGCAGCTGGTTTATGATGTGTTACCATGTTCTTGCTGCTAAACTTCTATAGCACGCTTCCAACCTTTCCCTCTTCATGTATAATTCGAGCAAGGGTGTGAGAGGTGCAGATATGTGTTGGTCTTAATGAGGCAGCACACATAAAACCTCTGTCATGTACTTGATGTATGTTTGAACCAAAATATTATGCAGCAAATCATCATGGTAACAGTGGGTGTTTGAGGGTGAATTTCTCCATGGTTAGTGAATGAAACAATGAAACATTGATGTCATTAGAAAGATGGTACATTGGGGAACAACATTGGTTTGCAAGTTGAAGTAAAATGAGGTCTCAAATATGCCTAAAAACAGCTATGAATGCATTGGTTCAAAACTGGTTGGTGGGCATGGCCAGAGGTTGGCTGGCATGGCAACTGGGCACACAAAATTTCAGCACAAACAACATGACTTTGAACCCTCCAAACTATCTCATAACTTGGTTAAATCAAAATTTTCACAACATCAACATTGAAGAGGACACTACAAGGAACAACTTTGATGTTGAAAAGTTTTTCATTTGAGGCCTTTAACCATGAGAAAAATGAGTGGACATTTGGCCCACCAACTGTTTGTTAAAATGATTGCGCGCGTGACCTGAAAATCTTGGTCATGACCTAGTTTTGAACCTACTTTCCTCCAACTTTGATCAATCATATCTCTCTCAATTTTTATCCAATGGAGATGTTCTACACATGGATTTGAAGCTTAAAACAAGATCTTTCATTGAGGCAGAGTGGATTTTTCATTTGGTGCTCCAAATTTAAATGGCCTTGGTTCAAATTCTGATGCAAAATGGCCAAAACTTGCTATTTTTAGCAACCCTACTTCATCCAAAAATGGCAACTTTTTACATCTTGATTTTTTCATGATTCCTTTGGAATTTCTTGACCAAATTTTGTACATTGGACATATGTAACATGAATTTCATGAATTTGGCCTCAAAAGGTCAAGAGTTGACTTTTTCCTCTGATTATTTGACTTTGCCCCAATTTCTCTGATTCTTGATCTTTCTTCCAATTGAACCACTTCTAAAACCAATTGAGATGCAATCTTCCACACACATACACTTAAGAACATGTAGAATACCATGACAACAAGCTTTGTCCAAAAAATCAAAGATTCCCTGATTTAATGGGAAACCCTAGTTTTGACCCCCTTTGGTTAGGAGGAAATTGCACATCTTCCAAATCCAAATTCCTCAGAGTATGTTGTGTATCCTCTTAAAGGATGATGAGAAATGCCACTTGAGAATGATTTTGAATCAATGAGCTATCTCTTTTGAGGGTTTTCCTTCAATTTTTGAATCTCTTGCATAGTGAAAGATGTAGTGCTTCAATCTTCCATTGAATCTCACTTCCTTGAGGTTTTGGAAGATCAATTGAGATAGTATGAGACATGAGAGACCTCTTGGCTTGCCTAGAGCCAACTTGATTGACCTTTTTGTGCTTTGAATGATCCCTTGATTGTCCACCTTCCACCTGATCACATGCCCTGATGGTAAGAAGGATGCCATGCTTCATTTTTCTATGTTAAATGCAATGCAATGCTAATGAGATGGATATGATATGATAAATGATAATGCCATGCTATGATGCCAAAAGGGAAGAGCAAATTTTGGGGTATTACACCCATCAAATGACATCTCTCCAGGAAAATTCGGCGAGAAGTTTGAGGAAAATCGCTACGAATAGCGTCCCTTGACAAGAAAGTTTATTGACAAAAGAAACTGAGACCAGTTCCTTGGTAGGAAACCAAGAACGAGGGGAAGTTTATATCAGAAACTTAGACCAGTTCCTTGGTAGGAAACCAAGAACGAGGGGAAGTTTATATCAGAAACTTAGACCAGTTCCTTGGTAGGAAACCAAGAACGAGGGGAAGTTTATATCAGAAACTTAGACCAGTTCCTTGGTAGGAAACCAAGAACGAGGGGAAGTTTATATCAGAAACTTAGACCAGTTCCTGGGTAGGAAACCAGGATCGAGGGGAAGTTTACCTTTTCTAAGCGTCATTGCTTAGCAAAAGAAGATGAATGCGTAAGCTACCATTCATAACCACCATCAAAATTTTGGGAATTTCGATATTTAATCCTCTTGCATCCCGAACGCCCGAACACCTTCGTCATTCACACCTTCGGGTCCAAGAAGATTAAATAAGGGCATCTGTCATACCCCAAATTTTGACCACAAAGATTCCCATCATTGTGCAAATCATGATCACAATATGGGTGTATCATTATGCTTCATCAGTCTCCCCGAAGATGGGTGAACATCCACTACAATCAAACTTAGGGTTTCAAGCCCTCTCATAGTTCTTAGACAAAGGATCAATCAAGGAATGACATGATCTTCAACTTGTCTAAACCTCTCAAACATCCACAATGGATCAAGAGGACTCCCACAGCAAGGATTAAGCACTAAGATGCTCCCTTCTAGGTGGATCAAGCCTCAAGATCGCCAGTGTCACCAAATTAGGGTTTTGGTCGACCAGGGCCTCCTGTTGGAAATTTTCCTCTGGGCATGAGCCAATGCTTCAAAGAATAACCTAATATACTCCATGGAACCTCATGGACCCCATCATCAAGTCAATTTGGCCTCAGGGGATGCATTCATAAAAAATCAGGAATTAGGGTTTCTTGACCTAATTCACCCCTAAGTTTTGACTTTTGGGACAAATCATGAGACAAGACCTCAAGAGAGGATTTGAGGGTCTCTAATACACCACATTGATCCATTTGCAACAATGGATTGATCCAAGAAGCTTGAGCAACAAGTCTCAATTTCATCAGTACCACAGTTAGGGTTTTGAGGAAAAAGTCAACTGTCTCTTTGACTTTTGACCAGGACATGCTCCCAAGCCCTAAGACATGATTCAATATACCCTATAACACCCATAAAACATGTCCATCAAGTTTGATTTAGGTCAAGGACTTGATTTCCTAAAGGATTGCTTAGTTTGGAATTCATCGGATAAAAAGTCAACTGTGCACAAAAGTCAACTTTGACTTTTTGAGATTTTTCACAAAAATGGATTTTTAACCCTAAAATGATGTTAATGTATGATTTGAATCATCATTCATCAAGAAAAATCAAAGAAAGTGGGATAACTTGTAAAAGGGGTAACCATAAAAACTTAGAAAATTTTCTAAGTTATGAACAAAGTGGCAAGGGTACCAACTTTGGAGGATCATAACTCCTAAACCACAAAGCCAGTTTTCCCCATCCAAAGCTTGATTTGTAGATCTCATGGCCCTCTACAAAAACTTCAACTAGACCTTATTCCAATTCTTCATGGATTTTGAGTTATGGATTGATCAAAATCACAAAAAGTGAAAATGTCACTTTTTTCCAACACTTAGTGAAATTTTCACTAAGTCAGAATCTGCCTTCACTTTTTTCCAAATGTAGGGACATTTTTCACTTGGATCCAAAAAGTGTCAAAACTAAATATGATCAAACAACTGTTGTATCATATAAGGGCTTTCCAAAATGGCCAAGAACATCACCAAATTCAATTTGAGCTAAGAGTTATGGTAGTGGCAAAATGCCTTGCTGAAAACTGCCAAAGCAAGGCATAATTTTGTATATTTGGTCGATTTGCCAAAATCAACCAATTTCAAGCCTTATCATCATCTTGGACACATCTGAGGATCAAATCTAAAGGGGACAATCACTGAGCCAAGCCTCCAAAGTCCTTGGAACAAGAAGTAGCATGCCAAACCTAGAATTGCCTAAAAGAGGGACAAGACTCCAATTTTGGATTGGAGCATTTAATAGATACTTAGAGGTGGCATGGACTGACACATTTGCAACTGAATTCAGTCAAGATTCCTCCAACAAGTAGGGAACCAAAGCTCTGTGCTCTAACCTCTAGTCAATGGCTAGAGGAGACTTGGATTTTCATTTGCCAGCTGTAATACCCCAAAATTTGCTCTCCCTTTTTTGTCATCTTAGCATAGCATTATCATTTATCATATCATATCCACCTCATTAGCATTGCATTGCATTTAACATAGAAAAATGAAGCATAACATCTCTCTTACCATCAAGGCATGTGATCAGGTGGAAGGTGGACAATCAAGGGATCATTCAAAGCACAAAAAGGTCAGTCAGGTTACCTCAAGGCAAGCCAAGAAGTCTTTCATGTCTCATATTATCTCAATTGACCATCCAACACCTCAAGAAAAGTGAGATTCAATAGGAGATTGGAGCAATACATACTTCACTATGCAAGGGATCCAAAAAAATGAAGGAAAACCCTCAAAAGAGATGGTTCATTGATTCAAAGTCACCCTCAAATGACATATCTCATCATCCTTTAAGAGGGTACACAACATACTCTGAGGAATTTGAAATTGAAGACTGCACTTTTCCCTCCTGACCAGAGGGAGCCAAAATTAGGGTTTCTAATAAAATCATGGAATCTCTGATTTTTTGGACAAAACTTGTTGTCATGGTATTCTACATGTTCTTAAGTGTATGTATGTGGAAAATTACCTCTCAATTGGTTTTAGAAGTGGTTCAATTGGAAGAAAGATAAAAAATCAGAGAAATTGGGGTCAAGTCAAATAACCAGTGGAAAAAGTCAACTCTTGACTTTTTGAGGCCAAATTCATGAAATTCATGTTATATGTGACCAATGTACAAAATTTGATCAAGAAACTCCAAAGGAATCAAGAAAAAATCAAGATGTGGAAAGTTGCTATTTTTGGAAGAAGTAGGGTTTCCAAAAATAGTAGTTTTGGACTATTTTGCATCAGAGTTTGAACCAAGGCCATTCAAAATCAAGACCTCAAATGAAAATTCCACTCGGCCACAACAAAAGATCTTGCTTTAAGCTTCAAATCCATGTGTAGAACATCTCCATTGGATAAAAATTGAGTGAGATATGATTGACCAAAGTTTGGGCAAAGTAGGTTCAAAACTAGGTCATGACCAAGGATTCTCAAGTCACGCGCATGTCCTTTTTACAAACAGTTGGTGGGCCAAATGTACACCTATTTTTCTCATAGTTAGAGGCTTCATTTGCAAAACTTTTCAACATCAAAGTTGTTCCTTGTAGTGTCATCTTCAATGTTCATGTTGAATAAAAGTCCATTTGACCAAGTTATGAGCTAGAAATTTTGGTCCCAAGATGGTGTGATCACGCTGAAAATCAACTGGTCAGCTTGCCATGCCATGACCTGCTTCACACGCCTATAACACAGTCCCCAAACTTTAATGTTCACAGCTATTTTTAAGCCTCTTGCACACCTCATTTCAACTCAAGTCCAACACCAATGTTGTTCCATGATATCTCCTCTTTCCAATGACACCAAATGCTCATGATTCCATGCACTAGTGTGTGAGAATTCCACCCCCAAAACTCCATGTTCCAAACTGTCACAAAACCAAAAAAAATAACAATGTTGTTGTTGAATCCATATCAGTTTGCACACATGCATCAGTCTGCTTTCTTTCCTCATTAAGCCAAGCATATACTCCTTACACCATTCATAATGGCACGTGCCATACATGAGAAAGGGAAGAACCAAAACTTGAGAGGCAAGTTTCTTTTGCAGCTGCCACACCTGAATAATTCATCATCACCATTCCTTTCACTTGCTCCTCACCATAACACTCTAAACATCACCCATACCATAGTAAAACCAAGACCAACTCGCCTCTAACTAACTGACTCAGTTAGTTAGAGTGGACTCACCCAACTCAGTCATCCAACTCACTTTCTAGCTCACACTATAAATTCACATTTTCACTCCAATCTTCATTTTTTTTCAACTCTCATTTTTCTCACTCTCACTCTCTCTTCTCTGAACTCTTTTTTCTCTCTGCTCTCTCTCTCTTTGAGCTCACACGAATTCATCAACCTCCATCCACATTTCATCTTCATCATCATCAATGTTCCACTTCTGATCAAGAACAAGAGATAGGAAGTTCAATTCATCAATTGTAGATTTGGTGCAGTTGAGTTTTCATTGTGGTTTTCTTCAAGATCTCAAGTTCAGTGGCATTTATTTTGCTCCATTCAAGCTTAGGATCATAGGAGGATCATCTCTGGTCTTCTTTTACTTTGAAGAACTTCAAATCCAGGTTTCTTCTCCAACCTTAGTTTTCTGAAATTTCACTGATTATAGTTTGTTTTCTATTGGTTTGAGCTTATTAGAAGCTATGTTGAATCCGGCTAGTTGATAGGCCTCTTAGAGGCATAGTTGCAAAACTTAGGGCATGATTTGATCTCTTCTGTTCTTGTTATGTGTGTGTGTTTCGTGGTTTTTATGGGCATATTCATGATGTACACGAGCTCAGCTTCATTTTGATATACATTTTGTGGATTTCTGGAGAGATTAAAAGTTGCAGACGGTGGTGATTGACCGGAGAAGGTGACCGGAGGTCCCTCTCCGTCCGGTGGTCATTATTTTAGGGTTTTGTTGCAGTTTGAATGAGGACCGTTGGATGATCATTATCATGTGGCTAAGAATGTGCCAACACATTAAAATCAGTGTGCATGTGACGTGTGGTTTCTGATTTTATTTTTAAACATGGTGTGGTGCAGTGCATGATATGGAATGTGTTCCCTCGCACGTGTGTGTTGATTGTGCATAATTTGACTACTTGTTTGACTGGACCTAATCTGACGGCTTGGATTGCATTGACCTTGTTGACTGAATTCCATGTTTATTATTGTGTTTCTGCGCTTATTGGACCTAAGACAGATTGCTATCCGTACCTCCTGTTTCTAAAGCCCAAACATTTTTGAACTGGATATTTGCTACGCATGCACCCCCATTCCTCTTTCTATTTTATTTTATTTTCTTCATTTTCTACATGTTTGCTTTTTAATTTCTAAAAATACTAAATCGCATCATAAAATTCCACAAAAATTCATGAATATCATTAAAGCATTTAGAAATTTTTTTATGATTTTATTTTCTGATTTTATGACAATTTTGCCCCTGCTCCACAATTTTCTTTGATTTTCTTTTGTGTGCATTCTTAATGTGGTACATGATTTTGTGCATTTTTGTTCTTGATCATTAAAAATAGTTTTGATTTTCTTCTTTTTAATTTGAGTCATTAACATCTTGAAGTATGTCCTATGATTTTTATTTTATTTTTTTAGATAATTTTATGACATGTTTGGATGTCGATCTTTGCATTACTTTGCATGTATATCCAATTTGACTTAAGTGCATTGTATAAAGCCTTTTTGCCTTGATTTCTTGCATGCTATGTTGGTATATGATTCACTTCTGATTTGTGTATCTTTAAGACATGTTTGCTTAATTTCCATGAGTTCATTTAATTTTTGTTTAAGGCATTACATTTGAAGCATAATGACATGTCATATCCTTGTAATATTTGTGCATGTTTACATGTTTTCTTTTGTGCATACTTGCATGATCATTTGCCTACTCCAATGAGCTATTCATGTGACATTATAGGTCATTGGTACACATTATATGTCATCATTACATATTCATTTTCATTTGAACTTTGTGTATCCTTAATATGTTGTGCTTGCACTTCTTTTCTTTTGAACTTCCATTTCAATTCTTTTCCTTGTATAACTTCTTGAATGTCTTGATGTTTGATCCATGAATAATTTGAGATGTGTATAAACCATTTTCCATTTAGTTCCATTCTGATCCTTGAATTACATGTTTCATTTATGCATGTTTCTTTCATTTCTTTTCATCTTTCATCTCCCTTTTCTTATGATAGCATGTTCTAATGCCATGGATGATGATTGTTGGTTGTTCACTTGAACTTGCTTGATGATAATCATTTGTTTTCCATATGATGCACATTCTGGTTGTGATTAATAGGATTTGATCTTTCATCTTATTCTTTTGAGCTTTATGGTGCATTAAGTGTTTCTTTTACTTCTTATACTTCTTATACATGTTTACTAACCATGTAGGGGCTTTGGTAAGTTGCAATTGAGTGTGGATAAGGAATCCACATTCAAACTTCTTTCCTTTCATCTCTTTTACAATTCAATTTTGTGTTTTGTTAAGCACTTATGTGCTTTCTTTGTTAATAACTCATTACTTCCCTTTTTTGAGTTACAATTCATCTTCTACTTTAGAAGTGAATTGTTTTGCTCATTTCTTCTTTAGACTTTAGGTTTAAACCTCACAAACCCTTAGGATCACTCCCTTAATTAATTGATTAGGATTGAGTCTTAGTTCACATAGATTTTACCTTTATCCTCTCTTGAGTCGTTCATCTTCTCACCTAAAAGAAAATTCAAAAATATGTAATAAAGGTAGACATTTATTGCATTTAGGCCTTTCATATAAAGAAAAGATTATAAGGGGTCTTCTCTTGTAATCTTAGAATGTGTAGCATATATCCCATCTTGGGTCAATGTGTTAAACATTTGATCTTGTATGAGGCACTTAAATGCAATACTTGTTGAAGGTACAAATAAGAAAACACTTCTTCATTTCTTAATCAACAAAAACACTTAATAAATACAAGTTTGCTAGTGTGTTTGAACCTTGATAATTGGAACTAAGTGTGAGGGTCTTCTTCACTCTTAGTGTGCTTTCTTATCCATTCCATCTTGGAATGTGAGAATGTACACATTCTACTGATTAAGATTCAGATACACTATCATATGCAAACAAATGAAAAAATTCTTAAAAGACAAAAACAAACAATGACGTCTTTCCTTCGAGAATTCTTTTCTCATCTCACTCATTCTTATCGTACGAACGCGCTTCTACTCGTTCTATTGCAAAATGGTAACGCACTCGGACCAGCGAGCCTGCAACACCTGAGCTAGAACGTTAGCCGTTCCTTAAAAAACACAAACAATCCATCCCTAGTGAGGGGAACTACGTCGCTCTGATTCTCATGTTCTCGATGAGATACGTAGGCAGTGGGGTAGGGCCCATTCGAGCACTCTTTTATTTTCCCTACATTTGTTTCTCTTTCTCTTCTTTCCTTTTTCCAGTTCCTTTTCCAGTATTCTTTCCTTACACCCTTTGATCGAGACAAGCAAGCGTGGATCCCATCGGGTACGATGGACGCGTGGGGGTGCTAATACCTTCCTCGCGCGTAACCGACTCCCGAACCCAGTTCTATTGGTCGCAAGACCGTGCTCTATCTTTCCTTCAGGTTTATGCAGTGTTTCCTTTCCCTCTCGTGGGATAAATACACATTGCTGGCGAATCTGTTCGGTGCCACTTTCGCGTTTGTACTAGGATGAAAATCCCGGGAGCGACAGCTGGCGACTCTGCTGGGGATGAGAACCCAGAATCTCTGGTTTCCTTAGCGAGTCAATCCTAGCGCTTGTTTGCTTTTCTTTCATTGGGTGTTTACCGGGGTGCTGTTTTTGCTGTATTTACTGTTGTACTGTATTGTTATTTACTGTATTGCTGCTTTACTGTACTTTACTGTATTTATCGCATTTACTGCATTACATATCATTATTATGCTGGACTGTGCTGTTGTTTTCTGTTTGGTGGGATGGGTGTTCTGAGAGATGAGCCCACTACACAGGCTTGAGCATACACATAGGTTTTAGAGTGGATAGTCATGACGCTTGCGTGGTGGTGACCACGTATTGTTGTTCATGAGACCCACAACCAGGCGAGGTTCTATCAGGAGCTTTCTGCTACTGCATGTTATGCAGGCCAGTAGTTATTCTCCTGAGGAACTGTCGACTCTGGTGACCATTCCCGAGAACTCAGTTGCGGCACTCCTCCCGAGTTGTGACAGTGGCAGAACACATTCTGTGGCAAACCCATTGCACATTCTCGATCCGAGGACCCAATGCGGGGAACTTGCTATAGGTTGTCCTTTTTGAAAGAGAATCAGTGGAGGCACTCCTCGATTGGCGATAGTACTGTACCCCGAGGGATGAATGTACTATTGCTTCTCGACCTCAGTGCCAGAAGCTGAGGACCTTTCGTTTTGGAGAATCAGTTGAGGCCTCCTCGATTAATGATGATGCCAAACCAGAAATGGTGAAAGTATCATCATTTCTCGACCTGAGAGCCCGGGATACTGAACATCCTAGTACCCACATGTGAGAAGGGCGAGTTGTTTACAGGTTTGTAGGAAACCATAACCTCCTACATACCCGGTTTTCTATCATCGTTGCACACAAGAAGTTTCATCCTATTGTATTCAGATGGTTTTTATCTATGGTTCTATATTGTTCTCAGAGCTACACTGACACCACGCACGGTCCAGCACAGACACCTGATTACCTGATCACATTGCCCTTTGCATTGCATTATCATATCCTAACATACATGTTTATTCATTTCCAGGTGCATATTTTACCCTTGATTCCAGTCATCAGGTCCCCGCGAAGATGAACACTAAAGAGAGGAAGAATATCATCAGCTATAAGTTCCTTACGCCTACTTTGGGCCCTATTATTACGCTGAAGGGAATGGCGAGCCCTGCAGTACGAGAAACTTTTGAAGAGAAATATGGGTGGATTTTATCTATGGTCTGTAATGTCAGTGATTATGAAGCCAGAGGTCTCCATACGTTGATGTAGTTCTATGATCTGCCTCTGAGGTGTTTTGTATTTCCAGACTATGTGTTGGTTCCTACCTTGGAGGAGTATTCCAACATGTTGGGGATTGCTATCAAGGAGGAGCCCCCTTTCTTTGGATCGGTGGGAGATCTTGACTTTGGAAAGGTGGCTGGTGCTCTTTATTTGAGCAAATCAGAGTTAGACGCCAATGTCTCCAACAAAGGAAAGATTCGTGGTTACAAGCTGGAATATTTGATTAAGAAGGCCCAAGAAGCAGCTAAAGGCGAGAATTGGGTTATTTTTAATGCTTTGCTAGCCCTTTGTATATACGGCATAGTGTTGTTTCCCAACGAGCCAGATTTCATTGATACGGACGCCATACGGATATTCATGATGAAGAATCCGGTGCCAACACTACTGGGAGATCTTCACTACTCTTTGTAAAACCGAAAGGAAAAGAAAAGAGGAGGGATAATTAGTTGCTGTGCACCTTTGTTCTATAAGTGGTTTGCAGACCGCTTACCAAAATCAGGGGCTTTTGTGGATTCCAAAGATTCTCTAGAGTGGAAACAGCGTTTAATGGGATTAGTGGCCAAGGACATCGTATGGGTAGATCATGGGCTGATTGGCAAGAATATTATCCACAGCTGTGGTAAGTTCCCTAATGTTCCACTGATAGGAAGAATGGGTGGAATCAAATACAATCCTTCTTTGGCCGTTCAACAATTTGGGTATGCCCTGATGGGTCCTCCTATTAAGAAAGATGTAGAGGAGTCCCTTTATTTTCATACATCAGATGGTTGGGAAGCAGCACAGAAAGCTTCTGAAAGCTGGGGTAGCATACTGAAAAAGGGGAAAGTTGCTCTAGGCAAGCCTAACAACCAGGTTTATCCAGCATATGAAGAGTGGGTGAAGAAAAGAGTTGAAGATTTTCTCTTGCCTTTTGGTAAGGCACCCCTTTTGTATCCGGAGAATGAGAAAGCAAGAAGCACCGCTACTGTGGAAGAAGTTGACAAGTTGCAAGCCTTGGTGAAAAAGCTTCAAGGAGAGAATTCCGAGTTGAGTAGCCGTCTTCAGAATGCTCTACATGCCAACAAGGAGCTGGAGCGGAAAGCCCAAGATGCTGAACAAATCCTAGCTGCAAAAGAGAAAGACTTTGCTGGAAGAGCCCGACATTTCAAAAAGATTAGTAAAGGTGCCGATGCTGCTACTCAAGCTTACAAGCAAACCAAACAGGCCTTAGCACAGAACAAAGAGAAGTTATCTAAGTTTCAGCAAGCTTGGGATGAGGTCAGGCTCGAGAATGCCGAGTTGCGGGAACAGTTGCAGATTAAAGACGAAGAGCTTAAGAAGGCACATGAGCAGAGGAGAAGGTATCGAGAAAGTCTCGGTAAAAGCCAAGAATAGTTAGAAGAAGCCAGAAGAGAGTTAAAGAATACCCAGAAAGAGCTTGAAGAAGTCATGATAGAAAGGGAGATAGTCAAGACGCAAGCTGGCATAAAAAGACACAAAGGAGGGTGCGATGACGAAGCTTTGATGCGGCATATGGGTTCCTTAACAGAGGCTCTCGAGAAAAGGGATGTTTTGATCAGAGAGATGATTGAAAAGCCGAATCACCAGCGTACTCGCATACTCTTTGAGGAAATAAAATGCACAAGTGATAAGCTGAAGAACGTGGAATTGTCAGATTGATGTTCTTTGTTTTCTTGTATTTTGTTGTTAATGGTTACCATCAGGCTTGTTGATGGATCCATCTTTACTTTGTACTTCAGTTATTGATGAATCTCTTTTGAATGTATTTGAACACTTTGTTGAATGGGGATGAGTAGTTTCATTCAGAATTAGTCATTATCAGATATCTGTACACAAGCACATGACCACGACACGTCTCTTTATATCACGATTTCTGGTCTTCAGATTTCCGTGGTTAAGATTGGAATTAGGGTGTGAGCCACCTCGGAAATGATAAACATGGCATTTGCATTTGCATGGCATATCATTTTTTTGCATTGCAGGTTTTCTATTTTGCAGGCGCCTGCTAACCTTTATTTGGTTTTCAGGCACGATAGCTGATACCCCGGTTCACCGATATTCTACCCGACGCAATCAAGCCAGAGTAATGGAGCAAGTTCAGACTGAATTAGCTGATTTGAGGGGAAGAATGGAACAGTTCATGAACCTTATGCAAGGGATCGCTCAAGGTCAGGAAACTATAAGGGCTGGTCAAGAGGCCATGAGAGCCACTATTCAGAGGTTGGAAACTGAAATCCCGAATCACAATGTGCGCACTTCCCCCGTTGGCAATATCCCTACTAGTGGAGTACATCTGGGACTTGATGATAATGGTTTGGAGGATGGTCCAGAGGATCAGTTTACCACACTCAACAATGACAGGGGTTTCTACAATGATGACCGGAAGTATGAAGGGCTGGATGAAAGACTCAGGGCTATTGAGAGCCAAAATCCTCTGGGGATTGACGTGGAAGACATGGGTCTTGTGCAGGGTGTGAGGATTCCTCCCAAGTTCAAGCTTCCTACACTGGATAAGTACAACGACAATACCTGTCCCAAAACACATTTGCAAGCTTACAATCGCAAGATTGCTGCTTACACCGAGGACCAAAAGCTCTGGATGTATTTTTTCCAGGATAACCTGTCAGGCGCCTCCCTGAAATGGTACATTAAGCTGGACAGGGTTCATATAAGGAGTTGGAAAGATTTGTGCGCTGCGTTTCTGAAGCAGTATCAATATAATCTGGACATGGCACCTAATCCTACTCAATTGCAGAGTATGACTCAGGATAACAAGGAGGGCTTTAAGCAGTACGCACAGAGATGGTGAGAATTGGCTGCTCGAGTTCAACCACCTTTGGGTGATCGTGAGATGGCTGATATGTTCATGAGCACACTTCAAGGGACGTATTTGGATAGACTTGCTGCATTTCCTTCCACGGGGTTTGCCGATATCATCGTTTCTGGGGAACAAATAGAAAGTCTGCTGAAATTGGGTAAGATTCAAGATGTTGCTTCAAGTTCGAAGAAACCCTTTGCCAATGGACCAAGGAAAAGAGAAGGGGAGTCCAGCGCTGTGTATAGAGGAAAGGGCCGAGGCAGGACTCAATCTTACCATCAGGTGGATGCTGTAACCATTCCGGTTCCAGCAGTACAGCAAGCTCCAGATCAGCAAGCTAGACCCCGATTCCAGACTAATAGACAAAGGGACCGTAAGTTTGATCCCTTGCCTATGACATATGCTGCTTTGTTACCACAGCTGCTCAAAGAGAAGTTAGTCGAACTTCGGACTATGAAGCCACTAGATACCGAAAAATTGCCTCAAGGTTACGATGCTAATGTTCGATGTGAATTTCATTCTGGTGCGCCAGGTCACTCAATAGAGAAGTGCTGGGCCTTTCAACATAAGGTTCAAGATCTGATCGACGCAAAAGCTATTAACTTCTCTAAGCCGCCGAATGTTCGTGATAACCCAATGCCTCATCATGGAGGTGCGGGCACGAATGCTATTTTTGATGGCGAGAAGTTGAATTTGATTACTGATGTTAATTTGGTAAAGACTCCGCTGTTGATTGTAAAAGAACGCTTGTTAAAAGGAAAGGTATTTCCTGGATGTGCCTCTGATTGCGAGGATTGTTCGAGACAGATTAATGGCTGCGGTAAGTTGAAAGCTGGACTGCAGGATCTTATGGACGAAGGAAGTCTTCAGTTTGATAAAGTAGAGAAGGAAAAAGATGTTTCTGCTGTTACCATCTATTATAATGCAGTTGAAATACAGGTGCCTGCTGAAGAGCCTGTTGCTATCATTGTGCCCGAGAGGCCGAGACCAGTTACAATTATAGTTCCTGAATCGGCTTCTTATGTGTCTAATAGGGCAGTTCCGTGGCGATATGGAACCGATACTCATCAAGGAGGAAGTCAGCAGAAAGCAGGGGCTGCTGTTGGTACTAGTATTGAGAATGTCAGTGGACCAAGTGGTTTCACCAGAAGTGGTCGGCTGTTTGCTCCCCAGACTCTAAGGAGTGATAAAGAAGCGGAAGCCGCTGTAAGAGCAAAAGGAAAACAGGTTGTTGATGACAAGGTGCCTGTTCAGGAAGAGGACCCTAAAATCAATTTTGATAATGATGTTGAGGAATTTATGAGGATTATCAAAAAGAGTGATTACAAGATCATTGACCAGCTTAATCAGACACCCTCTAAAATTTCGATATTATCCCTGTTAATGAGTTCAGATGCACACCGGGCTGCTTTGTTGAAGGTTCTGAATATGGCATACGTTCCCCAAGAGATTACAGTGAATCAGTTGGAGGGAGTAATTTCTAATGTGAATGTGAGTCACGGGTTGGGGTTTACGAATAGGGATTTGACTCCAGATGGACGTAATCACAACAAGGCGTTGCACATCACACTTGAATGCAAAGGGGCTATTTTGTCGCACGTGCTGGTCGACACAGGTTCTTCCTTGAATGTGTTACCCATAAAGGCCCTGATGAAAATTGAAGTAGATGGATTGGTTCTTAGGCCCAGTGATCTGATTGTCAGAGCTTTCGATGGATCCCAGAGATCGGTGTTCGGGGAGGTGGAATTACCAATACAGGTTGGTCCACAGATATTCAAGACGATCTTTCACGTTATGGACATTCAGCCTGCTTACAGCTGTTTGTTGGGCCGACCATGGATTCACGCAGTAGGCGCAGTTATCTCCACGCTGCATCAGAAGCTCAAATACGTGTTCGAAGGTCAAGTGGTTACCGTTTGTGGTGAGGAAGATATATTTGTGAGTCATCTATCCACTTTCAAATATGTGGAAATGGATGGAGAGATTCACGAAACTCTGTGCCAGTCTTTTGAAGCCCTTAATATCAATAATTTCCCGAAATCTACTTCAACAGCAGTGGTGTCAAATGTGCCAGCTGGGCCAAGTACGTCAATCGTGTCCTACAAGCAGGCCAGAGAGGTGGTTGAAAGTGGAAGTGCCCAAGGGTGGGGTAAAGCTATTGACATATTTATGAAAGAAGATAAGTTCGACATCGGATACCAACCAGGCCAGACGCCAGTTCCCCGATTCTGTGGGCCAATTAATTTCAACAGTGGAGGAATTGTCAACCCTAATCAGTCCTGCTCAGCAATAGAAGATGACGCTGAGAGCTTAGCTTACTTGGACAGATGGGTGTATGCACTGGCTCCAGGCGAAGTATTGCAGAACTGGTCTAGCGAAGAAGTCGTTCATGTTGTACACCATTCAGAGTAATAATTCTTGTCTTTCATACTGCATAAAATCCCACACTCTGCCCAAGGTGTGAGGATCCATTTGTAGGGCCACCATATTTTCTCATATAATGTTCAAACATCAATAAAAAGGACGTTTTTGTTTACAAATTTGTGTTCCTTTACTCTTTCTTTATTTTTATTTTTGCACAAAGAAAATTAAAAAATGATAATGCACTTTCTTTTCTTTTGTTTTCAAGCAAAAAAATAATCTAAAATAAAGCATAAATCCAATCATGCAGACTGGATTTTGTGGATTTCTCTGAAAATGATTCTGTTATGGCCACGTATGATTTCGACAATCCGATCTATCAAGCTGAGGAAGAAAGTGATGAAGACTATGAACTCCCGGAAGAGTTGGCTAGGTTGTTGAAACAGGAAGAGAAGACCATTCAGCCTCATCAAGAAGCTCTTGAGATCATCAATATTGGGTCAGAGGAAAGCAAGAAAGAGATCAAGATTGGTGCGAGTCTGCGGGCTGATGTAAAGCAAGAGCTGATAGTCATGCTACGTGAATACGTTGACATCTTTGCTTGGTCATATCAGGATATGCCAGGTTTAGATACAGATATAGTTGTGCATAGACTACCATTAAAAGAGGATTGTCCACCAGTTAAGCAGAAGCTGCGCAGAACGAAACCAGAAATGGCTTTGAAGATCAAGGAAGAAGTACAGAAACAGTTGGATGCAGGTTTTCTGGCGGTGACCAACTATCCTCCTTGGGTGGCCAACATAGTACCGGTGCCGAAGAAAGATGGCAAGGTCAGAATGTGTGTGGATTACAGAGATCTCAACAGGGTGAGCCCTAAAGATGACTTTCCACTCCCTCATATTGATGTGCTAGTTGACAATACTACCCAGTTTTCAGTGTTCTCATTTATGGATGGATTCTCTGGGTACAATCAGATAAAGATGGCGCCTGAAGACATGGAGAAGACGACATTCATTACCCCGTGGGGTACCTTCTGTTACAAAGTAATGCCTTTTGGGTTGAAAAACGCAGGGGCAACATATCAAAGAGCAATGGTGACGTTATTCCACGATCTAATTCATAAAGAGATCGAATGCTATGTGGATGACATGATTGCTAAATCAAAGACAGAAGAGGAACATCTGATTAACTTGAAGAAGCTGTTTGAGAGGTTAAGGAAATTCAGATTGAGACTGAATCCTAACAAATGTACTTTCGGCGTGCGATCCGGAAAATTGCTTGGTTTCATTGTCAGTGAAAAAGGGATAGAGGTTGATCCTGCTAAGGTGAAAGCTATACAAGATATGCCTGTACCGAAAACTGAGAAAGAAGTTTGCGGCTTTCTAGGGAGATTGAACTACATTTCAAGGTTCATATCTCACCTAACTGCCACTTGCGAACCGATATTCAAAATGCTCAGAAAAGATCAAACGGTCAGGTGGAATGATGATTGTAAAAATGCATTCGATAAAATAAAAAGATATTTGCAGGAACCTCCGATTCTAATACCTCCAGTTCAAGGGAGACCACTGATTATGTACTTGACAGTGCTCGAAGGATCCATGGGTTGTGTTCTCGGTCAACACGACGAGACAGGTAGGAAAGAACATGCTATTTACTACCTGGGAAAGAAGTTTATAGATTGTGAATCGTGATACTCAATGCTTGAGAAGACATGTTGTGCACTCGCATGGGCCGCCAAGCGATTGAGGCAATACATGCTCATACATACAACCCTGTTGATCTCAAAGTTGGATCCGGTCAAGTATATTTTTGAGAAACCAGCGCTTACAGGCAGAGTTGCAAGATGGCAGATGGTACTGACAGAGTACGATATTCAATTTACTTCGCAAAAAGCAATCAAAGGAAGTATACTGTCAGATTATCTGGCGCAACAGCCTCTTGATGATTACCATCCCATGAGATTTGATTTCCCTGATGAGGACATCATGTTTCTCAAAGCGAAAGACTGCGAGGAACCACTTTTGGAGGAGGGGCCTGACCCCGAATCCAAATGGAGTTTGATGTTTGATGGGGCGGTTAATATGAATGGGTGCGGAGTTGGTGCAGTCCTCATTACGCCAGAAGGTGTTCACATGCCTTTCACTGCCTGAGTAACCTTCGGGTGCACCAACAATGAAGCAGAATATGAAGCTTGCATACTAGGGATCGAGGAAGCTATTGATTTATGAATCAAGACCCTCGATATCTTTGGTGATTCAGCACTGGTAATCAATGAAGTAAAGGGAACATGGCACACACATCAGCAGAATTTGATTCCGTATAGAGATTATACGAGGAGATTGCTGACATTCTTTACAACTGTCAAGTTGTACCATGTTCCTAGAGATGAAAATAGGTTTGCAGATGCCTTGGCCACTATATCTTCGATGATTAAAGTGCATGGTTGGAACTTTGTACCCAGGATTGATGTATCTCATCTTGATAGGCCTGCTTTTGTGTTTGAGGTTGATACAGTCTCTGACGATAAGCCTTGGTACCATGACATCAAATGCTTCTTGAAAAATCAAGAATACCCGCCTGGGGCATCTTCCACTGACAAGAAGACCTTAAGAAGGCTAGCCGGTAGTTTCTTCTTGAACAAAGATGGCGTACTGTACAAGAGAAATTTTGACACGGTCCTGCTCAGATGTGTGGATAGACACGAGGCAGACCTGTTGACGATTGAAGTGCACAAAGGCTCTTTCGGTACCCATGCTGGAGGACATGCGATGGCTAAGAAATTGTTGAGATTGGGGTATTATTGGTTGACAATGGAGTCAGATTGCTGCAAGTATGCACGCAAGTGTCATAAATGTCAGATCTATGCAGACAAAGTGCACGTTACTCCCAATCCGTTGAGTATCATGTCTTCTCCGTGGCCATTTGCGATGTGGGGCATTGACATGATCGGGAAAATTGAGCCTACTGCTTCAAACGGCCATCGTTTCATCTTGGTCGCCATTGATTACTTCACTAAATGGGTTGAAGCAGCGTCTTATGCCAATGTCACTAAACAAGTAGTAGCTCGTTTCTTGAAACGAGATATCATTTGTCGATATGGAGTTCCCGAAAGAATCATTACTGATAATGGTTCTAATTTGAATAATAAGATGATGGCTGAACTATGTCGGGACTTCAAAATCGAGCATCACAATTCTTCTCCGTACCGCCCGAAGATGAATGGCGCGGTCGAAGCGGCCAACAAAAATATCAAGAAGATTGTGCAGAAGATGGTTGTCACGTACAAAGATTGGCATGAGATGTTACCATTGGCTTTGCATGGGTATCGAACATCAGTCCGCACGTCCACTGGGGCAACACCGTATTCGCTTGTATACGGTATAGAGGCAGTTCTGCCGATAGAAGTTGAGATCCCCTCTCTCCAAGTATTGATGGACGTTAAACTGGATGAAGCTGAATGGGTACGAGCCAGATTTGATCAGCTGAGCCTTATTGAGGAGAAGCAACTAGCCGCAGTATGTCATGGCCAGCTATACCAGCGCAGAATGAAGAGGGCATTCGATCAAAAAGTTCGACCTCAGGTTTACCAAGTCGGGGATGTGGTAATCAAGAGAATACTTCCTCCGAGTACAGATCACAGGGGCAAGTGGACTCCTAACTATAAAGGTCCATTCGTGGTTAAAAAGGTTTTCTCAGGCGGAGCCTTATTGCTGACAACCATGGATGGTGAAGACTTTTCATCCCCTGTTAATTCAGATGCAGTTAAAAAATACTTCGTATAAAGAGACCCGCTGGATAAAAAAAAAGGGAATCCAGGCAAAAAAGGGCATCCCGGCGGACCAAAAACAGAATAAAGGTTCGGGCAAAAATTAGGGATATAATTGAAAAGAATTGTACACCCAGTAAGTTGAAAACCCGAAAGGGCAACTTAGGCAAAAATGGGTATCCCGGTGGATTGAAAACCTGAAAAGGCGATCCACGCAAAAGAGGGATTAAAGCGAATGACTGCAGTCTGAATTAATCTGTACGTTTTCTACTCTTCAACGGGCTGGCAAAATTCCAAAGGAGGAATTGGTCCGACCACGAGCTTCTGAAGGCGAAGATAATCAAGAGAGTTGGAATATATACTGACTATAACAGAATCAGAAATTAGTTGGAATCCAATTTCTGCATTATCATTAGGATAGATTTCTTTTCTCAATTTTATGGCAATCGCCTCTTTCAGGGGTTTTGCTTCCGATTGTAAATCCGCCAATTTTGGCATTTCATCAATAAAATTGAATATTCAGTCACGAGCTTTTATTTTCATTTTATTGTTTTGTTTGCAAAAACGTCCAATTTTTGATAATAAAACATTACTTTGAAAATATCTTTGCCTTGCAAAAACATGAACAAAGACAATTAAAATTACTTTGCTTGTTGGACAACCTTGGATGGTGGACTCAAAAGACCACGCAACATCCTGGGGCATGCGCATATTCTTTTTCTGTTGCAGGAAATGAGTACGATCGACCCAAGCAGCACGAAAGTTATCTCTCAGCATAATTGACAGATATTTACTTTGACTTGATACAGTTGTATCTTATTAAGTCGATTCTTCCATTCAAAAGTTCCCACCGAGTTTGTGACGGCAACGGCGGTCGAAGAGGGAATTCTTCTGTGTTGATAACGGTTATTAATGCAGTAAACGCTCCAGGTCAATAACAAGTGCCAACCCTCCGGTACCTTGCAGACGATGTGAAGAGTGGTTCAAGGCAGAGTGTTCGTATAAGAGTTTGAAAACGCGTGGTTTTCTATAAAATCCTCTTAAGAGACGAAACTTTTAGTACTAACATCCCTTGTGGGGTTTACTCTTGGTAGGATGTATCAGCAAGTGGTGGTATCATCTCTCCCGCGAGTTTCAGCATGCGAAATTTGTCAAAGAATAATCCCCAGCGAAGTTATTGACCATCCTAAACATGGGGCATGTTATCTCCCCAACAAAGTGTACTCCTGATCTGTTATCCCCAGTAGAGTTTGAAGACGCTTGGTCTTCTGTAAAATCCTCTCAAAGGGCGTTCCCCAGCACGAGACGCTTTAAAGCAGTTTTCTCTAGCAGAGTGTGTTGTAAACTCATTATCCCCAGCGGAGTTGTCAAAGGGAAAGTTCGCCCAACAGGGGGCACTATGATATTTATCCTAGGTTCGACAGTCTTCTTCCTCAGCAGATTACCGTGGAATTGCTTTGGGTTTCCCTAACAGATCTATGGGGACTCTTTCTCAGCGTGTTGCAACGGGTTGTCTTTCAACCAAGATTTGTATGTCCCGGCAGAGCAGCCCTGATCCCTAGTAAGATTGTATCTCTGGTAATGGTACCCCCACAGAGTTCAGTATTGAATCTTGTCTGCTATACTCCCCCAGCCGAGTCGCAGTAATCTCCCCAGCAAGGTCTAAAGAGATCGACAGAATCCTTCTTCAGCAAAGTGTCAGCATATGATATTACCCAGCCGTTGGTGTAATTCTCAGCATTGCTCATTTACAATCCAAAGTCCAATTTATTTTTGGCATGCATATAGTTTGTTCATATTATTCCAGCCGGTGGGATAGTATGGCAGATGGTTGTTCCAGTCAGTGGGATGATCATTATATGCAGTTTGTTCATATTATTCCAGCCGGTGGGATAATATGGCAGATGGTTGTTCCAGCCAGTGGGATGATCATTATATACAGTTTATTCATATTATTCCAGCCGGTGGGATAGTATGGCAGATGGTTGTTCCAGCCAGTGGGATGATCATTATATACAGTTTGTTCATATTATTCCAGCCAGTGGGATAGTATGGCAGATGGTTGTTCCAGCCAGTGGGATGATCATTATATACAGTTTGTTCATATTATTCCAGCCGGTGGGATAGTATGACAGATGGTTGTTCTAGCCAGTGAGATGATCATTATATACAGTTTGTTCATATTATTCCAGCTGGTGGGATGGTATGGCAGATGGTTGTTCCAGCCAGTGGGATGATCATTATATACAGTTTGTTCATATTATTCTAGCAGGTGGGATAGTATGGCAGATGGTTGTTCCAGCAGGTGGGATGATCATTGTATACAGTTTGTTCATATTATTCCAGTAGGTGGGATAGTATGGCAGATGGTTGTTCCAGCAGGTGGGATGATCATTATATACAGTTTGTTCATATTATTCCAGCCGGTGGGATGGTATGGCAGATGGTTGTTCCAGCAGGTGGGATGATCATTATATACAGTTTGTTCATATTATTCCAGCATGTGGGATAATATTGCAGGTGGTTGTTCCAGCAGGTGGGATGATCATTTGGCAAAGCTTCCAAAGCCGGTTTGGTAAGCATCAAAGTCCAAGTTTAATTTGGCAAAGCTGCAAAAGTCCATCTGAGGATGGCAATTTTGAGATTCCAAAGCCTGTTTGGTAATCATTGAAGTCCAACGACAGATTGGCAAAAATCCAGCACGAACTGGTAAAAGTCCATTGTTTAGAATGGCAGAGCAACTAAAGTCCACCAGCAGTGTGGCAAGCCAGTAGTCGTCTGGCGTCGTTCAAAAGACATTATTAAAGTCCATCAACAGTATGGCAAGCCAGTAGTCGCCTGGCGTCGTTCAAAAAGACATTGTTGAAAGTCCATCGACAGAGTGGCAAGCCAGTAGTCACCTGGCGTCGTTCAAAAAGACATTGTTGAAAGTCCATCGACAGTATGGCAAGCCAGTAGTCGTCTGGCATCGTTTAAAAAGACATTGTTGAAAGTCCATCGACAGTATGGCAAGCCAGTAGTCGTCTGGCGTCGTTCAAAAGACAGATTTCTCCGACGACGTTTCATTGAAGATTCAATCCAGCAGTCTCGTTAGGTTTATATCCCTTTTCTTTTTCATCATCCAGAGCAAATTTTTGGTTATATTTGGTATTCAATCACTATATACCTTGAAAGTCTGAAAGCAATCGCTTTCAGGCATTCAGGTCTACAGCGTTTGAATAGGGGCAGCTGTAATACCCCAAAATTTGCTCTCCCTTTTTTGTCATCTTAGCATAGCATTATCATTTATCATATCATATCCACCTCATTAGCATTGCATTGCATTTAACATAGAAAAATGAAGCATAACATCTCTCTTACCATCAAGGCATGTGATCAGGTGGAAGGTGGACAATCAAGGGATTATTCAAAGCACAAAAAGGTCAGTCAAGTTGCCTCAAGGCAATCCAAGAAGTCTTTCATGTCTCATATTATCTCAATTGACCATCCAACACCTCAAGAAAGTGAGATTCAATAGGAGATTGGAGCAATACATACTTCACTATGCAAGGGATCCAAAAAAATGAAGGAAAACCCTCAAAAGAGATGGTTCATTGATTCAAAGTCACCCTCAAATGGCATATCTCATCATCCTTTAAGAGGGTACACAACATACTCTGAGGAATTTGAAATTGAAGACTGCATTTTTCCCTCCTGACCAGAGGGAGCCAAAATTAGGGTTTCTAATAAAATCAGGGAATCTCTGATTTTTTGGACAAAACTTGTTGTCATGGTATTCTACATGTTCTTAAGTGTATGTATGTGGAAAATTACCTCTCAATTGGTTTTAGAAGTGGTTCAATTGGAAGAAAGATAAAAAATCAGAGAAATTGGGGTCAAGTCAAATAACCAGTGGAAAAAGTCAACTCTTGACTTTTTGAGGCCAAATTCATGAAATTCATGTTATATGTGACCAATGTACAAAATTTGATCAAGAAACTCCAAAGGAATCATGAAAAAATCAAGATGTGGAAAGTTGCCATTTTTGGAAGAAGTAGGGTTTCCAAAAATAGTAGTTTTGGACCATTTTGCATCAGAGTTTGAACCAAGGCCATTCAAAATCAAGACCTCAAATGAAAATTCCACTTGGCCACAACAAAAGATCTTGCTTTAAGCTTCAAATCCATGTGTAGAACATCTCCATTGGATAAAAATTGAGTGAGATATGATTGACCAAAGTTTGGGCAAAGTAGGTTCAAAACTAGGTCATGACCAAGGATTCTCAAGTCACGCGCATGTCCTTTTTACAAACAGTTGGTGGTCCAAATGTACACCTATTTTTCTCATAGTTAGAGGCTTCATTTGTAAAAATTTTCAACATCAAAGTTGTTCCTTGTAGTGTCATCTTCAATGTTCATGTTGAACAAAAGTCCATTTGACCAAGTTATGAGCTAGAAATTTTGGTCCCAAGATGGTGTGATCACGCTGAAAATCAACTGGTCAGCTTGCCATGCCATGACCTGCTTCACACGCCTACAACACAGTCCCAAAACTTTGATGTTCACAGCTATTTTCAAGCCTCTTGCACACCTCATTTCAACTCAAGTCCAACACCAATGTTGTTCCATGATATCTCCTTTTTCCAATGACACCAAATGCTCATGATTCCATGCACTAGTGTGTGAGAATTCCACCCCCAAAACTCCATGTTCCAAACTGTCACAAAACCAAAGAAAATAACAATGTTGTTGTTGAATCCATATCAGTTTGCACACATGCATCAGTCTGCTTTCTTTCCTCATTAAGCCAAGCATATACTCCTTACACCATTCATAATGGCACGTGCCATACATGAGAAAGGGAAGAACCAAAACTTGAGAGGCAAGTTTCTTTTGCAGCTGCCACACTTGAATAATTCATCATCACCATTCCTTTCACTTGCTCCTCACCATAACACTCTAAACATCACCCATACCATAGCAAAACCAAGACCAACTCGCCTCTAACTAACTGACTCAGTTAGTTAGAGTGGACTCACCCAACTCAGTCATCCAACTCACTTTCTAGCTCACACTATAAATTCACATTTTCACTCCAATCTTCATTTTTTTTCAACTCTCATTTTTCTCACTCTCACTCTCTCTTCTCTGAACTCTTTTTTCTCTCTGCTCTCTCTCTCTCTCTTTGAGCTCACACGAATTCATCAACCTCCATCCACATTTCATCTTCATCATCATCAATGTTCCACTTCTGATCAAGAACAAGAGATAGGAAGTTTAATTTATCAATTGTAGATTTGGTGCAGTTGAGTTTTCATTGTGGTTTTCTTCAAGATCTCAAGTTCAGTGGCATTTATTTTGCTCCATTCAAGCTTAGGATCATAGGAGGATCATCTCTGGTCTTCTTTTACTTTGAAGAACTTCAAATCCAGGTTTCTTCTCCAACCTTCGTTTTCTGAAATTTCACTGATTATAGTTTGTTTTCTATTGGTTTGAGCTTATTAGAAGCTATGTTGAATCCGACTAGTTGATAGGCCTCTTAGAGGCATAGTTGCAAAACTTAGGGCATGATTTGATCTCTTCTGTTCTTGCTATGTGTGTGTGTTTCGTGGTTTTTATGAGCATATTCATGATGTACACGAGCTCAGCTTCATTTTGATATACATTTTATGGATTTCTGGAGAGATTAAAAGTTGCAGACGGTGGTGATTGACAGGAGAAGGTGACCGGAGGTCCCTCTCCGTCCGGTGGTCATTATTTTAGGGTTTTGTTGCAGTTTGAATGAGGATCGTTGGATGATCATTATCGTGTGGCTAAGAATGTGCCAACACATTAAAATCAGTGTGCATGTCACGTGTGGTTTCTGATTTTATTTTTAAACATGGTGTGGTGCAGTGCATGATATGGAATGTGTTCCCTCGCGTGTGTGTGTTGATTGTGCATAATTTGACTACTTGTTTGACTGGACCTAATCTGACGGCTTGGATTGCATTGACCTTGTTGACTGAATTCCATGTTTATTATTGTGTTTCTGCGCTTATTGGACCTAAGACAGATTGCTATCCGTACCTCCTGTTTCTAAAGCCCAAACATTTTTGAACTGGATATTTGCTACGCATGCACCCCCATTCCTCTTTCTATTTTATTTTATTTTCTTCATTTTCTACATGTTTGCTTTTTAATTTCTAAAAATACTAAATAGCATCATAAAATTCCACAAAAATTTATGAACATTATTAAAGCATTTAGAAAATTTTTTACGATTTTATTTTCTGATTTTATGACGTTTTTGCCCCTGCTCCACAATTTTCTTTGATTTTCTTTTGTGTGCATTCTTAATGTGGTACATGATTTTGTGCATTTTTGTTGTTGATCATTAAAAATAGTTTTGATTTGCTTCTTTTTGCATTGAGTCATTAACATCTTGAAGTATGTCCTATGATTTTTATTTTATTTTTTTAGATCATTTTATGACATGTTTGGATGTCCATATTTGCATTACTTTGCATGTATATCCAATTTGACTTAAGTGCATTGTATAAAGCCTTTTTGCCTTGATTTCTTGCATGCTATGTTGGTATATGATTCACTTCTGATTTGTGTATCTTTAAGACATGTTTGCTTAATTTCCATGAGTTCATTTAATTTTTGTTTAAGGCATTACATTTGAAGCATAATGACATGTCATATCCTTGTAATATTTGTGCATGTTTACATGTTTTCTTTTGTGCATACTTGCATGATCATTTGCCTACTCCAATGAGCTATTCATGTGACATTATAGGTCATTGGTACACATTATATGTCATCATTGCATATTCATTTTCATTTGAACTTTGTGTATCCTTAATATGTTGTGCTTGCACTTCTTTTCTTTTGAACTTCCATTTCAATTCTTTTCCTTGTATAACTTCTTGAATGTCTTGATGTTTGATCCATGAATAATTTGAGATGTGTATAAACCATTTTCCATTTAGTTCCATTCTGATCCTTGAATTACATGTTTCATTTATGCATGTTTCTTTCATTTCTTTTCATCTTTCATCTCCCTTTTCTTATGATAGCATGTTCTAATGCCATGGATGATGATTGTTGGTTGTTCACTTGAACTTGCTTGATGATAATCATTTGTTTTCCATATGATGCACATTCTGGTTGTGATTAATAGGATTTGATCTTTCATCTTATTCTTTTGAGCTTTATGGTGCATTAAGTGTTTCTTTTACTTCTTATACTTCTTATACATGTTTACTAACCATGTAGGGGCTTTGGTAAGTTGCAATTGAGTGTGGATAAGGAATCCACATTCAAACTTATTTCCTTTCATCTCTTTTACAATTCAATTTTGTGTTTTGTTAAGCACTTATGTGCTTTCTTTGTTAATAACTCATTACTTCCCTTTTTTGAGTTACAATTCATCTTCTACTTTAGAAGTGAATTGTTTTGCTCATTTCTTCTTTAGACTTTAGGTTTAAACCTCACAAACCCTTAGGATCACTCCCTTAATTAATTGATTAGGATTGAGTCTTAGTTCACATAGATTTTACCTTTATCCTCTCTTGAGTCGTTCATCTTCTCACCTCAAAGAAAATTCAAAAATATGTAATAAAGGTAGACATTTATTGCATTTAGGCCTTTCGTATAAAGAAAAGATTATAAGGGGTCTTCTCTTGTAATCTTAGAATGTGTAGCATATAGCCCATCTTGGGTCAATGTGTTAAACATTTGATCTTGTATGAGGGACTTAAATGCAATACTTGTTGAAGGTACAAATAAGAAAACACTTCTTCATTTCTTAATCAACAAAAACACTTAATAAATACAAGTATGCTAGTGTGTTTGAACCTTGATAATTGGAACTAAGTGTGAGGGTCTTCTTCACTCTTAGTGTGCTTTCTTATCCATTCCATCTTGGAATGTGAGAATGTACACATTCTAATGATTAAGATTCAGATACACTATCATATGCAAACAAATGAAAAAATTCTTAAAAGACAAAAACAAACAATGACGTCTTTCCTTCGGGAATTCTTTTCTCATCTCACTCATTCTTATCGTACAAACGCGCTTCTACTCGTTCTATTGCAAGATGGTAATGCACTCGGACCAGCGAGCCTGCAACACCTGAGCTAGAACGTTATCCGTTCCTTAAAAAACACAAACAATCCATCCCTAGTGAGGGGAACTACGTCGCTCTGATTCTCATGTTCCCGATGAGATACGTAGGCAGTGGGGTAGGGCCCATTCGAACACTCTTTTATTTTCCCTACATTTGTTTCTCTTTCTCTTCTTTCCTTTTTCCAGTTCCTTTTCCAGTATTCTTTCCTTACACCCTTTGATCGAGACAAGCAAGCGTGGATCCCATCGGGTACGATGGACGCGTGGGGGTGCTAATACCTTCCTCGCGCGTAACCGACTCCCGAACCCAGTTCTATTGGTCGCAAGACCATGCTCTATCTTTCCTTCAGGTTTATGCGGTGTTTCCTTTCCCTCTCGTGGGATAAATACACATTGCTGGCGACTCTGTTCGATGCCACTTTCGCGTTTGTACTAGGATGAAAATCCCGGGAGCGACACCAACATTGGCCAAACCTCTGATGCAGTTGCCATTCACTATTGCTTGCAAAACAAACTTGCTCTACTATAAATAGAGCTCATTTGTGATCAGCTTGAGTACACCAAAGCCATCAAACAGATGCTTTCCTCAAAATCACCTTCTCACTTCCAATTTTTCCTTCAAAGGCAAGTCACCATCGGCTTTTGAGTTTGAGAGCAATTCCAATCAAACCAATCACACACACCTCATAAACATCATATAGAAGTGATCCAAACACTTAAACAACATCTGGAACACTGATTTCTCAGAATCACCAGCCAGTTGCTCAAGGTTTTAACCAAGATACAGCTGAGATGCCACAAAGTATTCCAGCCATTTCCAGTCAAGTCCAAGCATTCAAACACACTCCATAGGGTGTAGGGAAGCTGTTCAGATCATCACAACTCATCTGTAACACCTCCAACTCAAAAATCACATTGCACTTGTTGTCACGACCTTCAAGTAAACCTAAACTTGGTCATCTCTTAATCTATGCATATTTCCTCGCACAATACTTTTGCCAAATGTTCATAATCATGCATAGAATGTTTCCCCTCAATTAATTGCTTTGTTTGAATCGTGTATCAAAATTCTCAGCCTTCATGCAAATTTTAGGGTTCTTGACGTTTTGTCTTGATTTCTTATTCCATGTTAAAAATAAATGAAATTAAAGACCATAGACATGATCGTGAGGTTGAAACGAGCAGATTGATATGTGGTTTGCATAATTCCATCAAGTATTCAGTGAGATTGGAGAGAAAATGCAAATCTGGGCAAAACTCAGAACACGCGCGTGTTCTTGGCGCCCTTTTTTGAAAATTCAAATATTTGAATTTTGTGATTTTATTTAATTGATTCAAAAATTAATTTCTCTCTGAGTTTTAATGATTTTGAGTTGATTCTTTTTTTAATAATTCATAAAAATGTTAAAATATTTTATTTTACCAAAACATCCCAAAAATATTATTTATTTCACATAATTGATATTTTTGCAAAGAATTAATGTTTTAATTATTTTTGACATTTAAAATATTTTTTCCTTCTTGAATTTGCAAATTTTAATGATTTCTAATCATTTTGTAGGTCAAAACATGATTTTTGAAACATTAATCCAAGATCACAATTTGTTTTCCACATGTTAAACAATTTTGATCATTTTAATTGAATTTTTTATTCAATTAAAATACATTTTGGAAACAAATTAGGGTTTTGATTAATTCAACCCTCACAAATAATTTTCAAACATTTTTGGGCCTCTAATAGAGTGTAAGACCCAATCCCCTTTTAACCAAAACAATTTTGGGCCTCAGATATTGTACAAGTCCCTCTGCGTTAAAAGAAAAGTTCCACGCGATCATCATCCGTTGAAAAACAAACATGGGCCTCTCCTCGAGCTATAAGACCCATTCAAAACTTTTGGGCCTCTATTAGAGTGTAAGACCCAACCCCCTTTGAAAACCAAACCATTTTGGGTCTCAGTCATTGTATAAGACCCACTGCGTTTTCAAAAATCTCGGCGCGATCGCCATTTCAAACGAAAAATCATCTCGGCCTACCCTCGTGTTATAAGCTCCCACTCTTCTTCTTTAAACCTTTTGGGCCTCTTGAGAAAGTGTAAGACCCATCCCTTTGTACAGAAAATCTTTCTCGGGCCTCAGTCACTTGTATAAGTCCCTCTGTACAAAACGATAGTGTAATCACTGATAAAAACCTGGGCCTCTCCTTGAGCTGTAAGCCCCAATTTTTCTTTCAAAAGCACTTTCTCCTTCAATTTTGAATATACTATTGTTTTCAATCTTTCTTTGTTGAACAACTAACCAAACAGCATGGAAGCTCTACAACCGAGTAAGTGGTTATATGCTTTTTTAATCCGCTTTCATATACATATAATTGTATTGTGGGGCTGTTTCACTGTAAGTCTTCTTTCATAAACTCATATCGACTGTGTAATAATAGTATAGATATTTAGAGTTTCCCCGACAATTACGTCTAGCACTAAGCCCTGTTGATTACTCTTAAAATAGACAAAACTAGATCCCCATAGGATTACCAGATACAGTCTTCCCTCCTCCTGGGGTTAAACAATATGGAGACGTGAAAGGCCGCATTCTCGGTGAACCCTCTCACAGACTGTCACCTTTAGAAATCGTCAAAGAAACTCTATTCCCCAGAGATGATATTTTCTCCGTGAATGGCATATCTTGAGTTTCTTCCAAATTCTCGAACTTTCCTAGCTTGATCTATTCTCTGTGAATAGCCTGTCTTGAATTTCTCGGGGTTTAGGGACCCACTGACTTCTTAAAAGCATCCTCGCCTCCTCTTGGGCGTTGTACAAGGACCCGTCGGCTTCTTAGAAGTATTCACAACCTCCTCTTAGGCTTCGTATAAATGATTTCTTCCTCCGGGAATGATAGCTTCCTCTTGGGCTTCGTACAAATTGTCCCTCGGCTTCTTAAAAGTTTCCAGCCTCCTCTTGGGCTTCGTACAAATTGTCCCGACGACCTCCTAGAGGTATAGGAACAGAAATTAGTCATCTTAATAGAACAGTCTTTCAAAAAGTCTAGATCTTGATACTGCTGTTTCTTAAACGTAGTACAAAAGATGAAACTCTAGACTTGGACAGTCAAATTCCCTTGAGTCTCAAAGAAATTCTCAAGTTCCTTTCAAAAACTAGGAGAGGAAACCCGTAGACTCGGACAGTCTCAATACCCTTTGGATTTCCCATTTCCTTAAAGAACATGAAATAACCCTGATCCTCGAATCAAATCCCTGAGTGCAAACAGTACTTATATAAGAACTGATTTTCTCTTTAAATCAGCATACTTGACCTGTCACTAAACTAAAACAGTTACAGTAGCCTCCATCTCGGGCTTCGTACGAGATACAAAATCACTCTCTTGTTGAGTATAAAAGACTCTCTTGTTGAGTCAACCTTTATCCTCCATCTCGGGCTTTGTACGAGATACAAATCACTCTCTTGTTGAGTATAAAAGACTCTCTTGTTGAGTCAACCTTTAGCCTCCATCTCGGGCTTTGTACGAGATACAAAATCACTCTCTTGTTGAGTATAAAAGACTCTCTTGTTGAGTCAAAACCCCTTTTAGCCTCCATCTTGGGCTTTGTACGAGATACAAAACACTCTCTTGTTGAGTATAAAAGACCCTCTTGATGAGTCCAACCTTTATCCTCCGTCTTGGGCTTTGTACAAGACACATATAAAAGATTCTCCTGTAGAGTCAACCCTTTTAGCCTCTCTCTCGGGCTTCGTACAAGACACACAAAAATCACCCTCTTGTTAGGTCGATAGCCTCCTCTTAGGCTTTGTATAAGGACACCCCGGTTGAACCAATCAACCTTTTAGCATCAAAGATGTGCCTCGTTCACAGTATACAAACATCAATAACTCCTTTCCCTTCATCTACATCCATGCCACTGTCCCTCTTTTAGCATGAGAAATTCCTAAGGAAATATGGCATTGCTCTACACTGAGTTAAAGTCTTCTCCTTCAGGTCGAAAACCCTTATAAAGGAAATTATGGCATTGTTGGATTCACATATCCCAGTTAAAGTAATCCTTCTTTATAATCAGTCACCCAACAATTGTGACAAACAGACTCCTTTAGAGATGACAAATTCTCTCTAAAGTCAACACCCTTTTAGCTTCACATCTTGGGCTTCGAACAAGATACAAATAGACTCTTTAGCTTCATATCTTGGGCTTTGAATAAGATACAAACCACCTTTTTAGCTTCACGTCTTGGGCTTTGAACAAGACACCAAGACACCATTTCCTCCCATAGAATAGGAGGAACTACGATCGCTCTGATTTCCCTGTTTCGGTAAACGGGAATACGTAGGCATAAGATTGAAAGAACAATCTTAGCGAGCACACTCAACAAAAACCCACAATCCCATACCCACATACATCAATTAAAAAGTATCAGTCCTACCCCCTACCCATAAACAGTCCCGGTTTTTCACTCAAAGTAAGAAGAAAGAGGCCCCACTTCCATATCATATCCGTAACCTAACACACCGCTGTTTAAACTTGGTATGCAAGCAGGGTTAATTGGAGAAATCTATTTCCCTTCCTTAGTCAGCTCAATAGGATAAAAAATGAATCGACCTGTAGTACCCCCAAAAGAGCGGCAGTACTTAAGAAACACGTCCAGTTTCGCTCGCTACAGTTATAAAGAAGTAATCTTTAGCAAACAAGATTTCTTATTTTTAGATGATCTAATCTTGAACAAATACGCTGTTTATCTAATCGTATTTCTGAGATAGGCATTCAACAGATACTACTTCTTATCTGATGAATCTATCTTATCAATTGATTCTTCAATCTTCTTCCAAGCTTTAATGTAGAAGATTCTGTTGTTGACAACTGCAAAACTTAAAGAATCCGTGACTTGCTCAAGTAATCCATTTGATTACAGTTTAGTACACAGTCATCTTCTAAACTGATACTGAAATTGTAAGTGGATTGAAATCTCACCCAGAGTATTTCTACACACCATAAATGGATCTTTTTCTGACACTGTTAAGTGTTTGATATCTATCAATAACAGAACCGGAGCTCTGATACCAATTAAAGGTGCAAGAAAGACACAAGAAAGGGGGGTTTGAATTGTGTTTTAACTCTTAACAACTTTTTGTCTCTTTATGTTAATGCGCTAAGAGAATATCAGAGTTGCGTTGAGAGACTCTGACTTACAATGCGTCATTCAGATTGTGTGATGCATGAAGCATAAGCAATAGGGAGAATCTGAATAAGCGATACATTGCAATGCGGAAGCTTATCACAGTTAAGTTGCAAGGTTCTGATAACAGATACAGAAGCATAAACAATAATTCAAAGCATAAGCAAGAGTAAAGAACACACGATATATCCTGGTTCACTTGAGCCATTCTCAAGCTAGTCCAATCCACCCTTCCAAGGTGATTTCACCTTAAACACAATGACTTAATCCACTATAATCAAATCCGATTATAGAAGCACGGGCTAATCGCCGATGACTAACAACCTGCACAACCGCAGCTGTGACTAACCCATAATGAACCGTTCAGTGATCCAACTTAATGAACATAACAAACATTGACCTAATAGAATCCAATCTCGCAAGATCTCTTATCAGGATTTCACAGCTAAACGTTCAGGGATCCGAGTTAACGGATATAACATTTACTGACCATTCTTCCAGGATTTTCAATGAGTTCCATCAGTGATCTCACAAGAGTCTGACCCACAATTGGTCCTCTTTGAGATATGACTATCATTGACCATATTGTAGGATTTCCACAATGACACCAAGCCATTGTCTTCTCAAGTCTCCGATCACACTGATCACTTGAGGAATCCTAATTCACATAGAATTAGTTATTCTGGAGATTACATTGATGTTTCTTAACAAGCAGATAACTCCTAAGTTTAAGTACAAATGAACACAAAGTGTTCTAGCAAGATATGAGCAACAACTCCTTGCAAACTACATGATTATAACAAGATGTACATGATTTGATAGTTGAATAACATCTTGAGAATTCTTCATCTTCTTCGTTGAGCAAGCTTCGAGCAACAACTCCCTTGCTACTGATCTTTGATCTTCAGAGATAATGTAGTTGGTTGATGACTTGACTGAGTTGTAATGATGTCTTGTTCATCAACAACTTCTGTACCAATTGATTGTTGTTGTGTTGAATGATGATCTTTGAGTTTCAATAACAATGGTCGTGTGTTAATGGTGATAGCTTTAAATGTTTAGTGTAACAACGATAACTGATCGTTGCGACTATCATCACATCGACACCTTCAGAAGCGCGTACTCCTTTCCTTTAAATAGCCAAGTAAAATATAGTCGTTGCAGAGCTGTTGGCTATTTGAAAAGAGTCGTTATACAATGATGAAAGTTGTACTGCCATATCTTCTTTTTACTGTAGAAGTGATGGGATATAACTTTTTAGTACTGTGTACAGTCATTGCTAATGGTAACATTTGTCTTCAAATATTCAGAGGCTTCTAATGGTAATTAATTGAAGCATGAGTCGAGACTTTAGTTGGATCTTCAGAATATTAAAGCCTTCAGTCTTCAGAACTTGTCCATTAGGAATCTGTCTTCAGAGCTTCAGCACTTGTCCTGAAACCCTTTGACTTCATAAGTCTTCAGAGTCTTCAGAACCTTGTTCACTCAGAATGTTGTCTTCAGAGTCTTCAGCACTTGATCATTTGAATCTTAATCTTTAGAACACTTCAGTCTTCAGAGTCTTTCTGCACTTGGTCTTCAGAGCTTTCAACCTTCAGAACTTCAAGTCATTAGAGTCTTCAGCACTTGGTTCTTCGGAGTCTTTCTTCAGGAGCTTTGCTTATCTTCAGAATCTGAAACACCTTCAGAACAGAATCCACAAGAGCATTGCAACAACAATATTGGCATCCTTGGATCTTTCTGCATGTTTCCAGATACAGAAGCAAACTTGCTTCTTGCGACTTGTGTTACACATAGTAACTCTCATGTAATCTTTTACGCACATCTTTGCACATGTTTGTTTGATCTAATATCTTTAATAATTATGATCTTCACAAAAACAAACATTAGAACATAAAATAGTTCTTTCACAAATACTCATTGTTATCATCAAAACATAGAGACGACTTGCAGAGACAACTCTTGCTCTTACACTGTCTCAGCTTTAAGTCGGATGTACAGAAGCTTGTTAGGAATGGGATCCTATCTTTCAAAGATACTAATCCAAATGTTTAGACGAACCCGTTGCCGCAACATGAGAAGACTGCAGTAAATTTAATACAGGAAAAATTTAGCCGCAGTTATCAAATTCACAATGTACTCCTATTAGGAACCAATCTGGTGAGGATGCATTACAGACAGAGCAGGTACGGTCATGTGCCACCTCACAACTATCACCAGTGTGATATCTGATCAAAGAATAATCAGGGGTGTTCCGTAGTGCAAACAACATTACAAGAACAAATGGATCTAGGCTAGATTCAGGATCACAGGATCCGTGAAGTCAACATGGCCCATACGCATCCCAACATTGTTCAGAACCACAACATTCTCGCGATGAATGTCAATTTAGTGGCGATGCACTCAAGGAAAAGTCAATATCATAATTTGCCACAACGCGATTACAACACTTGTTCGATCTACTCAACAAGCAATCAGGGATGCTCTTTTGTACAAGAGGCCCTTCAACGTCAGATGGATCTCGTATGGATCCAATACTACCATGAAAGAAATAACCATCAAGTCAATATGGTTCAGACCTTTGACATACGCTTGATGAATATCAGTCTGGTAGAATTACATGCTAAGCAGGTCAGGCTCGGCTTTTTGGCTTCACATAATTATCAAGATTGTGAAGAATGTCGTGAAGACGACCAAGGGTGTGAGCTTGTCCAAAGAACACTTCAACACTTGTTGAACCACTGGTGGCTTCCAATCTACTTGGATGAAGCTACACAACAAATTAGTATGACTGACGGGAATCCTGGTAGACATCAAAGTCATGATGTTCGCTCAATGGAAACATATCTAGTAAAGATGCACTGCATACAAAGCGGGCGTGGCCGGGTGCCACCCCACAACTATGAGTGTTGTAGAGTTTGATCAGAGAACAACCAAGGATGTCATCTCGTGCGAGCGGATCTTCAAAATCAGTGGGACCAGAAAGAGGTTCGACCATGCTCAAGTTCTGGATTGATCAACGTGATACAAGATTATCTCCCTGATCAAAGCAAAGACGTTGTCATAATCTCCGATCATGGGAAAACCAAAGACGTTTGGGCCATAATCCCTCTAATCGATGAATCAAGAATCCCTCTTGATAGTAGAAAAGTTCCCAACCAGGAAATGATTGAGGTTGCCTATAACAGTCAGAGAAATCAGAAAGCTCCTGTGGTTATCTACCTGCCGGGACCAATACCGTACAAATCAGAGAAGGTTATCCCGTACAAGTACGGTGCAACGACTATCGAAAATGGAAAGGAAACTCCATTACCATCAGTCGTGAACATTGCCGATATCAGTTGAGTCACACGGAGCGGCAGGCTCTTCAATAGAGGAGTTGGAGAACCTGCCAAAGAGAAGGAACCTCAAACAAAAGTACCCAATCAACAAGTCGGTCAATCTGGTAATCCAGAACTTGTAAAGAACAGCGATGAGATGCTGAAGCTCATCCAGAAAAGCGAGTACAACATTGTGGACCAACTGTTGCAAACTCCATCTAGAATCTCTGTGCTATCTCTCCTGCTTAGTTCCGAAGCTTACAGGGAAGCTCTGCAGAAAGTCTTAGAGCAGGCCTTCATGGAACAAGACGTGACGGTAAGACAATTTGACAGCACCATTTCCAACATCACTTCCTGCAACAATTTAGGATTCAGTGATGAAGAACTACCAGAAAAAGGCAAGAATCATAATATGGCGCTTAAAATTACAGTCAACTGCCAGGACAATGCTTTAGCTAGCGTACTGGTGGACACAGGATCATATTTGAATTTATGCCAAAATCGACTCTAATACGACTATCATTTCAAGGAGCTCCGATGAGAGGCAGTGAGATCATCATCAAAGCCTTTGACGGATCCAGAAAAACAGTTATCGGCGAAGTCGATCTTCCCATAACCATCGGTCCTCACGCTTTCCAAGTCACTTTCTAGGTCATGAACATTCGGGCAACATAGAGCTATTTATTAGGAAAACCTTGGATGCCCGAAGCTGGGGCAGTCACTTCGACACTTCACCAAAAGCTGAAGTTCATCAAGAATGACAAGTTAGTCACAGTATGCAGAGAGCAAGCCTTAATTGTGAGCATCTTATCATCATTTTCCTATTTAGAACCGGAGGAAGTTGTTGGAACCCGGTTCCAAGCACTCTTGGTGAGCAATGAGAATTAACCAGAAAGAGGGACGTCGATCTCCTCATACAAGGACGTTCTCGAAGTAATCAAGAGTAATAACGTAAAGGGATGGGGTCAGCTTGTAATTCCCAAGAATAACAAGACAAAGAAAGGTCTTGGTTTCTCCTCAACCTATACCCAGACTGCCAAGAAAGATGAAAGTTTTCATCCCATTCAGAACTTCTTCCACAGTGGAGGATTCCTCCACCCAGTGTCTCAAGAAGTACACACCATCAATAAGAGTGACTCCTCCGATACGGATGAGGAGTGGAAATCTTATCTCAACGACAACGATTATATGTCTCAGGAAGAAATGCACATGCCATTCTGTTTTCCAAAGCAGAACCCGAGATATATACCGAGATCAGACGTCCGAATGATTTATGAAGATTGTGATCCTGAGAGATGTCGTGCTCCACCTAACTCATTAGAAGATGATCTAATGAAGAACAACTTTGATCAATATTATTATGATTCCCTTGATGATTTACCTATCTGGAAACCGTACACAGAAAACTTGGGGCAAAAGAGTCAACCCAACGATGCCTGTCAGCTGAGTAATATTGAAAAGAACACCCACTATGCTTCGTACGAGATACAAAACACTCTCTTGTTGAGTATAAAAGACTCCCTTGTTGAGTCCAACCTTTAGCCTCCGTCTTGGGCTTCGTACAAGACACATATAAAAGATTCTCCTGTAGAGTCAACCCTTTTAGCCTCTCTCTCGGGCTTCGTACGAGACATACAAAAATCACCCTCTTGTTGGGTCGATAGCCTCCTCTTAGGTTTTGTATATGGAAACCCCGGTTGAACCAATCAACCTTTTAGCATCAAAGTTGTGCCTCGTTCACAGTATACAAACATCAACAACTCATTTCCCTTCATTTAATTGTTGTAAGCGGCAAGCCTCTGGATCATCTACATCCATGCCACTGTCCCTCTTTTAGCATGAGAAATTCCTAAGGAAAAATGGCATTGCTCTACACTGAGTTAAAGTCTTCTCCTTCAGGTCGAAAACCCTTATAAAGGAAATTATGGCATTGTTGGATTCACATATACCAGTTAAAGTAATCCTCCTTTATAATCAGTCACCCAACAATTGTGACAAACAGACTCCTTTAGAGATGACAAATTCTCTCTAAAGTCAACACCCTTTTAGCTTCACATCTTGGGCTTCGAACAAGATACAAATAGACTCTTTAGCTTCATATCTTGGGCTTTGAACAAGATACAAACCACCTTTAGCTTCACGTCTTGGGCTTTGAACAAGACACCAAAACACCATTTCAGGAACTACGATCGCTCTGATTTCCCTGTTTTGGTAAACGGGAATACTTAGACATAAGATTGAAAGAAAAATCTTAGCGAGCACACTCAACAAAAACCCACAATCCCATACCCACATACATCAATTAAAAAGTATCAGTCATACCCCCTACCCATGAACAGTCCCGGTTTTTCACTCAAAGTAAAAAGAAAGAGGCCCCACTTCCATATCGCATTCGTAACCTAACAGACCGCTGTTTAAACTCGGTATTTGTCGCTCCCAGGATTTTCATCCAGGTACAAACGCGAGAGTGGCGCGGAAAACAGAGTCGCCAGCCGTGTAAATTTATCCCAAGAGAGGGAAAGGGAACACCGCATAAACTTGAGGAAGAGGGAAAGGAATGGTCATCGCAACCATAACCTGGGTTCGGGAGTCGGTTACACGAGGGGAAGGTGCTAGCACCCCACGCGTCCATCGTACTGGATGGGATCCACGCTTGTTGTCTATTCTAAGGGTGAGTTATCCTATCATCTATACCTTTACTAATACGGGGGGAAACAACCAAGACAGACTCGGTAGGATGTCGACGTCCTAGGCCTACGTACTCCCTTTGTGCAATGGGAAATTCGGAGTCAACGTAGTTCGGACCAAGTTCTTTTTGTGTTTTTCATGAGCGACGTTAAGTTCGCGTCCGGCAGTTAGGGTCGATGCCTGTTTGCGACTCAGACGGAAGGTAACGTGCCCTTTTTGAAAATAGCCTTTAAGTTGACGATCCCGAAGGACAAAAAGGTTTGAAGTTGGTTTGTATTTTTTAGGACAGAAATGGCTTAAGTTAGTTCATAAGTTGCATTGCACCAAAGTCTAGGGCACAGGGGCGAATACTTAACGCATCGTCCCAAGACAGGACACTCGCTAAGCACTCTAGAAAGATGAGAGGAAGCCCCTCATTTCTCATTCCCCAAGCTTAAGGCTCGTGCGCAATACACTTTATACTTATTACGTGTTTTCAAGAAGTTTGAGATGAGAAGAGAGAAGACACAAAGGAGACTCTAAGGGGGACTAAGAGTCCTAAAGTTATCATGCATGGGTGACCTACGGTTAGTGAGGTTTGACGACAACCTAAGCCTAAAGAAAAGAGATGAGAGAAAGAAAGAGTAAGGGTGACCATGGGTACTTATCCATACCCTCAAAGAAATTACCTCAATCCCTGCACAAAAGATTAGTACCAAACGGACATAAATAATATCAAGGCAAATGAAAATCAAACAATGGCATACAATAGTGATGACAATCCAAACATGAATTAAGAAGTCAAATAAACAACTCCAAGACAATGGCACAAGTGCCTTTTCAAACAGATAATTAGACTAGATCAAGGATACGCATACAAGAAAGTCTCACACAAAGAGCCATTAAACAAATAGTAAAAAATTTCTAAAATCACCAAATTAAATATCAAAGTTGCTCAACCAGAGACAAACAAAATACCAAAAACTCCTGCAAAAATTCAAGGTGTTAGTCACTCAAACAATTATGCAAGGCTCAGATGAGAAATATGACTTAATATGCAAAAAAGGAGGACCAAAATGCAATATGAAATAATTTTAAAAATGAAAGAAAAAAATACTTTAATGCACTTCAAAATGTTGGTGAATGAATGCAAAAGGAATGGATTGAAAATATTTTATGGATGCAGAGAAATAAAATAAACAAATTTAGGTATGCATTATATGAGTAATTCAAAACGAAATTAAACTAAATAATTAATTTAGATGATGAAAAATAAAATAAAAATAAAAAATAAAATTTGGAAAATTTTATAAAATGATAAAAAGTATGCATGAATTTTATGGTAATTTTTAAATGTAATTTTACTATTTTTAAAAATTGAAAATGAAATAATGTAATAATTAAATAAAATAAAAGTGCAATGCGCATGGGGGGTGTGAAAAGTAGATGAAATGCATTCAAACAAGAGAAATGGGCTTAAGTGGGGCGCGAATAGCAGGGCCCAATCCAATCAGCGAAAAAAAAATAAAATAAAAAAGAACAATAGACTTCAGTCAATGGGTTGACTGAACATGGGCCCTTGGATTGATCATACGTCTAGCATTAGTCAAACAAGTCACTTATTATGCAAGATCAGAGGTCGTGATTTACATGCACACCCCAACTAACGTGTACGCGCACGCACCAAGGCCAACTGCATACTATGGACGCCCATGTGCCTGGCACATGCTATTTTTTATTCGCTGGCACGTTCTTGGCCACTTGATCCATCAGACGGTCCACGTTTGGTCAACATATATAAAAAGTAAACAAAATAAAAAACACAATGGGTAGAACATGGTAGTTATGGTAGGGTAAATAACACACAATCATAAAGTAAAAATCAGAAGAAAAAAAATAAAGGAAGAAAAACGTGGCAAGCTTCTGGCCGTGCGATCACCAAGATGAACGGCCTTGATTGTGTCTTCAACCTCCAGCCACATTCCTTCGCCGGAACCCTCACAGCCGCCGGAGCTAGGGTTCCGGCCACCGTCCTCCGTCACCTGCAACCTAAAAAACCCAGAAAATGCAAACCCGTATACCATCCTGTCCAGAATTCAACGAGGATTCCAAATATGCCCTCAAAAATTACAAACAACCAGTGCATAGTAAAAAACGAAAAGAAAAAGGTTAGGGCTCAAAAATTCAAACTCACGATACAAGCAATACAAACGTCCAAACACAAAACAAATTATACCAGCATGATCCATGGATGCCACACATCAATATGCACACTTAAAAATTGAGTTTTATGATGGTCAAAAGAATGGCTAACCTGAGATGGTGCCACACGTGTCCTTGCTTTTGGCTTCAAAGGGTGATTGGTTCGTACTCTAGAGATCACAAGGGTTCTGTTGGTGAAAGAATTTCTTGAAAACTCCTTGTAGATTGAGAGATATGGATGTGAGATGCTTTAGGGTTCAAGTTCTTGTTCTCCACAAATGCACGTGTAATCCCCCCTAACTAGTGCATGGTTGAGTTTAAATAGACTAGGGTTTTTCACTGATAATGATTTGGGCTTGGGCAATTCTTTGTTTAATGAGTTTTTGAATAATTTTGGAAAATCACATAATATTAGATACACCTCCTTCCATGCATGGATATCCTAATATTTCATGATGGATCACTTAACTTCTAATTGCTAATCACACCCACATTTGATTGGGCCTTGAAACAATTTGATTCATGAGTTTTTAATGACTTGGCTTTTTTGGAATAATGGAGAATAAGTGATAAATACACCATGAAACCACTTGATTTAAAGGCCTAAAATTCTCCTTAGGGATTGTTCTTGGATGTTGGAACATGTCTTGAAGCAATGGAATTAATTATAGGTCCATATGCCCCAAAATGCAAAAGTTGTGAAAATGAAACCCTAAAAACCACTTTGCCTTCTTTTGACCATAAGTTGAGTTTCACAAATGATATGGAGACCCACTAATACTTGTTGGAAAGAGGAGAAAAATATCTTCAACTTTCATGTTGGAGAAAAATTGATTTGAAGCTTCTTTGATGATGAAAAGTCAAGTTTAATGGAGTGCAGGAACTTGCCCAAAAAGGAAACTTTCAAATTATAGGTCATTTCCATATTTAGTAACTTTTGCACCAACTCCTGATTCTTGATAAATGGTGTGAAACTTCACCCTTGAAGACCATATGAGGATGTGAGATCTTGAAAACCTTGGAGAGAACCTCAAAGTTCTACAGTTGACTTCCCCTTTCACTGTTGACTTTTGCCTAATTCACCTGATTCCCAATCCATTGGCCAATTGAACTCCTCCTGAACCAAACTGGTGGACAATCTTCCATCCCTAGATACTCAGGGACTCAAGGAATACCATGGAATCAAGTCTTGCCCAAAAAATCAGAAATAAACTGACTTTATAGCAAACCCTAATCTGGGTACCCTCAGTCTAGGAGGAAATAGCACAGTCTCCAAATCTAAATTCCTCTGAATATGATGTGTATCCTCTCCAACAAAGATAAGATATGCCATTTGGTGATTATAAAAACCCAAGGAGCTTGCCCATTAGAGCAATAAACCCAAGAATCTCAAAACCCTAATTCCTGCACTGCTTAGGAGAGAGTGATCCATTTGAGATCCCTTGCCACTTGTGAACTCTTGATGATGTGATAGACCAGATAGGACCTTCTTGAACTGCCTCAAGCACCTTGACCCCATGCTAATGATATGCATACATGATAATGCAAAAAATGAAATGAAACATAAGCCAGTTAGTACTAAAGTAAGGAGGGCAAATTTTGGGGTGCTACAGCTGCCCCTATTCAATCAACTTGGTCCTGAGGGTATGATAGCGACGGCTTTCAGACAATCAGGATGCACGGAGATTGAATACCAAAGAACTCGGAAATTTTCAATCCTCCACTGGAGAATTAGCCATAAATGATGTACTGTCACAACACGGACGAGTGCTAGCTATGCTGGGTATAAAGTGAAACAAACTTTCCCAGGTTATTTCATCTCTGCTGATAAAGAGAACTGAAAAAATAAATCTTCAAAAGATTGTTATCCCTGCTGGCAAAGAGAGCTAGCAACATAAATGCCATCCCTGCTGATAAAGGGAAACTGATGAAGGAAATCTTCAAAAGATTGCTATCTCTGCTGATAAAGAGAAACTAGCAAAATAAATGCCATCCCTGCTGGTAAAGGGAAACTGGCGAAAGAAATCTTCAAAAGATTGCTATCTCTGCTGATAAAGAGAAACTAGCAAAATAAATGCCATCCCAGCTGATAAAGGGAAACTGACGAAAGAAAATCTTCAAAAGATTGTTATCTCTGCTGATAAAGAGAAACTAGCAAAATAAATGCCATCCTTGCTGATAAAGGGAAACTGACAAAAGAAAATCTTCAAAAGATCGCTATCTCTGCTGATAAAGAGAAACTAGCAAAATAAATGCCATCCCTGCTGATAAAGGGAAACTGACAAAAGAAAATCTTCAAAAGATCGCTATCTCTGCTGATAAAGAGAAACTAGCAATATAAGTGCCATCCCTGCTGATAAAGGGAAACTGACGAAAGAAAATCTTCAAAAGATTGCTATCTCTGCTGATAAAGAGAAACTAGCAAAATAAATGCCATCCCTGCTGATAAAGGGAAACTGACGAAAGAAAATCTTCAAAAGATTGTTATCTCTGCTGATAAAGAGAAACTAGCAAAATAAATGCCATCCCTGCTGATAAAGGGAAACTGACAAAAGAAAATCTTCAAAAGATTGCTATCTCTGCTGATAAAGAGAAACTAGCAATATAAATGCCATCCCTGCTGATAAAGGGAAACTGACAAAGAAAATCTTCTAAGGGTTGTTATCTATGCTGATAAAGAGAACTAGCAAGACAAATGCCATCCCTGCTGATAAAGGGAACTGACGAAAGAAATCTTCAAAAGATTGTTATCTCCGCTGATAAAGAGAACTAGCAAAATAAATGCCATCCCTGCTGATAAAGGGAACTGACGAAAGAAAATATTCAAGAGATTGCTATCTCTGCTGATAAAGAGATCTAGCAAAACAAATGCCATCCCTGCTGATAAAGGGAACTGACGAAGAAAATCTTCTAAGGATTCCTATCTCTGCTGATGAAGAGAACTAGCAAAACAAATGTCATCCCTGCTGATAAAGGGAACTGACGAAGAAAATCTTCTAAGGATTGCTATCTCTGCTGATAAAGAGAACTAGCAAAACAAATGCCATCCCTGCTGATAAAGGGAACTGACAAAAAAAATCTTCAAAAGATTGCTATCTCTGCTGATAAAGAGAACTAGCAAAATAAATGCCATCCCTGCTGATAAAGGGAACTGACGAAAGAAAATCTTCAAGAGATTGCTATCTCTGCTGATAAAGAGATCTAGCAAAACAAATGCCATCCCTGCTGATAAAGGGAACTGACGAAAGAAAACCTCAAAAGATTGCTATCTCTGCTTATAAATAGAACTAGCAAAATAAATGCCATCCCCGCTGATAAAGGGAACTGACGAAGAAAATCTTCAAAGGATTGCTATCTCTGCTGATAAAGAGAACTAGTAAAACAAATGCCATCCCTGCTGATAAAGGGAACTGACGAAGAAATCTTCAAAAGATTGCTATCTCTGCTGATAAAGAGAACTAGCAAAATAAATGCCATCCCTGCTGATAAAGGGAACTGACGAAGAAAATTCTTCAAAGTGTTGCTATCTCTATTGATAAAGAGAACTAGCAAGATAAATGCCATCCCTGCTGATAAAGGGAACTGACGAAGAAAATCTTCAAAGGGTTGCTATCTCTGCTGATAAAGAGGACTAGCAAAATAAATGCCATCCCTGCTGATAAAGGGAACTGACGAAAGAAATCATCCAAAAGATTGCTATCTCTGGTGATAAAGAGAACTAGCAACATAAATGCCATCCCTGCTGATAAAGGGAACTGACGAACAAAATCTTCAAAGGGTTGCTATCTCTGCTGGCAAAGAGAACTAGCAAAATAAATGCCATCCCTGCTGAGAAAGGGAAACTGGCCAGCAAAAATATGTCAAGCAAGAACTGAATACCAGGCGAGAACTGGATTTCACTAAAGAGAAAGGCCAAACCAAGGCAAGCTTCTAACGGGCTCACGGTCCACAGATAAGATGACTCCGCTGGGGAAAGGGGAAGTCTAAATAAAAGACTCTGCCGGGGAGTACAAATATGAGGAACGCATCCCTCCAAAATCTCCTGAGTTGTGCCATCTCTGCTGAGAAAGAGAACTGGCAAAGAAAGTATCAAACCTGGCTTATGCTTCGAATGCAAATGTTTGAATTGTGGCGTAATGCTCCATACGAAATGTAAATGCTAAGCGTTTTGAGGATGCAATGCCAATGCTTATGATATGCAAAAAGGGTCCCTCCAGCAAAATAAATGCCGGAGAGAAAAGACCAATTCCGCTGGGGATGACAAAAATAAATTGTCCTCTGACTCCAGGAACTCTGCTAAGAAGGGTCACGCTGACCGACTCTTCGGATCAACAACTTCTGCTGGGGATGAAATCCCGAAAGAACTACCGGGGGCCACACCTGTCTTTTACTGAAGGTAACATCCAAAACCTGAGATTTCTCCTCTGCTGGGGGAGTTGAGAATGAACTCCAATAACGGAACCGGAAGTCTGTTACTGAAGGTTTCTAATATCCAATTGGGCTCAGAATCTGCTTGGGGAAAACTGCAGAACTTAGTCTGCTGGTGGGGAGAATGACTTTACTCCCACCTTGCTGGGGACTAGAATATGACATTGTCAGCGAAAGCACGCTTCCTGGCTGGATGGGGGAAGTGAAAATCCTGATTCTGTGGGGAAATAACGTCTTGATCCGGAGAAAATACTTCCCAAGTCTCCTGCTGGGGGAAGGTCTGCTCTGCTGAGGAAAATTTGCAATCTCAATGCTGGGGAGAGCCAACTGCTGGGGAAGTACAATCCTGTTGCCCTGCAGCCTGACTTGTCTTTACGGCTCTTTGAACTTTTCACTTGCCCTAAACCACCAGGTCTAATGGAAGAAATCATCTCAAGAGGATTTTATAGAAGATCGGGCGTTCACACTGCCCCAGGGTCTTCAAACTCTTGGAGAGATTTATCATATCTCGACATAACTGCCCCAGTCTTCATAATCCATGAAGTACATTACCTCGAAAGGGATTGTAATGACTTAGAAATACTCTGCTTTAGTACCTTGAGGAGATGTTTTCAATTAACCATTTTCAGGAGTGGACAATCTCCCACGCTCTAGAGGTGACCTGCCCCAATATGAGCTTTGAAGTGACTTTGCCCTTGATCTTAGAATGAATGCCCCAGAATAACTGAATTTCGGAGGGATTTCTGGACGTGACTACCCCAGATTGGCTACACCTTAACACGACTTACTGGGGAGAGCCCACTCTACACTGAGTCTCTTGGCAGCATGCCCCTTGATATGATTGTCCTTCAGAATTTTCACCATCTCAACCTGGCGTAATCGAGCTTCTCGACTGTCGTTCATCGTGTAAGCTTCTTGGATATCAAACACATGCAAGCAGAAAATGTTTATTATGAGAATGACAATTTTAATGCAACACCCATGTTAACCTTGAAGTTTTATTGAAAATGCATCGCCCGGCCTTGTGAACGAATCACTTGCTGGGATGCGACCTTGATTTTTGAATGGCAAAAACAATGCGCACATGCAATACCAACAAATCTTATTAGCACAACTTATAGGAGTTAGGAACGTTATCCTGTTGAAGTACGCTTTCGGAATAAACCCTGTTTCAATTAGGACTTTTAAGAGTTATAACGTGGTTTGGTTCACGGTTTCAGAAAAAAGGATTTATGGCTCAAAATTTATCGGTGCCCACCCACTCTTCGTGATGTTCTCCAGTCCTATGTTCAGTTAATCTGACACAAACGCTCATCTCTCAAAAGGTTTATGATCTTTAACGAACCCATGCCACTAATGGTTTGACACCTAAGGAAATTTTGGAATGGCGGTCACCCCTTTTTATCTTTTGTGTCCGGTGCCACACGAATTTGTTCTTGTAATCCTTTTAGCTTTTCACTTCTCATTCTTTTGCTTTTTTGATCCCTAATTTTTGCCTGGACTGACCCTTTTGAGTTTTTCGATTTTTAAGTCCAGCGGGATGCCCTAACTTTTGCCTAAGTCGCTTGTTTTCAAGTTTCGACTTAGCGGGCTTTCCTTTTTTATTCCCCTTTCGAACAAAGCGTGTGACACTGGTTGTCTTACTTGCTTGAAAAGGTTGTGACTGCCTCGCTTCTTGATTGTTGAAGGATAACCGTTGTGGTTTCACATCTCTTGAGCTCTTGATGGTGGGATAGAAGGTAATGGATCCTCAGATGCACACTCTCCTTGAAATTTGAACGCTTGGTCGAACTAACTGACGCCTACCTTGCCCCTGGGTTAAGTATGAGGGTTTTTTTGTACGAAAGAAGCTCCTACTCCAAGGCTCAAAGGGGTTAATGAAGGTTTATCTCCTTATCTCTCTAGTGTTTAGGGGTTTGAAACAATGCATGTACATCCTTAACAGGGTTCTACCCTTGAACATACGACCAGAGATTCTGCGTTTTCGTCTCATCATCCTCCCTCAAGAGTTCTAAACAAGAAAATTGGTATTGCAGTGCATATAAACATTTAAGAGTGAACACGAATGGATTACTTCAAGAAAAACATACTCATTGCATTAATATCATCATAAAAACAAATAAGTCTTACATGCATACGATGCTTTAACAAGAAATGAAAAACTACAAATGAAAATGCAGTAAAGAAGCTGAAGATTGCCATTGCTGAGGAAGCTTAATTCTGTCTGGACGTACTTGCAGACTGAGTGTTCATTTGAGAAAGGAGGCCTCCATTGATGTATATATCATCTCCAGTGAATACAATGATCTCTGAGTCTACCAAGTCTTGTACCTTGTGCTTGAATACATTACACTCATCAATTGTGTGCCCAAATGTTCCCGAGTAGAACTCGCACCTAGCAATCATGTCATAATCCGGAGGAATAGGGTACGGTACTAGCGCGGTACCCCTCGTTTAAATCAGAGAGTTCTTGAGCAGACGAGTAAACAGCTGACTATAAGGGATAGGAATAGGATCAAATATCCTCTTGGGCCCTCTTAGTCTCGGTTGCCCCTGCTGCTGATAATTCTGTTGTCGGTGCTGATTTGGGCGCCTTACCTGCGCTTGCACTTTCCTTTCTACACTCGGCTGAGGCACAAACAAGGGTTGTGGAAGGGATCCCTGACGCGAGGTGGATCCTTTGGCAAAAGAGGGAGTCCTCGGTCCCTTTGCAACACTGGGAGTAACATCACTTTGTTTACCAGTGCCAACTGATGTAAACTTGATTTCCCCTGAATGAATGAGCTCTTGGACTTTGTACTTGAGCATCTTACAATCTTCAACATTATGACCAGGTACCCCTGAATGGAATTCACACCTATCGTGGACATTGGAACCCATACGAAACTTGGTGTGTGGAGGTCCCGCAGCAATCAATTCAATCAGCTGAAACTTGAGCAAGTGCTGAAGCAACTGAGCGTATGGCATCGGAATCTGATCAAACTTCTTTTCAAGCTTTTCTGGATTAAGACCCTCAAGAAACGATTGTTGATGAAAAAGCTCTGACGGTGGGGAGGATCCACGAGGCAATTCATGGTCTAGAGGAGACCCCAAAGAGATGGGAGAAATGAGAACCTCTACTGTGGAAGCGGGCACATGACTGTCTTCCTTCTTCAACACCCTATTCAAAATTTCCATGATCAAACCCATCTGAGTCTTCATCTGATTGATCTCTTCCCTTAGCATCCTCTGCTCCTGGAGCATGTCTTCCCCAAATTGCCTCATCTGGCCTCGCATTTCCGTCAACTCAGTTTGAACTTGCTCCATGATCAACTCTTGAACGGCCTGAGGAGTTAAGTCTGCAATTCTGAGATTGGAACAAGATAAGAATACCGGAGATGAACACCTGTTATGCAAAATGATCATGCAGAATGATTATGAATATGCAAATGCAAATGAACATGTTTGAATATCCGCAGGGCGATCCACCCCTTGATTCCAGTTTAACAACAAGATAGAATGGAACTTCGGCTCATATATTAAGAAAACCAGAGGCAAACCAAATGCCAACAATCACAAATCCAAGGTAACAAATCTGAACATGAAAATCAAAGGTCCCAACCAACAAGCCTGGTGGTGATCCAAATATAATAAAAAAGAAAAGACAACTACGGCATGTCATCAAAGTCCACAAGTGTCAATCCCCCCATCCAATATGCTTTCTGCTCCAGTCTTGAATTTCCTTGAACAGATTTTTGGTGTCGGTATGCTTTGGTATTTGAATTAGCGCTTGAATGAGAACATCTCTCCTATGTATGATCCCTTCCAAGTATCGGCAATGCAACTCCCAAGCGTCTTCTCCCGAAGCACCATCCATGTTAGGACCCTCATGTCTAGGTTTCTTCACTTCAGTTTGGACCTTCAGTTCCTCTATGGAGGCTATGGCTTCATTGAGTCGGCCCTCGACTGCTTGTCTCTTGAATACCCCTGACAGGATCTCAGCGTCTTTTTTCTTGAGCGTTGACTTCAACTGATCGATCTTAGCTAGGTAGCCGTCTTCCTTTCTCTTATTCTCGGCCATTGCAGTTTCTCGGTGATTGTAGAACCTGTGAATTTTTAACAAAGCCTCATCTAACTCATCCTTCTTAGACTCGAGAACCTTACTGATACCATCCAAAGCTTGCTTCATCCTTCGTCTGGATGTGACCATGTCAGCTAGCTCTTTTTCTGCCTTAGCAAGAAGATCTGTCTTCAACTTGGCGATATGAACAGCTTCACCCCGCTCATGTTTCAACTGGTAAATCTCTCTTTTCAGCTCACTGTTTTCTTCCCGCAGCTTTTCTTTTTCAGCCCACAACTCGTTAAACTTCTCTATCTCAACTGTGGTAGGAGGCTCAATCAGCACGCGGTAAGATGGTGGTTCTACCGGGAAGGGAAGAAGCTCTTCTTCTGCTCTCTTCTTGATCCACTCTTTATAGGAAGGGAAAGCCCAGTTGTTACATTTCCTGAATGAAGTTTTTCCCTTCTTGGTCACCTGCTTCCAAGCATTCACAATCTTCCTTATCGTCTCTTGATCCTCAGTACCATTGAAGAATAAGGACTCTCTGACATTTCGCTCTTCAGGTGGACCTTTCAAAGGATAACCAAACTGTCTGATAACAAGGGAAGGATTATAGTTGATTCCACCTTTTCTCCCTATCAAGGGTACATTAGGGAATTCTCCGCACTTGCAAATAATCTCCATTCCTAGCAAGTCATGATTGAACCAAACAATGTTGTCAGCAGTCAAGCCCATCAACCTCTTTGACCACTTCAGAGAATCTTTCGTATCAATAAAGGCGCCAGTTTCAGGGAGATGGCTCAGAAACCAAGTAGATAAGAGTGGTGCATAACAACTCACAATTTTCCCCGCCTATTTTCATTCTTGTAGTGAACTGAATGATACACATCACCTAGCAAGGTAGGTATAGGATTCTTCGAAATAAAGATTCTGACAGCATGCATATCTACCAGATCAGGAACATTGGGAAACAAGACAATCCCATAGATGCACATGGCCAGAATAGCTTGGAAAGCAGTCCAATTCTTCTCTTTAACATGTATGCAAGCTTGATCAAACAAGAACTTCAATAGGAAACCCTTAGCTCCTTGTTTTTCCTCAATATTACTGTTCAGAACGGATTCACTAATATGAAGAGCAACAGCCATTTCTTTTACCCCGGGGTGTTCTTCCGAAAAGAATACTATGTCATGCCTGATGGGGATTCCCAAAATAAATGAGAACTCCTCCAATGTCGGGGCCAAGATGTAGTCTGGGAAGGTGAAGCAACGCAAAGACGGATCGTAAAACTGAAGAAGTGTATGAATGACATCCTTCTCATACTTGGAGATATTATAAACAATCTTCAGAAGTCTTCCATACCCTCCACTGAACTCCGTACGAACTCCAGGACTAGCCATATTAATCAACTTGTGAATCAATGTCAGAGTCGGCTCTGGGAACGAATAGGCAATACTCTTCTTTCTCTGGACATCCATGCTAAAGTAACTTCAGAAAACCGGAATCAAGAGTAAGATGCAAGCCCTGAAAAATGTCAAACATGTCAGAATGCAAGAAAAATGATATGCTCATGCAAACATGGGGCCAAGGCAACACTGCTGGATGTGCTGTGCTGTTAGCTAAACGAGAACCACAACCTAGAAAACCAGAACTTCGAACCACTGAGATAACCAGGAACCCATATAATCAAGCGCTGATGAGAAAACCAGAAAAACCGGGTAGGTCGAAGGTTTCGGTTACCTGCAAACCTGCAAACGCCCATCCCCTCTCACGTGTGGGTACTAAGATGTTCAGTATCCCGGGCTCTCAGGTCGAGAAATGATGATACGTTCACCATTTCTGGTTTGGCATCATCATCAATCGAGGAGGCCTCAACTGATTCTCTAAAACGGAAAGTTCTCAGCTTCTGGCACTAAGGTCGAGAAACAATAGTACATTCATCCCTCGGGGTACAGTACTATCGTTAATTGAGGAGTGCCTCCACTGATTATCTTCAAAAGATAGGGGCCGTCCTATGCGAGTTCCAAAGTGGGCCCTCGAGTGCGAATGGGTTTGCCACAGGATGTGGTCTGCCACTGTCACCACTAAAGAGGGATGTTTCCACTAAGGTCCTCGATGATCGGTCACCAGAGTCGACAACTCTCTAGATTAACACCCCAATATGCGCAAGACACACACGTTAGAATGCGTCCCAAGATAGCCTCGTCTGGTTGTGAATTTCGTGAACACACAAACGTACCAAGCGGGCACGTAGGTCCTACTACTTTCCACTCTAGTCCTAGGGTCTACTCAAGCCTGGGTATTAGGCTTATCTCTCAGAATAACCCAACCTGCAAAACAAAAACAGCTAGCACAACACAGCAGTATGACAGTAATAAAAATGAAATGCAATGCAGAAAATGCGGTAAAAATAAAATACAACAAACACAGCAAAGCAAACACAAAGGCACCCAAAGAGAACAAAGGCAAGCAAGCGCTAGGATTGACTCGCTTAGGGATGGACCAGCATAGGTCAACCAGAGTCCCCAGCAGAGTCGCCAGCTGTCGCTCCCAGGATTTTTATCCAGGTACAAACGCGAGAGTGGCGCAGAAAACAGAGTCGCCAGCCGTGTAAATTTATCCCAAGAGAGGGAAAGGGAACACCGCATAAACCTGAGGAAGAGGGAAAGGAATGGTCATCGCAACCATAACCTGGGTTTGGGAGTCGGTTACGCGAGGGGAAGGTGCTAGTACCCCACGCGTCCATCGTACTCGATGGGATCCATGCTTGTTGTCTATTCTAAGGGTGAGTTATCCTATCATCTATGGTTGTACTAAGACGGGGGGAAACAACCAAGACAGACTCGGTAGGACATCGACGTCCTAGGCCTACGTACTCCCTTTGTGCAATGGGAAATTCAGAGTCAACGTAGTTCGGACCAAGTTCTTTTTGTGTTTTTTATGAGCAACGTTAAGTTCGCGTCCGGCAGTTAGGGTCGATGCCTGTTTGCGACTCAGACGGAAGGTAACGTGCCCTTTTTGAAAATAGCCTTTAAGTTGACGATCCCGAAGGACAAAAAGGTTTGAAGTTGGTTTGTATTTTTTAGGACAGAAATGGCTTAAGTTAGTTCATAAGTTGCATTGCACCAAAGTCTAGGGCACAGGGGCGAATACTTAACGCATCGTCCCAAGACAGGATGCTCGCTAATCACTCTAGAAAGATGAGAGGAAGCCCCTCATTTCTCATTCCCCAAGCTTAAGGCTCGTGCGCAATACACTTTATACTTATTACGTGTTTTCAAGAAGTTTGAGATGAGAAGAGAGAAGACACAAATGAGACTCTAAGGGGGACTAAGAGTCCTAAAGTTATAATGCATGGGTGACCTACGGTTAGTGAAGTTTGACGACAACCTAAGCCTAAAGAAAAGAGATGAGAGAAAGAAAGAGTAAGGGTGACCATGGGTACTTATCCATACCCTCAAAGAAATTACCTCAATCCCTGCACAAAAGATTAGTACCAAACGGACATAAATAATATTAAGGCAAATGAAAATCAAACAATGGCATACAATAGTGATGACAATCCAAACATGAATTAAGAAGTCAAATAAACAACTCCAAGACAATGGCACAAGTGCCTTTTCAAACAGATAATTAGACTAGATCAAGGATACGCATACAAGAAAGTCTCACACAAAGAGCCATTAAACAAATAGTAAAAAACTTCTAAAATCATCAAATTAAATATCAAAGTTGCTCAACCAGAGACAAACAAAATACCAAAAACTCCTGCAAAAATTCATGGTGTTAGTCACTCAAACAATTATGCAAGGCTCAGATGAGAAATATGACTTAATATGCAAAAAAGGAGGACCAAAATGCAATATGAAATAATTTTAAAAATGAAAGAAAAAATACTTTAATGTACTTCAAAATGTTGGTGAATGAATGCAAAACGAATGGATTGAAAATATTTTATGGATGCAGAGAAATAAAATAAACAAATTTAGGTATGCATTATATGAGTAATTCAAAACGAAAATAAACTAAATAATTAATTTAGATGATGAAAAATAAAATAAAAATAAAAAATAAAATTTGGAAAATTTTATAAAATGATAAAAAGTATGCATGAATTTTATGGTAATTTTTAAATGTAATTTTACTATTTTTAAAAATTGAAAATGAAATTATGTAATAATTAAATTAAATAAAAGTGCAATGTGCATGGGGGGTGTGAAAAGTAGATGAAATGCATTCAAACAAGAGAAATGGGCTTAAGGGGGCGCGAATAGCAAGGCCCAATCCAATCAGCGAAAAAAATAAAAAAATAAAAAAGAACAATAGACTTCAGTCAATGGGTTGACTGAACATGGGCCCTTGGATTGATCATACGTCCAGCATTAGTCAAACAAGTCACTTATTATGCAAGATCAGAGGTCATGATTTACACGCACACCCCAACTAACGTGTACGCGCACACACCAAGGCCAGCTGCATACTATGGACGCCCATGTGCCTGGCACATGCTATTTTTTATTCGCTGGCACGTTCTTGGTCACTTGATCCATCAGACGGTCCACGTTTGGTCAACATATATAAAAAGTAAACAAAATAAAAAACACAATGGGTAGAACATGGTAGTTATGGTAGGGTAAATAACACACAATCATAAAGTAAAAATCAGAAGAAAAAAAATAAAGGAAGAAAAACGTGGCAAGCTTCTGGCCGTGCGATCACCAAGATGAACGGCCTTGATTGTGTCTTCAACCTCCAGCCACATTCCTTCGCCGGAACCCTCACAGCCGCCGGAGCTAGGGTTCCGGCCACCGTCCTCCGTCACCTGCAACCTAAAACAACCCAGAAAATGCAAACCCGTATACCATCCTGTCCAGAATTCAACGAGGATTCCAAATATGCCCTCAAAAATTACAAACAACCAGTGCATAGTAAAAAACGAAAAGAAAAAGGTTAGGGCTCAAAAATTCAAACTCACGATACAAGCAATACACACGTCCAAACACAAAACAAATTATACCAGCATGATCCATGGATGCCACACATCAATATGCACACTTAAAAATTGAGTTTTATGATGGTCAAAAGAATGGCTAACCTGAGATGGTGACACACGTGTCCTTGCTTTTGGCTTCAAAGGGTGATTGGTTCGTACTCTAGAGATCACAAGGGTTCTGTTGGTGAAAGAATTTCTTGAAAACTCCTTGTAGATTGAGAGATATGGATGTGAGATGCTTTAGGGTTCAAGTTCTTGTTCTCCACAAATGCACGTGTAATAACCCCTAACCAGTGCATGGATGAGTTTAAATAGACTAGGGTTTTTAACAGATAATGATTTGGGCTTGGGCAATTCTTTGTTTAATGAGTTTTTGAATAATTTTGGAAAACCACATAATATTAGATACACCTCCTTCCATGCATGGATATCCAAATATTTCATGATGGATCACTTAACTTCTAATTGCTAATCACACCCACATTTGAGTGGGCCTTGAAACAATTTGATTCATGAGTTTTTAATGACTTGGCTTTTTTGGAATAATGGAGAATAAGTGATAAATACACCATGAAACCACTTGATTTAAAGGCCTAAAATGCTCCTTAGGGATTGTTCTTGGATGTTGGAACATGTCTTGAAGCAATGGAATTAATTATAGGGATGGTTCAGATTTTTAATATTCGCTTGATGAATACCAACCTGGTAGAGTTACATGCAGAGCAGGTCCGACTCGGGTTCCTGATTTCACATAAGTATCAAAGCTGTGGGGCGGGTTGCGAAAACGATCAAGGCTGTGCCCTTGTCCTGGAAACCCTTCAGCACTTGTTGAATAACTGGTGGATGCCAATCTATATGGTGAAGATACTCAGCAAATTAGTATCAATAACAAGAACCCAACTCGGCGTCAAAGTCAGGATGTCCGATCTGTGGAAGCTAACCTAGTGAGGTTACATTGCAATCAAAGCGGGTGTGGCCAGGTGCCGCCACACAACTACGAACATTGTAGAATCTGTTTAGAAGATAACCAAGGGTGCTACAGGTGGATCGTAGAGATATTCGCCCATATCCGGGTTCTGAACCAATTAACTAGGCGTCGTACTACCTCGCTGAGCAAATTGAGGACATTGTCGTAATCTCTTATTATGAGAAGAACAAGGATGTTTGTCCCATCATTCCTCTACTTGATGAATCGAGAGTTCCCAACCAGGAACGGATCGAAATTACTTACGACAGTCAGAAAGATCAGAAGGCTCCCATCGTCATCTATCTACCGGGACCACTACCGTATGAATCAACTAGGGCAATCCCTTACAAATACGGTGCGACGATAAATAAAAATGGAAAGGAAATTCCATTACCCTCCGTCGTGAATATTGCAGACATCAGTCGTGTAACACGAAGCGGTAGAATCTTCAACAGAGGAGTTGGAGAGTCCAGCAAAGAAAAGAAACCTCAGACAGAAGTTCCCTATTCACCGGTCGGTCAGTCCAGTAATCCCGACCTTTCGAAAAATAATGATGAGATGCTGAAGCTCATCTAAAGGAGTGAATACAACATTGTAGATCAGCTATTGCAAACTCCTTCAAAGATCTCCATGTTGTCACTTTTACTAAGTTCAGAAGCGCACAAGGAGGCTCTACAGAAAGTCTTGGAGCAAGCCTTTGTAGAACAGGATGTAACAATCAGACAGTTCGATAACATTGTCTCTGACATCACTTCCTGCAATAACTTGGGATTTAGTGATGAGGAATTACCTGAAGAAGGTCGTCGTCATAACATGGCGCTCAACATTACAGTCAACTGCAAGGACGATGCTTTAGCCAGTGTACTGGTAGACACAGGGTCAGCCCTGAATATCATGCCAAAGTCCACTTTGATGCAATTATCATTCAAAGGTCCTCCGATGAGAACCAGCGAGGTCGTCGTTAAAGCATTCGACGGATCCAGAAAAACGGTTATTGGCGAAGTCGACCTTCCCATAACCATCGGTCCTCACACTTTCCAAGTCACTTTCCAGGTCATGGATATCCGAGCAACGTACAGTTGTTTATTAGGAAGACCTTGGATACATCAAGCTAGGGCGGTCACCTCGACCCTCCACCAAAAGTTAAAGTTCGTCTAGAATAACCAGCTCGTCACGGTCTGTGGAGAACAAGCCTTGCTCATGAGTAGCTTATCATCATCTACTTGTGTAGAACCCGAGGAGATTATTGGAACTCAGTTCCAAGCGCTTTCGGCGAGCAAGGACAAACAATCCGAAGAGGGAACTTCCATTTCCTCATACAAAGATGCTATCAAAGCGGTCGATAGTACCAATACAACAGGATGGGGACAGCTAGTCATTCCTACTAACAATAAAACAAAGAAGGGTCTTGGTTTTTCTGCAATCTGTACCCAGACAGCTACTACCAGCGATGAAAGTCTTCATCCCATTCAGAACTTCTTTCACAGTGGAGGTTTCCTTCACCCAGTGCCTCAAGAAGTGCATACCATCAATAAAGATGACTCCTCTGATATGGAGGAAGAATGGGAGTCCTATCTTAACAAGGACAGTTATATGTCTCAGGACGAAACGCAGACTCCATTTTGCTTTCCTGCACAGAGCCCGAGATTTATACCAAGGTCAGATGTCAAAATGATATATGGATATTGTGATCCGGAAGGATGTCGTGCTCCACCAAACTCATTAGAGGAAGACACTCCGATGATAGATAACTTTGACCACAACTATCATGGCCCGATGGATGGCCTTCCAATGTGGCAGCCTTACCCAGGAGACTTGGGGCAAGAGAATCAGCCGAACAATGAAAATCAGCTGAGCATCATTGAACAGAATACCTGTGTCCCCACCATGTCATGGGATAAACACCCAGGGTATCCTGAAAATACCCCGCACGATGATGAATTCGCAACGTTCGCAGGATTAGAGTTCATCAACTATGCTTTTCCCGAGGTCAACGTCATCGAGAGAGATGACTCCTCCAATTCCAAAGAAGTATGGGACACCTTGGGACAACCGAGTGGTAAGTTCGACTACTTCGTCAAGTACACCGCTCCCGAAAGCTCTTGTATCAGGCTCGAAGACATCCAGCCAATTGGATGGGGAGATCTACTTGAGAGCACAAATGTTATGCAAAAGGCAACAGAGGAATCCTCCTACGACAATTCTTCCTGGGAAACAGATTCCAATGATCCTGCTCCACCTAAAATCAGCGTCATTTTTGAAGACAAATCAAGGAAAGTACCCGACTTTGTGATTCACTGAGGAGTTCGCCGCCAATGGGTTGCTGTCGATGTTCCGAAGTGTGGGCTAAAACTTTCTCCTTCGGAACCCATTGTTTAACAACTTTGGGCCTGACCTCCTTTAGTTTTCTTTGAGGAGCAAATTGTGGATAACCATGCAGTTTAAAACACGAGTACTGCATATGTCCAAACCTTCCACAATAGAAGCATCTAACTCTGTCATCTCTGAATTGGTTATATCTTCTTCCGTTATGATTATGATATTGTTGTGGCTCCCACCCATAATGTTGTCTCCTTCTTCCATAGTTGGCTTGTCTTCTATGGTGCTGTTGACTTTTACCATAGGTCGACTGTCTCCTGAACTGAGGATGTTGTCTTCTAGGCTGTCTCCTATGGTGATGAGGCTTCCTTCTTCCACAGTAATGAGGCACAACATTGTTGTATCCATTTCCATACTAGTTACCATGATGTTGAGACATCTGATGAAACCTGTTCTGATTGGACCTAACAGCCTCCATGCTCTTGTGATATTGAGGAGGCATATACTGACTAGCTCCTTGAGGCTGCACCTTCCTTTGATGAGTACTATTTTTCTTCTCAACATTATGTGGCTGAATAACCTTCTTAGGTGTAGGATGTTGAGACAATGGTTGAGACATCTCTTTCTTGGTTCCTGAAGTGCTTGCTTCAGCAGATACCTTTTTCTCAGCCACAAATCCTATACTTGATTTATCTCCAGTAGCTTTCTCTGACTGAAGAATCTTATCAAGAATGGTTGTACCACTGTTCATCAACCTAACAAATTTTGTCATCTGATCAAGTTGAGATTTAACTAGTACAACTTCATTTTCCAAATCAGCTTTTACATTCTCAAGCTGAGCAATCTATTGCTTGTGACACTTGTTTTCTTGACAAATCTTAGCACTTTTTAAACACAGCTCTTGATAAGTAGATGCTAACTCCTCATAAGTTATTTCTCCATCACTATCATCATCAGAAACAACAGTTCCTGTTAAGGCTCTAACATGCTTTGCTGACTCACCTTCACTTTCACTATCAGATTCAGACCAGGAAACTGTCATACCCTTCTTCTGCTTCTTCAAGAATGTGGGACATTATTTCTTGACATGTCCATACCCTTCACATTCAAAGCCATGAACACCTTTATCCTGGGAAGTCTACTCTTCATCTTTCTCTTTTGACTTGCAGATGTCAGAAGGGATGTTCTTGATATTAGGCTTGTAGTTATTATTCCACCTCTTAAACACTTTGTTGAACTGCCTTCCCAACATAGCAATGGCTTGAGACAGATCTTCCTGAGAATCATCATCTGTAACTTTCTTAGCTTCTGCAGGAGTGGAGACCAAAGCTATACTCTTGGGCTTATTTTCTGGTTCTTCCTCACTCAAACCAAGCTCAAAAGTTTCAAGAGATCCAATGAGCTCATCAACCCTCATCTTGCTGATGTCTTGAGATTCTTCAATTGCAGTCACCTTCATCTTGTACCTCTTAGGAAGGGACCTAAGGATTTTCCTTACAAGCTTTTCTTCTGACATCTTTTCACCAAGAGCACTGGATGTATTAGCCAGCTCAAGAACACTCATATGGAAGTCATGGATAGTCTCATCTTCCTTCATCTTCAGACTTTCAAACTTCGATGTTAGAAGCTGAAGTCTTGACATTTTAACTCTAGATGTACCTTCATGAGTAGCCTTCAAAATATCCCACGCTTCCTTAGCCACTTCACAGGTATTGATCAATATAAATATATTCTTATCCACTCCATTGAAAATTGCATTTAGAGCTTTGGAATTACCAAGGGCAAGCTTATCTTCTTCCTTGGTCCATTCTTCTTCAGGCTTCGGCTTTGAGCTGCCCTCTTTATCTTTCCCAACATCATCTTTTTCAAACACAACAGGTGCTTTCCATTCTTTAATTATAGCCTTCCAAGCCCTGCTGTCCAAGGATTTCAAAAACGTTATCATCCTTGGCTTCCAATAATCATAATTCGAGCCATCCAAGATAGGGGGTCTGTTAACAAATCCTCCAACTTCTTTGTCCATCTTTACACCAGAAAGTAACTTCCCTAGATCTCACCCAGAGACAGACAGGGTGCCTGCTCTGATACCAATTGAAATTTTGGTATCAGACGTGTGATGTTAAGTACGATGTCACAACAACACACTCTGCATAATGGACAAAATAAACAACAGAAGAACACACCAAATTGTTCACCCAGTTCGGTCTAACTACCTACGTCTGGGGCCTACCAAGCCAGGGATGAATTTCACTACTTGTAGAATTAAATTACAGACTCAACAACCCAGTTGACAATCTCCTAATCTTAATTCTTACTAGTGACTTTCTACCTAAGAAACCACTTAGATATGAGAACACTACTCAATCCCTTAAACCTCTCAAAGAACAACCTCTTTGAGAAACCTTGATTCTGCTTCACAGCTTTGATCAAGTTACACAACTCTCTTTGCTTCACAGCTTTAGAGAGGACAGATCACCAATTCACGCTAGAATAGTTTACTCACAATTCGTACAAAAATCCACGACACTCAGCCTATGCTCTTTATCTTCAATCTGTACTTTTTCCTTTGGCCTTATGCGCTTTATATAGCCACCTGAATTTGGGCTTGGACTCCTGCAATATCTGACATGATTTGTTATTTAAAACTGAATCTTCAAAACAGATTTTCTCCTAAAATCTTTTCAAATCTTCAACCTTTTAAATCTCCTACAAATCTGCGCCAGATCTCCTATGCAGCGAAGAATATCTAACCCAAGATATTCGCATCCAATGAGACAACCTGCTCTCCACAATTCCAGCTAACACGTAAACCCTAACAACATCACAAACCCTGATGTTATTAATTCTGCAGATCTAATGTCACAACATCGCTTGTGACATCAGACATCCAACTAAACTCTTAACACAACCCATTGTTAAGACTCGATGTTGTGACATCACCACCTTGACATCAAACATTAAACAACTTCACTACTTAACACAGCCCAGTGTTAAGACTCAATGTTGCCATATCACTACCTTGACATCAACATTGAACAACCTTTATTTTACCAAAATTCCAGCCAATCCAAGAAACTAACAGGAACCACTATCAGATCAACATGGTTCAGATCTTCGATATTCGCTTGATGAATACCAACCTGGTAGAGTTACATGCTGAGCAGGTCCGACTCGGGTTCCTGATTTCACATAACTATCAAAGTTGTAAGACGGGTTGCGAAAATAATCAAGGTTGTGCCCTTGTCCAGGAGGCGCTTCAGCACTTATTAAATCACTGGTGGATGCCAATCTACATGGATGAAGATACTCAGCAAATTAGTATCAATAACAGGAACCCTACTCGGCGTCAAAGTCAGGATGTCCGATCTGTGGAAGCTAACCTAGTGAGGTTACATTGCATTCAAAGTGGGCGTGGCCAGGTGCCACCACACAACTAGGAACATTGTAGAATCTGTTCAAAAGATAACCAAGGGTGCTACCTTGTGCGAGCAGCACTTCAGGGTCAGGTGGATCGTAGAGAGATTCACCCATATCCAGGTTCCGGACCAATTAACCGGGCGCCGGACTACCTCGCTGAGCAAATTGAGGACGTTGTCGTAATCTCCGATTATGAGAAGAACAAGGATGTTTGTGCCATCATTCCTCTACTTGATGATCGAGAGTTCCCAACCAGGAACGAATCGAAATTGCTTACGACAGTCAGAAAGATCAGAAGGCTCCCATAGTCATCTAACTACCAGGACCACTACCGTATGAATCAACTAGGGCAATCCCTTACAAATACGGTGCGAAGATAATTGAAAATGGAAAGGAAAATCCATTACCCTCCGTCGTGAATATTGCAGACATCAGTCGTGTAACACTGAGTGGTAGAATCTTCAAAAGAGGAGTTGAAGAGTCCAGCAAAGAAAAGAAACCTCAGACAGAAGTTCCCTATTCACCGGTCGGTCAGTCCAGTAATCCCGACCTTTCGAAAAATAATGATGAGATGCTGAAGCTCATCTAAAGGAGTGAATACAACATTGTAGATCAGCTATTGCAAACTCCTTCACAGATCTCCGTGCTGTCACTTTTACTCAGTTCAGAAGCGCACAGGGAGGCTCTACAGAAAGTCCTGGAGCAAGCCTTTGTAGAATAGGATGTAACAATCAGACAGTTCGATAACATTGTCTCTGACATCACTTCCTGCAATAACTTGGGATTTAGTGATGAGGAATTACCTGAAGAAGGTCGTCGTCATAACATGGCGCTCAACATTACAGTCAACTGCAAGGACGATACTTTAGCCAGCGTACTGGTAGACACAGGGTCAGCCCTGAATATCATGCCGAAGTCCACTTTGATGCAATTATCATTCAAAGGTCCTCCGATGAGAACCAGCGAGGTCGTCGTTAAAGCATTCGACGGATCCAGAAAAACGGTTATTGGCGAAGTCGACCTTCCCATAACCATCGGTCCTCACACTTTCCAAGTCACTTTCCAGGTCATGGATATCTGAGAAATGTACAGTTGTTTATTAGGAAGACCTTGGATACATCAGGCTGGAGCGGTCACCTCGACCCTCCACCAAAAGTTAAAGTTCGTCCAGAATAACCAGCTCGTCACGGTCTGTGGAGAACAAGCCTTGCTCATGAGTAGCTTATCATCATCTACTTGTGTAGAACCCGAGGAGATTATTGGAACTCAGTTCCAAGCGTTTTCGGTGAGAAAGGACAATCAATCCGAAGAGGGAACTTCCATTTCCTTATACAAAGATGCTATCAAAGCGGTCGATAGTACGAATACAACAGGATGGGGACAGCTAGTCATTCCTACTAACAATAAAACAAAGAAGGGTCTTGGTTTTTTTGCAACCTGTACCCAGACAGCTACTACCAGCGATGAAAGTCTTCATCCCATTCAGAACTTCTTTCACAGTGGAGGTTTCCTTCACCCAGTGCCTCAAGAAGTGCATACCATCAATAAAGATGACTCCTCTGATATGGAGGAAGAATGGGAGTCCTATCTTAACAAGGACGATTATATGTCTCAGGACGAAACGCAGACTCCATTTTGCTTTCCTGCACAGAGCCCGGGATTTATACCAAGGTCAGATGTCAAAATGATATATGGATATTGTGATCCGGAAGGATGTCATGCTCCACCAAACTCATTAGAGGAAGACACTCCGATGATAGATAACTTTGACCACAACTATCATGGCCCGATGGATGGCCTGCCAATGTGGCAGCCTTACCCAGGAGACTTGGGGAAAGAGAATCAGCCGAACAATGAAAATCAGCTGAGCATCATTGAACAGAATACCTGTGTCCCCACCATGTCATGGGATCAACACCCAGGGTATCCTGAAAATACCCCGCACGATGATGAATTCGCAATGTTCGCAGGATTAGAGTTCATCAACTATGCTTTTCCCGAGGTCAACGTCCTCGAGAGAGATGACTCCTCCAATTCCAAAGAAGTATGGGACACCTTGGGACAATCGAGTGGTAGACTACTTCGTCAAGTACACCGCTCCCGAAAGCTCTTGTATCAGGCTCGAAGACATCCAGCCAACTGGATGGGGAGATCTACTTGAGAGCACAAATGTTATGCAAAAGGCAACAGAGGAATCCTCTTATGACAATTCTTCCTGGGAGACAGATTCCAATGATCCTGCTCCACCTGAAATCAACGTCATTTCTGAAGACAAATCAAGGAAAGTACCAGACTTTGTGATTCACCGAGGAGTTCGCCGCCAATGGGTTGCTGTCGATGTTCCAAAGATTGTTCATAAGTCAAAGTAATTGCCATTTTTAACCTTTCACCCTTCCCAGGTGAAACGGATGTTTTGATAGGGCTCGCTTTCTGTAAATTTTCCCTCTTCGCTTCGCCCAAAGTGACAGAGTTTTGTTTTATAGGGTTGTAGTTTCAAGAATCGACTTGTTCATTAATAAAATAACGTCGTTCTATAATTTCTGCGTTAATTGCTGTTTTCTCTTTTTGCTTTTCTCAGAAAATGCTAATCCTAAAAAACATCTCAAATAATAAAAACAAGCAGTAAAGGAAATACACTACACACTCTTACATTTTCTCTATCTCTTCTAAAAACAATCATCACGTCATGCAGATTGCTTGTTTTAAACCCAGTTGAAACGTACGATCCAATGCCTTCTCCCAACTTTGAGTTCCCGATATTTGGGGCTGAAGAAGAAGTTGACGACGAAATTCCAGAAGAGATCTCCCGACTACTCAGACAAGAGGAAAGGTCCATTGAACCTCATAAAGAACCGTTGGAAACGGTAAACTTAGGTTCGGAAAAAGAGAGAAAAGAAATCAGGATTGGGGCACTGCTCAGTCCAACTGCCAGAGAGGGTTTGTTAAAGCTTCTCAAAGAATTCCCCGATGTTTTTGCTTGGTCCTATCAGGATATGCTAGGGTTAGATACCAGCATCGTGAAACATCATTTACCATTGAGATCGGAATGTCCGCCAATAAAACAGAGGTTGAGACGGACTCACCCGGACATGGCCATCAAAATCAAAAAGGAAGTACAGAAACAGATTGACGCGGGTTTCCTTGCCACGTCAGAATATCCTCAATGGATAGCCAACATCGTACTAGTTCCGAAAAAGGACAGAAAAGTCAGAATGTGTGTCGACTACCGAGATCTGAACAAGGCAAGTCCAAAGGACGACTTTCCTTTACCACACATTGATATGTTGGTAGATAGTACAGCAAAGTTCAAAGTTTTTTCCTTCATGGATGGATTCTCGGGCTATAAACAGATCAAAATGGCGCCGAAAGACATGGAGAAAACTTCGTTCATTACCCCATGGGGTACCTTTTGTTATAAGGTAATGTCGTTCGGTTTGAATAATGTCGGGGCAACCTATCAACGGGCCATGACTACTCTGTTTCATGACATGATACACAAAGAAATCGAGGTATATGTCGATTATATGATTGCAAAATCTAAGACAGAAGAGGAGCATGTGACCCATCTATCAAAGTTATTCGAACGGTTAAGAAAGTACAAACTCTGCTTGAATCCCAACAAGTGCACCTTTGGTGTCCGTTCAGGGAAACTCTTAGGGTTCATCGTCAGCCAGAAAGGAATTTAGGTTGATCCTGACAAGGTCAAGGCCATTCGAGAAATGCCTTCTCCGAAAACTGAAAAACAAGTCAAGGGATTCCTGGGACGTTTGAACTACATCTCCAGATTCATATTCCTCATGACCGCGACATGTGCGCCGATTTTCAAACTGCTAAAAAAGAATCAGGACCGCGTTTGGATAGAAGATTGTCAAACTGCCTTCGACAGTATTGAGGAATACCTGTTGAACCCACCGATTCTATCCCCTCCAGTGGAAGGAAGACCACTGATCATTTACTTAACAGTCTTGGAAGACTCCATGGGCTGTGTACTTGGCCAACAAGACGAAACCAAAAGGAAGGAGTCTACCATCTACTATTTGAGCAAGAAATTCACCGACTGTGAAACTCGGTACACGATGCTCGAGAAAACTTGCTGCGCTTTGGCTTTGGCAGCCAAACGTCTGTGCCAGTACATGATTCGTCACACTACTTGGTTAATCTCCGAAATGGATCCAATCAAGTATGTATTTGAAAAACCTACTCTCACGGGAAGGATTGCCCGTTGGCAGATGTTACTATCAGAATATGACATAGAGTACCACGCTCAGAAAGCCGTTAAGGGGGCGTTTTAGCCGATTATTTGGCTCATCAACCGATTGACGATCAAGAATCAATCAGGTTTGACTTCCCAGACGAAGATGTCATGTATCTAAAAATGAAAGATTGCAATGAACCGCTACCCAGTGAAGGGCCAGAACCAGATTCCCAATGGGGACTTATTTTTTACGGAGCTGTCAATCATTACGGAAACGGAATTGGGGCAATCATCATAACACCTCAGGGTACCCACATTCCTTTCACTGCCAGACTTACGTTCAAGTGCACAAACAACGAGGCCGAATACGAAGCTTGTATTATGGGTCTCGAAGAAGCGATCGACTTAAGGATCAAGAACTTGGACGTATATGGCGACTCAGCTTTGGTTATCAATCAGATTAAAGGAGAGTGGAATACATACCGATCAGGATTGATTCCTTATAAAGACTACGCGAGAAGGTTATTACCCTTCTACAACAGAGTCGAGTTTCATCATATCCCTCGTGAGGAGAATCATATGGCTGATGCATTAGCCACTCTCTCTTCCATGATTAACGTAGGTTAATGGAATGACTTACCTAAGATCGACATAATGCGCCTTGAGCGGCCCGCTTACATCTTCGCGATTGAAGTAGTCATAGACGACAAACCTTGGTATCACGATATCAAATGCTTCCTTCAGAAAAAAGAGTATCCACCTGGGGCATCCAGAAAGGACAGGAAAACCCTCAGAAGATTGGCAGACAACTTTTTCCTAAGCGGTGATACACTATATAAGATAAATTTTGACATGGTCTTGCTCCGATGCGTAGACAGACCAGAAGCAGACATGCTGATGAAACAAATTCATGAAGGAACCTTTGACACTCATGCCAACGGACACACAATGGCGAGAAAAATTCTAAGAGCAGGGTACTATTGGTTGACAATAGAATCCGACTGCTACAAGTACATGAGGAAGTGTCACAAGTGTCAGATATACTCAGACAAAATCCATGTACCGCCAACGCATCTCAAAGTTCTTTCTTCCCCATAGCCTTTTCCATATGGGGAATCGACATGATTGGCATGATTGAGCCCAAGGCTTCAAACGGACATCGGTTCATCCTGGTAGCCATTGATTACTTCACCAAGTGGGTCGAAGCAGCATCATACGCTAATGTAACCCGACAAGTGGTGGTCCGATTCATCAAAAACAATATCATCTGCCGTTATGGTGTTTCGGGCCAGATCATTACTGATAATGGATCTAACTTTAACAATAAGATGATGAAGGAGTTGTGCGCAGAGTTCAAGATCGAACACCATAACTCATCTCCCTACCGACCTAAGATGAACGGAGCGGTAGAAGCGGCTAACAAGAACATCAAGAAGATTGTTCAAAAGATGGTTGTAACCTACAAAGACTAGCACGAGATGCTACCCTTTGCTCTTCACGGTTATCGCACATCTGTCCACGCTTCAACAGGGGCAACCCTTTTCTCTCTAGTATATGGCATGGAAGCAGTGCTCCCCATAGAAGTAGAGATCCCTTCAATCCGGGTATTGATGGAAGCTAAGCTTACAGAGGTGGAATGGTGTCAAAGTCGACACGACGAACTCAATCTGATCGAAGAAAAGTGAATAACGACACTATGCCACGGTCAATTGTATCAACAGAGAATGATGAGGGCGTTTGACAAAAAGGTCAGACCTCGCGTCTTCAGAAAAGGAGACCTTGTGCTCAAAAAGATACAATCATTTCTCACTGATTCTCGGGGCAAATGGGCTCTGAATTATGATGGCCGCTACGTGGTCAAGAAATCTTTCTCAGGCGGTGCCTTGAGACTTGCAACTATGAACTGAGAGGAATTTGCCTACCCCACGAATGTTGATGTAGTCAAGAAATACTTCGCCTAAAAAAAATCATCCCGTTGGATTGGAAACCTCAAAGTACAATCCAGGCAAAAATTAGGGATAATGGCAAGTAACTATGTTCAACAAAGGGGCAAATCCCTCGGCAGCATTTACGTCGTCCATCAGAAAACTCCTATCAAGGCCATCTTCGACAAAAGCTCAGGATGTCTAGAATTCAAAGTTGGTAGAAGGATAGTGGTCGTCATGTTTCAATGTAGCCCTCTTTCCTTAAATTACCATTTTCTAACTTTGTAAATACTCTATGGAATCACGCATTTGGCTGATTTCCATCCTATCAATAAAATTTGAGCCCTTATGCTTTTGCTTGCAATTCTTATTTGTTTTAAGCTTTATAGAACGATATTTTAACATGATCAACGGTTCTTGAAACGAAACAAAAATGAATTTACTTGTTAAAACCTTTTTCTGCTTTTAAATAAAGATGGCAATTTCTTTTGACTATTGAGCATCGAAAGAACATTGCTCGCTACTCTAGAAATAAGCGAGCTTCAAAGTGCCGAATCGAAGTACACCTTCTAAGCCAGTGCGCCTGAATGAAGGATCAGCTGTATCAGATGCGACTTTCCTATCTGATACCCTCGACAGAGTTCTTATCTCCTAAGCCCGACCAACGATATTCCCCGCAGGGACTGTCTCTCCTAAGCAAGGCAGAATTGCTACTTTTGGATCAATGGTACGACTTCGCCCTGCGATGGCCGAGTATCCCGTCATGTTCATCTTTTAGTCTTTATGTCGCGTCAGTTTTGTCAGCATGTACATACACACATCATGCATTCTATTTGCATTCTCGTTCATATTGCATCACTATCACTCCAGTCGGTCTTATCCCTAGTCATAAATGTCTTCTCAGTCGAGTTGACAGTTCTTTCCCCGATTAGGAAATGTTGCATTTGAATAATCTCTCCTCCAGTTTATTTCTGGATTGAAGTTGGGTCCTTGACCACTTTGATAACTTGAACCTCTGAAAGACCAGAGAACCTTCAACCGATGTCACTCTTCGCCATTGAAGATGATATTTTCGCTTTCCCGGATTAAGGAAAATCCCCAGAGAAAGCCTCTTAATCAGAGATTCGGCAATACAACAGTTTTGCTCTGAAAAACCACTGATGAAAAGGTCATCAGCACCTCAATATTGGATTTCATCATATGGCATTTCTCCAGGAAGATCCCGAGAAAAGTATGATGTAAGACCCCAAACGGAAGCAGTCTCTCAAGAAACTCGCTTTCCCCAGTAGAAACAAATGGCGTCTCCAATAGAGAAGTTTGTGCACCTCTACAACTCAGACGATTGGGTTCCCCAGCAAGTCTGACATCATTCTTTTTCCCATCAAATGGCATCTCACCAGGAAAATTCGGCGAGAAGTTTGAGGAAAATCGCTACGAATAGCGTCCCTTGTCAAGAAAGTTTATTGACAAAAGAAACTGAGACCAGTTCCTTGGTAGGAAACCAAGAACGAGGGGAAGTTTATATCAGAAACTGAGACCAGTTCCTTTGTAGGAAACCAGGATCGAGGGGAAGTTTATTTCAGAAACTGAGACCAGTTCCTTGGTAGGAAACCAAGAACGAGGGGAAGTTTATATCAGAAACATAGACCAGTTCCTTGGTAGGAAACCAAGATCGGGGGGAAGTTTATTTCAGAAACTAAGACCAGTTCCTTGGTAGGAAACCAGGATCGAGGGGAAGTTTATTTCAAGAAACTAAGACCAGTTCCTTGGCTGGAAACCAGGATCGAGGGGAAGTTTACCTTTTCTAAGCGTCATTGCGTAGCAAAAGAAGATGAATGCATAAGCTACCATTCATAACCACCATCAAAATTTTGAGTATTCCGATATTTAATCATCTTGCACCCTGAATGCCCGAACACCTTTGTCATTCGCACCTTCGGGTCCAAGAAGATTAAATAGGGGCATCTGTCATACCCCAAATTTTGACCACCAAGATTCCCATCATTGTGCAAATCATGATCACAATATGGGTGTATCATTATGCTTCATCAGTCTCCCCGAAGATGGGTGAACATCCACTACAATCAAACTTAGGGTTTCAAGCCCTCTCAGAGTTCTTAGACAAAGGATCAATCAAGGAATGACATGATCTTCAACTTGTCTAAACCTCTCAAACATCCACAATGGATCAAGAGGACTCCCACAACAAGGATTAAGCACCAGGATGCTCCCTTCTAGGTGGATCAAGCCTCAAGATCGCCAGTGTCACCAAATTAGGGTTTTGGTCGACCAGGGCCTCTAGATGGAAATTTTCCTCTGGGCATGAGCCAATGCTTCAAAGCATAACCTAATATACTCCATGGAACCTCATGGACCCCATCATCAAGTCAATTTAGCCTCAGGGGATGCATTCATCAAAAATCAGGAATTAGGGTTTCTTGACCTAATTCACCCCTAAGTTGACTTTTGGGACAAATCATGAGCTAAGACCTCAAGAGAGGATTTGAGGGTCTCTAATACACCACATTGATCCATTTGCAACAATGGATTGATCCAAGAAGCTTGAGCAACAAGTCTCAATTTCATCAGTACCACAGTTAGGGTTTTGAGGAAAAAGTCAACTGTAGCTTTGACTTTTGACCAGGACATGCTCCCAAGCCCTAAGACATGATTCAATATACCCTTTAACACCCATGAAACATGTCCATCAAGTTTTATTTAGGCCAAGGACATGATTTCCTAAAGGATTGCACAGTTTGGAATTCATCGGATTAAAAGTCAACTGTGCACAAAAGTCAACTTTGACTTTTTGAGATTTTTCACAAAAATGGATTTTTAACCCTAAAATGATGTTAATGTATGATTTGAATCATCATTCATCAAGAAAAATCAAAGAAAGTGGGATAACTTGTAAAAGGGTAACCATAAAAACTTAGAAAATTTTCTAAGTTATGAACAAAGTGGCAAGGGTACCAACTTTGGAGGATCATAACTCCTAAACCACAAAGCTATTTTTCCCCATCCAAAGCTTGATTTGTAGATCTCATGGCCCTCTACAAAAACTTCAACTAGACCTCATTCCAATTCTTCATGGATTTTGAGTTATGGATTGATCAAAATCACAAAAAGTGAAAATGTCACTTTTTTCCAACACTTAGTGAAATTTTCACTAAGTCAGAATCTGCCTTCACTTTTTTCCAAATGTAGGGACATTTTTCACTTGGATCCAAAAAGTATCAAAACCAAATATGATCAAACAGTTGTTGTATCATATAAGGGCTTTCCAAAATGGCCAAGAACATCACCAAATTCAATTTGAGCTAAGAGTTATGGTAGTGGCAAAATCCCTTGCTAAAAACCGCCAAGGCAAGGCAGAATTTTGCATTTTTGGTCGATTTGCGAAAATCAGCCAATTTCAAGCCTTGTCATTATCTTGGACACATCTGAGGATCAAATCTAAAGGGGACAATCACTGAGCCAAGCCTCCAAAGTCCTTGGAACAAGAAGTAGCATGCCAAACCTAGAATTGCCTAAAAGAGGGACAAGACTCCCATTTTGGATTGGAGCATTTAATAGATACTTAGAGGTGGCATGGACTGACACATTTGCAACTGAATTCAGTCAAGATTCCTCCAACAAGTAGGGAACCAAAGCTATGTGCTCTAACCTCAAGTCAATGGCTAGAGGAGACTTGGATTTTCATTTGCCAACATTGGCCAAACCTCTGCTGTAGTTGTCATTCACTATTGCTTGCAAAACAAACTTGCTCTACTATAAATAGAGCTTATTTGTGATCAGTTTGAGTACACCAAAGCCATCAAACAGATGCTTTCCTCAAAATCACCTTCTCAGTTCCAATTTTTCCTTCAAAGGCAAGTCACCATCGGGTTTTGAGTTTGAGAGCAATTCCAATCAAACCAATCACACACACACACACCTCATAAACATCATATAGAAGTGATCCAAACACTTAAACAACATCTGGAACACTGATTTCTCAGAATCACCAGCCAGTTGCTCAAGGTTTTAACCAAGTTGCAGCTGAGATGCCATGAAGTGATCCAGCCATTTCCAGTCAAGTCCAAGCATTCAAACACACTCCATAGGGTGTAGGGAAGCTCTTCAGATCATCAAAACTCATCTGTAACACCTCCAACTCAAAAATCACATTGCACTTGCTGTCACGACCTTCAAGTAAGCCTAAACTTGGTCATCTCTTAATCTATGCATATTTCCTCGCACAATAATTTTTCCAAATGTTCATAATCATGCATAGAATGTTTCCCCACAATTAATTGCTTTGTTTGAATCGTGTATCAAAATTCTCAGCGTTCATGCAAATTTTAGGGTTCTTGAGGTTTTGTCTTGATTTCTTATTCCATGTTAAAAATAAATGAAATTAAAGACCATAGACATGATCGTGAGGTTGAAACGAGCAGATTGATATGTGGTTTGCATGATTCCATCAAGTATTCAGTGAGATTGGAGAGAAAATGCAAATCTGGGCAAAACACAGAGCACGCGCGTGTTCTTGGGTGTTCTTGGCGCCCTATTTTGAAAATTCAAATATTTGAATTTTGTGATTTTATTTAATTGATTCAAAAATTAATTTCTCTCTGAGTTTTAATGATTTTGAGTTGATTCTTTTTTTAATAATTCACAAAAATGTTAAAATATTTTATTTTACCAAAAGATACAAAAAATATTATTTATTTCATATAATTGATATTTTTGCAAAGAATTAATGTTTTAATTGTTTTTGACATTTAAAATATTTTTTTCCTTCGTGATTTTGCAAATTTTAATGACTTCTAATCATTTTGTAGGTCAAAACATAATTTTTGAAACATTAATCCAAGATCACAATTTGTTTTCCACAAGTTAAACAATTTTGATCATTTTAATTGAATTTTTTATTCAATTAAAATACATTTTGGAAACAAATTATGGTTTTGATTAATTCAACCCTCACAAATCATTTTCAAACACTCATGGGCCTCTAATAGAGTGTAATACCCAATCCCCTTTTAACCAAAACAATTTTGGGCCTCAGATATTGTATAAGTCCCTCTGCGTTAAAAGAAAAGTTCGACGCGATCATCGTCCGTTGAAAAACAAACCTGGGCCTCTCCTCAAGCTATAAGACCTATTCAAAACTTCCGGGCCTCTATTAGAGTGTAAGACCCAACCCCCTTTGAAAACCAAACCATTTTGGGCCTCAGTCATTGTATAAGACCCACTGCATTTTCAAAAATCTCGGCGCGATCGCCATTTCAAACGAAAAATCATCTGGGCCTACCCTCGTGTTATAAGCCCCCACTCTTCTTCTTTAAACATTTTGGGCCTCTTGAGAGAGTGTAAGACCCATCCCTTTGTACAGAAAATCTTTCTCGGACCTCAGTCACTTGTATAAGTCCCTCTGTACAAAACGATAGTGCAATCACTGATAAAAACCTGGGTCTCTCCTTGAGCTGTAAGCCCCAATTTGTCTTTCAAAAGCACTTTTTCCTTTAATTTTGAATATACGGTTGTTTTTAATCTTTCTTTGTTGAACAACTAACCAAACAGCATGGAAGCTCTACAACCGAGTAAGTGGTTATATGCTTTCTTCATCCGCTTTCATATACATATAATTGTATTGTGGGGCTGTTTCACTGTAAGTCTTCTTTCATAAACTCATATCGACTGTGTAATAATAGTATAGATATTTAGAGTTTCCCCGGCAATTACGTCTAGCACTAAGCCCTGTTGATTACTCTTAAAATAGACAAAACTAGATCCCCATAGGATTACCAGATACAGTCTTCCCTCCTCTTGGGGTTAAACAATATGGAGACGTGAAAGGCAGCATTCTCGGTGAACCCTTTCACAGACTGTCAACTTTAGAAATCGTCAAAGAAACTCTATTCCCCAGAGAAGATCTTTTCTCTGTGAATGGCATCTCTTGAGTTTCTTCCAAATTCTCGAACTTTCCTGGCTTAATCTATTCTCTGTGAATAGCCTGTCTTGAATTTCTCGGGGTTTGGGGACCCACAGGTTTCTTAAAAGCATCCTCGCCTCCTCTTGGGCGTTGTACAAGGACTCGTCGGCTTCTTAGAAGTATTCACAACCTCCTCTTAGGCTTCGTATAAATGATTTCTTCTTCCGGGAATGATAGCCTCCTCTTGGGCTTCGTACAAATTGTCCCTCGGCTTCTTAAAAGTTTCCAGCCTCCTCTTGGGCTTCGTACAAATTGTCCCGACAACCTCCTAGAGGTATAGGAATAAAAATTAGTCATCTTAATATAACAGTCTTTCAAAAAGTCTAGATCTTGATGCTGCTGTTTCTTAAACGTAGTACAAAAGATGAAACTCTAGACTTGGACAGTCTAATTCCCTTGAGTCTCAAAGACATTCTCAAGTTCCTTTCAAAACTAGGAGAGGAAACCCATAGACTCGGACAATCTCAATACCCTTTGGATTTCCCATTTCCTTAAAGAACAGGAAATAACCCTGATCCTCGAATCAAATCCCTGAGTGCAAACAGTACTCATATAAGAATTGATTTTCTCTTTAAATCAGCATACTGGACCTGTCACTAAACGGAAACAGTTACAGTAGCCTCCATCTCGGGCTTCGTACGAGATACAAAATCACTCTCTTGTTGAGTATAAAAGACTCTCTTGTTGAGTCAATCTTTAGCCTCTATCTCGGGCTTTGTACGAGATACAAATCACTCTCTTGTTGAGTATAAAAGACTCTCTTGTTGAGTCAATCTTTAACCACCATCTCAGGCTTTGTACGAGATACAAATCAGTCTCTTGTTGAGTATAAAAGACTCTCTTGTTGAGTCAATCTTTAGCCTCCATCTCAGGCTTCGTACGAGATACAAAACACTCTCTTGTTGAGTATAGAAGACTCTCTTGTTGAGTCAATCTTTAGCCTCCATCTCGGGCTTCATACGAGATACAAAATCACTCTCTTGTTGAGTATAAAAGACTCTCTGGCTGAGTCAAACCTTTGTAGCCTCCATCTCGGGCTTCGTACGAGATACAAAACACTCTCTTGTTGAGTATAAAAGACTCCCTTGTTGAGTCCAACCTTTAGCCTCCATCTTGGGCTTCGTACAAGACACATATAAAAGATTCTCCTGTAGAGTCAACCCTTTTAGCCTCTTTATCGGGCTTCGTATGAGACACACAAAAATCACCCTCTTGTTGGGTCGATAGCCTCCTCTTAGGCTTTGTATAAGGAAACCCCGGTTAAACCAACCAACCTTTTAGCATCAAAGTTGTGCCTCATTCACAGTATACAAACATCAATAACTCCTTTCCCTTCATCTAATTGCTGTAAGCGGCAAGCCTCTGGATCATCTACATCCATGCCACTGTCCCTCTTTTAGCATGAGAAATTCCTAAGGAAAGATGGCATTGCTCTACACTGAGTTAAAGTCTTCTCCTTCAGGTCAAAAACCCTTATAAAGGAAATTATGGCATTGTTGGATTCACATATCCCAGTAATGTAATCCTCCTTTATAATCAGTCACCCAACAATTGTGACAAACAGACTCCTTAAGAGATGACAAATTCTCTCTAAAGTCAACATCCTTTTAGCTTCACATCTTGGGCTTCGAACATGATACAAATAGACTCTTTAGCTTCATATCTTGGGCTTTGAACAAGATACAAACCACCTTTAGCTTCACGTCTTGGGCTTTGAACAAGACACCAAAACACCATTTCCTCCCATAGAATAGGAGGAACTACGATTGCTCTGATTTCCCTGTTTCGGTAAACGGGAATACGTAGGCATAAGATTGAAAGAAAAATCTTAGCGAGCACACTCAACAAAAACCCACAATCCCATACCCACATACATCAATTAAAAAGTATCAGTCCTACCCCCCTACCTATGAACAGTCCCGATTTTTCACTCAAAGTAAGAAGAAAGAGGCCCCACTTCCATATCGCATCTGTAACCTAACAAATCGTTGTTTAAACTCGGTATGCAAGTAGGGTTAATTGGAGAAATCTATTTCCCTTCCTTAGTCAGCTCAATAGGATAAAAAATGAATCGACTCGTAGTACCCCCAAAAGAGCGGCAGTGCTTTAGAAACACGTCCAGTTTCGCTCACTACACATGGGAGGAAGACTCTAATGATCCTGCTCCGCCAGAAATCAGTGTCATTTCTGAGGACAACCCAAGAAAGAAGATACCAGACTTTGTGATTCACCGAGGAGTTCGTCGCTAATGGGTTGTTGTCAATGTCCCGAAAGTCGTCCATAAGTCTAAGTAATTACCATCTTTGTTTTAACCATTCACCCTGCCCAGGTGAAACAAATGTTTTTATAGGGCTCACTTTTCTGTAAATGTCCCTCTTCGCTTCGCCCAAAGCGACAGAGTTTTGTTTTATAGGGTTGTATTTCAAGAATCGACAAAATCATAAATAAATAATGTCATTCTGAATTCCCGCATTTATTGCTGTTTTCACTTTTCATTTTTCAGAATATGGTAATCCTAAAACAACCCAAAGTAAAAACAAGCATTTTTCAGAAAATACACTGCACACACTCTTGCATTCTCTCTATCTCTTCTAAAAAAGAAATCATCACGTCATGCAGATTTCTTGTTTTAAACCCCATTAAAACATATGATCAAATGCCTTCTCCCAACTTTGAATTCCTAGTATTTGAAGCTGAAGAAGAAGAAGACGAAGAAATTCCAGAAGAGATTTCTCAATTACTCCGACAAGAAGAAAGGTCTATTGAGCCTCTCAAAGTGCCGTTGGAAATGGTCAATTTGGGTTCAGAGGAAGAAAAGAAAGAAGTTAAGATTGGAGCACTACTTAATCCAACTGTCAAAGAAAGCTTGATAAAACTTCTCAAAGAGTTCTCAGATGTATTCGCTTGGTCCTATAAGGACATGCCAGGGTTGGATACCAGCATCGTGGAACATCATTTATCGTTGAAATCAGAATGTCCTCCGGTGAAACAGAGATTGAGACGGACACATCCAGACATGGCTATCAAGATCAAACAGGAAGTGCAAAAACAAATCAACGCAGGTTTCCTCGCCACCTCAGAATATCCTCAATGGTTAGCCAACATAGTGCCAGTCTCGAAAAAGGACGGAAAGGTCAGAATGTGTGTAGACTACAAGGATCTGAACAAAGCAAGTCCAAAAGATGACTTCCCCTTACCACACATTGACATGCTGGTAGACAGTACAACAAAGTTCAAAGTCTTCTCCTTCATGGATGGATTCTCGGGCTATAATCAAATCAAAATGGCGCCGAAAGATATGGAGAAAACTTTATTCATCACCCCATGGGGCACCTTTTGTTACAAGGTAATGCCATTCTGTTTGAAGAACAACGGGACAACCTATCAAAGGGCTATGACGACTCTGTTTCATGACATGATGCACAAAGAAATTGAAGTGTATGTCGATGACATGATCACCAAATCTAAAATAGAAGAAAAGCATGTGACACGCCTGTCGAAGTTATTCCAGCGTCTGAGAAAGTACAAACTCCGCTTGAATCCCAATAAATGCACGTTCAATGTCCACTCAGGAAAACTTTTAGGGTTCATCGTCATCCAGAAAGGAATTGAGGTTGATCCTGAAAAGGTCAAGGCCATTCAAGAAATTCCTTCACCAAAGACTGAAAAATAGGTCAGAGGAATTTTGGGACGTCTGAATTACATCTCCAGGTTCATATCCCTCATGACCGCGACATGCGCACCAATCTTCAAACTACTCAGAAAGAATAAAAGCTTTGTATGGATAGAAGATTGCCAAAAAGCGTTCGACAGTATCAAAGAATATCTGTTGAATCCACCGATCCTGTAACCTCTAGTGGAAGAAAGACCACTGATCATCTACCTAACAGTCTTGGAAGACTCCATGGGTTGTGTACTCGGCCAACAAGATGAAACAAAAAGAAAAGAGTCTGCCATTTATTACTTAAGCAAGAAATTCACTGACTGTGAAACTCGGTACATTATGCTCGAGAAAACTTGCTGTGCTCTATCTTGGGCAGCCAAATGTCTTCGCCAGTACATGATTTGTCACACTACTTGGTTAATCTCCAAAATGGACCCAATCAAGTACGTCTTTGAAAAACCTGCTCTCACAGGAAGGATCGCCCGTTGGCAGATGTTGTTATCAGAATACGACATTGAGTACCATGCTCAGAAAGTCGTCAAAGGGAGTATTTTAGACGATCATTTGGCTCATCAACCGATTGACGATCAGGAATCAGTTGGAATTCACTTCCCAGACGAAGATGTCATGTACTTAAAAATGAAAGATTGTGATGAACCGCTACCCAGTGAAGGGCCGGAACCAGGTTCCCAATGGGGACTAATATTTGACGGAGCTGTCAATACTTATGGAAATGGAATTGGGGCAATCATCATAACACCTTAGGGTACCCATATTCCTTTCATTTCCAGACTTACATTCAAGTGCACGAACAACGAGGCCGAATACGAAGCTTGTATCATGGGTCTCGAAGAAGCTATCGACTTAAGGATTAAAAACTTGGATGTATATGGAGACTCAGCTCTGGTTGTCAATCAGATCAAAGGAGAGTGGAACACATATCAATCAGGATTGATTCCTTACAAAGATTACGCGAGAAGATTATTACCATTCTTCACCAGAATCGAGTTTCATCATATCCCTCGTGAAGAAAATCACATGGCTGATACACTAGCCACTCTCTCTTCTATGATTAGTGTAGGTCAATGGAACGCCATGCCTAAGATTGACATAATGCGCCTTGAAAGGCCCACCTGCATTTTCACAATTGAAGCAGTCATCGATGACAAACCTTGGTATCATGATATCAAGTGCTTCCTTCAAAGACAAGAATACCCACCTGGGGCATCGAGAAAAGACAGAAAGACTCTCATAAGACTGGCAGGAAACTTCTTCCTGAACGGTGATACACTCTATAAAAGAAACATCGACATGGTTCTACTCTGTTGCGTAGACAGACAAGAAGCAAACATGCTGATGAAAGAAATTCACGAAGAATCCTTTGGCACTCATGCCAATGGACACACAATGGCGAGAAAAATTCTGAGAGCAGGATATTATTGGTTGACAATGGAATCCGATTGCTACAAGTACATGAGGAGGTGCCACAAGTGTCAGATATACGCTGACAAAATCCATGTACCGCCAACGTATCTCAAAGTTCTTTCTTCTCCAGGGCCTTTTTCCATATGGGGAATCAACATGATTGGCATGATCAAACCCAAGGCTTCGAACGGACATCGGTTCATCCTGGTAGCCATTGATTACTTCACCAAGTGGGACGAAGCAGTGTCATACACCAATGTAACCCGACAAGTGGTGTTTCGATTTATCAAAAACAATCTCATCTACCGTTATGGTGTTCCAAGCCAGATCATTACTGATAATGGATCTAACTTGAACAATAAGTTGATGAAAGAGTTGTGTGCTGAGTTCAAGATAGAACGCCATAACTCATCTCCCTACCGACCCAAGATGAATGGAGCGGTAGAAGCGGCTAACAAGAATATCAAAAAGATCGTTCAAAAGATGGTTGTGACCTACAAGGATTGGCATGAGATGCTGCCCTTTGCTCTTCACGGTTATCGCACATCTATCTGTACTTCAACAGGGGCAACCCCTTTTTCTCTAGTATATGGCATGGAAGCAGTACTTCCCATAGAAGTAGAGATACCATCAATCAGGGTATTGATGGAAGCTAAGCTAACAGAAGTAGAGTGGTGCCAAAGCAGGCACGATGAACTGAACCTCATCGAGGAAAAGAGAATGACAGGTCTATGCCATGGTCAGTTATATCAGCAAAGAATGAAGAAAGCATTCGACAAAAAGGTCTGACCTCGCGTCTTCAGGAAAGGAGACCTTGTGCTCAAAAAGATACAATCATCCTCACTGATTCCCGGGGCAAATAGACTCCGAATTATGACGACCCCTATGTGGTCAAGAAAGCCTTCTCAGGCGGTGCTTTGAGACTCGCAACCATGGATGGAGAGGAATTTGCCTACCCCACAAATGTTGATGTAGTCAAGAAATACTTCGCCTAAATATAAAAAAAACGTCTCGGTGGATTGAAAACCCGAAAAGGCGATCCAGGAAAAAATTAGAGACACAAGCAAAAATCATCCCGATGGATTGAAAACCTCAAAATGCAATATAGGAAAAAATTAGGGATTCATGGAAAATAACTACATCCGAAAAGGTTAAATCCCCAGCGGTAATGCCATCCATCAGGAAAACTTCAGTTAAGGTCACCTTCGACGGAAGCCCAGAATGTCCAGAATTCAAAGTTGGTAGAAGGATAGCGGTCGTTATGTTTCAATGTAGCCCCTTTTTCCTTTAAATTACCATTTTCTAAACTTTGTAAATACTCTATGGGATCACGCGCTTGGCTGATTTCCATCCTATCAATAAAACTTGAGCCTAATGCTTTTGTTTGCAACTCTCATTTATTTTTGCTTTATAGAATGACATTTTTAACATGATCAACGATTCTTAAAAAAATGAATTTACTTGTCAAAATTTTTCTACTTTTAAAATAAAGATGGCAATTCCTTTTGACTTTGAACATAAAAAAGAACATCGATAACTTCTCTGAAGGTGATTTAACCTCCAAGTGCAGAATCAAAGTACTTCTTCTAAACCAATGCACCTGAATGAAGGATCAACTGTTTCAGATGCAATGTCCCATCTGACATCCACGACAGAGTTCTTACCTCTTAAGACCGATTGACGATTCTTTCTCCCCCACAGGGTCTACCTCTCCTAAGCAAGAGAGGATTGCTATCTTGAACCGATGGTACTTTTCATCCCCCGCAGTGGTCGAGTATCCAGTCGTGTTCATGCACTAGTCTGTATGTCGTGTCAGTTTTGTCAGCATAAACATACATACATCATGCATAATTGATTCATATTCATATTCATGTTACATTAATATCGCTCTGGTCATACTTATTCCCAAGTGATAAAGTCCTATTATCAATCAAGTTGTCGGTTTTCCTTTCCGCATCGGATAAGACAAAATCCCGGTTTAAGTTCTTTCCTCGTCAAGAAATGTATCGTCTGAGCAATTTCTCCCCAGTTTATTTCTGGATTGGAGCCTGTCCTCGACCACTTTGATTACTTGAACCTCTGAAACGCAAAAAGACATTTAACAGACACCTTTGGAACATCACTCTTCACTGTTGAAGATGATATCTTTGCTTTCCCGGATTAAGGAAAATCCTCAGAGAAAGCCTCTTAACCGAAGACTCTTAGCAATACATCGGCTTTTCTCCCAAGAAATGTGATGTTAATGAAGTAATCAGCACCTTAAAATTGGATCACATCACATGGCATTTCCCCGAAAAGATCTCAAAGAAAAGTATGATGTAATATCCCCAAGCGAAAAGCATTCTCTCAAGAGATTCATTTTCCCTAGTAGAGTCAACAAACAGTGTCTCCAACAGAGAAGCTTGCACACCTCTACAGCTCAGACAAATGGGAGTCCCCAACAAGTCTGACCTCAAACTTTTCTATCAAATGGCGTCTCCCCAGTATAGCTCAGCGAGAAGTTTAATAAAGGCCGCTACAAATAGCGTTCCTTGTCGAATAAGGAACTCGAAAAGAAGAAACTGAGACCAGTTCCGTGGCTGAAAACCAGGATCGAGGGGAATTTTATAAGAAAACTGAGACCAGTTCCATGGCTGAAGACTAGGATCGAGGGGAAGCTTGCACACCTCTACAGCTCAGACAAATGGGAGTCCCTAACAAGTCTGACCTCAAACTTTTCTATCAAATGGCGTCTCCCCAGTATAGCTCGGCGAGAAGTTTAATAAAGGCCGCTACAAATAGCGTTCCTTGTCGAATAAGGAACTCGAAAAGAAGAAACTGAGACCAGTTCCGTGGCTGAAAACCAGGATCGAGGGGAATTTTATAAGAAAACTGAGACCAGTTCCATGGCTGAAGACTAGGATCGAGGGGAAGTTTATTTCAAAAAAAGAAACTTAGACCAGTTTCGTGGCTAAAGACCAGGATCGAGGGGAAGTTTATTTCAAGAAGAAACTGAGACCAGTTCCATGGCTGAAAACCAGGATCGAGGGAAAGTTTATAAGAAAACTGAGACCAGTTCCATGGCTGAAGACCAGGATCGAGGGGAAGTTCATTTCAAAAAGAAACTGAGACTAGGATCGAGGGGAAGTTTATTACAAAGAAACTTAGACCAGTTCCATGGCCGAAGACTAGGATCGAGGGGAAGTTTTGCCCGTTTCTAAGTAGCATTGCTTAGAAAAAAAGAAGATGTATGAGCAAGCTGCCATTCATAACCACCGTCAAAATTTCGGGTATTCCGATATTTAATCGTCTTGCACCCTGAATGTCCGAATATCTTCGTGATTCACACCTTCGGGTCCAAGAAGATTAAATAGGGGCATCTGTCATACTCCAAATTTTGACCACAATAGTTCCCATCATTGTGAAAATCATTACCACAATATGGATGTACCATCATGCCTCATTAATCTCCTCAAAGATGGTTGAGCATTCACTATAATCAAGAATTAGGGCTTCCATCCCTCTCTGAGCATCTAGGAAAAAGATCAATCAAGAAATGACATGATCTTCAACTTGTCCAACCTCTCAAACACCCATAAAGGATCAAGAGGACTCCCACATCAAAAATCAAGTACAAAGTTGCAGCATACCAAGTGGAAGGAGCCTCGAAATACCCAGTGTCACCAAATTAGGGTTTTTTGTCGACTGAGGCCTCCAGAGTGAAATTTTCATAGGAGATTGAGCCAAGGCTTCAAAATATGACTCAATGTGCTCAAAATAACCCTAGGAGTCCCTTTGCAAAGTTAAATCACCCTCAGGGAATGCATTCCTCAAAATTCGGGAATTAGGGTTTCTCCGCGCCGAACCGCTCCGGAGCCAAAAGTCAAAACATGACTTTTTTTTTGGCAAAAATGATCCTTATGGCTCATATTTTCATAAAATATGATTTATAATGTCATTTGAACAAGAATTGATCAAGAAATCATGATAACTTGTAAAAAGGGTAATCTTGAAAAATTGACAATTTTTCTAAGTTACTAAGTTTGGATGGTTTTGGTGCCAACTTCCAAGGGCCATAACTTTTGATCCAAGCAGCCATTTTGAGTGATCCAAAGCCTGATTTGTAGGTCTTCCTACATTCTACAAAAGCTTCAACTACATGAAACTCTACTTCTTCATGGATTTTTGGTTATGGATGGATCAAAGTGGTGAAAAATCAAATATTAACACTTAGTACAAAACTGTCTAAGTTTCTGCCTTGAACATCAATGTTCATGGGGATTTTTCAACTAAGTCCAGATAGTTTCAAGACAAACTATGACCACACATGAATTGTACCATATAAGGGCTTTTTTAAAAGTACATGAGCATTCCATAACTCCATTTGAGCAAGGAGATATGATCCTCTCAAGATGACACTTTCAAGCTGTCTTGTACAAGATAGATTTGTGCATTTTTGGTCGAATTGGTTAAGTTAGGCAATTGCAAGCCTTGTAATCCATTTGGACACCCCAGAGGATAACATCATAGGGAAAAGATCTGATCCACAAGCCTCCCAAGTCCAAGGATCTACATGTAGCTATGTGTCACCAAAAAAGGCTAGAAATCTCAAAGACTCCAATTTTGTTTCAATACATTCAATGGATTCACAAGGTGGCAAGCATCAAGACATTGCTAGTTGAATTGAGTCAAGACTTATCTCTTAACCAAAGGACTCATAGCCAGTTCCCTAACCTCAAGTCAATGGCTAGAGGAGACTTGAGATTCCATTTTATCACCATTGGCCAAGGACTGTCCAAGCCTCCATTCACTATTGATGCCAAAACAAACTTGTTGCGCTATAAATAGACATCAATTGTGATAAGTTTGAGTACACCAAAGCCTCGGAACACTGGCTTTACTCAAAATCTCTCTTTCAATTCAAAATCTCTCTTTTTCAAAGTTGATAACTTGTTTTTGAATATATTTGATATTTTATATAATTTTTTGTTTAATTTCCTTTGAAAATTATATCTTTTAAATTCAAAATTAGGGTTTTCTCTAAATTTTGATTTTTCAAACTTCACATAAACACTTTGGGCCTCTAATAGAGTGTAAGACCCATCCCTTTGTAAATAAAACATTTTGGGCCTCAGTCATTGTATAAGTCCCGATACGATTTCAAAAATCTCGGCGTGATCGCCGCTTTTCAAACAACTTTCATCTGGGTCTCCCCTTGTGTTGTAAGTCACATCTTTATTCTTTTAATAAACCCATGGGCCTCTAATAGAGTGTAAGACCCAACTCTCCTTTGTACATAAATAATTTGGGCCTCAGTCATTGTATAAGTCCTAGTACAGTTTTCAAAATAACGGAGCGATCGTTGTTTTTCATCCGGGCCTCTCCTTGAGTTGTAAGCCTCATCTCTCGTATAAAAATAAACTTTGGGCCTCTAATAGAGTGTAAGACCAAATCCTTTTTGTAAACAATAATTTGGGCCTCAGTCATTGTATAAGTCCCTTTGTGGTTTTCAAAACTACGACGCAATCGTCGCCTTTTCAAAAGAATTCATCTGGGCCTCTCCTTAAGTATAAGCCTCAAACTTCCTTTCAAAACAACTCCCCTATTGATTTAGATTCAAATTCATAGTTGTTATCAAAATTTTCTTCAATTTCTTGAATAACTGACCATACAGCTGTAACACTGGAAGCTTACCCACCTGTAAGTTCTATCAACTTTCTTTTACATACTTGTTATATATTTCATCTGTATATATATGCCTGTATATCTTGCTTAGAGTTTTCCCCAACAATTAGGTCTAGGATTAGATCAAGCCAGTGGTCACTTTTTCAACACAGTCAAAACTAGTTCCCCATAGGAAATTCCAGATACAGTCTTGCCTCTTATTGGGCTTATACAATATGGAACAGAGAAAGACATTATTCTCGGTGAAACTTTTCTCAAGACTGTCACTATTAGAAATTTGTCCAAGAAATTTATTTCCCCAGAGAGGATTAATTCCTGGTGAAACCTCTCTTTAATTTCTTCAAACCCTAGACCTGTTCACTAAAGAAAGGATTATTCCCAGTGAAACCTTTCTTGAACTTTTCTTAGGTTTGGACCCACAGGCTTCCTAAAAGCATCCCCAGCCTTCTCTTGGGCTTTGTACAAGGACCCTGAGGCTTCTTATAAGTTCTCATGCCTCCTCTTGGGCTCAGTACAAGGACCCAAAGACCACCTATAGGTATAGGATAGAACTTAGTCATCCTTTGATAGTTCAATCCTTCAAAGAGTCAGAGTCAAAACATCATACCAGTTTAGGGTTGATTCTCATCCCTTAAAACATCAGCCTCCTCTAGGGCATCATACAAAGATAAACCTTTTCATACCAGTAGACTTGGACAGTCTTACCTCCTTTTGGATCTCAAATAAACCTTCAAGTTTCCTAAAAGCACAAGAAAAACCCTGATCACTTGATCAATCTCCAACAGAGTTAAGACCTCCACGGGTTTCAAAACTCAATCTTTAAACCCTTACTTTAAAATTTCCCCAGCTAGGGTCAAGTTACTCCAAGTAAAACCCTCAGAAAAATCAGAACCTCATGGTCTCTGATATTTCAACTCTTCTGCAATCCCCAGCAAGAGTTGATTCCCCAATTTGGACTTGTCTCTGGATCTCAATAATCCTCAACAAAAGTTAGCCTCCTCTTAGGCTTCATATAAGAAATTTCCCAGCTAGCCTCCTCTTAGGCTTTGTATAATAATCTCCCCAAAAGAGTCAGTCTCTTTTCAGCCTCAATCTTGGACTTTGTACAAGACAGATATAAAACTCCCTAGTAGAGTCAAACTTTTAGCCTCAATCTTGGGCTTTGTACAAGACACCTATAAATATTCTCAGTTGAGTCAGTCAAATACCCTTTTAGCCTCAATCTTGGGCTTTGTACAAGACACATATGGAACCTCCCCAGTGGAGTCAATTCTCTTTTAGCCTCAATCTTGGGCTTTGTACAAGACAGATAAAACCTCTCACCAGTAGAGTCAATCCCTTTCAGCCTCAATCTTGGGCTTTGTACAAGAGAGACAAAATATTCCCCAGAAGAGTCAATTCCTTCTAGACTCCTCTTAGTCTTTGTATAATGATCTCCCTAAGTAGAGTCAATCTCTTTTCAGCCTCAATCTTGGGGTTTGTACAAGACAGAAATAAAACTCCCTAGTAGAGTCAAACTTTTAGCTTCAACCTTGGGCTTTAATCAAGGCACACATAAAACCAAAATCCCCTCAGAGGAAATAAAAAATCTCTCTGTAGGAAGACATTTCTTTGTACAATCACACATCAAAACAGACAATCAAACAAACCCAAATCCCAGATAACTGCTATAAGTGGCACACTTGTTAATTCAAAAATCCAAGTTGTAGTCCATCGCTTATCCTGGTAAATCCCCTTTCTTCCATCTAATTGCTGTAAGTGGCAAGCCTCTGGATTATTTACATCCAAGCCAATGTCCCTCTCTTAGCATGAAAGACTCCTAAGGAAAAATGACATTGCTCTACACTGAGTTAAAGTTTTCTCCTTCAAGACAAATCCCTTATAAAGGAAATTATGGCATTGTTGGATTCCATACATTCCAGTTAAAGTAATTCTCCTTTATAATCAGTTACCCAACAACTGTGATAAACAGATGAGATACCTCCCTTTAGAGATGACAAATTCTCTCTCAAATACCCTTTTAGCTTCAATCTTGGGCTTTGAACAAGACACAAATAACCTTTAGCTTTAATCTTGGGCTTTGAACAAGACACCAAAACATATTTTTCCTCCCATAGAATAAGAGGAACTACCATTGCTCTGATTTCCCTGTTTTCTTTAACGGGAATACGTAGGCATAAGATTGTGAAATCTTAGCGAGCACACTAATCAAAAACCTTAGGTCCAGTACCTTACCAAAAACATCGAAATACCCAAAAAACAACAAAAATACTCTCTCAAACATTCCCAAAGGAGAAACTTTCCCAATTTATGACAGATAAACACCAGTAAGTAAATAACAAAAGAAAATGCCAAACAATTTATGGATAACCATATATAGGATGGGTAATTGACAACTCCCCATTGTATAACCTGACCCCGAACCCCCCAATCTCTTAGCATTTGTTAAAGAAAACATTTGCGTGCAAGGTTAGTTTTAGATAACTCCCCTTTCCTTTCCAGCTTCATAGGATAAATAAGAAATCAGAAAGTAACACCCAATTCCAACCATTGCGGTAAGGTGGTCGCGTCACCAACAAAAATCGCATGCTACACCCGCGAAATTGGAATCAGAATAATCTACTAAGCTACAAACACTACATTTAGGATACCAAAGAACATGACGAGAAGTTCCGTTAAGATACCTCAAAATACGTTTTACGATCTTAAAGTGGGAATCCTTAGGTGATGTTTGATATCTAGTACACATACACACACTAAACATGATATTTGGCCTATTTACGATTAGGTTAGACCGCGATTATAACAATTTAATGTATAAGCTTATGTCTGTGGTGTATCAATCTTATGAAATTATCATGAAGCCAAATATGGTTTCATAAGAACATCTAAGTAACATGTTTTTAAATCGCTTCGCCTAAAGCGACTTTGATTGTCTTGTAAGTAAATTTCAATAGAAATAATCAATATCATGCTAACATTGTGTATCATGTCATGTAGCTTGATTCGTTGAGATGCTTTAAAGCTCTCATGTTTTTTTATTTTGCTTCCACGCTTCTTAAAATCTATGATTTCGTTTATGGGACCTAGATTTTTTTCAAATTGTTAAGAGAATAAGGGTCTATTCAACCCCCATTCTATAACTTTTTGTATCCATATTCTCTCCCAACATAACCCACAAGGAGTGGAAGGTAAATTTGAATGATTTTGTAAAAAGCTATCTTTTGTAAATAAGCATAAGCAAAATAAAAACAGTTTATGATTGTCATAGGTTCAGTTTGGTAGCAAACAAGAGTGAAACAATGTTAATACAATAAGTTAGTTCAATGATAGAGAGCATGTTAGGAAATGATCCATTAATATAATGTTGTTACTTATGTATGCATGATGTGTTGAGTCATTCCTAGAAATGTCAAAAATTGATCTAAGGGTGTATCTTTACATCATAAAAAACGTATACTTTATGGCAATGGGACAAATCTCTAAGCCTCACTTCTAACCCTAAAACATGTCTGGTTTTATTCTGAAAGTCCTTTATGGTTGTAGCCACTTATATCTAAGAAGCTAATCTAGTGAAATCTCTATCCTACTATTTTCAACCAATTTTATCATGAAATATGTTTGCAGTTGGATATCTAACAACAACAAGCTTGTATCTTTTTCCAAGTTGATCAATTAAAGAAACAAATTAATAACAAGTTAACACATGATAAAACAAAGCATTAACAACACATTACTTAACATAAAAACTACATTATATTAACTTCTCATTTCTCAACATAAAAGGTTTAGCTTATAATGAGCTTAGTACATACAATAATATTGGTTCTTAAGTTAATCATTCTCAAACACATAGTGAAAAAGAAATAATAACCTAAGAGCAATGTCTTCGTCTTTTTTCAATGGTTAATCGTCAAGAGGCAGCTTGTGCCGCGTCAGGTATCAGCAATAGGAACTTGAGATGGTCAGAAGATGAATCTCCATTTTCATTCAAATCACTCTCTTCACTAGTTTCTTCTAAGTGTTTTTCTCTAACAGATGTTGAACTCCTTTTTCCTTCTTCAACAGTTGTTTTTATAGTTTCTCCATATATGGTTTTGAGAAATATCTTAGATCACGGGCTTGAGAATAAATCAAATCATCCCGAAAAGAGAATCAGTAAAATTCCCTCCATTTCTTCCCATGTGTACAACTTTAGAATCAGGTACAAACAATAGTGAAAGACAAAGTGTAGCGTAGCAGTCTGTTGGCATAGAGGAGCAGGAGGCGCTGTCCTTTTGATGCATAGCACACTTAGTGGTTGCACTATGTAGTAAAATTTGTCTTCTAGCGCCTTGTTCTTATCCTTTCAAATCAACTCTCTTTCAAATGCAGATTGTTGCCACATGTGCTCTAAGAATATAATTGATGTTTCTTATTTTCTCTCATCTGCTTCTAGCCTTCTACTTTCCTTGGGTACTAGTATTTGTCCCAGGCTTTCGTGTCTGGCCTCATTAGAACTAACCTTTCAAAAACAACAAACGCATAAAAACTACCAAAGAGGGCACCTATTGTGCTCGTTATAAATTACCCTAAAAACAACAAAATGCATTGAAATTAATAATTGAATTGTAAAACAAATAGCAATATCCAAGTATTAGGACTTGTAACTCATAAAATGTGGGTTATCAAGATGCCTACTCTTGTAGAAGCAGATTTCAGAAATATTGGTCTAGAGTTCATTTCCACCGGCCTATCTCTTCTTATCATTTTGGGTCCACCTTGTAAGTGTTTTTAGTTGGCAGCAATTTTTGGTAAAACATACCAAGTTAAGACTGATGTCACGACATGCTTGGGTACCTTTTTGCAGGTATGAAGTACTGCCTGTAAGCAGCTTTCATCAGGATGTCAAAATTGATGTCGTGACATGTTTGTTTCTGATCAGCTCGTTGGGCCTTGGATTGTGTACGCGCGCTTTGGGTTTTGCAGTGTGTTTCTCTTGATATTTTTTAGGCGCTTTTATTTTGGAGATTCTCCTAATCGTGTGATTTGCTATTTCCAGAAAGTATTCATTTGTTTCTATTTTCACTCCTTGATTTTTGGTAATTAACCTAATTAGGTTAAAAGCCTCTGGGGAGCTGCTGCTGCTGGGAGATCTATAAATAAACAGCTGCTATCATTTGTTACTGTCACGATTTCTAAGAGTTTGGAGTGTGGTCATAGTTTTCTTGTGAACCAAAGCAATTATTGTTTTGATGATTGTTTTGGAATAGGTTTATTGAGTTGTAAGTTTTTACTCTTAAGCTTTGAAGCAAAGAGTGTCATTGTGCTTGATTAAAGCTTTTAAGCAAAATCAAGTTGTGTCCTTGAAGAGTGTTCTTCTGTCTCGTTTATTTGTGTCTGTTATTATCACTGCTGTGATTGAGGGGGAGTTTGTAATTGCATTGGGTAGGGATTAAGTGAAGGTTGTAAACTGTGTGGTTTGATCCTGAATTGATACTACTAATAGTGGATTTCCTCCCTGGCTTGGTAGCCCCCAGACGTAGGTGTGTTTTGCACCGAACTGGGTTAACAATTACTTGTGTCCTTTATAATTGTTTACGCTATTTATCTTGTTCTTTCTCAAAACCAAAACAGATATTAGTGTCGTAACATTGTATTCGACATCTCGTATCTGACACCAGAATTTTCAATTGGCGTCAGAGCAAGCACCCTGCCTGTTACTCTGGGTGAGATCTAGGGACATTATATTCTGGTATTATGGAAGGAGGAGGGTTTGTGAACAGACCACCTGTTCTGGATGGTTCTAATTATGACTACTGGAAACCTCGTATGATAGCCTTCTTGAAATCCTTGGATAGCAAGGCATGGAGAGCAGTAAACAAAGGATGGGAACATCCTGTCACTGTTGGAAAGGATGGAAAGACAATTCCTAAACCTGGGGAAAAATGGAGCAAAGAGGAGGATGAGTTGGCTCTTGGCAACTCTAAAGCTTTAAACGCCTTGTTTAATGGGATTGATAGAAATATATTCAGACTGGTGCATCACTGTGAATTAGCCAAAGATGTTTGGGATACTCTCAGAACCACCCATGAAGGTACATCCAAGGTGAAGATGTCAAGGCTCCAGCTGCTTACTACCAAGTTTGAGAATCTGAGGATGAAAGAGGATGAGAGTATTCATGACTTTCACATGAATATTCTTGAGATTGCCAACACGTCAGGAGCATTAGGAGAAAAAATGTCTGATGAAAAACTGGTGAGGAAAATTCTCAGATCCTTGCCCAAGAGGTTTGCCATGAAAGTCACTGCTATAGAAGAGGCTCAGGATATCAGCAATATGAAGGTTGAAGAACTCATTGGCTCTCTTCAAACCTTTGAGATGGGAATAAATGACAACTCTGAAAAGAAGAACAAAGGTATAGCTCTTGTGTCCAATACTGAAGAAGAGGCAGAAGAAAATGATATTGGTAATGAAGAGAACTTATCAGATGCTTTGGCTATGCTTGGAAGACAATTCAACAAAATTATGAAAAGAATGGATCAGAAGTCAAGGTCAAATGTCAAGAACAATTCTTTTGACATTAGCAGGTCCTATGATTCTAACAGGAAAACAAAACCTGAAGAAAAGTCTAACCAAGGCAAAGGGATTCAGTGTCATGGATGCGAAGGGTATGGGCATATTAGGGCTGAGTGTCCTACTTATCTCAAGAAGCAAAAGAAAGGGTTAACTGTTACATGGTCTGATGAAGATTCTGAGAGTGACTTTGAAGATGAATCTGCCAAACTTGTCACTGCACTAACTGGTGTATGTACTTCAGATGGAGACTCAAGTGAAGATGAGTTAACTTTTGAAGAGCTTGCAGCCTCCTACAAAAAGCTATGTATCAGAAGTGCAGAAGTTTGTCAACAAGGGGAAAAGCAGAAGAAACTTATAATTAAGCTGGAAGCTGAGAATAAAGAACATCTTAGAACAATATCTCAGTTAAACAATAAAGTCACCTTGCTGAATTCAAAACTTGATCAGATGACCAAGTCTATCAGAATGTTGAACAGTGGATCTGACACACTGGATAAGATTTTTCAGACTGGACAGAGTGCAGGAGATATGTCTGGTATAGGATTTGCAGGAACAAAGAAATCGTCTTCAGGAAACAGTCAACCAGAACCTGAATCTAGTATGATGAATCAGATGTCAAAACCTATGTTTCAACATCATGATAAGGGTAAAATGAATCACACAAGAAAGAAATTCCAAAGATGGAAATGTCATTATTGTGGTAGATATGGGCACATAAAGCCATTCTGCTTTAGACTGTATGGATACCCTGATCAAACTCCATATTTCATACCTAAACAGAATCAGCCCATTAAGAAGCAACAATGGAGTCCCAAAGTTGTTGCCTTAATAGCTCATACGTCCCTCAGAGTATCAGCCAAAGAAGATTGGTACTTTGACAGTGGGTGTTCAAAGCATATGACTGGAATCAAAAATCTGTTAGTTGATGTCAAACCTCATGCTACCAGGTATGTGACTTTTGGTGATGGAGCCAAAGGTGAAATCAAAGGTGTTGGAAAACTGGAGTGTTCAGGAGTTCCAAATCTGGATGGTGTTCTTCTGGTAAAAGGATTGACTGCCAATCTTATCAGCATCAGTCAACTCTGTGATCAAGGTTATCATGTCAACTTTACAAAATCTGAATGTATGGTCACAAATGAAGAAAAAGAAGTGATTATGAGGGGTGTCAGGTCTAAGGATAACTGCTATTTGTGGGTATCTCATGAACCTAGTTACTCATCGTTTTGTTCTGAAACCAAAGAAAATGAAGTAAAGCTATGGCATCAAAAACTTGGTCATCTTCATTTAAGGGGTATGAAAAGGATTATCTCTATGGAAGCTGTAAGAGGGATTCCAAAACTACAGATTAATGAAGAAAGAGTGTGTGGTGAATGTCAGGTTGGCAAACAAACCAAGATGTCACATCCAAAGATTAAACATCTTACCACATCTAAAGTTTTGGAATTGTTACACATGGATTTAATGGGACCTATGCAAGTGGAAAGTCTTGGTGGGAAGAAATATGCCTATGTGGTTGTTGATGATTATTCTAGATATACCTGGATAAATTTCATCAAAGAGAAATCAGATGTTTTTGATGTCTTCAAAGACCTCTGTCAAAAGGTTCAAAGAGAGAAGGAAGGCTGTGTTGTTAGAATTAGAAGTGATCATGGAAAAGAGTTTGAAAATCAAAGATTTGCAGAGTTCTGTTCATCTGAAGGAATCAGTCATGAATTTTCATCTCCCATTACTCCTCAACAAAATGGGGTTGTGGAAAGAAAAAACAGGACACTTCAAGAATCAGCCAGAGCTATGATTCATGCTAAGAAACTCCCTATCCACTTCTGGGCTGAAGCTATGAATACCGCTTGCTATGTTCATAATAGAGTGACCTTGAGAAAGGGAACCTCCACTACCTTGTATGAAATCTGGAAAGGAAGAAAACCAACTGTCAAATATTTTCATGTGTTTGGTAGTAAGTGTTACATACTAACAGATCGTGAACAAAGAAGGAAGATGGATCCCAAAAGTGATGAAGGAATCTTTTTAGGTTACTCTACAAACAGCAGAGCCTATAGGGTTTTCAACTCTAGAACAAGAACTATGATGGAATCAATAAATGTGGTGGTTGATGATTTGCATGAGGAAGCAAATGTCACAGATGATGTCAGAACATTCTTGGATATTCCTGCTGGTACATCAAATAAAGAAGTTGACCCCAATCCTACTACCACAGAATCTGAGGATGAACCTATCAACAAGGGACCCTCCACCAGAGTGCAGAAAGATCATCCTAAAGAACTTATCATAGGAGATCTCAACAGTGGAGTGACTACAAGATCAAGAGAACTCATCTCAAGCTCTTGCTTTGTGTCAAGAATTGAACCTAAAAATATCAAAGAAGCTCTGACTGATGAGTTTTGGATTAATGCAATGCAAGAGGAATTAAGTCAGTTTAAAAGGAATGAGGTGTGGGAGCTTGTTCCAAGACCTGAAGGGACAAATGTTATTGGTACAAAGTGGGTGTACAAGAACAAGTCAGATGAGCAGGGAGTTGTAACCAGGAATAAAGCAAGGCTTGTAGCTCAAGGATATACTCAAGTTGAAGGGGTTGATTTTGATGAGACATTTTCCCCTGTTGCTAGACTTGAATCCATCAGATTGCTATTAGGAGTGGCTTGCATTATAAAATTCAAGCTGTTCCAGATGGATGTGAAAAGTGCCTTTTTGAATGGCTATTTGCATGAGGAAGTATATGTAGAGCAGCCTAAAGGTTTCATTGACCCAACCTTCCCAGACCATGTGTACAAATTAAAAAGGGCTCTTTATGGACTGAAACAAGCTCCTAGAGCTTGGTATGAGAGATTGACAGAGTTCCTCATTAATAATGGATACAGAAAAGGAGGGTTAGATAAGACTCTCTTTGTTAAAGATGAAGGAGGAAAAATCATGATTGCTCAGATTTATGTGGATGATATAGTGTTTGGTGGAATGTCAGATAGGATGGTGAAACACTTTGTTCAACAAATGCAGTCTGAATTTGAAATGAGTCTTGTTGGAGAACTGACTTATTTTCTTGGGTTACAAGTAAAACAGATGGAAGATTCAATCTTTCTCAGTCAAAGTAAGTACGCAACAAACATAGTCAAAAAAATTTAGAATGGAGAATGCAAGCCATAAAAGAACACCTGCACCTACTCATTTGAAATTATCTAAAGATGAAAAGGGGATTAATGTTGATCAAAGTCTATATAGAAGTATGATAGGTAGCTTACTGTATCTCACAGCTAGCAGACCTGATATTGCTTTTGCAGTTGGAGTGTGTGCCAGATATCAAGCAGATCCCAAAGTTAGTCACATAAATCAAGTCAAGAGGATTCTCAAATATGTGAATGGAACTTGTGACTTTGGTATGTTGTACTCTCATGGGTGTAATCCTATTTTATCTGGATATTGTGATGCTGATTGGGCTGGAAGTGTTGATGATAGAAAGAGCACATCAGGAGGATGCTTCTTCTTAGGAAACAATCTCATTTCATGGTTCAGCAAAAAGCAAAATTGTGTATCCTTATCCACGGCAGAGGCTGAATACATTGCAGCTGGAAGTAGTTGTTCACAGCTAGTATGGATGAAACAAATGCTAACAGAGTATAATGTCACACAAGATGTCATGACACTATATTGTGACAACCTAAGTGCTATCAATATCTCCAAAAATCCTATCCAGCACAGCCGTACCAAGCATATAGACATTAGGCATCATTTCATTAGGGATCTTGTGGAAGACAAAGTGATTACATTGGAGCATGTTGCCACTGAGCTGCAGTTGGCTGACATTTTTACAAAGGCTTTGGATGCAAGTCAATTTGAGAACCTAAGGGGTAAGTTAGGAATTTGTCTTTATGAAGGCTTATAGCAATTAATCACATGTGGAAACATTGTCCGTCACATCTTAGTTTTCCAAGTATTTGTATCATCAAAATATATAAATCCTTTCCCCCCACTTTTGCATTATTATCAAACGCTCTCTATTCCCACTCATACACACCATACTGTTTATCTTCTTCTCTCCAAACATTCTGTCACTTCCAATCCTCATTTCAGACTTTCGTCTATCACTTTTCCTGTGAATAACATGTCTCACCAACAAGCTTCGTCACCCTCTAAGCCGGTGTCTCCTAAGACTGTTTCGTCATCTGATTCTAGGGCACAAGATATGGATCATTCTCCCAAGGATGTGGTTGATGCTGTCCCGTTAAATATGGTGCTTGCTGATGTGCCTCATGTTCAAAGGCCTAGAACTCAACATGCAAGAAGACCTAAAGAAAGTCCTTCAGGTAATATTCCCACATCGTCTTCTGTTGATCTTTCTGCTATGGCAAGGGAAGGATCTGAGTATGTTCATAAGACTGTTGATAGCATCGTTACTCGTATCATTAATGAAAATCATGTTGTGGCTGGGATTTCTATTCCCTTGAGGAAACTTTCCGCCCCTCAAACTAGTCAGAAGCATCAAGAAGATGGTGATACAAATCTGGAAGATACTCAAGATGTTGCATGTGATGTTAAGACCTCTGTTGCTGAAGATACCTTTGAAAGTGTGAAGGATGCTGGGAGTAAACCCTCTAAAACCAAAGATGTCATGCCTGATGATGTTGTGGATCTTGATGAGATTGATGACAACGCTCTCCTTGCCAGCATAGCTAATAGACTTGTTACTAGGAAAGGAAACAAGGGTGCTAAGCAAAGTTCTCCCAAGCACAAGAATGTAGCTAGCCCAAGTCCTCCTAAGCGCAACATCAAGAAGGTTGTTCCTGGCCCCCCCAAGGGTTGGAGCAAAGTGGCTGTCAAGAAGAGAAAGACAAGAGTCTCTTCTGATTCTGAAGATGATGTTGAAAGTGATGTTCCTGACATCCGTCTCAAAAAGAAATCCTCTGCTAGCAAACTGGCTACCAGAATACCTGATGCTCCTCTAGATAATATCTCTTTTCATTCTGCTGAGAGTGTCAACAAATGGAAATATGTGTATCAGCGGAGGTTGGCGTTAGAAAGAGAGCTGGGTGAAAATGCTATGGAGTGTAAGGAAATAATGGATTTAATCTACTTTGCTGGCCTGTTAAAGACTGTGACTCGCTTCTCAAAGTGCTACGAGACACTGGTTAAAGAGTTTATTGTTAATCTTTCTAAAAATTGTGCTGATGGTAAATCTAAGGAGTTCAGAAAAGTGTTTGTTAGAGGAAGATGTGTCAATTTCTCCCCTGATGTGATAAATTTTTACCTAGGAAGGACTGGTGAGCCTCAACCTGAGTTGGAGGTGTCTGATAATCAAGTCTGCACGACCATTACAGCGAATCAAGTCAAGAAATGGCCTCTAAAGGGAAAATTATCTGCTAGCTTACTAAGTGTCAAGTATGCGATGCTGCACAGAATTGGAGCTGCTAATTGGGTTCCCACTAACCACACATCTACCATTGCTACTGGTCTGGGCAGATTCATTTTTGCTGTTGGAACCAAGGCAAAATTTGATTATGGGACTTACATCTTTGAACAGACACTGAAGCATGCAGGTACGATGGCTGTGAAGCTTCCCATAGCTTTTCCCTCTGTCATTTGTGGCATTATCCTTAAACAATATCCTGGAATTTTAATTGAGTCAGACACTGCTTGCAAAAGAGAAAGTGTCTTGTCTTTTCATTACAAGCTGTTTCAGGGGACCCATGTCCCTGATATTGTTGTAACATCTGCTGAGACATCCTCTAGCAGTAGACCTATGAATAAGTCTACTATCATTTCTGAGCTCAAGGAGACTTGCAAAGAGCTAGAAAGCAGAAAGTTGAAGCTTGAAGCTCTTATCAGAATACTTGAGAAGGAGGAAGGTGAGGATGGTGATAATGCAAAGACTGAAGCTGACAATGAGGGTGAAGACTCTGGTGGGAGTGACAGTGAGGCTGATTCTGGTGGAGAGGCTGAAGATGAATCTGGGTCTGGTGAAGAAGTTAAAGATGTTTCTGGTTCTGATGAAGATTAAGTTTTTTTTGCCATGTGACTCTCTATTGGTTCTTGTGGAAGTTTTTTTTTGGTTTGATGTGCTTCTGCACCTTGTGTTAGTTTCTTTTTGGTTATTTGGCTTTTTGGTTGTAAAAACTATGTGTTTTTTTTGGGTTTGGCTCTCTTTATGGCTAAAAAGGGGGAGCACTGGATATTTCTGTTTCTCTTAACTTTGGAAGTTGCTATGTCTATTTCTGATGCTATGCTGCTTACTTCCTTGGATCTGCTGTTTCTATTTCTGCTGCTGCTATTTCTGATTGTTGTTCGGTTATTATGTTTTAGCCAAAAATTTCGCCAAAGGGGGAGTTTGTAAGTGTTTTTAGTTGGCAGCAATTTTTGGTAAAACATACCATATCAAGACTGATGTCACGACATGCTTGGGTAGCCTTTCTGCAGGTATGAAGTACTGCCTGTAAGCAGCTTTCATCAGGATGTCAAAATTGATGTCGTGACATGTTTGTTTCTGATCAGCTCGTTGGGCCTTGGATTGTGTACGCGCGCTTTGGGTTTTGCAGTGTGTTTCTGTTGAGATTTTTTAGGCGCTTTTATTTTGGAAGATTCTCCTAATCGTGTGATTTGCTATTTCCAGAAAGTATTCATTTGTTTCTATTTTCACTCCTTGATTTTTGGTAATTAACCTAATTAGGTTAAAAGCCTCTGGGGAGCTGCTGCTGCTGGGAGATCTATAAATAAACAGCTGCTATCATTTGTTACTGTCACGGTTTCTAAGAGTTTGGAGTGTGGTCATAGTTTTCTTGTGAACCAAAGCAATTATTGTTTTGATGATTGTTTTGGAATAGGTTTATTGAGTTGTAAGTTTTTACTCTTAAGCTTTGAAGCAAAGAGTGTCATTGTGCTTGATTAAAGCTTTTAAGCAAAATCAAGTTGTGTCCTTGAAGAGTGTTCTTCTGTCTCGTTTATTTGTGTCTGTTATTATCACTACTGTGATTGAGGGGGAGTTTGTAATTGCAATGGGTAGGGATTAAGTGAAGGTTGTAAACTGTGTGGTTTGATCCTGAATTGATACTACTAATAGTGGATTTCCTCCCTGGCTTGGTAGCCCCCAGACGTAGGTGTGTTTTGCACCGAACTGGGTTAACAATTACTTGTGTCCTTTATAATTGTTTGCGCTATTTATCTTGTTCTTTCTCAAAACCAAAACAGATATTAGTGTCGTAACATTGTATTCGACATCTCGTATCTGACACCAGAATTTTCACACCTCTTTGTCTCCCTAAGAAGTGATAATGAAAAAGGGTTTACATATCTGGTACCAAAGGCTCGAATATAAAGAAGGGTTTGGTCCCAGTGAAGTGCTTTGCTTTCGGCAGAAGAAGAGGCATATAGATACCCATTATATCATTAGTGCTTCTGAACATTCCGATAGACCAAACCTCTTTGGTGAGGATGAGGATCCTAGCGCCTTATTTTTTTAACCGAGAAATTTATGCTCTTGAATATTACATGAATTAGTTGATTCAATTGTGGAAAGCTCTAGAGCTTACGAATCACTAGAGCCTAGATATTGGCTTGTCCATCCCAACGTCGGTGGCACATATTGTTGCTTATGTTTCTTTCCTAGAGGTTCGGGTTCCTTCCATGATGACTACTCAAAAGATTGTCCTGGTTCCTAACTCAAAATTGGGTCAACTAGATGCTGACGTAGCAGATTTATCTACTTAGGGAGTTTCACCATTTCCTTCCCCCGCTAAGAGGGTTCGCAGTGACAGTCCATCCACTTCTGTTGAGGAAGGTTCTCCTAACGGGCTTGTTAAGTGGATGATAGTGATTGGTATGCTCTGACTCTTATCTTTTAGCTTCCTGCTATTCTTACTCCCTGGGTATCTAACACTCTGGAGGAATATGCTGCTACCATGGCCTCTAAGGACGTGGATTTCATCTAGGGTTTATCTGCAACAGACAGGCGGGGTTATTTTGCAATTGCCTCTTGTACTTTGTTCTGGGCTAGGTCCCTTATTTCTATCGTGTTTGTCGGTCAAGATGACGTTGTGGGCTCTGAAAAACTTTCAAAGGAACAAGATGATTTGAAGGAGGGATGTTAGGTCCTTGAGCGGCAAAATTATGATGTTGAGAAGGAGTTGGTTGTGCTTCGGGAAAATGTTGATGCCCTTAGCTCTTTGCAGAAAGAGGCGGATTGGTATGGCTATCTGTCCATTTTGGCTTCTTGGATATGGGAGCTTGAGGTTTCTATTGTTGATAGAAAGAAACGTAGTGAAAAGATTTATGTATATGTGGCAGAAGCATGTCGGGCGTTCGAAGAGGATAGGAAAGCTCTTTATTAGAGGAAAGAGGATCAGACCAATGCTTTGGGAAGTCTCAAAGAAGAGATGATTGCTGCTTGGAAGAAGTCTCAAAAGGCTCTTTAGCAGATAGTAGAGGCTTTGGGCATGGTTCGGGACGAAATGTTAGAGCAAGCTCAGACATTCTATCCTAGCCTCACTAAGATACTCATAGCCTATAGTGGAATCAACAAGCATCTCTGCCACAAGCATTGGATATTCGTCCTTTGGGTTCGCAACATTCCGATCTCTAAAGTCAATGCAGACCCTCAAAGTCCCATTCTTTTTAATGACGGGAACTATATTAGCAATCCATTCGACATACCTTGTTGTGCGGATGAACTTACACTTGAGGAGCCTTTCAACTTCTTGCTTGATCTTCGACAAGATTTCTGGCGCAAATCGCCTTGGAGTCTGTTTAATTAGCTTACTTCCAGGCTTGATAGGTAACTTCAGTTCTACCAATTCTCTACTCAGTCCATGCATCTCGTCATAATCCTAAGCGAAGCAGTCTCTGTATTCCTTCAGAAGTTGTATCACTTTGATTTTGAGTTTTGGGCGAAGGTTGGCGCTTATATACGTTGGTCTTTTGACTGTTCCTTCCCCTAAGTCGATTTCCTCTAGGGATCCTGCGCTAGCATTTTTATGTTGGGTGCCCGGGGGTCCCTTTCGAATCCCAAAGGCCCATCATCGTAGATGGCATCGAGCCTCTGGCTTGGCGCCTCGTCTTGAATCCTATCAGGTGGCTCTGGTTCAAAATTTATCCCAGTCTCTTCGAGGTGTACATCAGTTTCGTTGAATTCGACATCCATATACTTAACTTCGGCCTCTAAGGCCGCCTTTAGTCTATTTTCGACTATATAAACCAAAAAAATTTCCAATATCTTAGATTCAGACATAGTCAATGTCTTCGTCTCCCTAACCAATTGGCTGGAGGCCTGATTTCCCTTCGAACTCAAGGTCTTCTCCCATGACCTCTCTGCCCCATTGAAAACCATAAGTTGGATGTAGATGACGGGAGTAAAATGATGTATCAGTAGGCACAAATGCAAAACCAGTAAGACTGCAAGGAGCAATGTTCGCCAGATTTTTGTCGAAATGACGTTTTTCCACATGATTAACCTCGGCCATAAAATAGCTTTGATCTGCTTCAATGTTTTCCACTATACCATTATTCCTCGATATAAAGATTCTTTGGTGGAGCGAAGAGGGTACTGCCCTGATGTCGTGTATCCGTTCACGACCCAAAACCAAGTTGTAATTAGCCTTCAACGCAATAACCATAAACATGGTCCGCCTAGTGATAGTACCAACTGTTAGCTCTACTTGGATTACTCCCAAGGTGTGGCCAATTTTTCCTTCGTAATTCGACAACAACATGTTATGAGTTTGAAATTTGTGTCAAATTTTCCAATTTCCTTTAATATAAAGTGTGTCATCAGGTTCACTGTCGCACCACCATCTACCAGAATTTTGTTGATTCCTACATTCTCCACCTTTCCTCTGATGAAAATGGGTTTTAGATGATTCTTCATTGCTTCGTCAGGCCTTTCAAAGAAAGCATTCTGTTCTTCGACACAACCACCGTTGTTCATTATATAGTAACACACTGGCCTATCTTTGACCATTTCCACCTCAGTAGTTTCCTCAGACTCTTCAACCTCCGTGACTTGGTCATACTCTACTGGCAGCACAGAAACCATGTTACAGTTGATGTCTAAAGAGGGCTCTGACATTGTGTCGAAGTTATCTGTTATCATATCGTCATCCGTCGTTGGTTGTTCCAATTTATCTTCAGACTCTTCCTTTCGAGAAGGGAAAAGCTTTCTCCCTACTGGCTTTTTTCTTCGCCTCTATCTTTCTTTAGAGGTTGGTTGGTGCTAGACTCCGCCATCACTTTCTCCCTGGCTTCTCTTTCCCCTTTCCTCCTCCTCTGCTGCCTTCGCCATTGAGACCTTGACATGGGATTTTTTCCCTTGTAATTCTCAGATCTATAAGTTTGCTGCCTTGACACTTGGAATTCCCTTTGATAGGATATTGAGGAGCCTTGCCCCACTTCAAAACTCTGCCATTTCTCTTGGCCTCACTCTCTCTTCTCAGCATGCTTCACCCAGCTTCCTTTGGAAACGTCAACCGTAGGCTTAAAAATAGATGGCCTGTTAGCCTGAAGGCTTGACCTCCTTGCTCCTGCATTTAAGGGACTCCCCTTTTGTCGAAGGTGTAGTGATTGTGAGTATCTTTCCAATTTCTTATGTGACTAGCCACTCAAACTCTCTCTATGTGTCGCACCCAAATTTTTGACCCTAAGATTCCTTTTTCTTTTAGCATAGCATCTTCAGGTCATATGATTGTGTGTGCATGTTTTATTACTAACAAATGTATGCAGGTACATTAACTTCAAACATATATAGTATTCTTTCTCACAAGTCAAATACTTCAAGACGTGACCAATAGATTCAGATTCAAATAGTCCTAGTGTTTTCTACTAGTCGTTTTCTTCAAAAAATCTCAAGAGTTTCAGTGTATACTCCCGAAGAGGATCAAGGTTTTTCTTCCATTGGCGTTGAGCGTGGTCATGCGGAGACTGGCTAGGGTTTTATGGCAAGACGAATTTCAAGTTGTATCTTTATTTCCAAGGATTCCTCACAATATGGTTCATGTGAAAAGATCATCACCATCTAAAGGTTTGCTTGAAGTTTCATTAAGTCAAAATAATTCTAGTTGATTAAGCTATGGAAAAGAATGTGGTCGATTCTTGATCAAATTGAAGATAAAGACTAATGGGTTCATCGATTCGAGCTTGTTCAAATGGCATCAAGTTGTTGAACATTTATTTTGATCAAGGATTTAGTTTAAGTCATAATAGGAGGATGTTTTGTGATTCAAGTAAAAAAGGGTGCTATCTAAGTTCATCATTATCTGGGATTCCTGATTTTTTAGGTGAGCTTGTGGATAAGCGTCAATAAAAGATTGTGGTAGGGCTTTCATATTAAGACCATTTTATTCTATGCTCCAACTTTTATATCTCCCTTCCATGATTGTTTCATTATGAGTGAGGGGTTGGGTATGCTTACAAATTTAAATTATTTGGATCATAATTGGCATCTTCATTCCTCGAGTTGAAAATTGGTTCATGCTGACGGTAATGTCTTGTTGGTTACGCAATATTGGAATGCGTTAGCGATGGAATTTTTTTTAGGCACATTAATGCATGCCTCACTTTCAATAATAGCAAAACCTGAGTGGAAAATATGAGAATAATTTTATAACCAGTAAGCATAAATGATGACGGTCAAACCAAAAGGTGATGCTGGCAGTGTTAGAGTTTACAATCCAAAAGCTAGAAACAAATTAGTGTTGCTGCTATTTCCATTCTAAACAAAACTCCTAATGTTTCTATAATGGGATTAGTAAGTAACGCATCAGCAAGTCCAAACACAAAGACAAATTCAAAGCATATCACAAAGAAGCTTTATCCTAAACCCATGTTTTTTCCAAAGCATGATCAACCTACAAGTTCATAAACATTATTGTTAAATCACATCCTATTAAAACCAACGTTCAAAAAGGAAGGTATAAAGTGATGTCCTAAATCCAAACTTGAACTTGATCTTCAGAATTACCATAACTTCTTTCCAATCTCTTCGAGCCCCAAAATCCTTTCGCCATGTGCAAATCCAAGTGCCATTGAAATCACATGAAAAGAAAAAAACTGAACAAGTCAGACAGCATAAGGAAATTGTGAAAATGCAGTTACCATGAATCTTTCAAAATAGTGTGTTAAATACAACTATGCCCAGATCATCAAAACGAGAAGTACTTGGATACATTGGTTTGATTCTTCTCGCAGCCCTTGCTTTAGGTAATACAAGTCTTTTGGTGCAATTTCTCGCTACCGTATCGGTCAAGCTGCTGCGCACAGTGAATCACAATATGTACTTTGCAAGATGAAGATACTTACTGTCGTTCTCAAATTCATTGTTGACGCTGCTGCAATGTATGTTACTCCTCATGACCATGGGTTATTTTTGAGGTACACATCAAAAGGCATCCTTCATTGAACCATCTATTTCATAACAAAATTCAATTCCGTGAAGAAAAATATTATAATTTGCCTAAAAGGTTCTTTCAACTATACTGCCAAATATTCACAAGAGAACCGCATGAAATCAAACCTAATTTCGTCGAATCTTTGTCTCCCAAAAGTGTCGGCATGAATGTAGAGATCAATGGTTCCCTTGTAGCAAGATAAAGATGTCGATAAACAAGCTGCAAACTCCAGCACACCTCGCCAACACTATCTGCAACAGTAACATCACTTAATTGGAAAGTTGGAGAGGATTGCTAACATTCACAAGCCACTCTACCTTGCACCTTTTGTTCGACGTGACTTTAGTACGTAATTCACCATCACGGCCTTAAGTTACATTCAAACCAAATGTTGAAGGTACTAGCATGCTGTACGTGAGGAAGGCTATCGCAAGTTAAACATGGAGATCTTTCGGAATGAATAAAAAAAAATTGATTGCCGTAATCAAAGAGTATGATTTAGAAGCTCACCGTAATCTCCAGATGCCTCACTTGAGGGTCGCTATGATGAACGAGATGAGTGCCCACTGCGAAAAAACCTTGGCAGCTGCAAAAAGAAAAAGAATAACCGATCAGGAGAGACGGTATTAATGAAGATATTACAAGTTTCATTGGCACATGTGAAAAGTAAAGCATCTGTAATACTGAGAAACCAGCATATTTGCGCCATGGTAAACACTTGTTCTCAGCAAGCAGAAATCAAGAATAAGTTGAGGATAGCAAGCTACCGAAAGTAACGTTACAGAGCAGGCATTTAAAATGGGAACAATGTTTAAAAGAAGAGGTTGATGAGAAAGAAAGGAAAATTTGAATCGTGTTTCAACGGCAAGAAATCAAGAAACATTCATACGTGTCAATTTTAAAAAAGAAGAAATATCAGGACATGTTACAAACCAAAATAGCAGTATCAGACATATTTCAAAAACTTACCTAAAACAACAAAGCATGTTTCAGGTATATTATGATAGCATTCATCACAATTTATCAAAATCAATTTAAATTCTTCCCAAATCCACAACAAACGTGTTCCAACAGTCCTTTTCATTCCAAAAAGATTTCAAATCGAAAAAGGAAAAAGCTCATCAAATACCATTCATTGTCTTTCCAAAACCGATCAAACGTGTTTAAGACACAATCCAAAAGAGTTCCTAAACAGAAATCGACATAATATGGAGCCATTAAATCCAAAATCAATGCTGCAATCTATAAATTGGAAGAGCAGAGTTCAAACAAGGGGGGGGGGGAGAGCACGATATCAGAACAGACGGCCATAGCAAAAATTCACATCACTACCATTTCAAATTCATCAGAAAAAACCACATACACCAAAACTCACACAAAAATTCCTACCATTCACACTAGCAAAATACACCACGATCCAGGGGAAAAAAATCAATCGTGAAGTCACTCTGTCATTCTACACACAACACCCAAAACCCTCTCGAATCCAAAATCAACCAAAAGTCACCGAGAAACCCAGAGATCAGAAGAACACCCGGTTCATCATCATCTCTCAAAATCACGCCAATAGACGGAGCAAACATCAACATCACAGGAAGCAATCGCACAGAGATAAGGCACGCAAAAGGTAAAAGGGAGAAAGAACTCATCCTGGAAGCCGTTCGTGTCCACTCATTCCATCTCCGGCGGCCGCACCTTTTATGCTTTTGCTTTATTCAATAACTGTTGTAAATGTAATCGCATGAATATAGTGAAATGGGGCTGGGAATCATGGGATTAGGGTAGATTTAGGATCTCCGTTGTTTGATCGAGAGAGGAAAAAAAAGTGAAAGAAAGCACGAGAGAAGAAAAGAGAGTCCGAAAGGGAGAAGAGCGGAGAGATCGGTGAGCAACGGCGGCGCATTTAGGTTTTTTTTACCCTATTGTTCAGAGCGAGAGATGGAGAGGACGACGAGAGAGAGAGAAGCGCCCTTTTTTTCTTTTTTTCTTTTTTTAGTTAATTAATAAGTGGACTCGTAAAAAAAAAATCAAATTTAACTTTTTCGGAAAAAAGGAAAGGAGAAAACTAAAATCTTTTTCTATATTAATTAAGTTTAAAACCTTTATAATCAAATTATAAATTTTTATAATTAAAGTTAAATTAAGATTAAAACCTTTTATTAATAATTTAATTTAAGATTTTAATAATAATTTAAGTTAAAACCTTTTTTTATAATTAATCTAAACCCTTTTTTTATAATATTAATCAACCTAGTGTTCTTTTATAATAAAAATTAAAACTTTCTTTTAATAATTAATCAAAAACTTTTCCTTTTATGATAATGACTAATCAAACTTTTTATAATTAAAAATTAAAACTTTTATTAGTAATGAATTTTAGAGTTTTATAATAACAAATCCCTAGCTTAATTTCCTAACTAAAACAATAAGTTCAAGACTCAACCTTTAAATCGTCCTCGATTAGAAACCTCTCGCTTAGTCGTAAGTTCGTGAGCGTCCAATTGTTTTGCTTTATCTGTTTGATTGTGTTTTTCTGATTTATGTTTCTGTTTTCAAAACCCTTTAAAAAAAAAACTAAAAATCCTCGATCCAACGTCGAGCCAATTTTCTGCCCATGTAAGTCGATCGCCTTAGGGCATCGCATTCGACCTGTTGATCACTGGACACAAGTCTAGCATCACTTTGCTAGCACATTCGCCTAAATAATATAATTTAACCACATTAATATCCAAGGGAAAATCCCATGCATAATAACCATGTTATTGTGCATGGTGCACATCATTCGCATTGCATAATCGACACCCTTAAGATTATTAGACAACTCTAGGATAGACTTCCTAGGCTAGTCCCCCTAATTTTGATTTCACAATCAAACTTTAGCCCACCTAATTCTCCACACAAGAGAATTAGATGTTAATCATCTCAAAGAAGGGACATACAATCCTATACCCCACAAATACAAACATTTTCAAAAAACTGTGGCGGTTTTCTTAAGATGATGACTCATCTTCCTCTCCTAAACCTTTAAACATTTAGTACCCTTAATAATAAGGAACTACAAGTGCTTTGATTCCCTCCTGACAGGATATGTAGGCACAAGATGCAATATCTTGTCGAGCACACTTAGGAAAAAAAATAATAAATTACCTACCCTTAAACTCTTAGCAAAACAAATAACAGATAACATAAAATTAATCAAGAGGTTCCTGTAGAGTACTACAGATATCTAGGATGCTAATACCTTCCCTAGGTATAACCAACCCCCGAACTTAGAATTTTAGTGCATTTGCATTGCATTGTGGGAATTCGGTTTTTCTCCCTTCCCTTGGATAAAATCAAAGACCGGTGGTGACATTAAAAAATGCGATACAAGTTAACTAATAGCTTGATATCCAATTTTCACCGCGACAGAAATGGCGACTTCACTGGGGACTCTCATAAGAGGGTTCCCCCTAACTTGAATCATTTTTATCTGTTATATGTTTGTTTTGCTGTTTGGAGGGATTCTTGAGTGGTGAGAGTCCTAGACCCGGACTTGAGTGAATTATAGGAGATGATATGGTCAAGGGCACTTTGACGGAGTCGATTCCTGAAAAGTCGAATTGAGAAAATCATCGCTCAGTTTAGGTTCTTTTGAACTTAATATTGTTTGAACGAGTTCATTCGTGAAAACGGTATTAACTTCGACCAAGAACCCTTAAGACTGAGGACCGTAGCACCTTTAAACCCACTTGGCCTTTTAGAATGTAATGCGGTGACTATGCGGGAGTCTATTTCCAAATAGTTGTCACGCGATACTACACTCGGACGAGATCCTCTTGAGAATATTATTGAATACCAAGTGATTTGGGAAGTCGATAATATCTGAAAGATGGGTCGTAGACTCTGGGAACTTTTAGAACCCGTTCGGCAGGTACATTTGAAACCATACTACCTTATGGGATGGGTAGACCTTGACTCCGTTCATGCTCCTTTGAACCTAGGACCCTTGTTTGTTTGTTTGCTTATGTGTGCTTTGTGCTTTGTCTGTGTGTTTGCATCCTCGCATTACATTAGCATCATATCATAAGGATTCATGGAACTTAGCCTTGTTTATAAACATCGTAAGAATATCATGGACTCTTAAAAAAAAATATAAAAAAAAACGTCGAAGTACACTTACAATAGTCATAACTTGGACGATCTAAGGAGATTAGAGACTTTACTGGCAAATGAAGAAAATTCAAGACAAGATAAAAGGTTATTATCTCCAATTCATGGGGACTAGTTGATGACTAATTATGAAGAACATTCTTAGCTGGCGGAGTTACTATTTCAGGACAAAGTTCATATTCAAGCTAAGATAATTACCAAAGAAGAATATATTGGAAAGAAGTTATTTCTTGCAAAGAAAAGTCCAAAGACGTCTTATTCTGTTCTAATATTCAGTCAACACTTCTAGAAGACGCTCAATTGGAAGAAAAGTTCAAAGAAGACCGTTGGAGGAGTCTCCTTAGATCCATCCTTACTAGCTTTTATTTAGCTTTTTTGTCATGACTCTTGAAAAGTGTACCGACGCGTTGTAAACAATTTTGTAATAAATATTCCAATACTAATAGTTGTAACCATTTTAATAATAATAATAAATGAGTCTTTTGATATTCCTTGATGATTATAAATAGCCGAGTTCCATGAAACTTGCTGCATTCGCATTGCATCTTTAGCATTGCATCATTTTGCATACATCCTTTCTCTACCTCAGCTTATTCAGTCTTCTATCCTTGTGTCACTCAGCTGATCTTCTAGCACTTGAAGTAGTTACTGGGGATAATGGATAGAACACAAAATATGGATCCCATGTCAAGCTTCAGAGTGATGACTAATCCGATGTTTGGTTTTTCTTCTGACAACGACGCTCTACAAGTGGATGTTCCTACTCGATCTCATCCTGTGCAAGATAACCTGGATGGTCAAGTTAACGAAAGAGATTCCCGCTTTCTTAGGTATATGCCAAATTCTCAAAACGTCAGTCTTATGACAACTGTGAATGATCCTAGATTAGGAGAAATTGAGAAAGGATTTCGTGACCTCCAAGAGCAATTGAAGATGTTGAAAGAACTTAATGCATCCGGTCTTAAAGCCCCTGACTTGTGTTTAGTTCCAGGCGTGTTCATTCCACCGAAGTTCAAAATGCCTACCTTCGAAGTATACAAGGGTGTTAGTTGTCCAAGGCACCATTTGACAATGTTTTGTCGAAAGATGACCACTTATGTCGACAATGACAAGCTAATGATTCACTGTTTTCAAGAAAGTTTATCTGGGGCATCCTTGATGTGGTATATGAAGCTAGAGAGGAACCATATTCCGTCTTGGGAAGACTTAGCTAATGCTTTTATGAAACAATACGATTACAATGTCGACATGGCTCCAGACAGTGATCAATTGATGGACATGAGTCAGAAAGACGACGAGTCCTTCAGGGAATATGCACAACGGTGGAAAGAATTGTCAGCCCAAGTTCAGCCACCACTTCAAGAGAATGAGACGGCTAAGATGTTTCTAAAAACACTGTCAGACTCTTATTATGTCAGAATGATAGGCGTTGTGCCATTAGAGTTCTCTAAAATTATGGAAGTCGGAGTAAACATCGAGAATGCACTCAAAAGTGGAAAGATCCAAGATATCTCGAATAGTCAAGCTGATGAAGAGAAGTCTGTTAGTGATTCCCAAGAAGAAAAGAGTGTTGAAGTTAATGCAATTTTGGATTCTCCTCAGACTTTGCAAGCTCCAATTCTGGTGCCATATCATGAACGTCGGTATGCAGTGCCTGTTCAGTGCCAGCAATCACTACCTCATGGACGTCCGTACAAACGACGAAGGTTGACTCCTCAGAACCAACGTCAGAATCGACGAATTCAGAACATGAATCATCAGAATCAGCGTCAGGATCAGCAGATACCTCTGAATAGTCCAGAAGAAAAGACTCGCTGGTTTGACCTAATCCCAATGACTTACAGTCAATTGTGGTCTTACTTCACCCGAAACTCAATAATGGCACCCAGGAAGACTAGAGCCATGAAATCTTGCCCTCCTCGGTTCAATCCAGATACCAGTTGTGCATTTCATGACGGAGTGTTTGGGCATTCGATTGAAGACTGTAAAGTTTTCCACGAAAAGGTCCAAGAAATGATCGACAATGAAGTGTTGACCTTCAGGAGAGGAATCCCAGTTATAAATGGAACACCTTTATACTGAGAGATGTGAATACTCAAGAAGTCCTTTCAAGCCAGTGGGATCAAGAGCGTAGTTCACTCCCAAGGCCATTAAGCTGCTTATTCATTTGGTTGCATCTTATTGTTATTTCTTTGATTATAAGCATGTTTTACATGTAAGAATTTGTTACTTTGAATAGTTAATGCAATGATAATGGTTGTCTTGAAGAAATCCATTCATTTCACTCATTTTTAAACTCTTTTTCTATTTTATAATGCCAATACTACCCCAATCTTTTGCCTTGGCAGAGAATTGGTTGGAGGATGATGAAATCAAATGCAAGATCTCTTGTCGTATGCTTTTGAATAAAACTCTGCTAGTGATGTAAGGCGTTGTTTTAAATCCCTAAACACCGGAGGTATAAGGAGATAAACCCTCGTTAACCCTTTTGAGCCTTTGAAGTAGTAGTTTTCTTCTACAAACAAGAAACCCTCATTTTAACCTGGGGCAGGGTAATTTTCAAAAATGGAGTAAAATATCATGAAGATTGGGTGGGCATAAACAAACTTTGAGCCTTATATCCTTTGTTTCTTAAACCGTGAACCAATCCATGATACAACCCTTAAAAGACCTAATTGAAGCAGGGGTTATTTCAAAAGCATACTCGTTGAGATATCGTTTCCTGACTCCTATGAGCTATGCTCAAATTCGTGTTGGCATTATAAAATCGGTAATTCAACCACCAAAACTTTTTTTTATAAAAACTTCAAGACAAACATACGTTGCATTATCTGTTTCAGAATTAACATTTTCTACTTGCTAACATTGCTTGACATCGTAGAAATTAACATACGTGTGGCATTGATGAGCTAAAATTTAGTACTGTTTCAAGGAGATGATAGTATCCAGGGGCACGATACCTGAAAACTTTGCTGAGCAGGGGAAAGTTGTTTCCCAGCCGTTTCTTTCACTGCCTCACCCCAAGGGGCAAGTTTGAAAACTCAGTTATGCATACCACCGTCAGTCTGGGGCAGTTATGTCGAGAGTTGATAAATCTCTCCAAGTTTTAAAGACTCAGAATACCGTCAATCCGAGCCAGTTATGTCGAGATTCAACGAATCTCTCCAAGAGTTTGAAAACATTTGAACAGTTGGATGCCATTTTTTCTGTAAAATCCTCTTGGAATGGCCTTTTCTCGTAAACCAAGTGATCTGGGGCATTTGAGAATCGAAGATTACTTTTCATCCATTCACAACAATTGTTATTCAAAATGGCGACTACCACGTAATTCATCAATGCAGAACTACATTATTCTCACTTATACCCCAAAGAGCTTATGTCTCAAATGGTGTGATGACTCCCCGGCAGGTCCCTACTTCAGGTAGTCACGAATATTCCCCAGTGAATCTCTACTTTGAGCAGTCATGGCATGTTTGATGCAAGATTTCTCCAGTCGGCAACCTAAGAATCCACAGTGGACTTCTTTGGTTTCAGCCTTCCCCAGCGAAGCGAGTGTTTATTTCACTCCCCATTGGATTCTCACTATTGCAATCTTCTCCAGTGAAGGCAGATGTTCATTTCATCCCCTCGAAATTTTATCTCCGACATTTTCAACTACTATATTGATTCAAGCTTCCCCGATGAAGTGGATATTTATTTTATCCAGTTACAACTTTCATTCAGACCACTTCAGTTCGCAGTAGATATTTATTTTATCCCCCATGAAGTCTCTTCGATCATGAATTTGATTCGTTCCCAATGAATCTTTCTCATCTCAAACAGAATCACAGGGTTCATCTTGATAACCCAAGTGAAGTCATGATGTTCATCCCCAAGTGGAGTACTCTCTTTTCCCCAGAGGAAGATTGAAGTCTTTAAGTGGGATTTGTTTCCATTTATGGCTCTCATTTCATCCCCCGTGATGTTTCTACCTTGCGAAGATTGGCCGAGTATCCGTATCGAGATGCTTGTTTTCATCTCCAGTTTGTTTCTTGCCGTTGTTTTGTCAGCATAAGCATAAGCATAGCATGGCATTCTTTCATGTGGATCCATGCCATGGCATTTGTGCATCTTGCATTTTGTGTTTGTTTGTTTGTTCTGTCACTTTGGTCGTGTTTAACCCAAGTGATCAGGGTTTGTCTGCTCCCTCCAAGTAGAGTCGTCAGCCCTAGGCAGAAAAACACATCCTTTCTAATTCCCCACTGAGTTCGATCCTCGTGGAAGATGGTTGCTTCAGTTTTCTTTTCCATATGTGGATAAAGATAAACCTCTTTGAGTTTATTCCTCAATTGATGGGGTCTTATTTGACCGTTTCTTTTTAGTTATTTCCTGAATTGAACTTTGGTCCCTGACAATCACAAATTTCGGATATCTCTGAGATGCTGTACCCAGACTAAGTGTGCATTTATTTTGCACTATATCTCCCCAAGAAGAATTTATTTGAAGATCTCCATGGAAGACATGAATTATTTCTCCAACAAGTGGTAGCTCTTTATTTGAGCTCAGTTTTCTATTTGGATGACGAATGGCAATCTCTTCAAGACATTTTGTCTATCCTCGGTGAAGTTGTGAAGATTATCAGCTTATTTTCCAGAGAAAGTTGTTGAAGACATTACAAGCATTCTCTTTATTTGAGAATCCCTATTGCAAGAATTTTATCGCTTCAACAAATCTCATTTTACAGCAATACTATTTCTCGGTGGTATTCTCCCCGGTGAGCCCATAATTCAATTTGCTTCCGTCAAATGGCATCTCTTCGAGAAGTTTGATGAAGACTCAGATGATCTTTTTCTTTATTTGAGAATACATGTTCTACAAGTCAGCCGACCTGCATCTCTTTTGAAGATCCCCGGTTGAAACATCCAAATCTCCAACAAGTTATGGATTCCAGCTGAAGTCATCAGATCTCCAGTGAAATCCCAAGCCTCTGTGAAGTTACTTTCCAACAAGTATTCACCTTTCCAGGAGGAGTTCAAGGCTTTACGAGGCAGACAACCTCGTAGCGTTTTTATTTTAAGAGTGTGCTAGAGGCAGACAACCTCGTAGCATTTGGTTTCAAGATGTAAGCGAGGCAGATAACCTCGTAATATTCAATTTCAGACTTTGTTCGAGACAGACAATCTCGCAACACTTATTTCAAGATTTTGGTTCGAGGCAGACAACCTCGTAGCATTCGATTTCAAGATTTTGGTTCGAGGCAGACAACCTCACAGTATCTATTTCAAGATTTTGGTTCGAGGCAGACAACCTCGTAGCATTCGATTTCAAGACTTTGTTCGAGACAGACAATCTCGCAACACATATTTCAAGATTTTGGTTCGAGGCAAACAACCTCGTAGCATTCGATTTCAAGATTTTGGTTCGAGGCAGACAACCTCGTAGCATTCAATTTCAAGACTTTGTTCGAGACAGACAATCTCGCAACACTTATTTCAAGATTTTGGTTCGAGGCAGACAACCTCGTAGCATTCGATTTCAAGATTTTGGTTCGAGGCAGACAACCTCGTAGCATTCGATTTCAAGATTTTGGTTCGAGGCAGACAACCTTGTAGCATTCGATTTCAAGACTTTGTTCGAGACAGACAATCTCGTAACACTTATTTCAAGATTTTGGTTCGAGGCAGACAACCTCGTAGCAGTTTATTTCAAGACTCGTGTTCAAGGCAGACAACCTCGCAGCAATGACTTATTTTCTACCCTTTCAAGTGGAATACTTGATAAAAGACCTCGGCAGTAGGTATTTTCCTGGTTATTCTCGGCAGTAGATTTCCAGAAGACCTCGGGAATAGGTATTTTCCTGGTTATTCTCAGCAGTAGATTTCCAGAAGACCTCGGCAGTAGGTATCTCATTTTATATTTCCTGGTTATCCTCGGCAGTAGATTTCCAGAAGACCTCGGCAGTAGGTATCTCATTTTATATTTCCGGGTTATCCTCTGTAGTAGATTTCCAGAAGACCTCGGCAGTAGGTATCTCATTTTATATTCTCTGGTTATTCTCGGCAGTAGATTTCCAGAAGACTTCGACAGACAGTCGTTTCTTCTCAGCAGATTCCTCAATATTGACTCCTTCTAAACAGAATATTCAAAGGAGAAGCTGAATCGTTATCACTGGAATCTTCTTTGGTTATTACCTTTGCTCAAGATATCATATGTTTGATAGTAGGTAATATACCGCAGGTGTTTTGGTCAGATGCCTAGCTTAGGCTACCGTGGTGGTAGTAGGTCATCTTTCCTTCTGTGTTTACCTTGCTCAGGCTACCATTTGTTTGGTAGTAGGTAATACACGCCCATTTATTTCAAATGGACATATTTGCTTAGGCTACCAGTTATTGTTTGAACCATCATGATTGCCTAAGATATCTTTGTGATTGTCAGTTGGTAGTCTCTTTCCCCCGTGGAGTCTCGCTTTGCTAGTCGTCCTCGTCGGGTCTTTCTTTTCGCTGTGTTTTAGCGTTTCAACATCGGTTTTCCCCTGTGACATTATCTCTCACAGGATCTCTGTCTTGCATATCATATTATTGCATACCATATCATGTGCATTTGGCGGTATCTTAGGGCCAAAAATTTTGTGCATGTTTGTATTTAAGTCTCACCTATCTCGTCGAGATGAAGATTTCAATCTCCATATCTCCGGATAGAAGAAACTTAAATAGGGGCATCTGTCGCACCCAAATTTTTGACCCTAAGATTCCTTTTTCTTTTAGCATAGCATCTTCAGGTCATATGATTGTGTGTGCATGTTTTATTAATAACAAATGTATGCAGGTACATTAACTTCAAACATATATAGTATTCTTTCTCACAAGTCAAATACTTCAAGACGTGACCAATAGATTCAGATTCAAATAGTCCTAGTGTTTTCTACTATCGTTTTCTTCAAAAAATCTCAAGAGTTTCAGTGTATACTCCCGAAGAGGATCAAGGTTTTTCTTCCATTGGCGTTGAGCGTGGTCATGCGGAGACTAGCTAGGGTTTTATGGCAAGACGAATTTCAAGTTGTATCTTTATTTCCAAGGATTCCTCACAATATGGTTCATGTGAAAAGATCATCACCGTCTAAAGGTTTGCTTGAAGTTTCATTAAGTCAAAATAATTCTAGTTGATTAAGCTATGGAAAAGAATGTGGTCGATTCTTGATCAAATTGAAGATAAAGACTAATGGGTTCATCGATTCGAGCTTGTTCAAATGGCATCAAGTTGTTGAACATTTATTTTGATCAAGGATTTGGTTTAAGTCATAATAGGAGGATGTTTTGTGATTCAAGTAAAAAAGGGTGCTATCTAAGTTCATCATTATCTAGGATTCCTGATTTTTTAGGTGAGCTTGTGGATAAGCGTCAATAAAAGATTGTGGTAGGGCTTTCATATTAAGACCATTTTATTCTATGCTCCAACTTTTATATCTCCTTTCCATGATTGTTTCATTATGAGTGAGGGGTTGGGTATGCTTACAAATTTAAATTATTTGGATCATAATTGGCATCTTCATTCCTCGAGTTGAAAATTGGTTCATGCTGACGGTAATGTCTTGTTGGTTACGCAATATTGGAATGCGTTAGTGGTGGAATTTTTTTTAGGCACATTAATGCATGCCTCACTTTCAATAATAGCAAAACCTGAGTGGAAAATATGAGAATAATTTTATAACCAGTAAGCATAAATGATGACGGTCAAACCAAAAGGTGATGCTGGCAGTGTTAGAGTTTACAATCCAAAAGCTAGAAACAAATTAGTGTTGCTGGCAGTGTTAGAGTTTACAATCCAAAAGCTAGAAACAAATTAGTGTTGCTGCTATTTCCATTCTAAACAAAACTCCTAATGTTTCTATAATGGGATTAGTAAGTAACGCATCAGTAGGTCCAAACACAGACAAATTCAAAGCATATCACAAAGAAGCTTTATCCTAAACCCATGTTTTTTCCAAAGCATGATCAACCTACAAGTTCATAAACATTGTTGTTAAATCACATCCTATTAAAACCAACGTTCAAAAAGTAAGCTATAAAGTGATGTCCTAAATCCAAACTTGAACTTGATCTTCAGAATTACCATAACTTCTTTCCAATCTCTTCGAGCTCCAAAATCCTTTCGCCATGTGCAAATCCAAGTGCCATTGAAATCACATGAAAAGAAAAAAACTGAACAAGTCAGACAGCATAAGGAAATTGTGAAAATGCAGTTACCATGAATCTTCCAAAATAGTGTGTTAAATACGACTATGCCCAGATCATCAAAACGAGAAGTACTTGGATACATTGGTTTGATTCTTCTCGCAGCCATTGCTTTAGGTAATACAAGTCTTTTGGTGCAATTTATCGCTACCGTATCGGTCAAGCTGCTGCGCACAGTGAATCACAATATGTACTTTGCAAGATGAAGATACTTACTGTCGTTCTCAAATTCATTGTTGACGCTGCTGCAATGTATGTCACTCCTCATGACCATGGGTTATTTTTGAGGTACACATCAAAAGGCATCCTTCATTGAACCATCTGTTTCATAACAAAATTCAATTCCGTGAAGAAAAATATTATAATTTGCCTAAAAGGTTCTTTCAACTATACTGCCAAATATTCACAAGAGAACCGCATGAAATCAAACCTAATTCCGTCGAATCTTTGTCTCCCAAAAGTGTCGGCATGAATGTAGAGATCAATGGTTCCCTTGTAGCAGGATAAAGATGTCGATAAACAAGCTGCAAACTCCAGCACACCTCGCCAACACTATCTGCAACAGTAACATCACTTAATTGGAAAGTTGGAGAGGATTGCTAACATTCACAAGCCACTCTACCTTGCACCTTTTGTTCGACGTGACTTTAGTACGTAATTCACCATCACGGCCTTAAGTTACATTCAAACCAAATGTTGAAGGTACTAGCATGCTGTACGTGAGGAAGGCTATCGCAAGTTAAACATGGAGATCTTTTGGAATGAATAAAAAAAAATTGATTGCCGTAATCAAAGAGTATGATTTAGAAGCTCACCGTAATCTCCAGATGCCTCACTTGAGGGTCGCTATGATGAACGAGATGAGTGCCCACTGTGAAAAAACCTTGGCAGCTGCAAAAAGAAAAAGAATAACCGATCAGGAGAGACGGTATTAATGAAGATATTACAAGTTTCATTGGCACATGTGAAAAGTAAAGCATCTGTAATACTGAGAAACCAGCATATTTGCGCCATGGTAAACACTTGTTCTCAGCAAGCAGAAATCAAGAATAAGTTGAGGATAGCAAGCTACCGAAAGTAACGTTACAGAGCAGGCATTTAAAATGGGAACAATGTTTAAAAGAAGAGGTTGATGAGAAAGAGAGGAAAATTTGAATCGTGTTTCAACGGCAAGAAATAAAGAAACATTCATACGTGTCAATTTTAAAAAAGAAGAAATATCAGGACATGTTACAAACCAAAATAGCAGTATCAGACATATTTCAAAAACTTACCTAAAACAACAAAGCATGTTTCAGGTATATTATGATAGCATTCATCACAATTTATCAAAATCAATTTAAATTCTTCCCAAATCCACAACAAACGTGTTCCAACAGTCCTTTTCATTCCAAAAAGATTTCAAATCGAAAAAGGAAAAAGCTCATCAAATACCATTCATTGTCTTTCCAAAATCGATCAAACGTGTTTAAGACACAATCCAAAAGAGTTCCTAAACAGAAATCGACATGATATGGAGCCATTAAATCCAAAATCAATGCTGCAATCTATAAATTGGAAGAGCAGAGTTCACACAAGGGGGGGGGGGGGAGAGCACGATATCAGAACAGACGGCCATAGCAAAAATTCACATCACTACCATTTCAAATTCATCAGAAAAAACCACATACACCAAAACTCACACAAAAATTCCTACCATTCACATTAGCAAAATACACCACGATCCAGGGGAAAAAATCAATCGTGAAGTCACTCTATCATTCTACACACAACACCCAAAACCCTCTCGAATCCAAAATCAACCAAAAGTCACCGAGAAACCCAGAGATCAGAAGAACACCCGGTTCATCATCATCTCTCAAAATCACGCCAATAGACGGAGCAAACATCAACATCACAAGAAGCAATCACACAGAGATAAGGCACGCAAAAGGTAAAAGGGAGAAAGAACTCATCCTGGAAGCCGTTCGTGTCCACTCATTCCATCTCCGGCGGCCGTACCTTTTATGCTTTTGCTTTATTCAATAACTATTGTAAATGTAATCGCATGAATATAGTGAAATGGGGCTGGGAATCATGGGATTAGGGTAGATTTAGGATCTCCGTTGTTTGATCGAGAGAGGAAAAAAAAAGCGAAAGAAAGCACGAGAGAAGAAAAGAGAGTCCGAAAGGGAGAAGAGCGGAGAGATCGGTGAGCGGCGGCGGCGCATTTAGGTTTTTTTTACCCTATTGTTCAGAGCGAGAGATGGAGAGGACGACGAGAGAGAGAAGCGCCATTTTTTTCTTTTTTTCTCTTTTTAGTTAATTAATAAGTGGACTCGTAAAAAAAAAAATCAAATTTAACTTTTTCGTAAAAAAGGAAAGGAGAAAACTAAAATCTTTTTTTATATTAATTAAGTTTAAAACCTTTATAATCAAATTATAAATTTTTATAATTAAAGTTAAATTAAGATTAAAACCTTTTATTAATAATTTAATTTAAGATTTTAATAATAATTTAAGTTAAAACCTTTATTTATAATTAATCTAAACCCTTTTTTTATAATATTAATCAACCTAGTGTTCTTTTATAATAAAAATTAAAACTTTCTTTTAATAATTAATCAAAAACTTTTCCTTTTATGATAATGACTAATCAAACTTTTTATAATTAAAAATTAAAACTTTTATTAGTAATGAATTTTAGAGTTTTATAATAACAAATCCCTAGCTTAATTTCCTAACTAAAACAATAAGTTCAAGACTCAACCTTTAAATCGTCCTCGATTAGAAACCTCTCGCTTAGTCGTAAGTTCGTGAGCGTCCGATTATTTTGCTTTATCTGTTTGATTGTGTTTTTCTGATTTATGTTTCTGTTTTCAAAACCCTTTAAAAAAAAAACTAAAAATCCTCGATCCAACGTCGAGCCAATTTTCTGCCCATGTAAGTCGATCGCCTTAGGGCATCGCATTCGACCTGTTGATCACTGGACACAAGTCTAGCATCACTTTGCTAGCACATTCGCCTAAATAATATAATTTAACCGCATTAATATCCAAAGGAAAATCCCATGCATAATAACCATGTTATTGTGCATGGTGCACATCATTCGCATTGCATAATCGACACCCTTAAGATTATTAGACAACTCTAGGATAGACTTCCTAGGCTAGTCCCCCTAATTTTGATTTCACAATCAAACTTTAGCCCACCTAATTCTCCACACAAGAGAATTAGATGTTAATCATCTCAAAGAAGGGACATACAATCCCATACCCCACAAATACAAACATTTTCAAAAAACTGTGGCGGTTTTCTTAAGATGATGACTCATCTTCCTCTCCTAAACCTTTAAACATTTAGTACCCTTAATAATAAGGAACTACAAGTGCTCTGATTCCCTTCTGACAGGATATGTAGGCACAAGATGCAATATCTTGTCGAGCACACTTAGGAAAAAAAATAATAAATTACCTACCCTTAAACTCTTAGCAAAACAAATAACAGATAACATAAAATTAATCAAGAGGTTCCTGTAGAGTACTACAGATATCTAGGATGCTAATACCTTCCCTAGGTATAACCAACCCCCGAACTTAGAATTTTAGTGCATTTGCATTGCATTGTGGGAATTCGGTTTTTCTCCCTTCCCTTGGATAAAATCAAAGACCGGTGGTGACATTAAAAAATGCGATACAAGTTAACTAATAGCTTGATATCCAATTTTCACCGCGACACTATGTTCTCTATAGCCTTTTGTCAAAAACAGAACTGCACCTAGGGCACCACATCACTTTAAACTTCTTTCGTTTACAGTGGTGGAGGAACTCCATTAAGTTTTCATAATTCCTTGGGTAAGCCACCTTCATTTTCTCTTCATTTCACTGGGTGCTCTCCTCTTCATCCTCCGCCTCAATTTCTTTGCTCACTTCAATCATATTAACTTCCAAGCTGGTGCCATCAGTGATCTTGAACTCTTACAAATTGATTCTAAGGCCCTCAATGGCCTTAGTTATGTTGGTTTCCTGATTGAAACCTTCACCAGGAGAGGGTCTAAATAATTCTTCATCTAGGACTTAGCTTTGTCCCCAAACTTCAATCTCCCATCCTTAATCGCATTCTGCACCAAATCCTTGAAAAGAAAATAATGTGAGGTTTTGTGGCCCAAAAATTGTGATATTTACAAAAACCTCTTTTCTGCCTGTCGAACTCTGTTAACCAACTGGTCCATATCCCTCAAATATTGGGTATCTAATTTCTTTCTGATGGAATAATCTAAACCACCAGCGGCCATTTCGACCAACTCGTGCTCAGGCACTTGTGTGAAACACCTTGCCTTTAGCAAATAGAATCTATTGAGATAATCATCTATTGGATCTGTAAATTTACGCTTAATACTAGCTAATTCCTTTAAACTAATCTTTGACTTCCCCATGTAAAATTGTTCATGGAACAATCTTTCTAGATAGTCCAATCATAAATTGAATTCGCTGGGAGCATAGTGAACCATGTAAAGGCATTCTTAGTGAAAGAACTGGGGAAGTATTTTATTCTCAAATTTTTGTTATTCGCAATGTCCCCTGCCTCAGTCAGATACCTTGCCACATGTTCTACGGTGGATTCACTAGTGTCCCTAGAAAATTTCATGAATTTTGGGACCTTCCATCCCCTAGGCGATTCAGTCTGCAAAATGTACTCAGATAACGAGGAAATATAGTTTGGCCTATGGAGGCCAATGTTTACCCCATTTGCGCCCTAATCCTTTTGACCATGGCAGCCAAGTTGTTATCTCCTTCCATATCATCGTGTTGAACTCGATGTATGACTTTGTCTACGTCTTGATTCCTGTTAACGATTACCACCCTTGGTTCCATTTCCCTTGGCATTGGTTGTTTGACCCTAGGGGGTTCGACTCTAACTCCCTGATTTGCCACATATACACGGGGTGCATTTCGCTGGGCTTAGTTAATTGTATGATGTTCCTCAAGAATTGCTCCTTGTTTTTGTACCACTAATTCCCTTTGAAGTTGTCGAGGTGCTTGTGGAACCCCAAAGAAGTATGCAATTCGCGTCAATTGTGCTTCCATCTATTGGTTTGTTTGGGTGGTGTTTTGAATTAAGGGGTTGAATATTGTGCCCATCTGTTGGGCAAGCATATGGACCATGACATGGTTACTTTCTTCCATTTGCTGCCTTAAGACTGCTGCAGCGTTTGTAATAAAGTTGGGCATTTGTTGGGCAGAAAATCTCACCCCTGGGGGTTGGTTAATTCGACCTATATTGTTAAAAGCATATCCAGACCCTTGCAAAGGCGAAAATGCGTTCACCACTTGGTCAGGGAATGTTGACGTCGCATTGTGCAAATTCGCCATCATCGAAGTTGGCATTTCGTATGGCTGTTCGCGACCATTCAAAGGCATAGTAAATCCAGACACGTAAGGCCTGAATGTACTAGTTCCCACTAGAGGAGGAGTTAATGGTTGAACCTGCATCCTCACCAGAGATAAAATTGGTCCACTGTGAGTGCTCGAAGGTATGGTCATCGTACTCGCTGTGGATGGAATTGCTTCGGACACAAATGTTGTGGCCATAGTCTCCCCTGTCGACAGAGGGGGTTGTTTTCCATTGTTTTTTGGTGGATTCACCATTCTTCTCACGTATCTTCTTCTTGGTATTGCTTTGTTATTAATGGCTATTTTACCACTTCTTAATCTCATGCAACGAAGTTCGAGAAACCACAAAGAAGGACTTTCAAATATTTTCTGAAATTAAATAAAAGCACTGGTCCCACTAGGTGTGCCAATTTATTTATCGTCAAAATTGGTAAACAAGCGCTAGTCTTCCATATTCTATGTTTTTGGTTACTCGCAGGATCGACTAGATTGATCCTAGGACATGTGCTTTTACTTTTCTTCAAGTTTTATTACTTATGAACATTTCGACAATGTTCTTTTAGTTGAAAGTAATGTTAAAGTTCGTAAAGAAATGCAGAAATGTAAATTGTAATTTAAATGACTTCAAAGTAAATTTACAGAAAATGTAAATGACAAAATCTTAAATGATTTGATAAAAAGTATAAAAATGGTGATCACACGTACATTGTACTCAGGAACTCGTTTCTCAAAAGAGCAGATACTTTGAGTAATATTTGAGTTTTTCTACAAAATGGAACACACTAAGAATAAGATCCCTATTTATAATGAATCGAAAATAACGGTAATCAAACGGTCTCTTCTCCAGAATATGATACGTTCTCGATTGCATGGACCTCGCTGCTTACAGCTTTCCACGTGTCTTCTCAAGAAACAGATAAGGCTAAAAAACGATTATTATCCTTATTTTGAATTACGCTCGTCGAACGCAACTCCAAACGAACTTCGTCGAACTTAAGTCTGAACCCAAAAATATTTCTAAGTCCCAGACCAAAATTTTCCTCTATGTTGAAGGTCTTCTTCGACTATGTCTTCACAAGCTTTTTGTGGAAATCAATATATTCCTTTATAGAATATCTTCTTTAGCTTTACTGGCTTATTTCAAATACTCTTGAGGGTCAAAATTCCAGCCAACAACATGTTAATCTACATATGATTAAAAGTTAATTTTCATGAAATAAACCATAAACGTGTACCTTGATACCATTTGAGAATAGAGTGCATGTTATCAAACAAAGAGTGTAGAGTTGTCTTTGTGTGATGATCAAACATCATGCTCATCCAAAATTCCCACTTCTCTTTGAATTTTGAAAAATGGTTCTTTTGCTAATGGTTTTGTGCTTCATCTTTACTAAGAGCCACACATACTTGCTTTTTCCAAGACCACAATACGAGCGTGTTTCCTAGGATATGACATGTGTCGCTTATGCTTTTCCGGTCTGTTTTACAGACTGCATAATTTGAGTCAGAATAACCAATTAAATCATATACACTATCTTTATGATACCATAAGCTGACTTTTGTTATTCCTTTAAGGTACTTCACGATTCTCTTCACGGAGGCAAGATGTGGTTCCTTCAGATTCACTTGAAACCGCGCACAAAGATAAACAATAAACATAATGTCAGGACGAATTATCGTCAAATATAATAATGAACAAATCATACCTTTATATTTAGTTATATCAATTGAAACACCAGATTCATCTTGATCTACATACGTTCCAGAACCCATTGGAGTAGCCATCGCTTTGCAATTGTCCATATAAAATCTTTTCAAATATTCTTTGTAATACTTGGATTGGTTGATGAAGATTCCATTCTTTAGTTGCTGAATTTGAATTCAAAGAAAATAGTTCATCTTACCCATCATAGACATTTCTAACTTTCCATTCTTTAGTTGATGAAGATTTCATTCTTTAGTTGCTTAAGATTCCATTCTTTAGTTGTTGAATTATTTAGTTGATGAAGATTCCATTCTTTAGTTGCTGAATTCTTCAAATAGCTCTTTGTTTTTTGAACCGAATATGATGTCGTCAACGTAGGCTTGAACCAATAAAGTATGATTTTAAATTTTCTTAATAAACAAAGTATTATCAACTTTACCTTTTTCAAATTATCTTTCACATATAAAGTTTCTAAGTCTATCATACCATGCTTTTGAAGCTTGCTTTAAGCCATAAACAACCTTTTTGAACTTGAAGACATGTGAAGGATTCTTGAAGTCTTCAAAACCGGGAGGTTGTTTGACATAGACTTCCTCATTGATGTATCCATTCAAGAAGGCCGTTTTGACATCCATTTGGAATAACTGAAAAAATTTAATGAACAATCATAACCAAGTAATAAACGAATATCATCTAACCTTGCAACCAAAGTGAATGTTTCTTCAAAGTTGATTCCTTCTTCTTGATTGTAACCTTGAGCCACAAATCTTGCTTTATTTCGAACAATTACACCATTCTCATCAAGTTGTTCTTAAACATCCATTTGGTACCTATGATGTGTTTACCACTTGGCCTAGGAACAAGTTCCCAAAATTGATTCATTTTGAATTTATTTAATTCTTCTTACATGGAAAGCATCCGTTCGCCATCTTCTAAGGCTTCATCAATTTTTGAAGGTTCTATTTTAGAAACAAAATCCTTATTCAAGCAAGCATCCTTGAAATTTAGTCTTGTTGTAACTCCTTAACTTATATCACCAATAACTTTGTCAATTGGGTGATCACGATGGGTTTTCCATTCTTGAGGAAGATCACTATGATTTGTCTCTTGTTGGATTGATTCCTCTTTATATTCTGATTGATCATCATTGTTGACTTTGGTAACATCTTCTATAGGAACTTCTAAAATATCATCATCATCATCACAAACAACTATATCCTCTTTATAGGGGTTAGATTCATCAAAGGAAACATGCATTGATTCTTCTATAGTTAAATTTATTTTATTATAAATTCTATAAGCTTTACTAGTAAGAGAGTAACCAAGAAATATACCTTCGTCATACTTCTCGTCAAACTTACCGAGATTGTCTTTGTCATTATTGGGGACAAAGCACTTGCATCCAAAGATATGAAAGTGAGTAATGTTTGGCTTCTTTCTTTGAAGAGTTCATATGGAGTCTTTTTCAATATTGGTCGTATAATAACCTGATTACTTACATAACATGTCGTGCTTACTGCATCCGCCCAAAAATAATTTGGTAGACTTGAATCGCTAAGCATTGTTCTTGCAAGTTCTACTAGAGATTGGTTTTTTCTTTCCACTACTCCATATTGTTGTGGAGTCCTTGGTGCTGAAAAATTGTGAAAGATCCCATGTTCTTCACAAAACTCCTAAAAATATGCATTTTGGACTCTCCACCATGGTCGCTCTTAAATGATGCAATTTTAAGTGATTTTTCATTTTTTTACTTGCTTTGCATACCTCTTGAACACCTTGAATGCGTCACTTTTCTGAACTAAAAATAGTGTCCAAGAAAAATCTAGAATAATCATTAACAATAACTAAAGCATATACATTACCTCTGAAACTTCTAGTTCTTGATGAACCAAACAAGTCCATATGCAACAACTAAAGTGGCCTTGTAGTAGACACCACATTATTTGGTTTGAAAGTTCATTTGGTTTGCTTTCCCTTTTGACAAGCATCACATAATTTATCTTTGACAAATTTTATCTTAGGTAAACTAATGACAATATCATGTTTGACTAGTTTGTTTAAATGTTCCATATGAATATGGGCTACTCTTTTATGCCAAAGCCATGAGTAATTGTTGTTTACCTTGAGACATTTTACTTTCAAAGATAAATCATCTAAAGAAATCATAACAATTTTATTAATTATTTTACCTTTAAGTTTTACCTCATGAGTGACTTCATCTTTAATCAAGCATTCATCCTTGGTGAACTTGATTTTGAAGCCTTTGTCACAAAATTGGCTTATACTTAGAAGATTTTGCTTTAGTCCTTCAACATAAAGAACATCTTCAATGGATGTGAAAGGCGGTGCTCCAACTTTGCCTATGCCAAGAATATTTCCATTGTTATTGTCTTTATAAGTGACGTATCCCTTGGCTTTTAGGAATAGAGATGAAAATTTGTTAATATCTCATGTCACTTGCTTAGAACAACAACTATCAAGATACCATAGATTTGTAGTGGTTTAAAAGTATAGCTACAAAACAATTTAGGTTTTGTTAGGTACCCAAATTTCCTTGGGTCCTTCATAATTAGTTCCTTTATTTACCCACATATAATGTCCACTTGCGACACTAAAGTTCTTTACATAGCAAGAATTAGGTGTGTGACCAATTATACCACAATAGAAACATGTAGGAACAAAATTACTTCTATATCTAGGAACATAAGATTTCTTCTTAATAAATATTTTCTTAGGATAATGATGAACATGTTTTGCTTTGTTCATTTTCTCTTTTGTGGATTGGTCACTAGCCTAACAAAGATAGTTTTGTTAGAACTTGGTTTATTAAATTTAGAATAACCAAGTCCACTTTTATCATTATAGTACCTTTGTTGACTAAGGACGCCATCAAATTTAATTTGTCCTTTTTCATATATTTTAAGAACTCTTTTCAATTGGACAATTTGAAAAGAAAGTGACTCACACTCTTTGCATGTAAAATTTTGTTTTTGTTTTTGAACATAGTTTTGTTTTTCAACTTCAAAATCTTTTTCCATGGTGTCAATATTTTCTTCAAGAGATAAAATTTGTTTATTTTATGTTGACACCGTTTTGTACAAAATTTTACATTGATTGAGTAATTCATCTATTGCAACTTGAACATCATTATCATAAGAGGAAAATTCACTACTAAACTCTTTATATTCATCATCAGAATGGTGTGATGCCATCAACACAAGATTTGAATATTCTTCACTTTCTGATACGTATGATGTACTTACTTCATTGTCATCCCATGCAATGTAGGTTCTTTTGAATTTTGTCTCTTTTCTACTTTTGAAGTCGTTCTTCTTGGTGAGTTTTAGACAAACCGTCTTTATGTATCATTGATTTCCACATTCATAGCAAGTGGCATTTTGTGTTAAAGTGGAAGCATCCTTTTTCCTGAAAATTTTCTTTCTTTTTGCATAGTTCAATGATTTTTCATTATTGACAAAAATCTTTCTGGAGCATCTTTTTCTTGTTCTTCTTTTGTGACAACTTTCAAAACAATTCCTTTAGATTTCTTCTCTTGATTTTAATGTTTTTATAGTCTTCAGAGTTTAAGTTCATGTTGTTGAAGTTTTCTAAACAAGGATGTGGGTGTCATGGTAGAAAGACTTTTTTCGATATTGTCGTCACGTTTAGTTGTCATTCCCTAGTTAAAGACCTAAGCACTTTAAGATTAAGATCATTGTTAGTAAAAGTCTTATCGAGAGCAATCAAGTGATTTTTCAAGTGTACAAATCTTTTTACAATGCGAGGATTGATTCTCTGGGCTGCATTCCAAACAACTCGTACTATTGACCTAAGGTATTCAATTTAGATCTCTTTACTTCAGCGGTTTCTTCATGAGTTTCTACAAATGTATCCCATATTTGCTTTGTTGTTTTACATAGAGAGACAAAAAAGAATTCATCCATGCCAAGTGCACTTTGAAGTATGTTTATTGCTTTCTTATTGTAAATGATTTTTTTTTATCATCTTCATTCCATGAACTTTTAATCTTTGTTGTCCCAACACCGTTCACAACACTCGTAGGAACAAATAGATCATTCTTCACAACATCCCATACTTCTTCTCCTTGTGCTTCCAAGTGAGGCTTCATGTAAATTTTCCAAAAATCAAAATATTCACCAGAAAATAGTTGAGGTTTATAGTTGTTGCCACCGTCTTTGAAAACTGGATTTGCGGAAGCCATTCTGGATATTTAGGAACATGTTACCTATAACCTTCTCTGATTACAATTGTAAGTGTAGAGTGCACCTAAGATGGGGGGAGGGAATTTAGGTACTTAGATTGATTTTTGGTTTTAATGAAGTGTTACTTTAATTTTCCGGTTTGTTGATGTTTTAGACAACGGTAAATGCAGAAAAATAAAGAACACAGACGATATATCTTGGTCCCCCTCACAATTCGATAGTACTCCAATCCCCTTACGCAATAAGAGATTTCAATAAGTGTTAGAACCTTGTACAAGCCTATCCTAACCACTATAAACAAGTTACTAACTTAATCAATGAGGAACACTCCCTTAAGGTTTTACAAAGTAGAAAAAGATAACAATCCTCCTTTTTTCACTCTCTTATTTCCAGCATTCCTGGACAACAAGATATACACAAATATGAGTTTTATACAAGAAGTTAAAGTTGGATGATATATATCAATCTCTTGAATTGGTCTTCCATTTCAAGTATACAATTCACAATTATATTACACAAGTGCTCAGAATAGAAATGATGAAACTTTTTTATTGATGCAATGAAAAAGGTTTCACTCAAAATCTTAAGACTCGAGGCACTTGTTTTTGAAAGATGATAAAATTAAGTTCTAATTGTAATGAAAGAGGTGAATTTTCAAAATCTAAAACCTTAGGGAATTTATACATGCATCATACCTGTATGAATGAGTATAATACCATGAATCAATGCCTTGATTGGTAGATGAAATTTAGAATTTGTTTAAATCAGATTTTTAACCAAAAAGTGCCACTTCTTCAGTGATAACCAGTTAACACATAATCGTAACCAATTACAACTGAAGTGTTTTCTCAAAAATTGAAATTTTTATTTGTGTAACTGGTTAATAGGTCTTAGTTAACCGGTTAACAAAAACTGGTTAACTCGTTACACTTGATGCATTTTTAAAAAGTTAAATTTTCATTCTCGTAACCGGTTAACAACATTGTGTAACCGGTTACACGTGATGTAAAAATGAAAAATACTTTAAGTGCCATGATTACGCACAACCATAAGTTACCAAAAAGTATTTTATGCATTAAGTTGAAATGATTATGATAATTCTGAGCACTATGGTAAAACACATGATCAATTTTAATTTGTACCTTCGTGAATTGATCATTCTCCTAAGTTCCAAGAATGTCTTGACAATTTTGCTTGAGTTACAAGTCTTAATACCATAGCTTGAGTCATGGAGCTTTTTCTCATCCTTTGATAATGCACATGAACTTGATAAAGTATACTTATCTTCATCAAAACACAATGTTGAAAAAGCTTGACTTCACAGATCTTACCCGGCCAAAGATAGATGATCCATGTCCCTGCCCCTGAGGCTATGAATCAGATCGAGGAAGATGTCTCTAGGCTCCACCATGCTCACCCTCAGATTGGCTAGATCCCGAGGGGTGTGACAGCTATGTGTGATAGCGTGTATTTCTTTAACATGGGGTAGCTGAATGTTGTAATTCGGACGTGCTAAGCGTCTCCGATAGCACCCTGGGGGATTTGGCTATTTTAGTCGGACGTGCAAAGGATCTTCGATAGCTCTCTTGGATTCTGAAGGCACTATGGGGAATTGATTGATGTAGTCATTCACTCAAAGCGTATCCGAGAACACCCCAGACCTCTAAAGGCACACAAGATGGTGTGGTAAATTTATTACTGTAGTCAGGCACTCGAAGCATATCCCATAGCACCCATGCCCTCTAAAAGCACTGAAGGCACTGTGGGGAATTGATTGTTGTAGTCGAGCGCTCGAATAATTTCCAACAACACGCCAGACTTCGTGTATGCAAGGTGTCGGGGGGTTTTGATTATTGTAGTCGTGCCCCCAAAGCATATCTGGAAACACCCCTGTGTTCGACGGACCAACATCTACAATGTCGGTTATTTCTCGATTCCTGTAATGTGCATTTACGTTTTAGTGCCCTAAAAAAGGATCAAGGAAGAAAGCATAACAACAACAGTGTGTGTGTGTGTGTGCTTAATACCCTTTTTAGTCCTGTATCTTAACCTCTAGGTTCATTTTGGTCACTTAACTTTAAAAGGGTCCATATTGGTCCCTTAACTCTTCAAAACGTTCCATATTAGTCCTTTTTGTCTAATTAGCGACTGACTTTTAAATTTTTTCGTCGCTATTAGAACAAAAACGACTAATATGGAACGTTTTGATGAGTTAAGCACTACTACGGAAAAGGCATTTAACAACGGTTGGGAAAGATATATAACCACGCGGGACCAGGTGATGCTATGTAGAGTGTCGTTGTATATGCGGTACTTACAATCACGGTCCTGGGACCGTTGTTGTATTCTAGAAAGCACGCGTCATATCACAACGGTTGGTTAAACCAACCGTTGTGATAGAACTATTGTAATTTATATTATTCTGGTCAGCGTTCAATATACAACCATGGTTAGCTTTTATAACCGTTGTCAAAACTTCCTCTGTTTTAAATATGTAATTCTCTGCTTTTCAAATTCTTCCCATTTTTTATCTTGTAACTATTATAACCATATCAGAGAATTTACAACAACCTGTATTTTTGTTAACCATGCATAAAGAGCATAAAAAAACAGCTAACATTGTGCATCAAACGCCTAAATTAATATTTACATCAAACTGTACAATATATTTAAGTCAAAAGTAATATTCACATCATCAATACACAAAATAAGTCATTAGCACATCTCAATAAATAAATCAGTTGGACCCTTAAGCACTTTATGGATATACGCCCAACGTTTACGAAGATCTACAAAATCCTCGACGGGTAATGGGGCTTCGTCATTAAACATCTACATAAGAAAGAGCAAAAAACTGAATATCATGCATGATAATAATTCAATAGTAAACTTATATACTAATATATGTTAACATTTTATGACATATATACCTTATCCCATGAATCAACAATGCCAACAAGGACAATGTTTAACATCTATTTCATGACATAATACCCACACTTGTAAGTCCCGGGTTGTCTCCTCGTCTACAAATTTAAGCAATAATTAGATGAATATAACCACACCTGAATGTAAATGAAAGAAACAGGTAATCGGGCCACTTACTTTAGGAAAGATCCATGAGGGATTTTTTCTAACATTGTTTATCATATTCACTTGCTCCACAACACTGTACATTGAAAATGAATTAAACATATTACATGATAAACTAATTACAATGTCAAAAAAACTGAATTAAACATACACTTACAAATTAATAACTCTTTCATTTTGAAATTCTGGCATAGCAGATAGCAGATGTCCTAACACATGTCAAGACATTGTTCTCTGCACAACTTTAAAACAAAGGCAGAACAAACAAACTAATATTCAGAATATCAGCAACAACAGCAAGACAGGTGTTTCGACATCTGTTATAACATGTTAATAAAAAATATACTATAAAATGCAGAATGATAAACAACACAGAATATGATAACCCAGTTCGGTGCAAATCACCTACATCTGGGGGCATACCAAGTCAGGAAGAAGAATCCACTATCAGTAGTATAGTTTTATGTAAACAACCGCTGGTTTACAGTAAACAACCTCTAGTTTACCTATAACTACCCAATGGAGACTTTATCACTAGAAGTCACATCTAATTGATAAGAGAAACCCATCTCACTCCCTAAATCACCACCTGTGATTATCTAACAGTTATAGTCACAATAATTATATCATCCTACTTGAAAGACATCCCTTTCAATAAAAAGTTCAGTCAAACATTCTTGACTAACAAGCTAACTCAGATTTGCTTAAAAGCATCATCCAAGAACAATATACGATTCATTACCTACAGGAATTTGAATCTGTACAAGCATCTATGTCTTCCATAATGTATCAAATCGATTTAGAGGAAGACTTACAACACAAGAAAGCCTACGACTCTCAAAACCCTAAACCCTATTTTCTACTTTACAAAAGTGTTACAATAGGTCCGGTTATTCAGTCCTAGGTCTTGGTCTTCTTTTATAATCTTCTGTTGTCTTGGGCTTCAAATCTTCTGTTAGCTGATTCCTTGATCCATACCTTTACTCTTGGAACTGATCTGGAAGTATCCTGCTGTTAGTAACAGACACGATTTCCTAACATCGTGTTAGGACATCTTGTCCAACATGTCTTTTTTCAGCATAATTCTTTTTGTTGGAACATCTTGTACATCATCCTGTTTTACCAAAATTTGCTCAAATCTTTAGAGCCTTCAATCTCCCATTTTTGACAAATTTTGGCTAAAACTCCTTTTGCACAATAAACTCGGGATGCTCCAAAACCAGAGTAGAAAGTCCCAAAGTCATTTTAGCTGGAAGCTTACACTCTTCTCATGTACCTATTACCCGTTGTCTTGGTGTACATGAGGAAGAAGATGCACACCACTCTCACTCAAACCCAGGACCAATACTAGTTACTGGAGCAACTAAACACCAACCTGACTTATCCCGTTAAGGACTTAGGGAAGCGGACTGTTACTCCAGGTAACTCAGAACATAGGACACGACTATGTTCATAACTCAGATCACAAGACACGAAGGACGTACTCAGAACAAAAAGGAAACCTGAAACTCAGCCAGAATGTAAGAACATTCTATCCAACATCCTTGTAAACCAACTGCAAGGACAGACTCAACCCTTGTACTTTTCTCCCCCTTTTTATCCAAAAGTTGACAAACATGTCTAAGACAGACCCATACCCAAACTGAGCAAACCCAAAAATGGATAAAACCCATGAGAACCCAGCACAACATAAAAGACAACCTGAGACAAGATGAAGTCAAGAACACCCTTTATATACAAGAGTGTTTTTCTTAGGATGTAACGAACCATTGGAAGTAACACATGTCCATTCAATGTGAGCATTAAATGAAAGGATATAACTTCACAGACAAAAGTGCATCGGCCAAATCACTTTTGACTGTTTCTTCTTTTAACGAGGACCATCTAAGGAATTCGCATTTACCGAGACACATGTTTAACACGCGTTCCCTAAGACCCATTTTCTCCACCGTCCAATGCAATCAATAAGGATACAGCCATACTGTAGCGTGCGATTTTTGTCGGTGACGCGACCACCTTACCGCAATGGTTGGAATTGGGTGAAACTTTCTGATTTCTTATTTATCCTATGAAGCTGGAAAGGAAAGAGAAGTTATTTAAAACTAACCTTGCACGTAAATGTTTTCTTTAACAAATGCTAAGAGATTATGGGGTCCGGGGTTAGGTTATATAATGGGGAGTTGTCAATTACCCATCCTATATATGGTTATCCATAGATTGTTTGGCATTTTCTTCTGTTATTTACTTACTGGTGTTTATCTGTTATGAATTGGGAAATTTTCTCCTTTGGGAATGTTTGAGAGAATATTTTTTGTTGTTTTTTGGGTTTTTCGATGTTTTTGGTAAGGTACTGGACCTAAGGTTTTTTATTAGTGTGCTCGCTAAGATTTCGCAATCTTATGCCTATGTATTCCCGTTAAAGAAAACAGGGAAATCAGAGCAATCGTAGTTCCTCCTATTCTATGGGAGGAAAAAGATGTTTTGGTGTCTTGTTCAAAGCCCAAGATTGAAGCTAAAGGTTATTTGTGTCTTGTTCAAATCCCAAGATTGAAGCTAAAAGGGTATTTGAGAGAGAATTTGTCATCTCTAAAGGGAGATATCTCATCTGTTTATCACAGTTGTTGGGTAACTGATTATAAAGGAGAATTACTTTAACTAGAATGTATGGAATCCAGCAATGCCATAATTTCCTTTATAAGGGATTTGTCCTGAAGGAGAAAACTTTAACTCAGTGTAGAGCAATGTCATCTTTCCTTAGGAGTCTTTCATGCTAAGAGAGGGACATTGGCTTGGATGTAAATAATCCAGAGGCTTGCCACTTACAACAACTAGATGAAAGAAAGGGGATTTACCAGGATAAGAGATAAACTACAGCTTGGATTTTTGAATCAACAAGTGTGCTACTTATAGCAGTTATCTGGGATTAGGGTTTGTTTGGTTGTATGTTTTGATGTGTGATTGTACAGAGAAATGTCTTCCTACAGAGAGATTTTTTATTTCCTCTGAGGGGATTTTGGTTTTATGTGTGCCTTGATTAAAGCCCAAGGTTGAAGCTAAAAGTTTGACTCTACTAGGGAGTTTTATTTCTGTCTTGTACAAATCCCAAGATTGAGGTTGAAAAGAGATTGATTCTGCTTAGGGAGATCATTATACAAAGCCTAAGAGGAGGCTAGAAGGAATTGACTTTTCTGGGGAATATTTTGTCTATCTTGTACAAAGCCCAAGATTGAGGCTGAAAGTTATTGACTTAGCTGGTGAGAGGTTTTATTGTCTTGTACAAAGCCCAAGATTGAGGCTAAAAAAGAATTGACTCCACTGGGGAGGTTCCATATGTGTCTTGTACAAAGCCCAAGATTGAGGCTAAACGGGAATTTGACTGACTCAACTGAGAATATTTATAGGTGTCTTGTACAAAGCCCAAGATTAAGGCTAAAAGTTTGACTCTACTAGAGAGTTTTATATCTGTCTTGTACAAAGCCCAAGATTGAGGCTGAAAAGAGACTGTCTCTTTTGGGGAGATCATTATACAAAGCCTAAGAGGAGGCTAGCTGGGAAATTTCTTATATGAAGCCTAAGAGGAGGCTAACTTCTGCTGAGGATTATTGAGATCCAGAGACAGGTCCAAATTAGGGAATCAACTCCTGTTAAGGGTTGCAGAAGAGTTGAAATATCAGATGCCTTGAGGTTCTGAGTTTTCTGAGGGTTTTACTGGGAGTAACTTGACCCTAGCTGAGGAAATTTTAAAGTAAGGGTTTAAAGATTGAGTTTTGAAACCTGTGGAGGTTTTAACTCTGTTGATGATTGATCAGGGTTTTTCCTGTGCTTTTAGGAAACTTGAGGGTTTCTTTGAGATCCAAAAGGAGATGAGACTGCCCAAGTCTACTGGCATGAGAAGGTTTATCTTTGTATGATGCCCAAGAGAAGGTGTAATACCCCAAATTTTGACCACTTAGATTTCCCATCATTGTGAAAATCATCATCACAATATGGATGTACCTTTATGCTTCATTAGTCTCCCCAATGATGGGTGAGCATCCACTACAATCAAAATTAGGGTTTCAAGCCCTCTCTGAGTGCTTAGACAAAGGATCAATCAAGAAATGACATGATCTTCAACTTGTATAATCTTTTAAACATCCACAATGGATCAAAAAGGACTCCCACTTCAAGGATTAAGCACAAGGCTGCTCCCTTCTAGGTGGATCAAGTCTCAAGATCGACAGTGTCACCAAATTAGGGTTTTGGTCGACCAGGGCCTCCAGATGGAAATTTTCATATGGTCACAAGGAAATGATCCAAAACATAACCTAATATACTTCATGGAACCTCATGAACCCATGCATCAAGTCAATTTTGCCTCAGGGGATGCATTCATCAAAAATCAGGAATTAGGGTTTCTTGACCTAATTCACCCCTAAGTTGACTTTTGGGACAAACCATGAGCCAAGACCTCAAGAGATGATTTTAGGGTCTCTAATATACCATATTGATCCATTTGGAACAATGGATTGATCCAAGAAGCTTGAGCAACAAGTCTTAATTTCATCTGCACCACAATTAGGGTTTTAAGGGAAAAGTCAACTATAACTTTGACTTTTGACCAGGACATGCTCCCAAACCCTAATACATGATTGAATATACCCTATGACACCCATGGAACATGCCCATCAAGTTTGATTTAGGTCAAGGACATGATTTCCTGAAGAATTGCACAGTTTGGAATTCATCTGATAAAAAGTCAACTGTGCACAAAAGTCAACTTTGACTTTTTGAGATTTTTCACCAAAATGGATTTTTAACCCTAAAATGATGTTAATGTATGATTTGAATCATCATTCATCAAGAAAAATCAAGAAAAGTGGGATAACTTGTAAAAGGGGTAACCATAAAACTTAGAAATTTTTCTAAGTTAAAAATAAAGTGGCAAAGGTACCAACTTTGGAGGACCATAACTCCTAAACCACAAGGCCATTTTTTCTCATCCAAAGATGGATTTGTAGCCCTCATTATCACCTACAAAAACTTCAACTACAAGTTATTCCAATTCATTAAGGATTTTGAGTTATGGAGTGATCAAAGTGGCTGAAAAGTGAAAATGTCACTTTTTCCAACACTTAGTGAAATTTTCACTAAGTCAGATTCTGCCTCACTTTTTGCCAAATGTAGGGGGATTTTTCACTTGGAATCAAAAGAGATCAAAACCAAACTTGTTCAAATAGTTGTTGTATCATGTAAGAGCTTTCCAAAATGGCCAAAAACATTGCCAAAATCAACCTACACCATGAGATACAACATTGCCAAGTTGCCTTGCTGAAATCTGTCAAGGCAAGGCAGAATTTGCAACTTTGGTCGATTTGCCAAAATCCGCCAAATTCAATTGCTCCTATCCACTTGGACACCTCAGAGGATTGAATCTAAAGGGGACAATCACTGAGCCAAGCCTCCAAAGTCCATGGAACAAGAAATAACATGTTAAACCTAGAATGGCCAAAATAGGGACAAGACTTCAAATTTGGAATGAGGCATTCAATGGAACCATCAAGGTGGCATGGACTGAGCCATTCTCATCTGAAATCAGTCAAGACTTATCCAAGACCAAGGGGACCAAAGCTCTGTGCCCTAACCTCTAGTCAATGGCTAGAGGAGACTTGGATTTTCATTTGCCAACATTGGCCAAACCTACTTACCAGCTGCCATGCACTATTCCTTGCAAAACAAACTTGCTCTACTATAAATAGAGCTCAATTGTGGTCAGTTTGAGTACACCAAAGCCATCTAACAGATGCTTTCCTCAAAATCTCTTCTTTCACTCCAATTTTGCCTTCTAATGCAAGTCACTATCGAGTTTTGAGTTTTGAGAGCAATTCCAATCAAACCAATCACTCACACACCTCACATACATCACATATGAGCTGATCAAACACTTAGATTACTTCTGAAACATCAATTTCACAAAATCACCAGCTGGTTGCTCAAGGTTTTAACTAAAGTGCAGCTGAGGTACCACAAAATGATCCACCCAATTTCAATCAAGTCCAACCATCCAAACACAATCCATAGGGTGTAGGGAAGCTGTTCAGATCATCACTACTCATCTGTAACACCTCCAAATCAAAAATCACTTTGAACTTGCTGTCACGACTTGGAGGTAAGCACATACTTGGTCATCTCTCAATCTATGCATATTTCCTCGCACAATAATTTGGCCATATGTTCATAATCATGCATGGAATGTTTTCCCTCAATTAATTGCATTGTTTGAATCGTGTATCAAAAATCCTAGCCTTCATGCAGAAATTAGGGTTCTTGAGGTTTCTTCGTGATTTCTTGTTGTATGTTTAATTTAAATGAAATTAAAGTACATAGACATGATCGTGAGGTTGAGACGAGCATAATGATATGTGGATTGCATGATATGATTACGTATTCATGGAGATTGGATAGAAAATGCAAATCTGAGAAACCAAGAACACGCGCGTGTTCTTCAGCTGTTCTTGGCGCCATTTTTGAATAATTCAAATATTTGAATTTTGTGATTTTGTTTAATTGATTCAAAAATTAATTTCTCTCTGAGTTTTAATGATTTTGAGTTGATTCTTTTTTTAATAATTCACAAAAATGTCAAAATATTTTATTTTCACAAAAAATCCCAAAAATATTATTTATTTCATATAATTGATATTTTTGCAAAGAATTAATATTTTAATTGTTTTTGGCATTTTAAATATTTTTTCCACATTGATTTTGCAACTTTTAATGCTTTCTAATTATTTTGTAGGTCAATACTTAATTTTTGAAGCATTAATCCAAGATCACAATTTGTTTTCCATGTGTTAAACAATTTTTGATCATTTTAATTGAATTTTTATTCAATTAAATACATTTTGAAAACAAATTAGGGTTTTGGATTAATTCAACCCTCATAAATCATTTTCAAAACTTTTTGGGCCTCTTGAGAGAGTGTAAGACCCATCCCCCCTTGTACAAAAACTTTTTGGGCCTCACTCATTGTATAAGTCCCTCTGTACAAGTAAACGGCGCGATCGTCGCCCGTTTAAAAATAAAACTCATATGGGCCTCTCCTTGAGCTATAAGACCCATTCAAAACACTTTGGGCCTCTATTAGAGTGTAAGACCCAATCCCCCTTTTAACCAAAACATTTTGGGCCTCACTTATTGTATAAGTCCCTCCGCGTTAAAAGAAAACCTCGGCGCGATCGCCATTTTTAAACGAAAAATCATTTGGGCCTACCCTCGTGTTATAAGCCCCACTCTTTTTCCTTTAAACCTTTTTGGGCCTCTTGAGAGAGTGTAAGACCCATCCCTTTGTACAGAAAACCTTTTGGGCCCCAGTCACTTGTATAAGTCCCTCTGTACAAATTCAAATAGTGCGCTCACTGATAAAACACTGGGCCTCTCCTTGAGCTGTAAGCCCCAAATCTTTATTTTTCAAAGCACTTTCTCCTTTGATTTTGAATATACTATTGTTTTCAATCTTTCTTTGTTGAACAACTAACCAAACAGCATGGAAGCACTACAACCGAGTAAGTGGTTATCGCTTTCGTTTACTGCTTTCATATTATAAACTGTATTGTGGGGCTGCTCACTGTAAGTCTCCTTTCATAAACTCATATCTACTGTGTAATAATAGTATAGATATTTCGAGTTTCCCCGGCAACTACGTCTAGAACTAGGTGACACCGTTTCATTTATTCGTAGAAATAGACGCCTAGATCCCCAATAGGAGCACCAGATACAGTCTTCTCTTCGGCTGTCCTCCTTAGGAATCGTCAAGAAGCTCTACTCCCCAAGATGAATGTATTCTCCGTGAATGGCATCTTTGAGTTTCTTCCAAATTCTCGAACTTTCCTGACTTGATCTATTCCTTGTGGATAGCTTGCCTTGAATGTCTCGGAGTTTGGGTACCCACTACGGTCATAATCTTGGACCTTAACTAAGGAACCCTCTTTAAAAGCTAAAAATCGCTGGATAGTAAACCTCGCACGTTTACCAGTGGTTTTTATCTTTAAAAGAGTTATCTCTCCTAATGGAAAGGAGATGATAGACCCACGGGCTTCTTAAAAGCATCGGCCTCCTCTTGGGCATTATTCAAGGACACTACGGCTTCTTAGAAGTATTCACAGCCTCCTCTTAGGCTTCGTATAATGATCTCTTCCTCCGGGAATGATAGCCTCCTCTTGGGCTTCGTACAAGGACCCGTCGGCTTCTTAAAAGTTTCCAGCCTCCTCTTAGGCTTCGTACAAATTGTCCCAACGACCTCCTAGAGGTATAGGAACAGAACCTAGTCATCTGCATAGAACAGTCCTTTCATAGAGTCTACTACTATTTCTCTAAGCATAGTACAAGAGATAAAACTCTAGACACGGACAGTTTAACTGCCTTGAGTCTCAAAGACATTCTCAAGCGACCCCTTCAAAAATAAGAAGGAAACCCGCAGACTCGGACAGTCTCGACACCCTTTGGATTTCCCGTTTCCTCAAAGAGAAGGAAATATCCCTGATCCTCAAATCAAATCCCTGTGTACAGTGTTATTCATATAAGAACTGATTTTCTCTTTTAAAATCAGTATATTGGATCTGTCACTCAACTGAAACAGTTACAATAGCCTCCATCTCGGGCTTCGTACGAGATACCAAAATTCTCCCTAGCGGAGTCAAAACAACCTTCTCGCCTCTCTCTCGGGCTTCGTACGAGACACATAAGAGACTCCCCCGTTGAGTCAATTACCCCTTTCACCTCCATCTCGGGCTTCATACGAGATACAAAATCACTCTCTTGTTGAGTATAAAAGATTCTCCTATTGAGTCAACCCTTTTAGCCTCTCTCTCGGGCTTTGTACGGGACACAAAATAGCCTCCTCTTAGGCTTTGTATAATGATTTTCCTAGCGGAAATTAGCCTCCTCTTAGGCTTTGTATAAGAAAACCACTGGTTAATCTAATTAACCTTTTAGCATCAAAGCTGTGCCTCGTTCACAGTACACAAACATCAACAACTCTTTCCCCCATCTAATCGCTGTAAGCGGCAAGCCTCTGGATCATCTATATCCACGCCACTGTCCCTCTTTTAGCATGAGAAATTCCTAAGGAAAGATGGCATTGCTCTACACTGAGTTAAAGTCTTCTCCTTCAGGTTAAAACCCTTTCTTCGGAAATTATGGCATTGCTCGGATCCGCGTATCCCAGTTAAAGTAATTCCCCTTCTCCCCTCTTTAGAGATGACAAATTCTCTCTAAAGCCGAGGTCTTTCAGCTTCACGTCTTGGGCTTTGAACAAGACACAAATAGACCTTTCAGCTTCACATCTTGGGCTTTGAACAAGATACAAACCACCTTTCGCTTCATGTCTTGGGTTTTGAACAAGACACCAAAAACTAATTTCCTCCCATATAATAGGAGGAACTACGAACGCTCTGATTTTCCTGTTTCGGTAAACGGGAATACGTAGGCATAAGATCGAAAGAAAAGATCTTAGCGAGCGCAATCAACAAAAAACCCAAATCTCATATCTCCATCAATCAAAAGCAGTAATTCAAAAGCATCAGTCCTAACATCCTAATCCTTGTTCCCCGCTAGAAAGTCCTAGAAAGAAAGAAAACTGTATTGGTGAAAATACAAATAACCAGTACAAAGGCCCCCCACATTGATAACATCTGTAACCTAACAGACCGCTGTTTAAACTCAGTATGCAAGCAGGGTTAATTGGAGACATCTATTTCCCTTCCTTATTCAGCTCACAATAGGAGAAAAAATGAATCGACCTGTTGTTGCACCCCAAAATTTGCCTTCCTTACTTTTTACTAACTAGCTTATGTTTCATTTCATTATCATGTATGCATATCATTAGCATGAGGTCAAGGTGCCTGAGTCAATCCAGGAAGGTCATATCTGGCCCATCACATCATCAAGGGTTCACAGGTGGCAAGGGATCTCAAGTGGACTACTCCCTCCTAACCAGTGCATGAATTAGGGTTTTGAGATTCTTGGGTTTATTGCTCCAATGGGCAGGCTCCTTGGGTTTTTATCATCATCAAATGGCATATCTTATCTTTGTTGGAGAGGATACACATCATATTCAGAGGAATTTGGGTTTGGAGACTGTGTTATTTCCTCCTAGACTGAGGGTACCAAAACTAGCGTTTGCTATAAAGTCAGTTTATTTATGATTTTTTGGGCAAGACTTGATTCCATGGTTTTCCTTGGGTCCCTGAGTACCTAGGAGTGGAAGATTGGACATCAATTTGATTCAGGAGAAGTTCAATTGGCCAATGGATTGAGAATCAGTTAACTTGGTCAAAAAGTCAACTGTGGTCAACACAAAGTCAAACCTCAAGATTTTTGGTCAACATCAAGATTATGGGGTGAAATTTATCATTTGATCAAAGTTTGATCACAATTCATCAGGGAAACCTCAGAATCATCAAGAATCAGGAGTTACTAAATTAGGGTTTTTGTAGGAAAAGTCAACTGCACTTTGACCAGGCCTAACTTCCACATACTTCATCAAATATTCCTCAACCAAAGCCCATCTTGAAGTAAATTTAATTCCCTACAACTTTGTGTCTCACAAGCCAAGGCCAGAAATGCTTCATTTGGGAGATATGAGCTAAGACATTATAGGTCATTTTGAAAGTCAACAAAAGTCAACCTTCTTCAAAAGCTCATAACTTGAACATGGAAGATCAAATTGACATGGGACCAAAAGGGTTGGTTATAGGACATCTTGAGGTTTCTAAAAAGTATTAATTTGCATTGAGGAGATAAAAATTGAAGGAGTTATGCTTAGTCAAAGTTGGGCAATTTTGAGGAGGTGCACAAAGCAAACTATGCCTAAAATCCAAATTTTGACAAATGGGCCATAAGTTTCTTAAACCAAACTCAAACATAAAGCCATGCACGACCCAAAGAGCATATATTTTATTTTTCCTCATTTTATTTTATTTTTATTGGATTTAATTAGTTAAAATTCAATATTAAATGGAATAATGCAAAAATCATTAAACTTGGAATTACCCAAGCCCAAGTCATTGTCAGAAGGAAACCCTAGTCTTTATAAGCCAATTCATGCTAGGGTTGAAGGGATACACGAAAATTTGGAGAGGAATTCAAGCTTGAACCCTAGAGCTCTTTTTCACCAAAACTCACGATCCACAAGGTTTTCTCAAAGGATTTTTCCACAGACATCTTCCTGGGGATCCAAGGAGTAGATATCAATCACCACTTGCAGCCAAGAGCACGCGCGCAAGGAGAACCGTCTCAGGTTGGTAGAATTTTCGAGGATCCTAAAACTTCGTTTTTTTTACGTGAATATTGTTGTGTTGTTGTCACTGATTATGCTGGTATGATTGGTTTGATGATTGGATGCGTATGTTGCTCGCAATGTTGATTTGAATTTTTTTGCCCTAACACTATTCCTTTCGTTTTTTGCTATGTGTTAATTATTTGCGAATTTGGAGGCCATATTTGGAATCCTCTTGGAATTCCGGTTCGAACGGTATACGGCTTGGGATTTTCTGGGCATTTTTTTATTTGCAGGTGGTGGTGACGGGCGGCCGGAGCTAGGGCTCCGGCGATCTGCGAGGTTCCGGCCGGTGAGGGGTCCAAATGGAGAAGACGACCTCTCAGCCGTCCGATCCCTTCATCGTGCGATCATCAGCACGCCACGTGTTATGTTTTTTATTTTATTTTTTCTGAAATTAATTAATGATTCCATGCTATGATCCCACCACAGTTATCATATGCCCTCCAATTATGTTGCGTTATTTTAATTACTTTTATTTCCATTGACTAAACATGAGCCGCCTGATGCATCAAATGGCCCACGTCTTGCCACCACATTAATGATCCCACGCCCCCTGTACATGGCTGGACCACGGTATTCCTCTTTTATTTTTGTTTGCTGATTGGGTTAGTGGGCTGGGGTGCTATACGCACCCCCCAACATTAAGCCCAGTCTCCTTTTCCAGTTCATTTTTATATTTAATACACCCCCCAGGTTTTTTGTTTTCATTTTTTCTGACGGATTTAGTGGACGGGCTCTGCTATACGCACCCCCCACGTTTTGGCCCAACCACAATTTCCTTTTCATTTCCTTGCTAATCACACCCCCAGCGCCTTTATTTCATTTTATTTTTTTAAATCATTATAATTCCATTTTTAATGTTTAAAAATACTTAAATGCATTTAAAAAATCTTAAAAAATTCATGCATCACTTTTATTGTCTTATAAAATTTTCACCAATTTTATTTTTATTTTTATTTTATTTTTCACCATTCAAATTAATTGTTTAATTCAACTTCTTTTTAATTACACGTCTCATGCGTACTTGAACTTCTTCATTTTAATTCTCTACAATCCTAAAACATTTTGGATCCGTTCTTTTTGCATCTGGTCACTAACATTCTAAATTGCACGAAAATATTTTCCTTTCTTTTTTTTAATATTTTTCATGTTGCATTTAGGTCCTTCACTTTGGTATATTGAACCTTATCCATTACTCGAGCTTTGTGTGTCTATTTGAATGGCTAACGCTTTGAATTTTTGCAGGGATTTTTATATATTGTTTGCCTCTGGTTGAGGATCCCTTAGGATTAATTTGGGAATTTTAGGATTTATTTTTCTAATTATTTTATTTGCTTTCTCTTGAGATTCTTTTGTGTGCGCACCTTTGACTTTGTATAATTACCTCGTTTGAAAGGCACTTGTGCCATTTGCTTTGGGGCTGTTCTTTGTTTATTTGATTCATGTTTGGATTATTATCATTGTTATTTGCCATTGCTTGATTTGTTATTCACCTCATTGCTCTTATTCACGTCCGTTTCCCACTAACCTTTTATGCAGGATTAAAGTAAGTTCTTTAAGGGTATGGATAAATATCCATGGTCACCCTTACCTTTTCCTCTTTCATCTTTATTCTCTAGGGTTTAGGTCATCTTCAAACCTCACTAACCCTAGGGCCATCCATGCATGATAGCCTTAGGACTCTTAGTTTCCCTTAGAGTTACCCTTGTGTCTTCTCTCTTCTCATCTCAAATTTCTTTAAAACACTTAATAATAATAAGGTGTATTGCGCACGAGCCTTAAGTATGGGGAATGAGAAATGAGGGGCTTCCTCTCATCTTTCTAGAGTGCTTAGAGAGCGTCCTGTCTTGGGACGATGCGTTAAGTATTCGCCCCTGTGCCCTAGACTTTGGTGCAATGCAGCTTAGGAATTAACTTAAGCCATTTCTGTCCTAAAAAACACGAACCAACCTCAAACTTTTTTGTCCTTCAGGACTTCCAAACTTAAAGGATATTTTCAAAAAGGGAACGTTACTTTCCGTCTGAGTCGCAAACAGGCATCGACCCTAACTGCCGGACGCGAACTTAACGTCGCTCATAAAAAACACAAAAAGAACTTGGTCCGAACTACGTTGACTTTGAATTCCCCATTGCACAAAGGGGGTACGTAGGCCTAGGACGTCGACGTCCTACCGAGTCGGTCTTTGTTTTTCCTCCCCCGTCTTAGCACATCCATAGATGATAGGATAACTCACCCTTAGAGTAGACAACAAGCGTGGATCCCATCGAGTACGATGGACGCGTGGGGTGCTAGCACCTTCCCCTCGTGTAACCGACTCCCGAACCCAGGTTATGGTTGCGATGACCATTCCTTTCCCTCTTCCTAAGGTTTATGCAGTGTTCCCTTTCCCTCTCTTGGGATAAATTTACACGGCTGGCGACTCTGTTTTTCCGCGCCACTCTCGCGTTTGTACCTGGATGAAAATCCTGGGAGCGACAGCTGGCGGCTCTGCTGGGGACCCTGGTTGACCTATGCTGGTCCTTCCCTAAGCGAGTCAGTCATAACGCTTGCTTGTCTTTGTTCTTTTTGGGTGTTTGCTTTTGATTTGCTTTAAGTGTTGTATTTTTATTTTTATTTTTTTTACCGCATTTTCTGCATTTCATTTTCTATTACTGTCATGCTGCTGTGCTGTGCTGGCTGTCTTTGTTTTGCAGGTTGGGTGGGTTTGAGAGCTAAGCCCAGTACCAAGGCTTGAGAATACCCTAGGACTAGAGTGGAAAGTAGTGGGACCTACTGTAACACCTCAAAATTTGCCTTGTTGTTTTTAGATAACTGGCTTATGTTTCTTTTCATTTCTTGCATTTGCATTGTGCATAGCATTTGGTTCTTAGCATGGGATCGAGGTATTTGGTTCAACTTGAGGGCAAAAGCTTCTTATGAGCTCCATAAGCTCCTTACATCCTTATATGGTGGCCCAAGGGTATTTCAATGAGGGATTCTCCAAGTGGTTATATCAAGGGTTGGTGTCCTTACACTGATGACCAAAATTAGGGTTTCATGGTTAAGGGTCCTAAGCTCAAGGAGTTGATTCAAACCTTTCACCAAGGTTCTCCATATGTCAAAACAAGTCTACGGATGGATTTTGAGCCAAAAATTCACCATGGAAGACCTCAGATGATTCAGTAGCTTACAGATGAAGTAATCAGTCAAACTGGTCAACTGAAAAGTCAAACTAAGGTTTTGAGAGGTCCTCATCATGGTAATCAAGTCAAGAGACCTTTATTTGGTCTATGGAAGGCTTTCATGATCACAATTTGCAAGAATCAAGCTTTGGTAAAAAGTTGCTAAATTGGGAAAGTGACTTGTAATTTCAAGTTACTATTTTTGGCATATTTTCAACCAACTTTAACCAAACTTTTCATGATAAAAAATGCTTCAAACGAATTTTTGCCCAACACCAAAGTTGTAGATCTCTTTCTCCTCTTTCCAAAGAGGGGTGGATCATGATCATATCATTTTTGGATCAAGAGTTATGGGCATTTGAAGTTAGAGGGCATTTGGTGTTCCACCATGCATACCATTTTAACATAACTTGCAAGATGCATTTTAACTCACCAATATGGCTTCTAATTGTTCAGTTCACCTCACCACACTCCATTGCACATCACTTATCATCATTTTGAGCTAAGAATTGAATGAATCCGTGGATTACATAGTCATAATTCATCATTATGCAATTTTGCAAGTTCATTTGGAATTCATAATTCAGTTACTCTCCAGCCCCAAGATCAATCCAAAGGTGGTCCTTGTATCAAAAGGAAAACAGTCATGCACTTTTCATGAAGAATGCACGAGCCAAATACCTCATGTGCACAAACTTGCAAATTTGCAAAACAGCCCAAAACTCATTGCTCTCAAGTCCTTGAAGTTTAAAACCCTAAACAGTAGCATTGGTACACTATATAAGCTAACTCACACGAATTTCTCAGCAGCTACCATTCATTTTCACCACTTTTCAAAGTTTTGCTCTCAAGTTTCTCTCCTTCGATTCTCCCAATTCTTCAAGTTTCTTCCATTTTTTTTGGTTGGTTTGTGATCAGTGGAGCATAAGGAAGAGAAATCCACCATTGTTTTGAAGTTTAAGCAAAGAATTTATCAGTTGAGTTCAGATTTTCAACTCTCGGATTCAAGGATTCAGGCCAATTTGAAGGTCTAAGTGCATTTATTTTGCAATTAGACGGTTTAAGGAGTTGATCTGCAGCTTATCTTGGAGTTTCTTGGTGATTTTCCAGTTCTGCAAATCTCAGGTGAACTTGAAATTCATAGATCTAGAATTGATTTTTGTTGTGTGTTTAATGTTCATCTTGATGTGCTGAGTTCATATATGTGTTTGGAATTGATTTTCAACGTGAATCATGGCTGGAATTTAGATCTGAAGTTTTCAGATCCAAACTTGTTTCGCTCGATTCTTGAAATATATGCATGCTAAATGATTTTGAGTGATATATTTGTGATCTACGTGAGTTGCTGATCATTTTGATGTATGGTTTGTTGATTTTGGTTACCGTTTGAAGTTTGATGGCCGGAGAGTGGCCGGAGAAGACGACCGGCGCTTCTCCGGTTAGTTAGGGTTTAATTAGGGTTTATGATTTTCCAGATTAAATCTCATGCATTGGATTGTGTTTAATTTTCCAGTTTAATTCACGTGCGTTGGATCTTAGTTATGTGGTGTTAATTAAGTTGATTAGGGTTTAATGGATCTGATTAAGTCATGGCCGTTTGATTTCATTTAATTAGTGAATTTGAATGTGGACCATTGGATTGTTGACTTTGATTTGTTTGACTGAGAGCATGAGCCTGTGGATCTGGAGACTTTTTTTGTTTGACTCAATCTATGCCGTTCGTTGTTTCTGAATGTTTGAAAGCGCTTGGGCCTTTTTGCTGTTTGCACCCCTCGTTTCTGAGCCCATGATCATTTGAACGCGTTTGGGTTCCTTTTTGCACCCCTGGCTTCATTTCATTTCCTTTTTATTTTCTATTTTCATACCATTTCATAATTAATTGTTAAAAATACTTGCATGTGCTAAAAAATTCCAAAAAAATTCATCATTCCTCCTCATTATTAAAATTAATTTTTCACATTTTATTTTATTATTTTTGCATTAAAATTGCATTAAATATTAATTTTCCAAAGTATTTTTTCTCATTTACACTTCATATTGCATACTTCATGTTGCATTTTTTATTTCTCTCATTTGGAAAGTGATTTGATCCTGATTCTTTTTGGGTTGTGTTCATAACATGTTGAAGTATGTTTGATATTTTTGGTATAATTTTTAGGTCCTTTTTGGATGACTTTTGATGTGTTGCTTTGAGCATGAATGTATGAAATCCTATTGATGCTTTGACCTAATTGTTGATTGACTTTGGTTCTGATTCATTGCTTGTGGATTTGATATGTCAATTATACATGTTTGAGATGCTTGAATACTGAATGACATAATTTTTGAGGCATGTTTGTTATTTCTTTGAAGCATGAGCTTTAACTTGTCCAATTTGTGAATATATGCTTCATGTTTGGTTTGCTTGATCATGAAGGCACTTGTGCCACAATTTTAGGTCTTGTTTGAGGATTGATAGCATGTTAATTGACTTCTGGTTGTGATATTTGGATCTCATCTTTGCATGTTTGATATTTGCCTTGCACCTTAAGTCACTTGTTTCACAAGAATGAATCATGTTTCACTTCACTTCACTTCTTCTTCTTTGCTTCTTAATTGATTGTGAAAGTGTTTGTATGACTTGAATGATGTTTGAAGATCTTGTTTAGGCACATATTTAGGATTGTGTCACTTCTGGACTTGGTTCACTTTGTGAAATTTTGACTTGGTTGCTTTACATGATCACTTCTTTTCATCTCACTCCTTCTTTAATGACTTGATTGGTACTTGAGTGACTTCTCCCTTTTCTTTTTGACTAATTGTGCATGATTAATAGTAGAGGTCAGTAGGACCATTAGGTTCTGAACTTGATGTTTGATGTACTTTAGAACTTGTTTCTTTATGGCCTTATGCTTGTTTGAGTTTCATTTTGTCATATGTGAATACTTCTAACATTTTTAGGGGCAAATGGTAAGTTGTTTGAATGTGGATATGCTTCCACATTTTACTTTCTTCCTTTACCTTTTAACTTTCATACTTGTGTTTGAAGTGAGCTTAGGCCACTTGTGTTTCACTTCTCTTTCTCCTCCTTCTCTTCCACTCTTTTCATCCCTCGAGTCGCAAGACTTGTTTAAGTCTTGGATTCTCTCCCTTTAGAGCTACCTAGTCCAACTTAATTTTTGATTAAGCTTGGAGTAGGATTAGCATTAGGTTAGGCAGTCGTCTCTCCTAAACCTCACTAACCATAGGACATCCATGCATGATAACATTAGGACTCTTAGTTTCCCTGTAGAGTTTCCTTTTGTGTCGCTTCTCTTCTCATCTCAAACTTCTTGAACACACTTAATAAAATATAACGTATATTGCGCTCGAGCCTTAAGTGTAGGAAATGAAGAACGAGGGGTCTCCTCTCTTCTTCTAGGGTGTTTAGCATACGTCTCATTCGGGGGCGATCATGCGACTCACTCGTTCCCGCATGGTAGACTTTGGTGCAATGTAAGTTACGAACTAACTCAAAACACTTCTGTCTAAAAAACACCAAACCAATTCAAATCTTTTTATCCTCCGGGATTGTTGGGTTTCAAACTTCTTTTTTTCAGGAAAGAGCTCGTCGCTCACGTAAAAAACACTTACCTACTCGTGGTCGTACCCACGAACTACGTCAGCTCTGATTCCTCTCTCTCGTCCGATTGAGGATACGTAGGCACAAGACAGCGATTGTCTTGGCGAGCAACCTTCCCCCACAGTCCCCGTCCGAACTACGTTGACTCTGACATTCCCATTGCACTGAGGGAGTACGTAGGCCTAGGACAACGATACTGTCCTATCGAGTCACTTCTTTTTCTTTTCTTCTTCGTTTCTCCGTTCTTTCCGTTCTCGTTTCTTCGCCGATCCAGTAGCAGTGGAGCTCCAGATGACGACACCCTTTGATGCAGACAACAAGCGTGGATCCCATCGAGTACGATGGACGTGTTGGGTGCTAACACCTTCCCTTCGTGTAACCGACTCCCGTACCCGTTCTCTTGGTCGTGAGACCATGCTCTTTCCCTTCTTTCAGGTTTATGCAGTGTTCCCTTTCCCTCTCTTGGGATAAATACACTTTGCTGGCGACTCTGTGTCTTTTGCGCCACTCTCGCGTTTGTACCGTTGGATGTGAATCTTTCGGGAGCGACAGCTGGCGACTCTGCTGGGGACTCTGGTTGACCTATGCTGGTCCTTCCCCTTTAGCGAGTCGATCCTAGCGCTTGTCTGTTTGTTTTTGTTGGGTGTTTCTATGGTGCTTTGCTTTGTTGTATATTACTGTATTTTTACTTTACTGCTTTACTGTGTTTACAGCTTTTATTGCATTGCATTTCATATTATTACTGTCATACTGGATATTACTGTGCTGTTCTGCTGCTGGTTTTTCTGTTTGTAGGGTGGGCTGGATTCATGAGAGATAAGCCCAATACCAAGGCTTGAGCATACACCTATGATTAGCGTGGAAAGTAGTGTGACTTGTTTGGCATTTGGCCAGACGAAGTATACATGAAAACTCCACATCCAGACGAGGTTTTCTTGGTAATATTCTGTCCTGTCCATTTGGGGCAGATGATGGAATATAACCTGGAAAGCTGTCGACTCTGGCGACCATCCCCGAGGACTCAGTTGTCCCACTCCTCCCGAGATGTGACAGTGGCAGCCCACTTTCTGTGGCAAACCCATTGCAAATTCTCGATCCGAGGACCCAATGCTGGGAACTTGCTATAGGATTTCCCTTTTGTAGTGAATCAGCGGACGACCTCTTTGATTGGCGATAGCATTGTATCCTTCGGGCTGAATGTGCTATTGCTTCTCAAACCTCTGAAGCTGAGGATCTTTTGTTTTGGAGAATCGGTTGAGGCCTCCTCTTTTGATGATGATGCCAAACCAGAAATGGTGAACGTATCATCATTTCTCGATCTGAGAGCCCGGGATACTGAACATCCTAGTACCCACATGTGAGAGGGGATGGGTGTTTGCAGGTAACCGAGACCTTCAGCCTACCTGGTTTCTGGGTTTCTCATCAGTGTACTATTATCATCCTGGCATTCTGGCAGTTTGATTGGGTTGTTATTCTGGATTTTTGGGTTTCTGGTATTCTGGGTCTTATTCAGTCAGCAGAACAACAGCAGTTTGAGTATTTTGGATACCTTGATCCCATGCCTGCATTTTGCATCATCTTTTTGCATTCTGACATGTTTGTTTATTTGTAGGGTTGCATCCTAACTTTGATTCCGGTTGTCTGAAGACTGTCCATGATGAGTATTAGCGCTGAAAAAAGAAAGAACATCATCCCGTACAAGTTCCCGGAGCTTCATCTAGACGCTGTTCACAAGATCTCGGCTATGGAAAAACCTGAGGCATTGGCAGAGTTCAGAGGAGAATATGGGAGGATTCTGAGTTTCGCCCGGAATATTACCAATTATGAGTTCAGGGCCCTGCACACTCTGGCACAGTTCTATGACCCTCAACTCCGGTGTTTTCTATTTGCTGATTATCTTTTGGCTCCAACGTTGGAAGAATTTGCTCTTATTTTGGATGTTTCGGTCAAAGAGGGAGCTCCCTTCTATCCTTCTAAGGAGTTTCCTGATTTGGAAAGGGTTGCTGCTACTTTACGTTTGGATCAGTCACTGTTGAAGAAAAATATTACTAGTAAAGGGGGTTATCAAGGTTTTCACACGAAGTTTTTGATCGAACAGGCTGCTACTTGTGCTAAGGCTAAGTGTTGGTCAGTGTTCAATGCAATTCTGGCTATGTGTGTTTATGGAACAGCGTTATTCCCTAATGTGAAAGATTTTGTAGATGTATATGCTGTCCGGATATTCACCACGAAGAATCCGGTACCTACCTTGCTTGGGGATCTTTATTATTTAATGCACTATAAGAATGAGAAAAGGAGAGGCGGACCTCTTTATTGTTGTGCTTCAATTTTCTATAAGTGGTTTGCTGATCGTCTTCCCAAATCTGGGGCATTCGAAGACACTAAAGGAACTTTAGATTGGGCAAAGAGATTAATGGGGTTAAGGGCCGACAACTTAGTTTGGATCAATCATGATTTGTTGGGCCGAGAAATCCTGGTTAGTTGTGGAGGTTACCCAAACGTACCTTTAATAGGAAGGAAGGGGGGAATTAACTACAACCCCATTCTTGCTATTAGGCAATTTGGGTATGCTTTAAAGGAGCCGCCAAAAGGCCAAGATGTGCAAGAGTCTCTATTTTTGGGTGAGGAAGCCAATCTGGAGGTGTTGAAAGAAGCTGCAAATGCTTGGAGAGATCGCCATAAGAAAGGAAAGACTTCTTTTGGAAAGTGTAACAACAAAGCTTTTCGTGCGTATGAAGACTGGGTTCAGAGCAGAGTAGAAAGTGTACTTTTGCCATTCTGCAGGGAACCTCCTTCTTACCCTTTACTGATTGAACCCCCAACCATGATTGAGATGGAGAAGTATAACCACTTATGGGCTGAAAAGGAGAAGATTCGAGAGGAGAACCGTGAGTTGCAAAAGGAAATCTACCAGTTGAAACATGAGCGAGGTGAGGCTGTTCATATCGCCAAGCTGAAGACAGAACGTCTCGCTGAGAAAGAAAAGGAGCTGGTTGAAGAGATAGCAGCTAGGAAAAGGGTAGGGCAAGCTCTAAAAGGCGTTTGCAAGACTCTCAAATCCAAGAAGGATGACTTAGCCAAGGCTTGGGCGAAGATTCGCAGGTTCAATGCTTACCGAGATACTGCAATCACGGCCAATAAGCAGAAAGAAGATAAGCATTTGGAGCAGATTGAGAGTCTGAAGGTGAAGCTCAGGAAGAAGGACGAGGAGATCTTGTCAGGGACGTTCCGAAGACACGCAGTTGAGGAACGGCTCAAAGAAGCCATAGCAACCATGGAAGAGCTGAAAATACAAGCAGGAGTGAAGAGGTCTAAGTGGGAGATCTCTAGCTCAGGCAGTGGCCCTCATACGGTGCAAGATCCTTGAAGGGAACTTTACTCAGTAGTTTGTATTTTGTTCTTTCTTTGTATTTTGGGTCACCACCAGAATTGTTGGCTGGGACCTCTGCTTATTTTGTTTCGGGCTATTTTTGGTACCTTGGGTTGTAATTTCTGACAGTGATTCACTCTGATTTATATGAGCAGCAGTTTCATCCTATTTCACCTTTAAACTGGAATCAAGGGGTGGATCACCCTGCAAATATACAAACATGTTTGCATTTGCATTTGCATAATCATAATCATTTTTGCATTGCAGGTTATCTTGGTTTCTCTAGTTTTCTTATGCTCTCTCTTTCTTTCAGTCAGGATTGATCAACCAACTCATCGTTATTCTACTCGGCTCAATCAAAACAGAGTGATGGACAAAGTTCAGGCAGATATGGCCGCTATGCAAGCTCGCATCGACCAGTTCATGGAAATGATGCAGGGTGTGTTGCAAAGTCAGAACGAGTTTAGAACTCTGGTTCAGCCGTTAGTGGCGCAGGTCGACGAAAATGGTATCCTACACGGTGGTCTTATTAACCGTAATATCCCTCCGGGCGGAGTTGGTGCTGGTGGACAGGGCAGAATCCCTACAGTGGTTGGAGAGGGAAGTACTGTTCGGGCTATCCATGGCCATCATTTTGATGATCAACAGGACGATGTGTTCTCGGTCAGGAGTTTAGATGCTGCCCTTCCTGTGGTCAGTGATGAAAGAATCCGTTTAATCGAAGCTCGGTTGAAAGGAGTAGTGAAACAGGATGATTTGGGGATTGATTTGGACGACCTAGGGTTGGTCCCTGATGTTGTTATTCCACACAAGATTCAGATTCCTACGCTAGAAAAGTACAATGGCTCTACCTGCCCAAGGACTCATGTGAAGGCCTATACCCGGAAGATGGCTGCTCACGCTAAGGATGAAAAGTTAATGATGCACTTCTTCCAAGACAGCCTGTCTGGCGCGTCTTTGGAATGGTACATGGGGCTAGAAAGCAGAGATGTTCGTACCTGGAGAGAGCTAGCTGCAGCTTTCATCAAGCATTATCAGTACAACACGGACATGGCTCCCAACAGAACTCAGTTGTTGAGCATGTCCCTGAAGAATGATGAGAGTTTCAAAGAATACGTGCAAAGGTGGCGTGAATTGGCGGCTAGGGTGCAGCCACCAATGCTAGAGAAAGAGATGCTAGATATGTTCATGGACACACTGCCGAAGCACTACTATGAGAAGCTTTTGCCTTGTTCTCTAGGCAAGTTTGCAGATGTGATTGCTATTGGGCAGAAGATAGAGGTCGGAATTAAAGCTGGGAAGGTTTCTAGCGGTGATGGATCGTCTTTCGGACAGGGAAAAAAGCCGTTTGATAATTATAAGAAGAAAGGAGAGACCAACGCTGTATCATCCCACAGGGGAAAAGGGAAACAGCGCCAGTTTAACAATCAACAGGTAGCATCAGTAACCATTCCAGCAACGTTACCACCGCCACAGCAGCAAAGGGGTAATGCTAATCAGAATAGGCAGCAGGGTCAGTATCAGAACAGACAGAGGAATGCAGAGAGGCATTTTGATCAACCCCCAATGTCATATGTACAGTTGTTGCAACATTTACTACAGTTGCGTCTAGTTGAGCTTCGTACCCTGGCTCCACCAACAGGGGAACTCCCACGAGGCTACGATGCTAACGCACACTGTGATTTTCATTCTGGTGCTCCTGGGCACACAGTGGAGAAGTGCAGGGCGTTTCAGCACAAGGTGCAGGACCTTGTGGACTCTAAAGCCATCAATTTCTCGAATGACGGACCCAATGTTATTCAAAACCCGATGCCTAATCACAATGGGCCAAGGGTGAATGCTATAATTGAGGACTGTGAAACTTTGAATTTGATCGTGGATGTGGAGGAACTAAAGACTCCATTGGTGGTGGTTAAGAACAGGTTATTGAAAGGTGATGTCTATCCGGGCTGTGGTGAGAATTGCTCAGATTGTTTGATAAAGGCTAATGGTTGTGATTCGTTGAAGAGGGGTATTCAGAATCTGATTGATGAGGGCTGCTTACAGTTTGACAGAGGTAGTCAGCTAGAAGAGGTTGTTAGTGAAAAGGTTGCCACTATCACTATTCCGTTCAAAACAATTACTATTTCTGGTCCAGCAAGGCCACCTCCAGTCATTATCACAAGGGCTGGACCCATTCCATACGAGAGTTCTAAGGCTATTCCGTGGAATTATGGTGCAGAGGTATTTGTCAATGGGCAAAAGCAAGAGCTAATGAATACTTCACCAGTGGGTTCTAGTTCAGGGGTTAAAGTTGAGACTGATGCCATAACCAGAAGTGGTAGAGTGCTCCCTCCGATTAACGATCAACCCAGTACCTCTAGGCAGGATAGAGGAAAACAGGCGATGGATGGTTCTGTTCAGACCCCAGTGATTGTGGAATCTACAGTGAAACCGGTTGATGATGCTTTTTTGGAAAATGTAGAGGAATTCATGAGGCTCATCCGAAAAAGTGATTATAAGATCGTGGACCAGTTACATCAGACCCCGTCCAAGATCTCTATTCTGTCTCTGCTCTTGTGTTCTGAGGCTCACAGGAATGCTCTTTTGAAGGTTTTGAATGCAGCCTATGTTCCTCAAGAGATTTCTGTTAATCAGCTGGAAGGGGTTGTAGCGCACGTGAATGCGGGTAACGGCCTGGGTTTTACAGATCTTGACCTGACTTCTGCTGGCAGGAATCATAACAATGCCCTGCATATTTCGATCGAATGCCGTGGCTCGTTGATGTCACATGTCTTGGTTAATACTGGTTCGTCATTGAATGTATTGCCCAAGAAAGCGTTAATGAAGTTGGATACTCGAGGACTTATTTGTACACCAAGCGACTTGGTGGTGCGAGCGTTTGATGGCTCGAAGAGATCTGTTTTTGGCGAGATTGTGCTTCCAATCAAGGTTGGGCCGGAAATCTTTAATGCAACATTTTACATTATGGATATTCAGCCAGCGTACAGCTGTTTATTGGGTCGTCCTTGGATCCATGGGGCAGGTGCTGTAACTTCCACTCTACATCAAAAGCTGAAGTATATGGTTGATGGTCACGTAGTGACAGTATGTGGGGAAGAAGATATAATGATCAGTCAGCTGTCAACCTTCAAATACGTGGAAGTAGATGGGGAAATCCACGAGACGTTGTGCCAGGGATTTGAGAAGGTGAAAGTTTCTGAAGAAGTTGTTCAGTCTGAAGCTATAGTGTAGCCTGTAGTGGTAAATCAACCTGAGGGTTCCATGTCTTCGTTAAAAGACGCCAAAGCTGTGGTTGAAGCGGGTAGCTCACAGAGGTGGGGCCAGGTGGTTGAAGTCCAGAAAAAGAAGGATACTTATGGATTGGGATATAAGCCATCCGGAAGAGATGAGGATCCCCCAAAATTCTATGGCCCTGTCCGGTTCACTAGCGCTGGAGTTTTCTTCGACAGAGTTAATGCTATTGAAGAAGAAGGAGACAGTGATTGTGACATGGATAGCTGGATCTGTCCTTGTGTCCCAGGGGAAAGTCTACACAACTGGTCTTCCGAGAAAGTCATTCAAGTGACAGGCTTCGAGTAATTGCTTTGTTTTCCTATTTTGATCCTACGTTCTGCCCAAGACGTAGTGATTCTGTTTATAGGGCTTTTAACTGCTGCATGTTTTGCTTTATCATCAATAAAGGACTTTTCACACTCAAATATTTTGATCTCTGTCTTTCTGTTTTTATTTTTATGCATTAAAAAACCCACATCAAAATGGCAATGTGTTTCTTTTGTTGCATCATAATAAAACATACCTCATAAATCATTGCAGGTCTCTTTGTCCAGGTGACACCGATCATGACTCAGCTATAGCTCGGTATGACTTTGACAATCCAATTTATCAGGCTAAAGAAGAGGCTGACGAAGAGTGTGAACTGCCCGAAGAGTTGGCCAGATTGTTGAAGCAAGAGGAGAGAGTCATCCAACCTCATCAGGAGGAAATCGAGATTGTGAATCTGGGAACCGAGGACGCTAGAAAGGAAGTAAGAGTAGGGGCTGCATTGGAAGACAGTGTCAAGGGAAGATTGATTGAGATGCTCCGTGAGTATGTGGACATCTTCGCCTGGTCTTATCAAGACATGCCCGGGCTGGATACTGATATTGTTGTACACCGGCTACCACTCAAAGAAGGTTGTGCTCCGGTCAAGCAAAAGTTGAGAAGAACTAAACCGGAGATGTCTGTCAAAATCAAGGAAGAGGTTCAGAAACAGCTAGATGCCGGATTTCTTGCCGTAACAAATTATCCTCCATGGGTTGCTAACATCGTGCCCGTACCTAAGAAGGATGGGAAGGTCAGGATGTGTGTTGATTACAGGGATTTGAATAGAGCCAGCCCAAAGGATGATTTCCCGCTCCCTCACATTGACGTGTTAGTTGACAATACTGCTCAGTATTCTGTGTTTTCCTTCATGGATGGCTTCTCTGGGTATAACCAAATCAAGATGGCCCCAGAGGACATGGAGAAAACAACATTCATAACACCGTGGGGAACTTTCTGCTACAAAGTGATGCCCTTTGGATTGAAAAATGCAGGGGCAACTTACCAGCGGGCGATGGTGACTCTCTTTCATGATATGATTCACAAAGAGATTGAAGTCTATGTTGATGACATGATTGCGAAGTCACAGACGGAAGAAGAACATCTGGTGAGTCTTCAGAAGTTATTTGAAAGGTTAAGGAAATTCAGACTGAGGTTGAATCCAAACAAATGCACCTTCGGGGTGAGATCAGGAAAATTGCTGGGGTTTATTGTTAGTGAAAAAGGTATTGAGGTTGACCCTGCAAAGGTAAAAGCCATACAAGAAATGCCTGTGCCGAAAACAGAAAAAGAGGTTCGTGGTTTCTTGGGGAGATTGAATTACATTGCTAGGTTCATCTCGCATCTCACAGCCACGTGTGAACCAATCTTCAAGCTGCTAAGAAAAGATCAAGCGGTCAGGTGGAATGAAAATTGTCAAAAGGCATTTGAAAAGATTAAAGAATACTTGCAGGAACCTCCGGTCCTTATGCCGCCAGTACCAGGAAGGCCTTTGATTATGTATTTCACCGTTCTTGAGAATTCAATGGGTTGTGTACTCGGTCAACAAGACGAGTCAGGTAAAAAAGAGCACGCCATCTATTACCTGAGTAAGAAGTTTACTGATTGCGAGTCAAGATACTCGATGCTGGAGAAAACATGTTGTGCACTCGCTTGGGCCGCTAAGCGTTTGAGGCAGTATATGTTAAACCATACAACCCTTTTGATTTTGAAGATGGATCCAATCAAGTATGTGTTTGAGAAGCAAGCACTTTCTGGTAGAATAGCCCGTTGGCAGATGGTTCTGACAGAATATGATATTCAGTATGTTTCCCAAAAGGCCATTAAGGGAAGTGTGTTGTCAGAGTATCTTGCCGAACAGCCAATTGTGGATTATCAACCAATGAAGTTCGAGTTTCCGGATGAGCACATCATGTATCTGAAGATGAAGGATTGTGAAGAGCCTTTGCCTGATGAAGGACCGAAGATTGGATCTCAATGGAAGATGGTTTTTGATGGGGCTGTTAATTCATATGGCAACGGAATCGGGGCAATTATTACGACTCCACAGGGTTCTCATATACCCTTTACTGCCCGATTAGCGTTCATATGCACCAACAATGAGGCGGAGTATGAAGCATGCATCATGGGGTTAGAAGAAGCAATTGATTTGAGAATCAAGAACCTCGATGTTTATGGTGATTCTGCGTTGGTGGTGAATCAGATTACAGGAGAATGGGAGACTCGTCAAGTAAATCTCGTTCCATATAATAATTATGCCAGAAGATTGTTACCTTTCTTTGATAGAGTAGACTTCCATCACATTCCCCGGATAGAGAATCAGATGGCTGATGCGTTGGCAACGTTGTCATCAATGTATAAAGTGAATCTTTGGAATGAAGCTCCCTCAATCAGAATCATGCGCTTGGATAGACCTGCTTTTGTATTTGCAGTTGAAGGGGTATCAGATGGCCAGCCCTGGTATCATGACATTAAAGTCTTCTTGAAGAGTCAGGAATACCCAGCTGGGGCATCTTCCAAAGATAAAAAGACATTGAGGAGGTTATCAGGAAACTTCTTCTTGAACAAGGATGATGTGTTGTACAAGAGAAACTTTGACATGGTCTTGCTACGTTGTGTTGATGAACACGAGGCAGGCTTGTTAATGGAAGAGGTTCACGAAGGTTCCTTCGGTACTCATGCCAATGGGCATGCTATGGCCAGAAAATTGTTGAGAGCGGGGTATTATTGGATGACTATGGAGTCTGACTGTTTTAAATACGCCCGGAAATGTCATAAATGCCAGATTTATGCTGATAAGGTGCACGTACCGCCTACTCCTCTGAATGTTTTATCGTCACCTTGGCCTTTTGCTATGTGGGGTATTGACATGATTGGGAAGATCGAGCCGACTGCTTCAAATGGACATCGTTTTATCCTGGTGGCTATCGATTATTTCACGAAGTGGGTGGAAGCAGCATCGTATGCCAACGTCACCAAACAAGTGGTAGCCCGGTTTATTAAGAAGGACATCATCTGCCGGTATGGAGTCCCGGAGAGAATCATTACTGATAATGGTTCAAATCTGAATAACAAGATGATGAAGGAGCTATGCCAGAGTTTTAAAATTGAACATCACAATTCTTCTCCCTATCGTCCGAAGATGAATGGGGCTGTTGAAGCGGCTAATAAGAACAAAAAGAAGATTGTGCAGAAGATGGTAGTGACATACAAAGACTGGCATGAGATGTTGCCTTACGCTTTGCATGGGTATCGTACTTCGGTACGCACCTCGACTGGGGCAACTCCTTTCTCACTAGTGTATGGCATGGAAGCAGTCCTGCCATTAGAAGTTGAGATTCCTTCTTTGAGAATTCTGACAGATGTGAAGCTGGATGAAGCTGAATGGGTGCGTTCCCGGCTGAATGAATTGAACCTCATTGAAGAGAAGAGATTGAAAGCCATTGCGCATGGCCGGTTGTATCAGAGCAGGATGAAGAAATCCTTTGATCAGAAGGTGCGTCCTCGGTGTTTTCAAGCTGGTGAATTAGTTCTGAAAAGGATTACTCCTCCTCAAACAGATCACAGGGGCAAGTGGACTCCGAATTACGAAGGGCCATATGTAGTAAGACAGGTTTTCTCTGGTGGAGCCTTATTACTCTCAACTATGGATGGCGAAGATTTTACGTCCCCTGTGAACGCGGATGTAGTCAAAAAATACTTTGCATAAAAGAGACCCGCTGAGCATAAAAAGAAGGTTCAGGCAAAATGGGGCATCCCGGCGAACCATAAAAAGAAAAGGTTCGGGCAAAAATTAGGGATAAAAAGAAAAAGAATAAACCCGCAAGGTTGAAAACCTGAAAAGGCAACCTTGGCAAAAATGGGTATCCCGGTGGATTGAAAACCCGAGAAGGGCGATCCAGGCAAAAGTTAGGGATTTTTAAGGCAAAGACTACGATCCGCGTTCGATCTGTGATCACTGTTCGCACTTGGAAAATTCGGAGGAAAGGGATCAGTCCAGTTAGTCGTCTTCGAAGGCCAAAGTATCTGCGGATGAACAAGTCATATGGGTTATAGCTGAGTTGAGTCATGGTGGATGTCTGTTCCCCACATTGCCGACATTTGTATTTTCTTTTGCTTTTTGCGCAATTACCTCTTTCCAGGAATTGCTTCCAGATGTAAATGCCTATTTACAGGCCAATTCATTCAATAAAGTTTGCATTTCAGTTAAAGAGCTTTTGTTTTCTGTTTTACCTGTTTTGTTTGTGAAAATGTCCGATATTTTTGATAAAAACATTACATGCTAAAACGTTGAGCTTTATGACACAAGATGGAAAAACAGTGGCAATTGCTTAGGCGACAGTCACCATGTGGATAATCAATGTATTCATTCTTGCACGTAGACTTTTGTTGGTTTTGCAGGATGACAGGTGTACTTTCCCCAGTAGAGTAGAGCTCTCCTCAACTTTGAAGTCTGATCGTCCTCAGCAGGTTATTACTCTTCCCCATCAGAGTATAAAGGAGTAATTCCCTAAGCGGAATCGTTAAGGATCATCCTCCTTAGCAGGATATAAGAGGTTTTTTTTCCAGGCCAGAGTTGTGACTTGGCACATCTTTCTCCAGTAAGTAATGTCTCCCCACGGAGCAGGGGGCAGTTATTTGTTCCCCAGCTAGTCAGGAAGCTTGTGCTATCCCCTAGCAGGTGAATGTTGACAATTACTTTCTCTCCCAAGCGGAGTCGTTGAGGATCGTCTTCCTCAGCAAAGTACAGAGGATTGTATACCCAGCCGGAGTCGTGTTTGGATTGTTATTCCCCAGCAAGTACTCAGAAGTTGATTGCTTTGAGGTGAATGTTGCCGTACCTCCAACAGGAAGTTTGTGGACGAAGATGTTATTATCCCCACAGGGTCCTGATGTCTACTTTCCTCGGTTAGTCAGAAAGTATAGTTTCGTCGACAATGGTTTGATCTAGTACCCGGCAGGGTGAGGGTAAAGTTACTTCCCTAGCAGCAGATTAAGCTCATTTCCCCAATCAGAGTCTGGTGGTGAGTGGTATCCCCAGCAGGTCTTAAAGCCAATCGTTTTTGGCAGGCACCGAAGCCAAGTTCTGAAATAGTTGGTCGTCCCCAACGGTGGAATTTCCATCTTCAGTATTCATATCCCTCCCTAGCTAAGTGGGTATCCTCTCGGAGCTTCGTCCATCTCCAGCAGAGTTATTGATCTTGATATTCCTCAACAGAGTAGGTATTCTCTCGGAGATTCGTCCATTTCCGGCAGAATTGGTGATTATGATCTTCCATAGCAGGGAGGAGTTTTTCTCAACAGGATTTCTTTGGTTTGGTGGCAATTTAGTTTGCCGTCCCTAGCGGAGTTACTTCTGGTCTTCAGCATTTATTCTGCTGGGACGTCTCTTTTGCATTGCATAAGCATTTGTTTTGCATAGCATCCTCCCAAATGCGTAGCATTTCCACTTCATGTGGGGCATTACGGCAAAATTCAAACATATGCATCCGAAGCGTAAGCCAGGTTTGAGTTTTCCTTCGTCAGGAAAAGCCGGATTTCGAAAGATATCTCTACTCCACAGGTGGTGGGTTAAGCAATATTTGGCAATTCCCCGACAGGGCGTTTTGCCAGGATTGTTTATCCTTGATTCTATTTGTACCCCTCCGTCCAGTTGGTCCTTTGGTTTATTCCCTCAAAATTTTACCATTTGACACTCGTCTGTGTTCTTCCAGCACCCGTCCGTGTTTGACTCTTTTGTTTCAATGCCCGTCCGCATTGATATCAGACACTCGTCCGTGTTTCTTTCAGCACCCGTCCGTGTTTGAACATTTGATTTCAATACCCGTCCGTATTGACCTTCTGATGACACCCGTCCGTGTTTCCTTCCATTCCCCAGCGAGATTAATTCCCGATAAAGTTGCTTTACAACCTTTTCAGTACCCGTCCGTATTGAAATCTTTTACACCCGTCCGTGTACCTTTTTCAATACCCGTCCGTATTGAAATCTTTTACACCCGTCCGTGTACCCTTTTCAATACCCGTCCGTATTGAATGTTTAACACCCGTCCGTGTGCATTCTCAATCCCCAGAGAGGTCATCTTGAACCTCCTTTTACACCCGTCCGTGTACCTTTTTCAATACCCGTCCGTATTGAAACCTTTTACACCCGTCCGTGTACCTTTTTCAATACCCGTACGTATTGAAACCTTTTACACCCGTCTGTGTACCTTTTTCAATACCCGTCCTTATTGAAATCTTTTATACCCGTCCGTGTTTATCCCCAGTATAGCTAACCTTCGTTTGTGTTTATTTCAGGACTTTTCAATACAGTTTTAGTTGCCAACACTCGTATGTGTTGTGACAGTGCAGCATTTTTTGTTTGTTCCCCAATGGAGTCGTCCCTCCTTTGAGGATTGCAAATTTCAGGTTTCTTATGGTATTCAATCTCCGTGAATCCTTGGAATGCATGATAGTCGTCACTATCATACCTTCAGGATCAAGTTGATTGAATAGGGGCAGTTGTAACACCTCAAAATTTGCCTTGTTGTTTTTAGATAACTGGCTTATGTTTCTTTTCATTTCTTGCATTTGCATTGTGCATAGCATTTGGTTCTTAGCATGGGATCGAGGTATTTGGTTCAACTCGAGGGCAAAAGCTTCTTATGAGCTCCATAAGCTCCTCACATCCTTATATGGTGGCCCAAGGGTATTTCAATGAGGGATTCTCCAAGTGGTTATATCAAGGGTTGGTGTCTTTACACTGATGACCAAAACTAGGGTTTCATGGTTAAGGGTCCTAAGCTCAAGGAGTTGATTCAAACCTTTCACCAAGGTTCTCCATATGTCAAAACAAGTCTAAGGATGGATTTTGAGCCAAAAATTCACCATGGAAGACCTCAGATGATTCAGTAGCTTACAGATGAAGTAATCAGTCAAACTGGTCAACTGAAAAGTCAAACTAAGGTTTTGAGAGGTCCTCATCATGGTAATCAAGTCAAGAGACCTTTATTTGGTCTATGGAAGGCTTTCATGATCACAATTTGCAAGAATCAAGCTTTGGTAAAAAGTTGCTAAATTGGGAAAGTGACTTGTAATTTCAAGTTACTATTTTTGGCATATTTTCAACCAACTTTAACCAAACTTTTCATGATCAAAAATGCTTCAAACGAATTTTTGCCCAACACCAAAGTTATAGATCTCTTTCTCGTCTTTCCAAAGAGGGGTGGATCATGATCATATCATTTTTGGATCAAGAGTTATGGGCATTTGAAGTTAGAGGGCATTTGGTGTTCCACCATGCATACCATTTTAACATAACTTGCAAGATGCATTTTAACTCACCAATATGGCTTCTAATTGTTCAGTTCACCTCACCACACTCCATTGCACATCACTTAGCATCATTTTGAGCTAAGAATTGAATGAATCCGTGGATTACATAGTCATAATTCATCATTATGCAATTTTGCAAGTTCATTTGGAATTCATAATTCAGTTACTCTCCAGCCCCAAGATCAATCCAAAGGTGGTCCTTGTATCAAAAGGAAAACAGTCATGCACTTTTCATGAAGAATGCACGAGCCAAATACCTCATGTGCACAAACTTGCAAATTTGCAAAACAGCCCAAAACTCATTGCTCTCAAGTCCTTGAAGATTAAAACCCTAAACAGTAGCATTGGTACACTATATAAGCTAACTCACACGAATTTCTCAGCAGCTACCATTCATTTTCACCACTTTTCAAAGTTTTGCTCTCAAGTTTCTCTCCTTCGATTCTCCCAATTCTTCAAGTATCTTCCATTTTTTTTTGGTTGGTTTGTGATCAGTGGAGCATAAGGAAGAGAAATCCACCATTATTTTGAAGTTTAAGCAAAGAATTTATCAGTTGAGTTCAGATTTTCAACTCTCGGATTCAAGGATTCAGGCCAATTTGAAGGTCTAAGTGCATTTATTTTGCAATTAGACGGTTTTAGGAGTTGATCTGCAGCTTATCTTGGAGTTTCTTGGTGATTTTCCAGTTCTGCAAATCTCAGGTGAACTTGAAATTCATAGATCTAGAATTGATTTTTGTTGTGTGTTTAATGTTCATCTTGATGTGCTGAGTTCATATATGTGTTTGGAATTGATTTTCAACGTGAATCATGGCTGGAATTTAGATCTGAAGTTTTCAGATCCAAACTTGTTTCGTTCGATTCTTGAAATATATGCATGCTAAATGATTTTGAGTGATATATTTGTGATCTACGTGAGTTGCTGATCATTTTGATGTATGGTTTGTTGATTTTGGTTACCGTTTGAAGTTTGATGGCCGGAGAGTGGCCGGAGAAGACGACCGGCGCTTCTCCGGTTAGTTAGGGTTTAATTAGGGTTTATGATTTTCCAGATTAAATCTCATGCGTTGGATTGTGTTTAATTTTCCAGTTTAATTCACGTGCGTTGGATCTTGGTTATGTGGTGTTAATTAAGTTGATTAGGGTTTAATGGATCTGATTAAGTCATGGCCGTTTGATTTCATTTAATTAGTGAATTTGAATGTGGACCATTGGATTGTTGACTTTGATTTGTTTGACTGAGAGCATGAGCCTGTGGATCTGGAGACTTTTTTTGTTTGACTCAATCTATGCCGTTCGTTGTTTCTGAATGTTTGAAAGCGCTTGGGCCTTTTTGCTGTTTGCACCCCTCGTTTCTGAGCCCATGATCATTTGAACGCGTTTGGGTTCCTTTTTGCACCCCTGGCTTCATTTCATTTCCTTTTTATTTTCTATTTTCATACCATTTCATAATTAATTGTTAAAAATACTTGCATGTGCTAAAAAATTCCAAAAAAATTCATCATTCCTCCTCATTATTAAAATTAATTTTTCACATTTTATTTTATTATTTTTGCATTAAAATTGCATTAAATATTAATTTTCCAAAGTATTTTTTCTCATTTACACTTCATATTGCATACTTCATGTTGCATTTTTTATTTCTCTCATTTGGAAAGTGATTTGATCCTGATTCTTTTTGGGTTGTGTTCATAACATGTTGAAGTATGTTTGAGATTTTTGGTATGATTTTTAGGTCCTTTTTAGATGACTTTTGATGTGTTGCTTTGAGCATGAATGTATGAAATCCTATTGATGCTTTGACCTAATTGTTGATTGACTTTGGTTCTGATTCATTGCTTGTGGATTTGATATGTCAATTATACATGTTTGAGATGCTTGAATACTGAATGACATAATTTTTGAGGCATGTTTGTTATTTCTTTGAAGCATGAGCTTTAACTTGTCCAATTTGTGAATATATGCTTCATGTTTGGTTTGCTTGATCATGAAGGCACTTGTGCCACAATTTTAGGTCTTGTTTGAGGATTGATAGCATGTTAATTGACTTCTGGTTGTGATATTTGGATCTCATCTTTGCATGTTTGATATTTGCCTTGCACCTTAAGTCACTTGTTTCACAAGAATGAATCATGTTTCACTTCACTTCACTTCTTCTTCTTTGCTTCTTAATTGATTGTGAAAGTGTTTGTATGACTTGAATGATGTTTGAAGATCTTGTTTAGGCACATATTTAGGATTGTGTCACTTATGGACTTGGTTCACTTTGTGAAATTTTGACTTGGTTGCTTTACATGATCACTTCTTTTCATCTCACTCCTTCTTTAATGACTTGATTGGTACTTGAGTGACTTCTCCCTTTTCTTTTTGACTAATTGTGCATGATTAATAGTAGAGGTCAGTAGGACCATTAGGTTCTGAACTTGATGTTTGATGTACTTTAGAACTTGTTTCTTTATGGCCTTATGCTTGTTTGAGTTTCATTTTGTCATATGTGAATACTTCTAACATTTTCAGGGGCAAATGGTAAGTTGTTTGAATGTGGATATGCTTCCACATTTTACTTTCTTCCTTTACCTTTTAACTTTCATACTTGTGTTTGAAGTGAGCTTAGGCCACTTGTGTTTCACTTCTCTTTCTCCTCCTTCTCTTCCACTCTTTTCATCCCTCGAGTCGCAAGACTTGTTTAAGTCTTGGATTCTCTCCCTTTAGAGCTACCTAGTCCAACTTAATTTTTGATTAAGCTTGGAGTAGGATTAGCATTAGGTTAGGCAGTCGTCTCTCCTAAACCTCACTAACCATAGGACATCCATGCATGATAACATTAGGACTCTTAGTTTCCCTGTAGAGTTTCCTTTTGTGTCGCTTCTCTTCTCATCTCAAACTTCTTGAACACACTTAATAAAATATAACGTATATTGCGCTCGAGCCTTAAGTGTAGGAAATGAAGAACGAGGGGTCTCCTCTCTTCTTCTAGGGTGTTTAACATACGTCTCATTCGGGGGCGATCATGCGACTCACTCGTTCCCGCATGGTAGACTTTGGTGCAATGTAAGTTACGAACTAACTCAAAACACTTCTGTCTAAAAAACACCAAACCAATTCAAATCTTTTTATCCTCCGGGATTGTTGGGTTTCAAACTTATTTTTTTCAGGAAAGAGCTCGTCGCTCACGTAAAAAACACTTACCTACCCGTGGTCGTACCCACGAACTACGTCAGCTCTGATTCCTCTCTCTCGTCTGATTGAGGATACGTAGGCACAAGACAGCGATTGTCTTGGCAAGCAACCTTCCCCCACAGTTCCCGTCCGAACTACGTTGACTCTGACTTTCCCATTGCACTGAGGGAGTACGTAGGCCTAGGACAACGATACTGTCCTATCGAGTCACTTCTTTTTCTTTTCTTCTTTGTTTCTCCGTTCTTTCCGTTCTCGTTTCTTCGTCGATCCAGTAGCAGTGGAGCTCCAGATGACGACACCCTTTGATGCAGACAACAAGCGTGGATCCCATCGAGTACGATGGACGTGTTGGGTGCTAACACCTTCCCTTCGCGTAACCGACTCCCGTACCCGTTCTCTTGGTCGTGAGACCATGCTCTTTCCCTTCTTTCAGGTTTATGCAGTGTTCCCTTTCACTCTCTTGGGATAAATACACTTTGCTGGCGACTCTGTGTCTTTTGCGCCACTCTCGCGTTTGTACCATTGGATGTGAATCTTTCGGGAGCGACACCTACGTGCCCGCTTGGTACGTTTGTGTGTTCACGAAATTCACAACCAGACGAGGCTATCTTGGGACGCATTCTAACGTGTGTGTCTTGCGCATGTTGGGGTGTTGATCTAGAGAGCTGTCGACTCTGGTGACCGATCATTAAGGACCTTAGTGGAAACATCCCTCTTTAGTGGTGACAGTGGCAGACCACGTCCCGTGGCAAACCCATTCGCACCCGAGGGCCCGCTTTGGAACTCGCATAGGACGGCCCCTACGTTTTGAAGAGAATCAGCGGAGGCGCTCCTCGATTGACTTTAGTACTGTACCCCGAGGAATGAATGCCCCTCGAACGTAAGGATACTTTAGCAAAAGACACTTACGAATAATATCATCACAGTCCCTTCGATATAAAGATCATAGCCCCTCGATGACCCTTCAAGTTGCCTACAAAAAATGATCTTGTCCCTCGATGACCCTACGGAAATGTGATGGTAGTCCCTACGAATTGCTAAGGTATCCTTACATGAGTCATTTCTCCACCGTACTATTGTTTCTCGACCTCAGTGCCAAAGCTGATGACCTTCCGCCCTGGAGAATCAGTTGAGGCCTCCTCGATTGATGATGATGCCAAGCCAGAAATGGTGAACGTATCATCATTTCTCGACCTGAGAGCCCGGGATATTGAACATCCTAGTACCTACACGTGAGAGGGGATGGGTGTTTGCAGGTTTGCAGGTGACCGAGACCTTCAACCTACCCTTATTCTAGATTTCTCATCAATGTCTGATTATGTGGGTTCCCCAGTGGTTCAGAGTTCTGGTTTTCTGGTTTCTCGTTCAGCTAATAGCACAGCACATCCAGCAGTGTGCCTTGACCCCATGTTTGCATGAGCATATCATTTTTCTTGCATTCTGACGTGTTTGACATTTTTCAGGGCTTGCATCTTACTCTTGATTCCGGTTTTCTGAGGTTACTTCAGTATGGATGTTCAGAGAAAGAAGATTGTTGCCTATTCATTCCCAGAGCCGACTTTGACACTGATTCATAAATTGGTTAATATGGCCAGTTCCGGGGTTCGTACAGAGTTCAGTGGAAGGTATGGAAGACTTCTGAAATTTGTCTATAATATCTCCCAGTATGAGAAGGATGTCATTCACACACTTCTTCAGTTTTACGATCCGTCTCTGCGTTGCTTCACTTTCCCGGACTACATCTTGGCTCCGACGTTGGAGGAGTTCTCATTTATTTTGGGAATTCCTATTAGTCATGATATAGTTTTCTTTTCTGAAGAACACCCCGGTATAAAAGATATTTGCATAATCATTTTGCATATTCATTTTGCACATTCATTTTGCATGACAGGTGTTTATCTCCGGTATTCTTATCTTGATATAATCTCAGGTTGAATTGCAGACTTAACTCCTCAGGCCATTCAAGAAGAGAATCATGGAACGAATCCAAGCTGAGTTGAGGGAAATGCGAAGCCAGATGGGGCAATTTGGGGAAGACATGCTCCAGGAGCAGAAAATGATGAGGGAGGAGATCAATCAGTTGAAGACTCAGATGGGTTTGGTCATGGAAATGCTGAATAGGGTGTTGAAGAAGGAAGACAGTCCTGTGCCCGCTTCCACATCAGAGGTTCTCATTTCTCCCACCTCCTTGGGGTCTCCTCTAGACCATGGATTGCCTCGTGGATCCTCCCCACCGTCAGAGCCTTTTCATCAACAACCATTTCTTAAGGGTCTTAATCCAGAAAAGCTTGAAAAGAAGTTTGATCAGATCCCGGTGCCATACGCTCAGTTGCTTCAGCACCTGCTCAAGTTTCAACTGATTGAATTGATTGCTGCGGGACCTCCACACACCAAGTTTTGTATGGGTTCCAACGTCCATGATAGGTGTGAATTCCATTCAGGGGCACCTGGTCATAATGTTGAAGACTGTAAGATGCTCAAGTATAAAGTCCAAGAGCTCATTGACTCAGGGGCAATCAAGTTTACATCAGTTGGCACTGGTAAACAAAGTGATGTTACTCCCAGTGTTACAAAGGGACTGATGACTCCCTCTTTTGCCAAAGGATCCACCTCGCGTCAGGGATCTCTTCCACAACCCTTGTTTGTGCCTCAGCCGAATGCAGAAAGGAAAGTGCAGGGCCAGACTGGGCGCTCAAATCAGCACCGACAGCAGAATTATCAGCAACAGGGGCAGTCGAGACCAAGAAGGCCCAAAAGGATAATTGATCCCGTTCCTATCCCTTATAGTCAGCTGTTTACGCGCTTGCTTAAGAAGTCTCTGATTCAAACAAGGGGTACCGCGCCAGTACCGTACCCTATTCCTCCCGATTATGACATGACTGCTAGGTGCGAGTTCCACTCGGGAACGTTCGGGCACACGGTTGATGAGTGTAATGTATCCAGGCATAAGGTGCAAGACCTGGTGGACTCAGAGATCATTGTATTCACTGAAGACGATATGTACATCAATGGAAGCCTCCTTTCTCAAATGAACACTCAGTCTGCAAGTACGCCCAGGCAGAATTAAGCTTCCTCAGCAATGGCAATCTTCAGCTTCTTTACTGCATTTTCATTTGTAGTTTCTTATTTCTTGTTAAAGCATCGTATGCATGTAAGACTCGTTTGTTTTTTAATGATGATATTAATGCAATGAGTATGTTTTCCTTGAAGAAATCCATTCGTATTCACTCTTAAATGTTTATATGCACTGCAATATCAATTTTTCTTGTTAAGAACTCTTGAGGGAGGATGACGAAATAAGAACGCAGGTCTCTAATGGTACGCTTTTGGATAGAACCCTGTTGAGGATGTACAGGCATTGTTTCAAAACCATAAACACTGGAGAGATAAGGAGATAAACCCTCGTTAACCCCTTTGAGCCTCGGAGTAGGAGTTTTTTTCGTACGAAAAAACCCTCATATTTAACCCAGGGGCAGGGTAGGCGTCAGTTAGTTTGACCGAGCGCTCAAATTCCAAGGAGAGTGTGCAAGAGATATGAAACCCCGATGGTTATCCGTCAACAACTATGAAGTGAGGCAGTCACAACCCTTTCAAGCAAGTAAGACAACCAGTGTCACACGCTTTGTTCAAAAGGGGAATAAAATGAGAAAGCCCGCTAAGTCGAAGCTTGAAAACAAGCGACTTAGGAAAAAGTCAGGGCATCCCGCTGGACTTTAAAATAAAAAAAAAACTGAAAAGAGTCAGTCCAGGCAAAAATTAGGGATCAAAAGAGAAAAAAGAAAAAGCGAAAAGTGAAAAGAAAATCCCCGATAAGAACAAATTCGTGTGATTACAGACACAAAAGATAAAAGGGATGACTGTCACTCCAAAACCTCCTTAGGGGTCAAACCATTAGTGGCATAGGTTCCTTGAAGATCATAAATCTTTCGAGAAATGAGCGTTTGGGTCAGATTAACTGAACATAGGACTAGAGAACATCACGAAGAGTGGGTGGGCCCCGATAAACTTTGAGCCATAAATCCTTTTTTCTGAAACCGTGAACCAGACCACGTTACAACCCTCTAAAGTCCTAATTGAAACAGGGTTTATTCCGAAGGCGTACTTCAGCAGGACAGCGTTCCTGACTCCTATAAGTTGTGTTAATAAGATTTGTTGGTATTGCATGTGCGCATTGTTTTGCCATTCAAAAATCAAGGTCGCATCCCGGCTAGCGATTCGTTCACAAGGTTGGGCGACGCATTTTCAATAAAAACTTCAAGGTTAACATGAGTGTTGCATTAGAATTCTCATAGATAACTTGTTCTGTTTGCATACATGTGCCTAAGCATCAATGTAGCTTACACAGTGAAAGTCAGTCAAGAAGCTTGATCCTTCCAAGTTGGGTTGCTTGAAAATTTCGAAGGACAATCATATCAAGAGGCATGCTGCCATGAGACTCAGTGTAGAGTGGGCTCTCCCAGTAAGTCGTGTTAAGATAGAGCCAATCTGGGGCAGTCACGTCGAGAAGTCCCTCTGAAATTCAGTTATTTTGGGGCATTCATTCTAAGATCAGGGGCAAAGTCACTTCAAAGCTCATATTGGGGCAGGCCACCTCCAGAGCGTGGGAGATTATTCACTCCTAAAAATGGTTAATTGAAAGCACCTCTTCAAGGCAGAATATTTCAGGTAATTGTAAATCCCTTTTGAAGTAGTGTACTTCATGGATTATGAAGACTGGGGCAGTTATGTCGAGATATGATAAATCTCTCCAAGAGTTTGAAGACCCTGGGGCAGTGCGAACGCCCGTCTTCTGTAAAATCCTCTTGACCTGGTAGTCTGGGGCAAATGGAAAGTTCAAAGGGGCGTCTATGACCTTAGAAACAAGTCAGGATTGAAGGGCAACAGGATCGTACTTCCCCAGCAGCTTACTCTCCCCAGCATTGAGGTTGCACTTTCCTCAGCAGAGCAGACCTTCCCCAGCAGGAGACTTGAGAAGTATTTTCTCCGGATTAAGACATTTTTCCCCACAGAGTCTGAACGCTTCAGGAAATGTTTTTCTCAGCAGCAACGGTGCAATCTAATCCTCAACAGATAAGTAAGCTTGATGTTATCCACTAGCAGGGTGGATGTCAGCACTTACCGCTCCCCCAAGCAGAGTTTGGTAGTAATCCTCGCAACAGTTTGTCCAACAGGGGTTGACATCCCTAGCATGTTTTAAATCCAAGTGATATCTGGCACTCTTCTGATTCAGGCCGTGGTCTCCCCTTTCAAAGAGTCACGTATAATCCCCAGTAGAGCAGATGTTCTTTTGGAATTTCATCCCCAGCAGAAGTTGTTGATCCAAAGATTCGGTCGGAGTGATCCTTCTCAGCAGAGTTCGTGGATTCAGAGGACAATTTATTTTTGTCGTCAGCTGAATTGGTGTTTCCTCTCCGGCATTTATTTTGCTGGAGGGACCCCTTTGCATATCATAAGCATTTGCATCGCAAAAACATGGCATTTTCATTTGCATTCGAAGCATAAACCATGTTTGATACTTTCTTTGCCAGCCGGAGGTGGCATCACTCAGGAGATTTTGGAAGGGCGCGTTCCTCATACTTGTACTCCCCGGCAGAGTCTTTTATTTAGACTTCTTCTTCCCCAACGGAGTCATCTCACCAGTAGGTTATGAAACGAGGTGGTTTAAACAGAAGTTTTGTTTTCACGTTATCCCCAGTAAAAGTCCACTTTATGTTGGTTATCCTTTGCGGGTGTAATTGAGGTTGTATTCGTTTTGTGGGTGCGATTGAGGTCGTATTCGTATTTTATTTGTGGGAGTGATTGAGGTCAGTCTTCCTTTGCGGGTATAATTGAGGTTGTATTCGTTTTGTAGATGCGATTGAGGTCGTATTCGTATTTTCTTTGTGGGTAGAGTGATCGAGGTCAGTCTTCCTTTGTGGGTGCAATTGAGGTTGTATTCGTTTTGTAGATGCGATTGAGGTCGTATTCGTGTTTTCTTTGTGGGTGGAGTGATCGAGGTCAGTCTTCCTTTGTGAGTGCAATTGAGGTTGTATTCGTTTTGTGGGTGCGATTGAGGTCGTATTCGTATTTTATTTGTGGAAGTAATTGAGGTCAGTCTTCCTTTGCGGGTATAATTGAGGTTGTATTCGTTTTGTGGGAGTGATTGAGGTCAGTCTTCATTTGCGGGTATAATTGAGGTTGTATTCGTTTTGTAGATGCGATTGAGATCGTATTCGTATTTTCTTTGTGGGTAGAGTGATCGAGGTCAGTCTTCCTTTGTGGGTGCAATTGAGGTTGTATTCGTTTTGTAGATGCGATTGAGGTCGTATTCGTGTTTTCTTTGTGGGTGGAGTGATCGAGGTCAGTCTTCCTTTGTGGGTGCAATTGAGGTTGTATTCGTTTTGTGGGTGCGATTGAGGTCGTATTCGTATTTTATTTGTGGGAGTGATTGAGGTCAGTCTTCCTTTGCAGGTATAATTGAGGTTGTATTCGTTTTGTGGGAGTGATTGAGGTCAGTCTTCCTTTGCGGGTATAATTGAGGTTGTATTCGTTTTGTGGGTGCGATTGAGGTCGTGTTCGTATTTTATTTGTGGGAGTGATTGAGGTCAGTTTTCCTTTGCGAGTATAATTGAGGTTGTATTCATTTTGTGGGTGCGATTGAGGTCGTGTTCGTATTTTATTTATGGGAGTGATTGAGGTCAGTCTTCCTTTGCGGGTATAATTGAGGTTGTATTCGTTTTGTGGGTGCGATTGTGGTCGTATTCGTATTTTATTTGTGGGAGTGATTGAGGTCAGTCTTCCTTTGCGGGTATAATTGAGGTTGTATTCGTTTTGTGGGTGCGATTGCGGTCGTATTCGTATTTTATTTGTCGGAGTGATTGAGGTCAGTCTTCCTTTGCGGGTATAATTGAGGTTGTATTCGTTTTGTGGGTGCGATTGTGGTCGTATTCGTATTTTATTTGTGGGAGTGATTGAGGTCAGTCTTCCTTTGCGGGTATAATTGAGGTCGTATTCGTTTTCTTGTCATATTCCCTTTTTCCAGCACGCTCCGTCTCGTTGTTCTCATCACTAGCAAATTTCTGGGGTTCTTTTTGTATTCAATCCCTGTGTATCCTAGAATGTCTGAGAGCCGTTGCTATCATACCACTCAGGACCAAGTTGATTGAATAGGGGCAGCTGTTGCACCCCAAAATTTGCCTTCCTTACTTTTTACTAACTGGCTTATGTTTCATTTCATTATCATGTATGCATATCATTAGCATGAGGTCAAGGTGCCTGAGTCAATCCAGGAAGGTCATATCTGGCCCATCACATCATCAAGGGTTCACAGGTGGCAAGAGATCTCAAGTGGACTACTCCCTCCTAACCAGTGCATGAATTAGGGTTTTGAGATTCTTGGGTTTATTGCTCCAATGGGCAGGCTCCTTGGGTTTTTATCATCATCAAATGGCATATCTTATCTTTGTTGGAGAGGATACACATCATATTCAGAGGAATTTGGGTTTGGAGACTGTGTTATTTCCTCCTAGACTGAGGGTACCAAAACTAGGGTTTGCTATAAAGTCAGTTTATTTCTGATTTTTTGGGCAAGACTTGATTCCATGGTTTTCCTTCGGTCCCTGAGTACCTAGGAGTGGAAGATTGGCCATCAGTTTGATTCAGGAGAAGTTCAATTGGCCAATGGATTGAGAATCAGTTAACTTGGTCAAAAAGTCAATTGTGGTCAACACAAAGTCAAACCTCAAGATTTTTGGTCAACATCAAGATTATGGGGTGAAATTCATCATTTGATCAAAGGTTGATCACAATTCATCAGGGAAACCTCGGAATCATCAAGAATCAGGAGTTACTAAATCAGGGTTTTTGTAGGAAAAGTCAACTGCACTTTGACCAGGCCTAACTTCCACATACTTCATCAAAAATTCCTCAACCAAATCCCATCTTGAATTAAATTTAATTCCCTACAACTTTGTGTCTCACAAGCCAAGGCCAGAAATGCTTCATTTGGGAGATATGAGCTAAGACATTATAGGTCATTTTGAAAGTCAACAAAAGTCAACCTTCTTCAAAAGCTCATAACTTGAACATGGAAGATCAAATTGACATGGGACCAAAAGGGTTGGTTAGAGGACATCTTGAGGTTTCTAAAAAGTATTAATTTACATTGAGGAGATAAAAATTGAAGGAGTTATGCTTAGTCAAAGTTGGGCAATTTTGAGGAGGTGCACAAAGCAAACTATGCCTAAAATCCAAATTTTGACAAATGGGCCATAAGTTTCTTAAACCAAACTCAAACATAAAGCCATGCACGACCCAAAGAGCATATATTTGATTTTTCCTCATTTTATTTTATTTTTATTGGATTTAATTAGTTAAAATTCAATATTAAATGGAATAATGCAAAAATCATTAAACATGGAATTACCCAAGCCCAAGTCATTGTCAGAAGGAAACCCTAGTCTTTATAAGCCAATTCATGCTAGGGTTGAAGGGATACACGAAAATTTGGAGAGGAATTCAAGCTTGAACCCTAGAGCTCTTTTCACCAAAACTCACGATCCACAAGGTTTTCTCAAAGGATTTTTCCACAGACATCTTCCTGGGGATCCAAGGAGTAGATATCAATCACCACTTGCAGCCAAGAGCACGCACGCAAGGAGAACCGTCTCAGGTTGGTAGAATTTTTGAGGATCCTAAAACTTCGTTTTTTTACGTGAATATTGTTGTGTTGTTGTCACTGATTATGCTGGTATGATTGGTTTGATGATTGGATGCGTATGTTGCTCGCAATGTTGATTTGAATTTTTTTGCCCTAACACTATTCCTTTCGTTTTTTGCTATGTGTTAATTATTTGCAAATTTGGAGTCCATATTTGGAATCCTCTTGGAATTCCAGTTCGAACGGTATACGGCTTGGGGTTTTCTGGGCATTTTTTTATTTGCAGGTGGTGGTGACGGGCGGCCAGAGCTAGGGCTCCGGCGATCTGCGAGGTTCCGGCCGGTGAGGGGTCCAAATGGAGAAGACAACCTCCCAGCCGTCCGATCCCTTCATCGTGCGATCATCAGCACGCCACGTGTTATGTTTTTTATTTTTTTTTCTGAAATTAATTAATGATTCCATGCTATGATCCCACCACAGTTATCATATGCCCTCCAATTATGTTGCGTTATTTTAATTACTTTTATTTCCATTGACTGAACATGAGCCGCCTGATGCATCAAATGGCCCACATCTTGCCACCACATTAATGATCCCACGCCCCCTGCACATGGCTGGACCACGGTATTCCTCTGTTATTTTTGTTTGCTGATTGGGTTAGTGGGCTGGGGTGCTATACGCACCCCCCAACATTAAGCCCAGTCTCCTTTTCCAGTTCATTTTTATACTTAATACACCCCTCAGGTTTTTTATTTTCATTTTTTCTGACGGATTTAGTGGACGGGCTCTGCTATACGCACCCCCCACGTTTTGGCCCAACCACAATTTCCTTTTCATTTCCTTGCTAATCACACCCCCAGCGCCTTTATTTCATTTTATTTTATTAAATCATTATAATTCCATTTTTAATGTTTAAAAATACTTAAATGCATTTAAAAAAATCTTAAAAAATTCATGCATCACTTTTATTGTCTTATAAAATTTTCACCAATTTTATTTTTATTTTTATTTTATTTTTCACCATTCAAATTAATTGTTTAATTCAACTTCTTTTTAATTACACATCTCATGCGTACTTGAACTTCTTCATTTTAATTCTCTGCAATCCTAAAACATTTTGGATCCGTTCTTTTTGCATCTGGTCACTAACATTCTAAATTGCACGCAAATATTTTCCTTTATTTTTTTTAATATTTTTCATGTTGCATTTAGGTCCTTCACTTTGGTATATTGAACCCTATCCATTACTCGAGCTTTGTGTGTCTATTTGAATGGCTAACGCTTTGAATTTTTGCAGGGATTTTTATATATTGTTTACCTCTGGTTGAGGATCCCTTAGGATTAAATTGGGAATTTTAGGATTTATTTTTCTAATTATTTGATTTGCTTTCTCTTGAGATTCTTTTGTGTGCGCACCTTTGACTTTGTATAATTACCTCGTTTGAAAGGCACTTGTGCCATTTGCTTTGGGGATGTTCTTTGTTTATTTGATTCATGTTTGGATTATTATCATTGTTATTTGCCATTGCTTGATTTGTTATTCACCTCATTGCTCTTATTCACGTCCGTTTCCCACTAACCTTTTATGCAGGATTAAAGTAAGTTCTTTAAGGGTATGGATAAATATCCATGGTCACCCTTACCTTTTCCTCTTTCATCTTTATTCTCTAGGGTTTAGGTCATCTTCAAACCTCACTAACCCTAGGGCCATCCATGCATGATAGCCTTAGGACTCTTAGTTTCCCTTAGAGTTACCCTTGTGTCTTCTCTCTTCTCATCTCAAATTTCTTTAAAACACTTAATAATAATAAGGTGTATTGCGCACGAGCCTTAAGTATGGGGAATGAGAAATGAGGGGCTTCCTTTCATCTTTCTAGAGTGCTTAGCGAGCGTCCTGTCTTGGGACGATGCGTTAAGTATTCGCCCCTGTGCCCTAGACTTTGGTGCAATGCAGCTTAGGAATTAACTTAAGCCATTTTTGTCCTAAAAAACACGAACTAACCTTAAACTTTTTTGTCCTTCGGGACTTCCAAACTTAAAGGATATTTTCAAAAAGGGCACGTTACTTTCCGTCTGAGTCGCAAACAGGCATCGACCCTAACTGCCGGACGCGAACTTAACGTCGCTCATAAAAAACACAAAAAGAACTTGGTCCGAACTACGTTGACTTTGAATTCCCCATTGCACAAAGGGGGTACGTAGGCCTAGGACGTCGACGTCCTACCGAGTCGGTCTTTGTTTTTCCTCCCCCGTCTTAGCACAACCATAGATGATAGGATAACTCACCCTTAGAGTAGACAACAAGCGTGGATCCCATCGAGTACGATGGACGCGTAGGGTGCTAGCACCTTCCCCTCGCGTAACCGACTCCCGAACCCAGGTTATGGTTGTGATGACCATTCCTTTCCCTCTTCCTAAGGTTTATGCAGTGTTCCCTTTCCCTCTCTTGGGATAAATTTACACGGCTGGCGACTCTGTTTTTCTGCGCCACTCTCGCGTTTGTACCTGGATGAAAATCCTGGGAGCGACACCTGTAGTCAAAGCTCAAACCGCAGAGAGCGACCAACGCTTAAGAACCGCGTCCAAAATCGCTCGCTACAGAAAAATTGGCGCCCACCGTGGGGCCTGTCTTTCTTTTTCCTTTTTCCTTTTTCTTCACTTATGTGAAAACCACAGATTGGGACTTCCGCCGGGGAACCCGTTTTCTGTCAGGAACTTAGGATTCTTAGCTTTAAAGGTCTAGGATGTTTAGGACAAATATATATACTGCTTTTCCTAATTGCTATACGTGTTTATTTTTCTGCTAATGGGAATGCGTGTGATGCCGCATGTGGTGAGAATGAGAATACACTTAAGATAAGTGATGGCGACGGGGTCGACCATCAACCTCAGTGGAGGCTGACCAATGCAACCCATTCACTCTTCTAGCCAATGGGCCGGTTGTTAAGTCTGAGAAGCTGAGGAGCCAAACCCTTTCGTAGTGCGGAAACTATCGGAAATAGTTGTTACGCGATACTACCCTCATTTGAGGCTGGTGATCTATTCTCGGTGAATGGCACTTACTCTAAGATTGCTTTACAACTCGCTGGCGATCCGCTTGTTGTTTTGCTTTCCTGGGAGGAGCTGATGATAATTAGTACAGGTACAAAAATCACCCTAGTATAAACCTTTGGGGATGGGTAGAGCCTTGACTTCATGACAACGACCCTCTGATCCCATGTTTTTTCTATGTTTTTGTGTGCTGCATTCGTGCATTCATTTAATAAAACATTAAAACATTCAAAAAACTTCTCTTCTAGTCTCTCTGTTTTTCAAATTAAACTAAGACTGTGATTGCAAATATCAGAGAAGAGGATTACGCTAATGGATTTCGGTAGAAGGAGAACTCACCAGTATACCTTCAAGGTTCCAAAGCTAGCGGATTTGAGAAAGTTAGCGAGGATGATCGTTAACCCAGAGGCTTTTAGAGCCAAGCACGGTGGTTTGCTACCACTGTTAAGAGTCCATGTGATTAAGGGGATCATGGACGCACTCATTCAGTTCTACGATCCGGTTTATCGCTGTTTCACATTCCCGGATTACTAGTTATCACCAACGCTGGAGGAGTATTCTCATCTGACTGATTTACATATCACTGATCGAGCTCCATTTTCTGGACTGGAAGAAATTCCAAAGAATCAGACTATTGCAATAGCAATTCATTTGGACGAGTCTGAGGTCAGGACTCACATGACCACTAAGGGTGGCATCCAAGGTTTGCCAGCCCAGTTCTTGACAAAGAAAGCTTTGTACTTCGCTAGTATAGGGAACGAGACTGCTTTTGAAAGCATCTTTGTCTTGCTCACCTACGGATTATTTTTGTTTCCCAACATCAATAACTTCGTCGATATCAACGCTATTAAGGTTTTTCTCATTGGAAACCCTGTGCCGACTTTGCTCGCAGATGCGTATCATTCTGTACACTTGGGAAATTTGTACAGCGGAGGAGAGATCACATGCTGTGTACCTTTGCTCTACAAATGGTTTATCTCTCACTTGCCCAAGTCTGCTGCTTTTTGGGATTGCAAGAGTGTCTTACGTTGGTCGCAGAAGAACATGTCTTTTACCAACTCTGATATAGATTGGTGTAATAGGATTTATGAGGGAATTAGAATCATTGACCGTTGTGGAAACTTCCCCAGCGTACCCCTCATAGGAACTAAAGGAGCACTAAAGATGGAAATAGTGCAAGCTTGGAAACATGTTCATAAGAAAGGACGAGAGTCTCTGGGAAAACCGGACTGTGTCTCGGTGGAGCCTTATCTCCATTGGGTACAAACTAGAGCTCTCAAGCTAAAGATGCCTTATCCTCGTTACATAATTCTTCCACCGAGGGAATCTGTTATGTAATTCATGACGGAAACTGAAAAGCTTCAGGTTACTCTCAACAAAGTTCAAAAGGAAAGAAGATCTTGGAAGAACAAATATCGCACCCTCGACGTAGAGTGTGTCCAAATACAGCAACTACTAAAAGAGAAAGATGCTCTGATTGAAATTTTGGAGCAGCATGCTGTGAAGAATCAAGATGACCAAAGGAATTTGCTCGCTCCTTTCACCTGGCAAAGGAATGACAACCCGACAACGGCCCAAGCGCCCCGGTCAAAGAAGAGGACTAGGGACCCATTAGTTTAGGTTTCTGTTTCTGCACTTTGTAATCTACTGTATTTCCATTTCTGTAATCCTTTGGAATTCAATAAAAAGGGGTTTCCCCACTGTTTGATATTTGCAATCTAATTGTCTAAGTTTATTTTGATTAAACAAGAAAACAACAATTAATATAATCATTGCATTCATCATTCTCACATCGCGTATTCTTCTTCCCTACGAATCTCACGTTTGTGTCTCGATTCTAGAGTCAAACTGTCTCATTCGTATAATACTCGGGCCAATTGTCAGAAAAAGATGGATGATCTTGAGGAAGAAAATAGAGAGTTGAAAGAAGAGATCGACGTTCTAAGAGAGGATATGAGAAAGCTTCATAATGACATGCAAGCCATGGCAGAAGCTCAGCTACAAAGAACTGTGATCTCAGAGATCACCTCAACGCCCATCATAGAAAAGTATGATCCTAGGTATCAGATGCCGAAAGATCGTCCTTGGGGCATGCCTGTTAACTATATCCCGGAAGGATATGTTCCGCCGATCACTGAAGATCTGGGAGTCGCAGCAGAAGCTGTTGGGCCTGAAGGTTACAAACTTCGGGAAAGCGAAGATGCCAGGGGCATACTCAAGACTCCTGAAGGTTACAAACTTCGGGAGGCGCCAAGACTTACTACCATAGTCACGGTACCACCCCCTGTGGTGCACACTGTCCCGGAAGGACAGATTCCACAGACACCTTCTGGTAAGAAGGAAACTATGTTTGACAGAATGGATGAATTCCAGGAGCAGTTCTTGGAAATGCAGAAAGAGCTGCAAGCCATTCGCGGTCAGGATCTATTTGGAAAGGACGCCGCAGACCTCTGCTTGGTCCCAAATGTGAAAGTCCCGCACAAGTTCCAAGTGCCCGACTTTGAAAAATACAAGGGTAACTCTTGCCCTCAGAGTCATTTGACAATGTACGCTCGGCGGATGTCAGCTCAGACGGAGAATCAGGACCTGCTGATTCACTACTTCCAGGATAGTTTAACCGGTGCCGCACTCAAATGGTACATGGGTTTAAACCGTACTACGATCTGTACATTTAGAGATCTTGGTACTGCCTTCGTCCAACAATACAAGTACAATTTGGACATGGCACCCGACAGAGATCAACTCAGATCAATGTCACAAAAGGACAAGGAAACCTTTAAGGAGTATGCTCAAAGGTGGCGTGAAATTGCCGCTCAAATTTGTCCACCTCTTGAGGAAAAAGAGATGACAAAAATCTTCTTAAAGACCTTAAGCTCATTTTACTATGACCGAATGATCGCCAGTGCACCCAGTGATTTCACCGAAATGGTCGGCATGGGTGTACGTCTTGAGGAAGCCGTCCGAGAAGGACGTTTGGTGAAAGACACTGGATCAACGAGCGGTACTAAAAAATACCGTAGTACTCTCCCTAAGAAAAAAGAGCAAGATATTGGGAATATCTCTCTCGGAAAGCAAAGGCGACGTTATCAGCCAGTAGCAGCTGTTACTCCTGCTATCGGCCCCGCGCCTATTCCTACGTATCAACCTCAGGTTGCGCAGAGCCAACCTGACCAACAAAGGACACAACAGCCTCTTCAGCAGGCTCGTCCTCCATATAACAACAACCGTACAACACGACCATCAGGGTTTGATCCTATACCCATGTTGTACGCAGAGCTGTTTCCGTTACTGCTGGCTAAGGGGCACATCCAGACTAAGTTTCCCCTTTCAGTTCCGGAAAATCCGCCTTTTTGGTTTAAGGTGGATCAGACATGCCCTTATCATCAAGGAGGTTCAGGGCATAACATTGAGACTTGTCTCAATTTCAAATCTGACGTGCAAAAGCTTGTTAGGAGCAGGCTCTTATCTTTCAAAGATACGAACCCTAATGTTCTTACGAACCCGCTGCCTCAACATAAGAAGGCTGCAGTCAATCTGATTGAGAAAGAGACTAATGATGTCTATCAAATTCACGATGTACTCTTGTTGAAGACCAATCTGGTTAAGATGCATTGTAGACAGAGCGGATATGGCCATGTGCCACCTCATAGCTATCACCAGTGTGATAGCTTCACTAAAGACAACCAGGGATGTTCTGTAGTGCAAGCAGCTCTACAGGAACAAATGGATCTCGGATGGATCCAGGAGCACCGAGTTCGTGGAGTTAACATGGTTTACACGAATTCCAACGTCATTCAGAACCACGACATCCGTGCAATGAATGTCAACTTGGTGGCGATGCACTCAAGGCAAAGCCAGTATCATAATCTGCCGCGGCACGATTACAGTTCCTGTCTGATTTGGTCGGTAAACAAACAGGGATGCTCTTTCATACAAGAGGCCCTCCAGCGTCAGATGGATCTTGGATGGATCCAAGACTACCATGATAGGAACTCCTATCAAATCAACATGGTTCAGATCTTCGATATCCGCGTAATGAATACCAACCTGGTAGAGTTACATGCCAAGCAGGTCCGACTCGGAATCTTAATATCGCATGATTATCAAAACTGTAAAGCAGGTTGCGAAAACGATCGAGGTTGTACCCTTGTCCATGAGGCACTTCAGCACTTGTTAAATCACTGGTGGATGCCAATCTATATGGACGAAGATACTCAGCAGATTAGTATCAATCACAGGAATCCTACTCGTCGTCAAAGTCAGGATGTCCGATCAATGGAAGATAACCTAGTGAGGTTACATTGTATTCAAAATGGGTGTGGCCAGGTGCCACCACACAATTATGACAGTTGTAGCGTCTGTTCGGAAAGTAACCAAGGGTGTTACCTTGTGAGAGCAGCTCTTCAGGGTCAGGTCGATCACGGAGAAATTCGTCCATATCCAGGTTCAGGACCCATCATTTGGTCGCCGAACTACCTTGCCGAGCAAGTTGAGGATGTTGTCACCATCTCTGGTCGTCACCAAACCAGGGATGTTTTTGCCATCGTCCCTCTATTTGATGAATCTAAAGTTCCCAACCAGGAACGGATCGAGGTTACTCATGATGGTCAGAAAAATTAGAAGGTTCCCATAGTCATCTATCTACCAGGGCCACTACCGTATGAACCAGCTAAGGCAATCCCTTACAAATACGGTGCAACAATAATCGAGAATGGAAAGGAAATTCCATTACCCTCCGTCGTGAATATTGCAGACATCAGTCGTGTAACACGGAGCGGTCGAATCTTCAACCGAGGGGTTGGAGAATCCAACAAAGAAAAGGAACTTCAGGCAGAAATTCCTGATCCGCCAGTCGGTCAATCTAGTAATCCAGACTTTTCAAAAGACAAAGATGAGATGCTAAAGCTCATCCAAAGGAGTGAATACCACATTGTTGATCAACTATTACAGACTCCTTCAAAGATCTCAGTATTATCACTGTTACTCAGTTCAGAAGCACACAGAGAGGCTCTACAGAAAGTCTTGGAGCAAGCCTTTGTGGAACAGGATGTAACAATCAGACAGTTCGATAGTATTGTCTCTAACATCACTTCCTGCAATAATTTGGGATTTAGTGATGAGGAATTACCTGAAGAGGGTCGTTGTCATAACATGGCGCTCAACATTACAGTTAACTGCCAGGACGATGCTTTAGCCAACGTACTGGTAGACACAGGGTCAGCCCTGAATGTTATGCCGAAGTCCACTTTGATGCAATTATCATTCAAGGGACCTCCGATGAGAGTCAGCGAGGTCGTCGTCAAAGCATTCGACGGATCCAGAAAAACAGTTATCGGCGAAGTTGATCTTCCCATAACTATTGGTCCTCACACTTTCCAAATCACTTTCCAGGTCATGGACATCCGGGCAACATACAGTTGTTTATTAGGAAGACCTTGGATACATCAGGCTGGAGCGGTTACTTCAACCCTCCACCAAAAGCTAAAGTTCGTCAAGAATGATCAACTTGTCACGGTTTGTGGGGAACAAGCCTTGCTTGTGAGCAACTTATCATCATCTACTTGTGTGGAACCCGAGGAGGTTATTGGAACTCAGTTCCAAGCACTATCGGTGAGCAAGAACAATCAGTTCAAAGAAGGAACCTCAATTTCCTCATACAAAGATGCTATCAAAGCGGTCGAGAGTACCGATACGACAGGATGGGGACAGCTTGTCATTCCCATTGACAATAAAACAAAGAAGGGTCTTGGTTTTTCTGCAACCTGTACCCAGACAGCTGCCAACGATGAAAGTCTTCATCCCCTTCAAAACTTCTTCCACAGTGGAGGTTTTCTTCACCCAGTGTCTCAGACAGTTCATGCTATCGATGAGGAATATCCCTCTGACACAGATGAAGAATGGAAGTCCTACCTTAACGAGGACGGTTATATGTCTCAGGAAGAGGTGCCTATGCCTTTTTGCTTTCCTACAGAGAGTCCGAGATTTATACCCAGATCAGAAGTCGAAATGATCTACGGAGATTGTGATCCGGAAGGATGCCGTGCTCCGCCAAATTCATTAGAGGAAGACACTCTGATGAAAGACAATTTTGACTACAACTACTATGGCCCAATGGATGGTCTGCCAATGTGGCAGCCTTACCCAGGAAACTTGGGGCAAGAAAGTCAGCCGAGTAATGAAACTCAGCTGAGCATCATTGAACAGAATACCTGTGTCCCCACCATGTTATGGGATCAACACTCAGGTCATTCAGAAACTACTCAACATGAAGATGAATTTGCAATGTTTGCAGGACTAGAATTCATCAACTATGCTTTTCTCGAGGTCAACGTCATCGAGAGAAATGACCCCTCCAGTTCCACAGAAGTGTGGGACACCTTGGGACAACCGAGTGGAAAATTCGACTATATGGTCAAGTACACCGCTCTCGAAAGCTCTCGTATCAGGCTCGAAGATATCCAGCCAATTGGATGGGGAGATACAGCTGAGAGCACAAATACTATGCAAAATACAACAGAGGAATCTTCCTACGATAATTCTGCTTGGGAGACAGATTCCAACGATCCTGCTCCACCAGAAATCAGCGTCGTTTCTGAAGACAAATCAAGGAAGGTGCCAGACTTTGTGATTCACCGAGGAGTTCGCCGCCAATGGGTTACCGCTGAGATTCCGAAGGTCGTTCGTCAGTCAAAGTAATTTCCATCTTTAAACCTTTCACCCTGCCCAGGTGAAACGGATATTTTGATAGGGCTCGTTTTCTGTAAATTTCCCTCTTCGTTTTGCCCAAAGCGACAGAGTTTTGTTTTATAGGGCTGTAGTTTCAAGATTCGACTTGTTCATTAATAAAATAACGTCGTTCTGTAATTTCCACATTAATTGCTGTTTTCTCTTTTTGCTTTTTCAGAAAATGGTAATCCTAAAAAAACATTCAATAATAAAAACAAGCAGTAAAATCAAAACACTGCACACACTTGCATTTTCTCTATCTCTTCTAAACACGAATCATCACGTCATGCAGATTGCTTGTTTTATACCCCATTGAAACATACGATCCGATGCCTTCTTTCAACTTTGAGTTCCCGGTATTCGAGGCTGAAGAAGAAAATGACGACCAAATTCCAGAAGAGATCTCCCGACTACTCAGACAAGAGGAAAGGTCCATCGAACCTCACAAAGAGCCGTTGGAAACGGTAAACTTGGGTTCAGAAAAAGAGAGAAAAGAAATCAGGATCGGAGCATTGCTCAGTCCAACTGCCAAAGAAGGTTTGATAAAGCTTCTCAAAGAATTCCCCGATGTATTCGCTTGGTCCTATCAGGACATGCCAGGGTTGGATGCCAGCATCGTGGAACATCACTTACCATTGAGATCAGAATGTCCGCCAGTAAAGCAAAGGTTGAGACGGACTCACCCGGACATGGCCATCAAAATCAAGGAGGAAGTACAGAAACAGGTTGACGCGGGTTTCCTCGCTACATCTGAATATCCTCAATGGTAAGCCAACATCGTACCTGTTCCCAAAAAGGATGGAAAGGTCAGAATGTGTGTTGATTACAGGGATCTGAACAAGGCAAGTCCAAAGGACGACTTTCCTTTACCACACATTGACATGCTGGTTGACAGCACAGCAAAGTTCAAAGTATTCTCCTTCATAGATGAATTCTTGGACTATAACCAGATCAAAATGGCGCCGAAAGACATGGAGAAAACTTCGTTCATTACCCCATGGGGTACCTTTTGTTACAAGGTAATGCCGTTCGGTTTGAAGAATGCCGGGACAACCTATCAAAGGGCCATGACTACTCTGTTTCATGACATGATACACAAAGAAATCGAGGTATATGTCGATGATTTGATTGCAAAATCAAGAATAGAGGATGAGCACGTTGAACATCTGTCAAAATTGTTCGAACGTCTAAGAAAATTCAAGCTCCGCTTGAATCCCAACAAGTACACCTTCGGTGTCCGTTCGGGGAAACTACTAGGGTTCATCGTCAGCCAGAAAGGAATTGAGGTTGATCCTGACAAGGTCAAGGCCATTCAAGAAATGCCTTCTCCGAAAATTGAAAAACAAGTCAGAGGATTCCTGGGACGTTTGAACTACATCTCCAGATTCATATTCCTTATGACCGCGACGTGTGCGCCGATTTTCAAATTACTCAAAAAGAACCAGGATTGCATTTTGTCAGAAGATTGCCAAACCGCCTTCGACACTATCAAGGAATATTTGTTGAATCCTCAGATTCTATCACCTCCAGTGGAAGAAAGACCACTGATCATTTACCTCACAGTCCTAGAGGACTCAATGGGATGTGTACTTGGCCAACAAGACGAAACTAAACGGAATGAGTCTGCCATTTACTATCTAAGCAAGAAATTCACCGACTGCGAGACTCGGTACACAATGCTTGAGAAAACTTGTTGCGCTTTGGCTTGGGCAGCCAAACGTCTTCTCCAGTACATGATTCGTCATACTACTTGGTTGGTCTCCGAAATGGATCCAATCAAGTACGTTTTCGAAAAACGTGCTCTCACGGGAAGAATTGCCCGTTGGCAGATGTTACTATCAGAATATGACATAGAGTACCATGCTCAGAAAGCCGTTAAAGGAAGTATTTTAGCCGATCATTTGGCTCATCAACCGATTGACGATCAAGAATCAATCAGGTTTGACTTCCCAGACGAAGATGTCATGTATCTAAAGATGAAAGATTGCGATGAACCGCTACCCAGTGAAGGGCCAGAACCAGGTTCCCAGTGGGGACTTATCTTTGACGGAGCAGTCAATCATTATGGAAACGGAATTGGGGCAATCATTGTTACCCCTCAGGGTTCCCACATTCCTTTCACTGCCAGACTTACATTCAAATGTACGAACAACGAGGCCGAATACGAAGCATGTATCATGGGTCTCGAAGAAGCGATTGATTTAAGGATCAAAAACTTGGACGTATACGGCGATTCAGCCTTGGTTATCAATCAGATAAAAGGAGATTGGAATACATATCAATCAGGATTGATTCCTTACAAAGACTATGCAAGAAGGTTGTTACCTTTCTTCAACAGAGTCGACTTTCATCACATCCCTCGTGATGGGAATCACATGGCTGATGCATTAGCCACTCTCTCTTCCATGATTAGTGTAGGTCGATGGAATGACATACCTAAGATCGACATAATGCGCCTTGAACGGCCCGCTTACATCTTCGCGATTGAAGCAGTCATAGACGACAGACCTTGGTATCACGATATCAAATGCTTCCTTCAGAAACAAGAGTACCCATCTGGGGCACTCAGAAAAGACAGGAAAACCCTCAGAAGGTTGGCTGGAAACTTCTTCCTGAGCGGTGACACTCTTTATAAGAGAAATTTTGACATGGTCTTGCTCCGATGCGTCGACAGACCAGAAGCAGACATGCTTATGAAACAAATTCATGAAGGATCCTTTGGCACTCATGCCAACGGACACACAATGGCGAGGAAAATTCTCAGGGCCGGGTACTATTGGTTGACAATGGAATCCGACTGCTACAAGTACATGAGGAGGTGTCACAAGTGTCAGATATACTCCGACAAAATTCATGTACCGCTATCACATCTCAAAGTTCTTTCTTCCCCGTGGCATTTTTCCATATGGGGGATCGACATGATTGGCATGATTGAGCCCAAGGCTTCAAACGGACATCGGTTCATCCTTGTAGCCATTGACTATTTCACCAAGTGGGTCGAAGCAGCGTCATTCGCCAATGTAACCCGACAAGTGGTGGTCCAATTTATCAAAAACAATATCATCTGCCGTTATGGTGTTCCGAGCGAGATCATTACTGATAATGGATCTAACTTGAACAATAAGATGATGAAAGAGTTGTGTGCAGAGTTCAAGATCGAACACCATAACTCATCTCCCTACCGACCCAAGATGAACGGAGCGGTAGAAGCGGCTAACAAGAACATCAAAAAGATTGTTCAAAAGATGGTTGTAACCTATAAAGATTGGCACGAAATGCTACCCTTTGATCTTCATGGTTATCGCACGTCTGTCCGTACTTCAACAGGGGCAACCCCTTTCTCTCTAGTATATGGCATGGAGGCAGTGCTCCCCATAGAAGTAGAGATCCCATCAATCCGGGTATTGATGGAAGCGAAGCTCACCGAAGCTGAATGGTGTCAAAGTCGACACGACGAACTGAACCTGATCGAAGAGAAGCGAATCACGACACTATGCCACGGTCAGTTGTACCAACAGAGAATGAAGAGGGCGTTTGACAAAAAGGTCTGACCTCGTGTCTTCAGGAAAGGAGACCTTGTGCTCAAGAAGATACAATCATTTCTCACTGATTCTCGGGGCAAATGGACCCCAAATTATGATGGCCCCTATGTGGTCACGAAAGCTTTCTCAGGCGGCGCCTTGAGACTTGCAACCATGGACGGAGAAGAATTTGCCTACCCCACGAATGTTGATGTAGTCAAGAAATACTTCGCCTAAAACTAAAAAAAAAACGTCTCGGTGGATTGAAAACCCGAAAGGGCGGTCCAGGCAAAAGTTAGAGACATGAAAAGAATCATCCCGATGGATTGGAAATCTCATAGTACAATCCAGGCAAAAGTTAGGGATAATGGCAAGTAACTATGTTCAACAGAGGCAAGTCCCTCAGCAGCAGTTGCATCATCTATCGGAGGAAATCTCCAGTCAAAGGTCATCTTCGACAGAAGCTCAGGATGTCCCGAATTCAAAGTTGGTAGAAGGATAGTGGTCGTTATGTTTCAACGTAGCCCTTTTCCCTGTAAATTACCATTTTCTAACTTTGTATATACTCTTTGGAATCACGCGTTTGAGCCCTCGTGCTTTTGTTTGTAATTATTTACTTGTTTTAGCTTTACAGAACGACGTTGTTTAAACTTAATCAGCGATTCTTGAAATAAAACAAAAATAAATTTACTTGTTAAACTTTTTCTGCTTTTAAATTAAAGATGGCATTTCTTTTGATTGTTGAACATCAGAAGAACATCGATTGCTTCTCCCGAAGTAAGCGGACTTCAAAGTGCAGAATCAAAGTACTCCTTCTAAGCCAGTATGCCTGAATGAAGGGATCAACTGTGTCAGAGACCTTGTTTCGTCTGACACGCCTCGGCCGAGTTCTCATCTCCTAAGCCCGATCAACATAGCTCCTAACGGGACTATCTCTCCTAAGCAAGGTGGAATTGCTATTTTGAATCAATGGTACTTCTTCGCCCCGCGATGGCCGAGTATCCAATTATGTTCATCCATTAGTATGTATGTCGCGTCTGTTTTGTCAGCAGTTACATACATACATCATGCATTTTTTATTTGCATTCACATTTCATATTGCATCACTATCACTCTAGTCGGTCTTGTCCCCTAGTGGTAGAAGTCCTCTCAATCGAGTTGTCAGTTCTTGCCTCGTCAGGAAATACTGTGTCTGAACAACCTCGCTTCCAGTTTAATTCTGGAAAGAAGTTGGTCCTTGACCACTTTGATAACTTGAACCTCTGAAAAGCCAGAGAAAACTTTCAATAAACATCACTCTTCGCCATTGAAGATGATATCCTTGCTTTCCCGGATTAAGGAAAATCCACAGAGAAAGCCTCGTGATCAGAGATTCGGCAACACGCCAGTTTTGCTCCGAAAAACCACGGATGAGAAGGTCATTGGCACCTCAAAATTGGACCCCATCATATGGCGTTTCTCTGGGAAGATCCCGAGAAAAGTATGATGAAAGATCCCAAATGAAAACAGTCTCTCAAGAGACTTGCTTTCCCCAGTAGAATCGACAAATGGCGTCTCCAAAACAGAGAAGTTTGTGTACCTCTACAACTCAGACGACTGGGTTCCCCAGCAAGTCTAACATCAAATCTTTTCCCACTCAAATGGCGTCTCCCCAGGAAAATTCGGCGAGAAGTTTGAAGGAAAACCGCTACACATAGCGTCCCTTGTCAATAAAGTTTATTGACAAAAGAAACTAAGACCAGTTCCTTGGTAGGAAACCAGGATCGAGGGGAAGTTTATTTCAAAAGAGACTGAGACCAGTTCCTTGGTAGGAAACCAGGATCGAGGGGAAGTTTACCTTTTCTAAGCATCATTGCTTAGCTAAAGAAGATGAATGCGTAAGCTACCATTCATAACCACCATCAAAATTTTGGGTATTTCGATATTTAATCCTCTTGCACCCCGAATGCCCGAATCCCTTCGTCATTCACACCTTCGGGTCCAAGAAGATTAAATAGGGGCATCTGTAATACCCCAAATTTTGACCACTTAGATTTCCCTTCATTGTGAAAATCATCATCACAATATGGATGTACCTTTATGCTTCATTAGTCTCCCCAAGGATGGGTGAGCATCCACTACAATCAAAATTAGGGTTTCAAGCCCTCTCTAAGTGCTTAGACAAAGGATCAATCAAGAAATGACATGATCTTCAACTTGTATAATCTTTTAAACATCCACAATGGATCAAAAAGGACTCCCACTTCAAGGATTAAGCACAAGGCTGCTCCCTTCTAGGTGGATCAAGTCTCAAGATCGACAGTGTCACCAAATTAGGGTTTTGGTCGACCAGGGCCTCCAGATGGAAATTTTCATCTGGGCACAAGGCAATGATCCAAAACATAACCTAATATACTTCATGGAACCTCATGAACCCATGCATCAAGTCAATTTTGCCTCAGGGGATGCATTCATCAAAAATCAGGAATTAGGGTTTCTTGACCTAATTCACCCCTAAGTTGACTTTTGGGACAAACCATGAGCCAAGACCTCAAGATATGATTTGAGGGCCTCTAATATACCATATTGATCCATTTGGAACAATGGATTGATCCAAGAAGCTTGAGCAACAAGTCTCAATTTCATCTGCACCACAATTAGGGTTTTAAGGGAAAAGTCAACTATAACTTTGACTTTTGACCAGGACATGCTCCCAAACCCTAATACATGATTGAATATACCCTATGACACCCATGGAGCGTGCCCATCAAGTTTGATTTAGGTCAAGGACATGATTTCCTGAAGAATTGTACAGTTTGGAATTCATCTGATAAAAAGTCAACTGTGCACAAAAGTCAACTTTGACTTTTATAGATTTTTCACCAAAATGGATTTTTAACCCTAAAATGATGTTAATGTATGATTTGAATCATCATTCATCAAGAAAAATCAAGAAAAGTGGGATAACTTGTAAAAGGGGTAACCATAAAACTTAGAAATTTTTCTAAGTTAAAAATAAAGTGGCAAAGGTACCAACTTTGGAGGACCATAACTCCTAAACCACAAGGCCATTTTTCTCATCCAAAGATGGATTTGTAGCCCTCATTATCACCTACAAAAACTTCAACTACAAGTTATTCCAATTCATTAAGGATTTTGAGTTATGGAGTGATCAAAGTGGCTGAAAAGTGAAAATGTCACTTTTTCCAACACTTAGTGAAATTTTCACTAAGTCAGATTCTGCCTCACTTTTTGCCAAATGTAGGGGGATTTTTCACTTTGAATCAAAAGAGATCAAAACCAAACTTGTTCAAACAGTTGTTGTATCATGTAAGAGCTTTCCAAAATGGCCAAAAACATTGCCAAATTCAACCTACACCATGAGATACAACATTGCCAAGTTGCCTTGCTGAAATCTGTCAAGGCAAGGCAGAATTTGCAACTTAGGTCGATTTGCCAAAATCAGCCAAATTCAATTGCTCCTATCCACTTGGACACCTCAGAGGATTGAATCTAAAGGGGACAATCACTGAGCCAAGCCTCCAAAGTCCATGGAACAAGAAATAGCATGTTGAACCTAGAATGGCCAAAATAAGGACAAGACTTCAAATTTGGAATGAGGCATTCAATGGAACCATCAAGGTGGCATGGACTGAGCCATTCTCATCTGAAATCAGTCAAGACTTATCCAAGACCAAGGGGACCAAAGCTCTGTGCCCTAACCTCTAGTCAATGGCTAGAGGAGACTTGGATTTTCATTTGCCAACATTGGCCAAACCTACTTACCAGCTGCCATGCACTATTCCTTGCAAAACAAACTTGCTCTACTATAAATAGAGCTCAATTGTGGTCAGTTTGAGTACACCAAAGCCATCTAACAGATGCTTTCCTCAAAATCTCTTCTTTCACTCCAATTTTGCCTTCTAAGGCAAGTCACTATCGGGTTTTGAGTTTGAGAGCAATTCCAATCAAACCAATCACTCACACACCTCACATACATCACATATGAGCTGATCAAACACTTAGATTACTTCTGAAACATCAATTTCACAAAATCACCAGCTGGTTGCTCAAGGTTTTAACCAAAGTGCAGCTGAGGTACCACAAAATGATCCAGCCAATTTCAATCAAGTCCAACCATCCAAACACAATCCATAGGGTGTAGGGAAGCTGTTCAGATCATCACTACTCATCTGTAACACCTCCAAATAAAAAATCACTTTGAACTTGCTGTCACGACTTGGAGGTAAGCACATACTTGGTCATCTCTCAATCTATGCATATTTCCTCGCACAATAATTTGGCCATATGTTCATAATCATGCATGGAATGTTTTCCCTCAATTAATTGCATTGTTTGAATCGTGTATCAAAAATCCTAGCCTTCATGCAGAAATTAGGGTTCTTGAGGTTTCTTCGTGATTTCTTGTTGTATGTTTAATTTAAATGAAATTAAAGTACATAGACATGATCGTGAGGTTGAGACGAGCATAATGATATGTGGATTGCATGATATGATTACGTATTCATGGAGATTGGATAGAAAATGCAAATCTGAGAAACCAAGAACACGCGCGTGTTCTTTAGCTGTTCTTGGCGCCATTTTTGAATAATTCAAATATTTGAATTTTGTGATTTTGTTTAATTGATTCAAAAATTAATTTCTCTCTGAGTTTTAATGATTTTGAGTTGATTCTTTTTTTAATAATTCACAAAAATGTCAAAATATTTTATTTTCACAAAAAATCCCAAAAATATTATTTATTTCATATAATTGATATTTTTGCAAAGAATTAATATTTTAAATGTTTTTGGCATTTTAAATATTTTTTCCACATTGATTTTGCAACTTTTAATGCTTTCTAATTATTTTGTAGGTCAATACTTAATTTTTGAAGCATTAATCCAAGATCACAATTTGTTTTCCATGTGTTAAACAATTTTTGATCATTTTAATTGAATTTTTATTCAATTAAATACATTTTGAAAATAAATTAGGGTTTTGGATTAATTCAACCCTCATAAATCATTTTCAAAACTTTTTGGGCCTCTTGAGAGAGTGTAAGACCCATCCCCCTTGTACAAAAACTTTTTGGGCCTCACTCATTGTATAAGTCCCTCTGTACAAGTAAACGACGCGATCGTCGCCCGTTTAAAAATAAAACTCATCTGGGCCTCTCCTTGAGCTATAAGACCCATTCAAAACACTTTGGGCCTCTATTAGAGTGTAAGACCCAATCCCCCTTTTAACCAAAACATTTTGGGCCTCACTTATTGTATAAGTCCCTCCGCGTTAAAAGAAAACCTCGGCGCGATCGCCATTTTTAAACGAAAAATCATTTGGGCCTACCCTCGTGTTATAAGCCCCACTCTTTTTCCTTTAAACCTTTTTGGGCCTCTTGAGAGAGTGTAAGACCCATCCCTTTGTACAGAAAACCTTTTGGGCCCCAGTCACTTGTATAAGTCCCTCTATACAAATTCAAACAGTGCCCTCACTGATAAAACACTGGGCCTCTCCTTGAGCTGTAAGCCCCAAATCTTTCTTTTTCAAAGCACTTTCTCCTTTGATTTTGAATATACTGTTGTTTTCAATCTTTCTTTGTTGAACAACTAACTAAACAGCATGGAAGCACTACAACCGAGTAAGTGGTTATCGCTTTCGTTTACTGCTTTCATATTATAAATTGTATTGTGGGGCTGCTCACTGTAAGTCTCCTTTCATAAACTCATATCTACTGTGTAATAATAGTATAGATATTTCGAGTTTCCCCGGCAACTACGTCTAGAACTAGGTGACACCGTTTCATTTATTCGTAGAAATAGATGCCTAGATCCCCAATAGGAGCACCAGATACAGTCTTCTCTTCGGCTGTCCTCCTTAGGAATCGTCAAGAAGCTCTACTCCCCAAGATGAATGTATTCTCCGTGAATGGCATCTTTGAGTTTCTTCCAAATTCTCGAACTTTCCTGACTTGATCTATTCCTTGTGGATAGCTTGCCTTGAATGTCTCGGGGTCTGGGTACCCACTACGGTCATAATCTTGGACCTTAACTAAGGAACCCTCTTTAAAAGCTAAAAGTCGCTGGATAGTAAACCTCGCACGTTTACCCGGTGGTTTTTATCTTTAAAAGAGTTATCTCTCCTAATGGAAAGGAGATGATAGACCCACGGGCTTCTTAAAAGCATAGGCCTCCTCTTGGGCATTATTCAAGGACACTACGGCTTCTTAGAAGTATTCACAGCCTCCTCTTAGGCTTCGTATAATAATCTCTTCCTCCGGGAATGATAGCCTCCTCTTGGGCTTCGTACAAGGACCCGTCGGCTTCTTAAAAGTTTCCAGCCTCCTCTTGGGCTTCGTACAAATTGTCCCGACGACCTCCTAGAGGTATAGGAACAGAACCTAGTCATCTGCATAGAACAGTCCTTTCATAGAGTCTACTACTGTTTCTCGAAGCATAGTACAAGAGATAAAACTCTAGACACGGACAGTCTAACTGCCTTGAGTCTCAAAGACATTCTCAAGCGACCCCTTCAAAAATAGGAAGGAAACCCGCAGACTCGGACAGTCTCGACACCCTTTGGATTTCCCGTTTCCTCAAAGAGAAGGAAATATCCCTGATCCTCAAATCAAATCCCTGTGTACAGTGTTATTCATATAAGAACTGATTTTCTCTTTTAAAATCAGTATATTGGATCTGTCACTCAACTGAAACAGTTACAATAGCCTCCATCTCGGGCTTCGTACGAGATACCAAAATTCTCCCTAGCGGAGTCAAAACAACCTTCTCGCCTCTCTCTCGGGCTTCGTACGAGACACATAAGAAACTCCCCCGTTGAGTCAATTACCCCTTTCGCCTCCATCTCGGGCTTCATACGAGATACAAAATCACTCTCTTGTTGAGTATAAAAGATTCTCCTATTGAGTCAACCCTTTTAGCCTCTCTCTCGGGCTTTGTACGGGACACAAAATAGCCTCCTCTTAGGCTTTGTATAATGATTTTCCTAGCGGAAATTAGCATCCTCTTAGGCTTTGTATAAGAAAACCACTGGTTAATCCAATTAACCTTTTAGCATCAAAGCTGTGCCTCGTTCACAGTACACAAACATCAACAACTCTTTCCCCCATCTAATCGCTGTAAGCGGCAAGCCTCTGGATCATCTATATCCACGCCACTGTCCCTCTTTTAGCATGAGAAATTCCTAAGGAAAGATGGCATTGCTCTACACTGAGTTAAAGTCTTCTCCTTCAGGTTAAAACCCTTTCTTCGGAAATTATGGCATTGCTCGGATCCGGGTATCCCAGTTAAAGTAATTCCCCTTCTCCCCTCTTTAGAGATGACAAATTCTCTCTAAATCCGAGGTCTTTCAGCTTCACGTCTTGGGCTTTGAACAAGACACAAATAGACCTTTCAGCTTCACATCTTGGGCTTTGAACAAGATACAAACCACCTTTCGCTTCACGTCTTGGGCTTTGAACAAGACACCAAAAACCAATTTCCTCCCATAGAATAGGAGGAACTACGAACGCTCTGATTTCCCTGTTTCGGTAAACGGGAATACGTAGGCATAAGATCGAAAGAAAAGATCTTAGCGAGCACAATCAACAAAAAACCCAAATCTCATATCTCCATCAATCAAAAGCAGTAATTCAAAAGCATCAGTCCTAACATCCTAATCCTTGTTCCCCACTAGAAAGTCCTAGAAAGAAAGAAAACCGTATTGGTGAAAATACAAATAACCAGTATAAAGGCCCCCCACATTGATAGCATCCGTAACCTAACAGACCGCTGTTTAAACTCAGTATGCAAGCAGGGTTAATTGGAGACATCTATTTCCCTTCCTTATTCAGCTCACAATAGGATAAAAAATGAATCGACCTGTAGTCAAAGCTCAAACCGCAGAGAGGGACCAGCGCTTAAGAACCGCGTCCAAAATTGCTCGCTACAGAAGGCTGATGTTTAAAGGATGAGAATCAATCCTAAACTGGTCTGATGTTTTGACCTGACTCTCTGAAGGATTGAACTATCAAAGGATGACTAAGTTCTGTCCTATACCTTTAGGAGGTCTTTAGATCCTTGTACTAAGCCCAAGAGGAGGCATGAGAACTTCTAAGAAGCCTGAGGGTCCTTGTACAAAGCCCAAGAGGAGGTTAGGGATGCTTTTAGGAAGCCTGTGGGTCCAAACCTAAGAAAAATTCAAGAAAGGTTTCACTGGGAATAATCCTTTCTTTAGTGAACAGTTCTAGGGTTCGAAGAAATTCAAGAGAGGTTTCACCGGGAATTAATCCTCTCTGGGGAAATGAATTTCTTGGACAAATTTCTAATAGTGACAGTCTTGAGAAAAGTTTCACCGGGAATAATGTCTTTCTCTGTTCCATATTGTATAAGCCCAAGAGGAGGCAAGACTGTATCTGGAATTTCCTATGGGGAAATAGTTTTGACTGTGTTGAAAAAGTGACCACTGGCTTGATCTAATCCTAGACCTAATTGCTAGGGGAAACTCTAAACAAGATATACAAGCATATATATATATATATATATATATATATATATATATACAGATGAAATATATAACAAGTATGTAAAGGAAAGCTGGTAGAACTTACAGGTGAGCAAGCTTCCAGTGTTACAGCTGTATAGTTAGTTATTCAAGAAATTGAATAAAATTTTGATAACAACTATGAATTTGAATAAAATTTTGATAACAACCATCCAAACTTAGTAACTTAGAAATTTTTTCAATTTTTCAAGATTACCCCTTTTACAAGTTATCATGATTTCTTGATCAATTCTTGTTCAAATGACATTGAAAATCATATTTTATGAAAATATGAGTCATAAGGATCATTTTTGCCAAAAAAAGTCATGTTTTGACTTTTGGCTCCGGAGCAGTTCGGCGCAGAGAAACCCTAATTCCCGACTTTTGAGGAATGCATTCCCTGAGGGTGATTTAACTTTGCAAATGGAATCCTAGGGTTATTTTGAGCACATTGAGTCATATTTTGAAGCCTTGGCTCAATCTCTTATGAAAATTTCACTCTGGAGGCCTCAGTCGACAAAAAACCCTAATTTGGTGACACTGGGTATTTCGAGGCTCCTTCCACTTGGAATGCTGCAACTTTGTGCTTGATTCTTGATGTGGGAGTCCTATTGATCCTTTATGGATATTTTAGAGGTTGGATAAGTTGAAGATCATGTCATTTCTTGATTGATCTTTTATCCAGATGCTCAGAGAGGGATGGAAACCCTAATTCTTGATTATAGTGAATGCTCAACCATCTTTGAGGAGATTGATGAGGCATGATGGTACATCCATATTGTGGAAATGATTTTCACAATGATGGGAACTCTTGTGGTCAAAATTTGGGGTATGACACATACATCCTAACCAATGTTATGACATCTTGTAAGACTTTGTTTAGACCCTCTTGTAACATCTGATGCATATTCACAATGCCTTTCAAGGAACCCCCAAAAAAAATTCTATCAACCAGCAGAAAGACAAAACTAACCAAGATGTTAAGACATTTCTTCAAACATCTCCCAGATAGCAGCAAAGACTCCCAAGAAACTTGTATAACTCTGATTCAATCCATTGACACCCAATGACAGAATCAGAATAACCTGTTAAATCCACCTAGAACTTATACCAGTAGCGCAATGTCACGACATCCCGTCTGACATTACATCCTCACCAGAGGTATTCTATCACAAACTGGCTGAAACCATAAACAATCTTGATTAACAACTGCACTACTGCAACAATATATCCAAAATAGAAGTTCAACTCCCCTGTCTAAGATAATTAGTGCTCCTTTGCAAGAAGAACACCTTAAATGAATGGAAAACATAAGACGCATCTTCATGTCTTCAAGAGCGCACCCTCTGTTCAACACACCTGCTGAACACATTCACTTAATGCTTGATCCTCAAGTAATCCATGTACCACAGTAGTACATTTAACAGACATAAGTTCTCCCCTATCTTTCACAAATGATGCTCCTTCAACAAGAAACACCCTAAAATCACCACATGATATCCCATGACACCTTCATGATCATATAGTGAGAAGGTACCAGGATCACATCCTTGTACCACAACCAACAAACTCTTGGATTGAGACCAAAATCACCATTGATCCCTCTCATCCATAAACCATCCATACCCTGTACAAATCCACCTTGAATTTTACATCCATCGATATCCTTGTTCCTTGAGATACAATCCAATTGAATTTGGAATGCTTCACATTCCTCAAAGAGACATACAGAGTCCCTTAGTTTGTTAGCTCGCCCAGATGTTCTTCACACTTGAAGGACATCAAACACATGCCCCAGAGATACTCAGCTTACTTGCTTCATAAGTACCAAACTGATCCACTTCTCTCTAGCATGACTTGTAGCAGAAAAAATCCCCTCTGCACAAGCATTCTGACCTCAGCAAGAGTCATTCTTCCAGATAAACACCCTATGATCCAAGTCAGTCTTCAATTTATCATTCTCCCATATAATAAGATAGAACACTTCTGATTCGATTGGTGAATATCAGCTTCCACAATCTAAACTCCAAGTTCAGAAGCCATGATGATGTTCTAACATCAGTTAGGATATCCTGATCATATCACAGACACCATACACTATGGTTCTTGATACAATTACCACTGGACTTACTATCTGCATAGTAATCCAATTAAAGATCTTCAGAGAACACACCTCATCCAGTTTGATCAATAAGAACTCCAGACAACCAAAGAGAGAAATAAACTCTCATTCAACTATCAGAAGAAGGTAATCCTCCATAAGCAACTTAGAGATTCTACCACAAGCTCCAAGATATGAACAGAACCATAAGCTCATTTGAATTTTAACCAACTACCCTTCTACACAAGAGTAATTAGATCCAAACACACTGCTTGAATACACGATATATATCAAGAGTTCCATGTTCTCATAGACTTGATCAATGATATCAAGTTAGAGTAGATAACCTTCATTCTGCTTTACTGCACTGCAGCAATTACCCCATCTTTAGAGAAACCAAACATGCCAAAGCTTGATTCTTCAGAAGAGATCAGTAACACAAGGTCTTTACAAAAGGAATCTCCTTTTCCTTAAGTAGAGACTTCTTCAAAAATTCAGAGATAAATGCCACTTGTCTTTGACCTCTAAGATGAGCAAGATCACATGCTCCTACGCACCTAGATCAGAAATAAACTGATCCAAGCAGTGCTATCACCAGTACCATATTCTAGACAAGTCTCTTGCCAGGAAACTTTCCAGATAAATATCATATGGTTCTAGTAAAAACTGGAACACACCTGTTGCACTTCAATACTCCTAGGTCAAAAATAAACTAAACTAAGAGAATTGTCTTCATCTTCACTTCCAACAACACTACATTCTAGTCAAGCTTCATACCACGAAACTTCCTAGTCTGAATATATGCCTTGTAATAAAGACTGATCCTACCACACACACGTGTATGGTACCAAGATCATCAGCTACAACTCCTTTGCTCCAGAGATTCACTCCTTGAATCAACAGGCTTCTGCACATACTCTACTGTCAAGATGTTTCAACATCTGATAGAACACCAGTTCCTTATCTTGACTGTACCCATTCTTCAAAGAACAGATCCTTGAGCAGATACAACAAGAAATGTTATACTTTCTGATGTACCAACTTGTCACTAGTGATCTTGTACTCCAACATACAATGATAATCAATGAAATATTTGTAAATTCCACAAATAGAAATTGATCTTAAATCCTTGTCCTCAAAACCATACACCCTGTAGGACATACGATCTGCCAGATATCAACACAATTGTGTCAACACCTTTCCAATCAAACAACATGTTAAGGCATCAAGTCTGTTACCCTTGACTCAACCTGCCTATGACTTTCCTTAGCTAATAGAATCCTTTTAAATCATGAATGGTGAAAATAACTCACCTCCCATTATCTCCAAGTTTAATAACATCCATCAGCACCAGAGATCTTCAGAAATCCATCTTCAATATGAGAATAGATTATCCTTCTGAAAGAGCTCTTCAACCATGACCAGAGATGCCTTTATGAGTGGACTTGAGTGAAAACTCGAGTATCTTTGACAACTTTGTCGAAAAGAACATTTACCAAGTTCATAGATCATGAATTAGATAAACACGATCTCAACTCACCTTCTCTTCAAACTGAATTCAAGATACAAGTTGGAACCAAACTTCCAAGTATCCAGTCAACATGATAGAAATCAACCAACAACTCTCTCCATTTTATTGCTCCCTACTTTGGAATGACTAGAGCATTCACAGATGTTGATATCATCAAGAGTAGAAGCCAACAGTCAAGATCTTCCACCATCTTTCTTCTATCACAACTCTAGAATCCCATAAATACTAGAGTTCTTCCATCAGAAACATATGCAGTGGAACCACCAAGGAACATCTTCAACATGCCCTAATAAGATGTCAGAACATCTTATAAGACACCATACAGGAGAACTAGCCACTCCTCATGCAGTTGTTGTAGAAACTCCTCAGAAAACATGAAAACCAACAGTAGTTATTACCTTTGATCCAGAACATCTATCTCATCCATTAATACCCTTGAGTATGTTAGAGTGAACGATCTGATCTCCCAAACTCCTCCTTGTTTAAAGCGCCAGAAAGTATCTTCCAAGATCTCATCCAGAAACAGACAAGATGCCTGCTCTGATACCAATTGAAATTTTGGCATAGCAGATAGCAGATCCTAACATATGTCAAGACATTGTTCTCTACACAACTTTAAAACAAGGGCATAACAAACAAACTGATATTCAAAATATCAGCAACAGCAGCAAGACAAATGTTTCAACATCTATTACAACATGTTAATCAAAACTGAACTATAAAATGCAGAATGATAAATTTCACAGAATATGATAACCTAGTTCGGTGCAAATCACCTACATCTGGGGGCATACCAAGCCAGGAAGAAGAATCCACTGTCAGTAGTATAGTTTTATGTAAACAACCGTTGGTTTACAGTAAACAACCTCTGGTTTACCCATCACTACCCAATGGAGACTTTATCATTAGAAGTCACATCTAATTGACAAGAGAAACCCATCTCACTCCCTAAATCACCACCTGTGATTATCTAACATTTATAGTCATAATAATTGTATCATCCTACTTGAAAGACACCCCTTTCAATACAAAGTTCAGTCAAGCATTCTTGACTAACAAGCTAACTCAGATTTGCTTAAAAGCTTCATCTAAGAACAATACATGATTCATTACCTACGGGTTTCTGAATCTGTACAAGCATTTATATCTTCCACAATGTATCAAATTGATACAGAGGGAGACTTACAACACAAGAAACCCTACGACTCTCAAAACCCTAAACCATATTTTCTACTTTACAAATGTGTTACAATAGGTTCAGTTATTCAGTCCTAGGTCTTGGTCTTCTTTTATAATCTTCTGCTGCCTTGGGCTTCAAATCTTCTGTTGGCTGATTCCTTGATCCATGCCTTTACTCTTGGAACTGATATGCAAGTATCCCGCTGTTAGTAACAGATATGATGTCCTAACATCATGTTGGGACACCTTGTCCAATATGTCTTCTTTCAGCTGAATTCTTTTTGTTGGAACATCTTGTACAACATCCTGTTTTACCAAAATTTGCCCAAATCATTAGAGCCTTCGCATTTTCTTTTCGAGTGGATCATGCAAGGAACACAGTACAGTTACCGTATTCGTCCTAAATGATATGATGATCAATTGCCAATGACCACTGAATAAACACGAGCATATATATTATTAGTATTTGCTAAAACAAAACTAAATATAGAATACATAAACATCAATTACAAAAATACTTACGAACAGAGAAATGGTGCTAAGTAACATTCTTTTCCTCCCTCATTTAACCGTTTTTTCAAGTACTCTCGAATGTCTTTTGATTGATTAAACGCCCATCGAATAAAAACCAGATCCAAAATTCCATAAATACTCGATTTATTTAACTCTATACAATCACGGTGAATGTACCTAAATGGTTAAAGAAAATGAATAAATTAAGGGAGGAAATACAAAAAATGATAATGTTCTATAATGACATGTACATTCAACTAAATACTTACGTGCACCAAACTTACAATATCCCTACGTCCAGCCACTTATATCCATCGAGAAAATCCCTTACATCCTCAAGACTATAATAGAATAACTCCAATTGGAGGGGAGAGGAGCTGAACAATTACTTATTTTTGTAGAAGCACGACATACAACACTTCTACTTGTAGTTTGATCATCATCATCATCATCATCACCATCAACATAACGATGATCTTCATTTGTACGTTGTTCGAGGTTTTCACTTAATCTCTACATCATAATATTCAATTAGAACATAAAACAAAAATAAGCACAATATATATCATACATTTCCGATAAAACACTAACATCGCAAGTAAAACACATACCGAATATAACTCTTGAAACCTTTTCATATCTTTCTCCCTTTTTTCCCTTTCCTCTTCTAACATCCTCCTTTGCTCTTCTAATTGTTTCTCAACATTCTCAATCTTTTGTCTTTGTGCAATAAATTTCGGGTTTTTGGTACTTTTTCTTTGAGACCCAAAGAATGTCCTCAAGCCGACACCTTCTCCAACTCCACGGACACACCCACCATGCTCATCTGTTCCGATAGCTTCTACTAATATATCATATCGTGCTTCTGGAACAAATGTGCCTTCACGGGCCGCCTCAACCAACTTATCCTACACAACATGAGCAACTTACATATATTATTACCAACATATTTAAATAACAAATAACATAAGCATAACAAATCATAGTTACAATTTTCTCAGTAACTACTCTTGACGCCTGAGAGGTGTACTCTCCATTTGGTCTTAATCAAGCCCTCTTCCATTTCTCATGTCTTGACGGTGGAGATGGGATGCGATCATCTCCTGTTTGTGTTTGTTTTTCAAGCATGATTCTTTTCTCAAGTTTCCTGTAACCCCCATGAGACAATCTATAGGGGTACTTGTTCTTTGCCTTGTTTTGTATTCCTACTTCGCTTTTAACCTGTTATTAACATAGTGAAAAATATATATGATTAGTATCTATAACTCATTAGCATAACATTAAAGGTTACATAAGACTAGTACTAACCTTGAATTCCTCAGAACGACGTATCTTCGCAAACTTGTTCCATTGCTTCTTTGATATAAAACTATATCGAATCCATGGACGAGCAAGACCGCTATTAGGCTTCCTAATGTAGTCAGCCGTGAGCTATGACTTAAATCCCCTCCAACGAGTACCGGCATAAGATATCCACTTTTTTCTAACTTTAAGTCATCAGTAAACTTAGAATTCAACTACATTTAAATCAATATATAAGTATGTATTAGAAATTATAGGTAGTGATATCGAATATATGAAAATTATAGTATGTAATAGCTTAACGTTTGTCCATATGCTTTCTTTGACTTTATCATCCACTTGTTTTCAATCATCTATCAGTATACTCACTTTGCTACATGCAAGGAACGCAACATAACTCTTAAAAGTATAGTAATGTTCACAATCCACTACTCTATAGAACGAATCAAACTCGATCGGAATTTTTTCACCTGATGAGTTGCGGACTGATGTAAATTAGGGCATCATTGTGACACCTCTTTGTGATATTTTCAATTGAGTATCATTTGTTTTAGTTTCATTCACATAACTCTCATTTATTTGAGTTTCTTTGCTAGTATCTGATGTAGAACTCGACAAGGTCGACATCTATGTTCAAAAATAACAACTAAAACATGAACAACAAGAACATAAACAACAACCACAACATAAACAACAACAACCACAACAATGGCAAATGAAGTTTAATGTAGATGCATGGGGAAAATATTTTACATACTCTAAACGTGATGACTAAGTAAATGATGTTGGTGTTGTCTTTCTTCCTTATGGCAACGACGGTGTTGTTGTTGTCTTCCTTCTCGACGGTGACAACTTGGTTGGTGTACTCTTCCTTCTCGACGTCACGATCGTGATGGTCTTGTCAACCTCCTTAATGATGATGACGAAAATGACAAATACACAGTGAAGAATGGATACTGAAGAGACAAGCTAGGGTAAACGATGGTGTTTTGGTTGAAATCGTGTATTGTTTCAGAGTATTGAACATTAGGGTTTAAGGTTGAAATCGAGTATTGTTTCGTTAGCTAGTTTATGTTTTTAATGGAAAAAAGGATACTAAAGAGATAAACTAACTAGGAGTGTATATTATTATAAAGCTACCACCACGGCCAATACCAACAACCGTTATGATATATTACTTTCATAGTGAAATTTCATAAAGAAGCACCAGAGTTAAATTTACAATTAAAAATTTTAAATAAAAAAATAAAATATATCACAACTGTGGAACTCAACAACCGTAGTCATAAACCTTTAAGTTTTTTATTTAAAAATAAATAAATAAAAAGGCACGCCTTAACATTAAAGGAATAATATATATGAGGGCGCTGAGGTTCGAACCCATGAAAGGTTTATGGTATCACCACGGTTGGCTCCTCAACCGTTATTATATACAAATAATTTTTAATCAAAAAACAAAAATAAAATGATAACGCCTTAGTTTAAAGAGATCACCACGGTGTAGGGAAGAACCGTGGTGACCATGGCGTTGTTGTTTACGCGTTTTGTAGTAGTGAAGGGACCAATATGGACCATTTTTAAGTTAAGGGACCAAAATGAACCTCGAGGTTAAGATACAAGACCAAAAAAGATATTAATATATATATATATATATATATATATATATATATATATATATATATATATATATATATATATATATATATATATATATATATTGCACTTTTATTTAATTAATTTACAAATACATTAAATAAATTTTGCGGACGGGCACAAGTATATACCAGACACTTCCCTTAGATGTGGTATTCAGATGGTTTAGTGCTTAGTCGATTCTGGAGGTCTGGGCTTCTGGCTCGGCATGTTTCTGACTCCTGCTGCGTATTCCTGTCTCCTTTTCTGGGTTGGGATGGTCTGGTTTGCTTTAGCTCAGACTTCTTTCGAATGGATCTTGTTTAGCCAGATGCTGATGGGATTCTGATCAACATTTGTTGAAGTCGACATATTTCTAATGCTCTTTCGACTTTATTTCGTACAAAATCTTCTATGTAGTTACCCCCTAATCGACTACAGACTAATGAATCCAATCTGAATCTGATAGCGTGCTCTAGTTGGCTTCCCCTAGCGTTTGAGGTCGTTGCCCCCGATCGACTAGGATGTTCCCAGACGAAATCTTGATCTGAGGCTTCCATTCACGTCGTTTCGAGATGGCTAGGAATCAACGTTACTGTTGGATCAACTTTCAGTGGATCCAACAACGCAGATCTTTGATTTCAGCTTCGTAAAACTTTGATTTCTTCACCAGAGGTCTATTCGGAGTTCAGATCTTAGAATCAAACGTGAATTCATGGAAATCGTAGGAATCGGAAGTCAATTCCCAAAGACGACGCCACTGTTTGGTTGCAGAACCAGAAATGGTGATGATTGCGGAAACTAAGGTGGATCGGAGGTAAGATCACAATAATTCTTAAACCATAGGTACATGAGTTGATACGGTGTTGTTAACGGTGATGTTGTCTTTGATACGATGGACCTAGGAGGTACCTGCATGGTTAGTGATCTGAGGTGATCAGACTGGATCGTCGTGGCCTTCGCGTAGGGCAGGTGATGATGCTTGTAGGAGAGGAAAAAGATGTGGGGGTACCTGCAAGGTACTCCGATGCCAAAGTAAGTGTTTGGTCAAAAGAGAGAAAGCAAGTACAAGATTTCAAGTATTCGATATTGGATACCTGCCCCTCTCAACTGAGGGGGTATTTATGAGGAGATTCCATGCGATCAAAGCGCCTGGTCGACCAATGAGGGGTTGCCAAGTGGAGGGCAAAGTGCGTGGCCTTTTAACCAGGTCCAACTGTCTCCGTGAGATTCGGGGAGACAGTTGGCCGCGTGAAGTGCTTAGCGAGTGAAGGGGACGTGCCCAGCGGCTAGTTTCTGCCCAACGGCTACTTTCTAGCTATTGGGCCTGCCCAATGGCTGGATTAGATTGGGCCTTGCTCCTCTGGGGGCACAGTGCCTGCCCAGTCCAGAATAGTTAGTACTCCAATGTCCAAGTTAGTTTACGGTTCATGATTAAAGGTAATGAAAGTGGAGATTAGAGATTGTGTACCTGTGAACCTCTAACAAAGGTATTTATAGCTTATGCCTGGTGGAGTAGGCTAAATAGTGGGCCTTGAGCTACTGGGACTTTGGCTGGAAAAGAGTTATAGATATGAGCCTTAGGTCGGCACGGTCCAGAAGATCCCGGATCTTGTACGGACTGGTGGGTCCCAGGTCTTTGGCCGGCACGAAACAAATATAATAATATGGGGTGAGATACTAATCTCAATGGCTTCTTGGTCTAAACCACTGAATCACTCACTACCCTTTTACCTGGTTCAACATGGTGTCTCATGCATTCCAAATCCGACTACTAAGATATCACTTACCTCCTATAAAATCCATAGAGACATCAATAGCCATATATTCACTAATAACTCACAACTATTCAAAGTCACTTACCAATCCACATTCTAAGATCAACAATCTAGTACTTATGAACTTGACTAGATTACAGGATAAATCACCATATCCATCATTTGGAGTATTGGAATAAATTATATATTCCTCTACTAGCTCGATCGGAGTCAAATCATACTCATTATGATAAATCATATATCGTTGTGACATGTATCGGGCCAAATCACATGCGATATTATTTGATCATGGGTAAATCACATATTTGCATGATTGAATCACTAGGACAAGTAACATATCCTCCAATGGTTAAATCACATATTTATCATTGGGAATAATGTAACACCCTTCTAAACCCCACAGAATAAATATAAATAATCAGAGTAAATATCATGCATCTCACAATAGGGTGTCACATATAAATTCAAAACATCAGACAAACACCTGTCATGCTCATTAACACTTAAACTAAATTCATGCTTTTCATAAACTTCCACTTAGCATGTAGCAGCGGATTTGCTTCAAACATAATAGACATAATGAAGTCTCATGCTCATCTCATTCATAATAAATACTTAGGCATAAAAGCCAAAACTTCATACAATTCAAATAAACATAAAAGCATAAAGTAGAGTACATAATGTATCTCTCAAACATAAAACAAAAATGATCCCAGCGTTACATGATCAGAGCACGACTCGACCCAACATAAATAAAGAAACTAAATCAGCTACTCCAACGACTACCTCGCGCTAGAAGCAACTCTACTCCTCGGTACCTGAGTGATGTCGTATAAAACATCATTCCAACAGAAGGGTGAGAATTCACATCAATATTGAAATCATAAGATAATAATTAATTTAAAGGCATAAAAACATAATTATAATCATTCTCCCACTTCAAAGTTTCATCAACAAAGTATCACTCAAGTAACCATTCCATTCACAATTTTGCCCACTCAACAAGTCACATACATACGCATACTTTCATATCACAAATATATATGCTATGTGACTTGATGCAAGACTCAATGCAATTCATGTCATGTGGTACCAACACTTGTTATTATTTTTTGGTTTTTACACTTAAAACGGGTCTGTTCTCTAGACCAATAACACACAAAGCCCGTTCTCTAAGCTTTCAAACCCCGCTCTAGGTTTGGGACAAGTCATTAGCTCCACGGAACTAGCAAGCATTGCCTCTTGACACAAATGATGCGTATGCAATCAACCATCATATGCAATTAAGACCGATCTCTAATCTTAATATCATGCATATCTCAAATAATTCATCACACTTGAATTATCACACAATTGTACACACAAACACATTTTTATAATTAAGGTACTCATACTTTAAACATCATTACCACAATTAGCAATTAATACACAAGGATCGGCTCGATCCAATCACAATTCACAAAACACAAATTACCGATTAAATACGGAATAATTAATCAATCACTAATAATTGAAAATTCGATATTCAATAAATATTCACTACTCAACTCAATATTCAATAATTATTCAATATTCAATAAATATTCAGTAATTAATAAATATTCAATATCTAATAAATAATCAATATTTGAATAAATAATCAATATTTTAACAACAATCATTATTTGAATAAATAATTAATATTTGAATAAATTTTCATTAATTAATCAAGTTTTAATAATTAATCAAATTTCAATAATTAGATACAATTCTATTTCATAACACTTATATATATTGTCTAAAGAAATGGTTACATTACATTTCCTATGTATATGCGCTACAGTGACTGGAAGTAGAAATGAAAAAAATCACATTTTATTTTTATTATTTCCTATCATTATGCTCACCGTTTTTTCCTATTCACCCTTTTTTTCCTAGAAGGTATGGCGAATTTTATTTTAAAATAACACACTTTTTCAAAAAAAATTTCAAAAAAATCAACTTTTTAGATTAATTACAGAAATTGTTGGGTTTGAAAACCCAATATAAGGGTGGCGCCATATGAAATGGCGCCTCAGTTAGAGGCCACAAGCCATTTCATATGGCGCCTCAGGCCATATAAATTTCTTTAAAAAATGCCTGAGGTCAAGCCATATGAAATGGCGCCTCAGACCATTTGCTTTTTTTTTTTAATGTTTGTTTTTAAATTTGTGCAGAGGTATGGGTAGGAACAATAGAAAAAGAGTGTAGGCATGCATTGTTGAGTCATGCAGAGTGTGATCTTGTCAATAGTGTATCCATGCAGAGTTGTGTGGTCTTGTCAAGCTTAGTGTAGGCATGCAGTCTTGTGTGGTCATGTTAAGGATAGTGTGTAGGCATGCAGAGTAGCACATGGCTCTTTGACAATGCTTTTCTGAAGCAATTAGACTAAAGAGACACGTTTCTCGTAATATTTTTCTGCCTATTAATACACATGAAATATACATCCTATCATCACTTACATTCAAACCATTTACAATCTGCAAACTATTTTTCTTCCAAACTTTAAAGTTTGTAACTCATTTCTTCCTAACACAAATTCAGATATGGCTCAAAGACCACAATACTTGATAACTGCACATATCCTTGGTGAGATATTTGATTGTCCAATGAGTGGTTTTAATTTTAGGGATACAGAAGTGACTAGGTTTTTAATTGATAGAAGAACAAATTTCTATCATTTGAAAGCCCAGTTAGAGAAGAAATTGCAGTGCGGTCCAGTTGGGCAAATTATATACAAAAACCCTATCTTTTTTGAGGGGCATGATGTGTGCAAATTTTTTCAGATGAAAATACGGGATGATGAAGATGTGCGTAATATGTTTCTCAGCCATGAGCATTCCGGTTTCAATGAGGTTGAGTTATATGTTATGTTACAAAATCAACCACTGTCTCAACAACTTGAGGTATCGCCGGTTTTCAACGATTCTGACACCGAACAAGCTGAGGTGGATGCAGTTGACGAGTAGGAAGAAGAAGCGGAGGACGTTGTTGACGAAATGATAAACGGTGACGAGGCAGACCAATTGCCAGACAGTCATGTTTATCGCCCACCCCAACACATGACAACACTAAGCCTAGGAGACGATCAACCATCAACAAATATTTTTTACGACCCATACAAACAGACGGATGGAGTACTAAAAGTTGGAGACAATTTTCGTACAAAAGAAGATTGTGTTTGAGCAATTAAACAATACCATATGACCTTGGCTGCAGATTATAGAGTCGATCGAACAAATCTGACTCTATACAAGATCTACTGCCGCAACGAGGCCTGCCCCTTTAGATTAACGACATCTTTCCGGAAGCGAAGCGATTCCTAGAAGATAGGGTCAATGGGTCCGGAGCACACTTGCATACTAACCAATCCAAGTCAGGATCATCGCAAGCTCGGCTCTCAGATGATCTGCAACGAAATTCTATCAATCGTGATCGACAACCCTTCTGTGAAAGTCAGTACCATCATAACTCATATGGTGCAAAGATGCAACTATACTCCCTCGTACAGGAAGGCGTGGATTGCTAGGACAAAGGTAGTTGAAAGGATTTTTGGAAATTGGGAGGACTCTTACAAAGAACTCCCAAGATACCTTGTGGCCCTAAAACAATATGCTCCAGGTATTGTTGTCTTGTTAGAGACGTTGCCGGCATACACGCCTGACGGGAATTGTGTAAGTGGAAATGGCATTTTCCACAGACTCTTCTGGGCGTTTGAACCATGCATCAAAGGATTTACGTTTTGTAATCCTATAATTCAAATTGATGGAACATGGTTGTACGGAAAATATAAGGGCACGCTACTAATGATCGTGGCACAGGATGGCAACAGTAACATTTTCCCTATCGCATTCGCTCTAGTTGAAGGGGAGACTGCTGGAGGTTGGATTTTTTTCTTAAAAAATCTCCGACAATATGTTGCTCCCTAACCTGACGTATGTCTGATCTCCGATAGGCATCCCTCAATCGATAGTGCTTACAACAATCCTGATAGCGGCTGGCAGGATCCTCCATCGAGCCACGTGTATTGCATTAGGCATATTGGGCAAAATGTCATGCGGGCGTTCAAAGACAAGGGCCTAAAGCAGCTGGTTACTAACGCGGGATATGCATTAACAGAGCCTACGTTCAGATACTACCGTAACGAGATCAGACAAACAAACCCAGAAGCATTGAGTTGGATTGATAACATACCACGGGAGAAGTGGACAAGGGCGTATGACAATGGGTAGCGATGGGGCCATATGACAACAAACCTCGTTGCGTCTATGAACTCAGTATTCAAAGGCATCCGAAACCTGTCGATAACCGCTCTTGTGAGGTCAACTTATTTTGGGCTCGCTGTGCTCTTTGATACCAGACGTACTAAGTGGGTTTTGGTCATACAATCTGGGCAGCTGTTTAGTGACTATTCCATGGCATTCATGAAGGACGAGACTGCAAAGGCTAACACACACGTCGTCACGGTCTTCGACCATTTTGCAGGACACTTAAGTATTGCAGAGTCTATTGATCACAACGAAGGATTACCTAGGGGATCTTATCGAGTGGAACTAGATAGGAGTTGGTGTGACTGTGGAAAGTTTCAGGCATTTCGTATGCCTTGCTCCCATGTCATAGCAGCCTGTTCCAAGGTCCGACTGAACCCAACCAACTATCTCCATGTTCTTCACCAAGTCAGTACTCTATGTAATGTGTACCGTAAAAGCTTTCAAGTAGTCGCAAAGGAGGACTACTGGCCTACATACGAAGGCGAAATTGTGTGGCATAACGACTTGATGCGAAGAAATAAAAAGGGTCGCCCTATCAGCAGTCGGATTCAAACGGAGATGGATACAGGTGAAAAAATGGTGAGGTTGTGTAGTTTGTGCCGCCAGCTAGGCCACAATCGCACTAAGTGTCCAAATGTATTAGGTCCTAGCACAGCAGCATAATTACTTATGTAATCTTGTCTATTTATAATAAGAACAAATTTCATTTCATTGATGGCATACATAACTCAATACAACAACATAACAAACCTAAACGAAGCATCACTTAACGAAACCTATTACCAAATCATAAAATAACAATAACAATAATAATAACAATAACAATAACAATAACAACACATAAAAGCAGCTTATCTAGGCAATTACAACCATCAACTTAATTTCCTGTTGTATCATCATCATGAGGACGCCAGCATCATTTTCCACTTTCCTCCAAGTCCGGGTGACTCCGTCTGGACCAGATTTCTCAACCTGCCTCTCTATCTTCCTGATCTTTTCACCTGCCTGGAATTCTTCTAGTAGCCAGCGGCGAAGTTCCCTGTGCAAATGCTCCAACGTCTGGGTGTTCCAGAGTAGCATCTCCAACAGAGGCAATTAGGGTTTGGATGACAATTGCTGTGCAAAAACAAGTGAGGGAGGTCCCTTATTTATAGACACAACATAACATATAAAATAATATAATTTTTAGTATATTAAAAAAATATAAATTAAACTTAAAAAAAAATGGCCTGAGGCGCCATTTCATATGGCTTGACCTCAGGCATTTTTTTAGGGCATATGAAATGGCCTGAGGCGCCATATGAAATGGCTTGTGGCCTCTAACTGAGACGTCATTTCATATGGCGTCACCCTTATATTGTACTTTCAAACCCAGTCATTTCTGTAATTAATCTGAAAAGTTGGTTTTTTTGAATTTTTTTTAAAAAATGTGTGTTAGTTTAAAAAAAAATCCAGGTATGGCGCTGCAGCATGAGGATAAAAGAAGGGTAGTGTTCTACTAGTTTACATTAAGTAATGCTAAGAATTATTATCATCATTTTTTTTATAAAAGAAAAATATTATTGGAAGTAATAAGAAAGTGATATAGCATGTGACACTTCCATTCTATCTAATCCATTACGCTACAGCACCTACTTCATTAACTATATACATTCCGCTACAGTACATTATAAAGTAAAGGGGCACTTTTCATTATAAAGTAAAGGGGCACTTTTCATGCTTCTACATGCTTTATAAATATATTAAGGCTTAAATAGGTTTTTCGTCCCTGTAAGTTGGCGAGATTTTGGTTTTCGTCCCTGTATTTTTTTTTTTTCAGTTTTAGTCCCTATATCTTACTTTTTGTTGGTGTTTAGTCCCTAAAGCCAAAATTCGCAGGAAAATCCGCAGGTTTCCTGCGGATTTTCCTGCGGATTTTCCTGCGGAATTGATTCCGCAGGAAAATCCGCAGGAAAATCTGCAAGAAAATCCGCAGGAAACCTCTGTAAGGACTAAACACCAGCAAAAAGTAAGATACAGGGACTAAAACCGAAAAAAAAAAGATACAGGGACGAAAACCAAAATCTCGCCAACTTACAGAGACGAAAAACCTATTTAAGCCATATATTAATGAAATATCATAAAAGTGTTAGTAGGATAAACATAGGAACCACTCCATGTAGGAGTATTCAATGATATTCTTTCTTAGCAAGTTGCAGACATAAGGCTAATCAAAAGTCAATTTTACCAAGCACAACTAATTTTAAATAATATAAAACTGAATAATCCTACAACAATTATGAGTCATATAACTAGTAGTTTCTAATATTTAATAAAATTTCCAATAATTAATAAACAGTCAATACTTAGATAAATGACCATTCTTAATAAATATTCAATAATTAAATAAATAATTAACAATTAAATAAACAATTAATAATAAAATAAATACTCAGTATTTAAATTAATAAGATTATTATTATTACTATTATTGTTATTAATAATAATGAAATAAGATGTTTATAATTTAAACTAAAAAAAAAGAATTTTAATAATTTGATTAAATGCTATGGGTATAAGAAATGGCACTAATTCATTGCCACACTTCATTGCCTCTTACAATATATAGTATGTGATTAAATGGGAAAAGTGGAAAAGTGATTTATTTAATATCCTAGCAATTCACCATGTGTCTCATGTTAAGTTACATGTGCACCATTCATGCTACCTATTATATATATATATATATATATATATATATATATATATATATATATATATATATATATATGTGCCTCATGTTAAGTTACAAAAGACAAGTGCACCATTCATGCTATATATATATATATATATATATATATATATATATATACCAAGAACAGTAGCGCAGCCTAGATCTCTGATTATTTTGGATACTATCTGATAGTTGGGGAATTATTTCAGAAGAACTTAAGTAAATTCAAGAGAGAAGGTAGAGAAACTGAAAATATTATTTAGAGAGAGAAAATATTGTACAATGGAAGCGTGCTCTAACAATGAAGCACAAAGTCCCTTATATAGGGAAAAGGTTATCTATTATAACCGGTAAAAGTAAAACAAAACACACACCAAACGGTTGCAAAAGAAAATCATTTAAGTCGGGTGCTCTATGGGCCCCATCGACACTTAATGATCACAAAAGACAACCAAAAGATAAAAAGAAAAGCAAAAGAAAAGCAGATTCTGCTATCCAATTCCAGCTTTAGTTGGGTGGATGTCCAAATCACTTTAACAAGTGGGAGACAACTGTGGATTACAGCTCAACGATCCTTATCTATTGTTGAGGACCTTTTCCTTTATTGACTTTCTGCGCCATGGAGACTGTTAGGGAAACCCAGAAATCTTCTGCAGTGGGTTCTGGTTCTTGTGATTCGCCAGCTAAGATAGCATCCATAGAACCGTGAGATGAGCTGGTCTTCATTGACGAGTTGTCATCTTTGACTGAGGGAAAGGCAGTAAAGAATTGTCCTTTCATATGATCAAGGATTCTGATCATCAGATCTTCATCATCTTCTTGGGGATACTTCTTTTGAAAGTATTCTTTCAACTGAATTAATGTCATTTGTGAAGAAGCTTGCTTCTTGGCTGGATTGATTTTGTCTTCAGCTTGCTTCAATTAACATCATTTTCTCTTTGACATCTTTAGGATCCATCTTGTTCCACCATTTGGTGAAGAAATGTCTTTGAAGAATGGGGATATTAAGATTATTTTTTCCCACTGAAATAGTCCATCTCCAAATCCATGGGATTTAAAACTTAGCGAAATATAAAAACGGACATTGTCCTACAATCATATTTCTAGAAATAACCTTTTATATTAAAGGACTCTCATCACACCAAGGTGTATAAAGATCATTTAATTCCTTTGGTAGAATTTCCAAAGAGGGACCAAATTTAGCCCACCAATTAAAGAACCAATTTGGAAAAGATTTGTCCAGAATTTCTGGGTTAATAGAAAAGAACCAAGAATGCTTGTTCTTAAGGTTTTGATAATAAAATGCTTTTGAAAAAGCTTGGACATAGTCCCAGTAATTGTAATAGATAATTTTTCCATCTGCAGTTTTGATTGCCTTTTCACTGTTAGGGTTAAGACCCCATTCACGAGGATGCAATACCTTATTGATATGGCATTTTGAGAAATTAATAAAACTACCAGGATTATTATTCTGGTAATGATGGGTGATAGTAACCGATCCGGTAGCTAGGAGTAATATCTCCAAATTGGGTCTGGATTTTCCAGAAAGACCAGCATACCCTCTTGATTCAAGGTATCTAGTTAGGATAGCCCAACCATCGTTGTTGGTCACTTGAATATCTTATTGTTCAATGTACATGATGAACTCAAGTGTGGGATTTTCAAAGTAATCTGCTGCTTGATCAGAGTCACTAGTTGCAGCATTCTTGTAAGAATCATTATTCTTAGAGTTGGATGAGGAAGATTCTTCCTTATTGTTGGTTTTTGAAGATTCAGTTAATGTCTGCATTCTTTGTCTATTTGGATAGATAGTGGTCCAATCCCCTATTAGAGGAATGCTTTGATCTGAATGGGGCAACAAATTGCTGCTCCCTCTTCCTCCTCCCCGGCCAAAGGAGCGTCTGCCTCCTCTGGTTCTAAATGGGGCGCTCATTGCCCTGCAAAAATTCACGGGTTAAAAAGTCAGCAAGAGAATTATTTTCTCCTTTAATATATTGAATGTCAAATTCAAAGACACTTAATTGGGCTTGCCATGAGGAAAAAATTTGTTTTGAAACAAGGTTTTTAATATCCTTTTCAATAATTAATTTTGCAGAACTGCAATCGATTTTTAACAAAAAAATTTTATTCAATAAATCAGTTTGAAATTTAGAGACACATTTAATAATGGAAAGCATCTCTTTCTTGACTGTAGAATACTTAGCCTGTGTCTGGTTCCATTTACCAGAAGTGAATCTAACCAAGACTTCTTTAGAAGTTTCTGGGTTCACCTGTTTAAGAATTCCTCCATAACCTATGTCAGAGGCATCTGTTTCAACAATTTTGAAATAGCTAGGGTTAGCCAGGGAAAGACAAGGCAAAAATTTGACATTTTTCTTAATTTCTTGGACTGCAAGAGTATGATTTTCAGTCAAAGGCTTAGGGACTTTCTTAAGTCTCTGGTAAAGGATGGCTGTATCTTTCGCCAAATCTTTGTAGTAATCAGAAATGTAATTGAGGCTTCCTAGAAACCTCTGAAGTTGTTTCTTCTCAGATAATATATCTGGGAATTTAGAAGCAAATTCGATGCTTCTGCTGATAGGAACAATTGTTCCTTTGTTGATTTCATGACCTAAAAATCTAACTTTTGTTTGAAAAAGCTTTATCTTAGGGGCTGAAATCACAAGACCGTTGTGTCTGATAACACCTTTAAATATTTTTAAATGCTTGATATGCTGATCTAAAGATTGGGAAAAAATCAACACATCGTCAATATAGACAATAATAAATTCAGAATAGGGATTAAGAATATCGTTCATAATTTTCTGAAATTCAGAAGGAGCGTTCTTGAGACCAAAGGGGAGAACGTTCCACTCAAATTGCCCAAAAGGCACTGTAAAAGCAGTTTTATATTTATCGACTTCATCAATTTGAATTTGCCACTGTAAAATCGATAAATATAAAACTGCTTTTACAGTGCCTTTTGGGCAATTTGAGTGGAACGTTCTCCCCTTTGGTCTCAAGAACGCTCCTTCTGAATTTCAGAAAATTATGAACGAAATTCTTAATCCCTATTCTGAATTTATTATTGTCTATATTGACGATGTGTTGATTTTTTCCCAATCTTTAGATCAGCATATCAAGCATTTAAAAATATTTAAAGGTGTTATCAGACACAACGGTCTTGTGATTTCAGCCCCTAAGATGAAGCTTTTTCAAACAAAAGTTAGATTTTTAGGTCATGAAATCAACAAAGGAACAATTGTTCCTATCAGCAGAAGCATCGAATTTGCTTCTAAATTCCCAGATATATTATCTGAGAAGAAACAACTTCAGAGGTTTCTAGGAAGCCTCAATTACATTTCTAATTACTACAAAGATTTGGCGAAAGATACAGCCATCCTTTACCAGAGACTTAAGAAAGTCCCTAAGCCCTGGACTGAAAATCATACTCTTGCAGTCCAAGAAATTAAGAAAAAGGTCAAATTTTTGCCTTGTCTTTCCCTGGCTAACCCTAGCTATTTCAAAATAATTGAAACAGATGCCTCTGACATAGGTTATGGAGGAATTCTTAAACAGGTGAACCCAGAAACTTCTAAAGAAGTCTTGGTTAGATTCACTTATGGTAAATGGAACCAGACACAGGCTAAGTATTCTACAGTCAAGAAAGAGATGCTTTCCATTATTAAATGTGTCTCTAAATTTCAAACTGATTTATTGAATCAAAAATTTTTGTTAAAAATTGATTGCAGTTCTGCAAAATCAATTATTGAAAAGGATATTAAAAACCTTGTTTCAAAACAAAATTTTGCCTCATGGCAAGCCCAATTAAGTGTCTTTGAATTTGACATTCAATATATTAAAGGAGAAAATAATTCTCTTGCTGACTTTTTAACCCGTGAATTTTTGCAGGGCAATGAGCGCCCCATTTAGAACCAGAGGAGGCGGTCGCTCCTTTGGCCGGGGAGGAGGAAGAGGGAGCAACAATTTGTTTCCCCATTCAGATCAAAGCATTCCTCTAATAGGGGATTGGACCACTGTCTATCCAAATAGACAAAGAATGCAGACATTAACTGCATCTTCAAAAACCAACAATAAGGAAGAATCTTCCTCATCCAACTCTAAGAATAAATATTCTTACAAGAATGCTGCAACTAGTGACTCTGATCAAGCAGCAGATTACTTTGAAAATCCCACACTTGAGTTCATCATGTACATTGAACAAGAAGATATTCAAGTGACCAACAATGATGGTTGGGCTATCCTAACTAGATACCTTGAATCAAGAGGGTATGCTGGTCTTTCTGGAAAATCCAGACCCAATTTGGAGATATTACTCCTAGCTACCGGATCGGTTACTATCACCTATCATTACCAGAATAATAATCCTGGTAGTTTTATTAATTTCTCAAAATGCCATATCAATAAGTTATTGCATCCTCGTGAATGGGGTCTTAACCCTAACAGTGAAAAGGCAATCAAAGCTGCAGATGGAAAAATTATCTATTACAATTACTGGGACTATGTCCAAGCTTTTTCAAAAGCATTTTATTATCAAAACCCTAAGAATAAGCATTCTTGGTTCTTTTCTATTAACCCAGAAATTCTGGACAAATCTTTTCCAAATTGGTTCTTTAATTGGTGGGCTAAATTTGGTCCCTCTTTGGAAATTCTACCAAAGGAATTAAATGATCTTTATACACCTTGGTGTGATGAGAGTCCTTTAATAGAAAAGGTTATTTCTAGAAATATGATTGTAGGACAATGTCCGTTTTTATATTTCGCTAAGTTTCAAATCCCATGTATTTGGAGATGGACTATTTCAGTGGGAAAAAATAATCTTAATATCCCCATTCTTCAAAGACATTTCTTCACCAAATGGTGGAACAAGATGGATCCTAAAGATGTCAAAGAGAAAATGATGCTAATTGAAGCAACTATTGCTGAAGACAAAATCAATCCAGCCAAGAAGCAAGCTTCTTCACAAATGACATTAATTCAGTTGAAAGAATACTTTCAAAAGAAGTATCCCCAAGAAGATGATGAAGATCTGATGATCAGAATCCTTGATCATATGAAAGGACAATTCTTTACTGCCTTTCCCTCAGTCAAAGATGACAACTCGTCAATGAAGACCAGCTCATCTCACGGTTCTATGGATGCTATCTTAGCTGGCGAATCACAAGAACCAGAACCCACTGCAGAAGATTTCTGGGATTCCCTAACAGTCTCCATGGCGCAGAAAGTCAATAAAGGAAAAGGTCCTCAACAATAGATAAGGATCGTTGAGCTGTAATCCACAGCTGTCTCCCACTTGTTAAAGTGATTTGGACATCCACCCAACTAAAGCTGGAATTGGATAGCAGAATCTGCTTTTCTTTTGCTTTTCTTTTTATCTTTTGGTTGTCTTTTGTGATCATTAAGTGTCGATGGGGCCCATAGAGCACCCGGCTTAAATGATTTTCTTTTGCAACCGTTTGGTGTGTGTTTTGTTTTACTTTTACCGGTTACAATAGGTAACCTTTTCCCTATATAAGGGACTTTGTGCTTCATTGTTAGAGCACGCTTCCATTGTACAATAGTATCCTTTAAAATATTAAGAAGATGTTTTCAGTGCTTTCTGTAGCTCTCTTTTGTCCGTGGAAGGATGTTTATGAGCATTTTTGGAAACTTTTACTGAAAACTCTTGTTACATCTTTGATTTAGGTCCATTTTTTGATCTATTGGTATATTGACTGGAAACTTGTAAGCCGGAGCCTGATTTTTCGATAGGCAGTTATTTTGTTCTTCGGAATAATAACTACCGAATGCCTAACTTCAAGGTTGACAACGCCCCGTACCAATTTATCACAAAACCCTTTGATCACTTTCGTGGGTTGACGTTTGGTTCAGCCGAATTCCCCTAATTTTTTGTGATCGTTAAACAGTTCCTGTTTGCAAAGATGATTTGATTAAAATGATAAGAGTAATGAATTATTATGTTTATAAATTAAACTTAATCGTTATACTGATAGATCATCCATCTGAGGCTCACCACAACACTCTTAGCAGAATCTTGTATGGATTCAAATATAGATACTGTTTCGGTTGACAACAATGATTGTCAAAACCCTTTTATCAAAAATGAGGAAAATAATGAATTTCCTAAAGATCTTGAAAGGTTGAACAAATGGATCATTCCATCCGTACCTTCAAAACAAATTTATAAATTTGGTATGTTTGATGTAATGTCCAGGTTTGCGGTAAAAACTACAGAGCAAACCATACCTGTTTCAGGATCAACCCAAAATATTGGGCTATTAAGCAAAAAAGATTTGCTTCCTTTTAAAGATTACAAATTTATCAATATTGGACTTATCCAAGTAGCTTTAAAGCCTTTAACCATGCTTGGATTAAACTCCAGTCTTGTGGCATATGTCAGAGATGGGAGATGTGAAAATTTTCAACAATCTTTGGCTGCTGTCATAGAAACTAGTCTATGTCATGGGCCAGTTTATTTTGAAATTTCTCCAAATTTAAATCTCTCCCTGACTGACAAAAATCTTTTTGATGCCCTGAGACTAACTACTCACACTCATGGTTATAATTTTAAACCAGGTAGTGAAATTATAGCTATATGCTATAGAATTTATTACAAAGTTTTAAACACTTTGAATCCTAGAGTGAAAAATATTTCACCTCAAGGATCCACAACTCTTGTGCAAACAAATTTGCTTACTTCCAATGTTGCTACTAATAGACTTATTAGGTGGAACGAAATTGACTTCCCAGAGAGCTGGTCTTTGCCCCAAGAGATGGAGTCAAAACATGTCCTCAATCAGGACATAGACCAAATTGTTCAGACATCTGAGGGAGATGTTGAAATTAAATTCAACCAACATCGTAGGTTTACCATTCCTAGAGCTATGTCTGCTAGGTATTCCACCCGTAGTGACTATGTCACAGCTCCTACCGTTCTTCCTAGGGTGTCCACATCCACTTCCAGAATTAGGGAAGAAGCCTTAGAACAAGAATATGTGGAAAATATTAAAATAAGTGAAAATAAAATCCCCTTTGGAATTTACCAAGGAAAAGAACCAAGGGTTGAATCTCCAACCCAGTCCGAAATGTCATTCCATTTATGATAGATTTCTCTGAAGGAAGTGACACTAGGAAACTCATTAATAATGAGTTTAACAAAAGGGAAAACCAAGAGTTTAGAAAGTGGTATTTTAAGAAATTCTCGAAAAGCACCGACCTTGAATTCAAAAGACTCTTCTATGAAGAATTATCTAAGGGTCAAACCCTTATCCCTTTCATCCATTGGTTTGTGAAGTTCTTTATTCAGAAGACACAAACTGATATCCTTGTTATACAGAGGTCTTGGAAAACCCCTGAAGGAGATTCCCTTGAGGCACCTTATCCCCCAGAAAGGGCTATACAGCTTTCAGAAAGTGCTGAAGCTAATGCTTATAATACTATAAAGAAACTTGAAAGTAGTCATGTTTCTATCAGAGAATTAAACTCTTTAGTTAGGGCACAAAACTTCACCAATGCCTTCCTAACCTGTCTTGGAGAACATATGGTTTCTCTAGAAAAACTTATTGTATCTGTTAAAGATGATATGGAAAAACAGATAAAACAGCATATCTTGATTATAGATCAGCTTGCTAAGAACAAGATTATTCCTTTCCAAGAAGAATCTTCTTCTAAAACCATTCCTGATACTCCTATTATCCAACCACCAGTCCAAATCAGTGGTTTCAAGATGGAAGAAGACCACAGTGAGTTTATAAAAATCCTTGAACAAAAGCTAAAGGATATCCACCTTAGGGTCTTAATTCGTGAAGATAACTCTTCAGAAGAAGATTCTACTTCTGAAGAAGATGAAGAAGTTATTGGAAACATTAACCAATTAACCCATATGTTCAAAGATCAAGACGAAAGTCCTGAGATTAACCCTGTCCATATGACCAAACCTGTAGAAAAATATTACTACAAAAGACCTACACCTCAGGATGTCCTCTTTGAAGAACTTGATAATTATCAGAATTCGTATTCTGGAAAAGCTATCTATGAATGGAACATAGATGGTCTAAATGAGAAACAGATTGTTGACACCATACATAGAATGCTTATGTATGCCACAGTTTGTAAACAAAACGGTAATTCTGATAATGTTGTTGCTTCATTTATCACAGCAGGATTTATTGGTCAACTTAGAGGTTGGTGGGATGCCTACCTCTCTGAATCTCAAAGGAAATAAATTCTTTCCCATAAGAAGTTAGTTAAAACTGAAGGAACCAGTACCCCTACAGTTGCTACTACCGGAGAAGAAGACGCAGTTTATACCCTGAGTCTTTCTATTCTTCAACACTTTGTTGGCCATAACCAACCCATTGGAGAAAAGCTCCAGATCCTTCTCCAAAACCTTAGGTGTCCTTCTCTGACACATTTTAGATGGTATAAAGATACCTTCCTTTCTAGAGTCTTTCAATTAAAGAACTCAAATTCTGTTCATTGGAAAGCTAAATTTATAGATGGCCTTCCGCATCTTTTCTCTGAGAGGGTTAGGAAAACCCTTAGAGATAAAAATGATGGAATTAATATCAATTACCCAGACTTAACCTATGGTCAAATCATTAATAGCTGCATAACAGAAGGATTAACGTTATGCAACGACATTAAGCTCAGACACCAACTCAAAAAGCAAAAGCTTTCTGAGAAATATCAATTAGGTGAGTTTTGTGACCAATTCGCTTATGATGTTGGTAAACCACCAATAGAAAGGAAAAAGAAATCCCTTAAGCATGGTAAGAGAAAAGACTCTTACAAAGGTAAAAAACCTTACCAGTCCTATAAGGAAAAGAATTTCAGAAGAAGGAAACCTAGACCCGAACCTAAATCCTCTTATAAGAAGGAAAAAAGGAAAGCTAAGAAGCTTGATATAACCTGCCACAAATGTGGAAAACCAGAGCATTATGCTAATAGATGCTGGACCAAGAAGGCCCTAAACAAAGTTGAAGATGAAAAACTTCGAGCTCAGCTAGAAAAGGTCTTGCTATTAAATTCCAGTTCTGAAGAAAAAGAATCTTCATGTGAAGAGATTGACATTGTCAATTCTTCTGACTCTGAATAGTCAGAATCTTCCACTAATGATTGTGAATGCAATGAGCTTAACTATTGGAAGTCCATTGCAGATATGAATGGAGTGTTCGTCCTCACCAGCGATCAAGACAGTGCCTTAAAGGCCATTGAAGCTATTACTGATCCTAGCATAAAGAGAAAAATGCTAGAGATCCTCCTTCATAATCAACCCAGGGTAGAGGCTCCCAAAATGATTGAAGCCCCTTACCAGCTTAGCGAAGTCTTAACTAGATTTCATAAATCTAACCTCAAAGAAGTTCCTACTTCCTTCAGTGACCTCAAAGGAGAAATTTCTCAACTCAAATCTGAAATAAGTCAGATCAAGAAAACCAATAAAACTCTCCATCAAAGAGTCACTACTCTTGAGAAAGGAAAGGAAATTGTTCAAACCATTGATGAAGAGTATTTGAATCTTCAAGAAAGAATTAATACCCTTAAGGTCATATCTCAACAGATAGGTTCCTCTAAAGAAGAAGAAACCCTAAAGGATGAGGAAGAAGAACTTCCTAATGAAGAGAGTTACTTAAACCTTCTTGACAGAGTAACTTCTCAAAAATGGTATATCAAAATTACCCTTGTCATTGATAGAGAATACATCATCAAAGATGAGATTGCCCTAGTTGACAGCGGTGCTGATTTGAATTGCATTCAGGAGGGAATGATCCCTACTAAGTTTTTTGATAAGACTACGCAATCCCTCACTCAAGCAGGCGGGAAAAAACTTAAGGTCAAATACAAATTTTCTAAGACCCACATTTGCAACCAAGAAGTTTGCCTTCCTACCTCCTTCATTCTTGTCAAAAATCTTACAAGAAGAATCATATTAGGAACCCCTTTCCTTAACAGTATTTTGCCAGCTAAACTTAGCCGGCATGGCTTAATAGATGAAGTTAATAGAAAACCTGTTAGGTTTGACTTCATTACTGACCCTCAGACTAGGATAATCAACGAAGTCAAGGATATTCTCCTTGAAAACAAAGAAAAGCAATTGTGTTTTCTTCAAGAAGAAATAAACTTGCTAAGCATTGAAGATCAGCTTAGCAAAGACTCTATGAAAACCCAAATTAAGGCCATAGAAAACCAGTTTAAAACTGAGGTTTGCAGTGACCTTCCCAATGCGTTTTGGGAGAGAAAGAAACATGTTGTTTCTCTTCCGTATTTGGATGAATTTAATGAAAATCAAATTCCTACCAAGGCTAGACCAGCCCAGATGAACAAAGATTATTTGAATCTTTGCCAAAAAGGAAACTGGATCCTTGCAATCCAAAGGATTAATCAGACCTTCGAAATCTCCTTGGTCTTGTACTGCTTTTTATGTTAACAATGCAGCTGAGAAGGAACGAGGTGTTCCCAGACTTGTTATCAATTATAAACCCTTACACAAGGTTCTTAAGTGGATTAGATACCCTATTCCCAACAAGAAAGATTTACTTGATATATTAAGCAATGCTTTAATCTTTTCCAAATTTGATATGAAATCTGGTTACTGGCAAATTCAAATTGATGAAGTCGATAAATATAAAACTGCTTTTACAGTGCCTTTTGGGCAATTTGAGTGGAACGTTCTCCCCTTTGGTCTCAAGAACGCTCCTTCTGAATTTCAGAAAATTATGAACGATATTCTTAATCCCTATTCTGAATTTATTATTGTCTATATTGACGATGTGTTGATTTTTTCCCAATCTTTAGATCAGCATATCAAGCATTTAAAAATATTTAAAGGTGTTATCAGACACAACGGTCTTGTGATTTCAGCCCCTAAGATGAAGCTTTTTTAAACAAAAGTTAGATTTTTAGGTCATGAAATCAACAAAGGAACAATTGTTCCTATCAGCAGAAGCATCGAATTTGCTTCTAAATTCCCAGATATATTATCTGAGAAGAAACAACTTCAGAGGTTTCTAGGAAGCCTCAATTACATTTCTGATTACTACAAAGATTTGGCGAAAGATACAGCCATCCTTTACCAGAGACTTAAGAAAGTCCCTAAGCCCTGGACTGAAAATCATACTCTTGCAGTCCAAGAAATTAAGAAAAAGGTCAAATTTTTGCCTTGTCTTTCCCTGGCTAACCCTAGTTATTTCAAAATAATTGAAACAGATGCCTCTGACATAGGTTATGGAGGAATTCTTAAACAGGTGAACCCAGAAACTTCTAAAGAAGTCTTGGTTAGATTCACTTATGGTAAATGGAACCAGACACAGGCTAAGTATTCTACAGTCAAGAAAGAGATGCTTTCCATTATTAAATGTGTCTCTAAATTTCAAACTGATTTATTGAATCAAAATTTTTTGTTAAAAATCAATTGCAGTTCTGCAAAATCAATTATTGAAAAGGATATTAAAAACCTTGTTTCAAAACAAAATTTTGCCTCATGGTAAGCCCAATTAAGTGTCTTTGAATTTGACATTCAATATATTAAAGGAGAAAATAATTCTCTTGCTGACTTTTTAACCCGTGAATTTTTGCAGGGCAATAAGCGCCCCATTTAGAACCAGAGGAGGCGGTCGCTCCTTTGGCCGGGGAAGAGGAAGAGGGAGCAGCAATTTGTTTCCCCATTTAGATCAAAGCATTCCTCTAATAGGGGATTGGACCACTGTCTATCCAAATAGACAAAGAATGCAGACATTAACTGCATCTTCAAAAACCAACAATAAGGAAGAATCTTCCTCATCCAACTCTAAGAATAATGATTCTTACAAGAATGCTGCAACTAGTGACTCTGATCAAGCAGCAGATTACTTTGAAAATCCCACACTTGAGTTCATCATGTACATTGAACAAGAAGATATTCAAGTGACCAACAATGATGGTTGGGCTATCCTAACTAGATACCTTGAATCAAGAGGGTATGTTGGTCTTTCTGGAAAATCCAGACCCAATTTAGAGATATTACTCCTAGCTACCGGATCGGTTACTATCACCTATCATTACCAGAATAATAATCCTGGTAGTTTTATTAATTTCTCAAAATGCCATATCAATAAGGTATTGCATCCTCGTGAATGGGGTCTTAACCCTAACAGTGAAAAGGCAATCAAAACTGCAGATGGAAAAATTATCTATTACAATTACTGGGACTATGTCCAAGCTTTTTCAAAGGCATTTTATTATCAAAACCCTAAGAACAAGCATTCTTGGTTCTTTTCTATTAACCCAGAAATTCTGGACAAATCTTTTCCAAATTGGTTCTTTAATTGGTGGGCTAAATTTGGTCCTTCTTTGGAAATTCTACCAAAGAAATTAAATGATCTTTATACACCTTGGTGTGATGAGAGTCCTTTAATAGAAAAGGTTATTTCTAGAAATATGATTGTAGGACAATGTCCGTTTTTATATTTCGCTAAGTTTCAAATCCCATGGATTTGGAGATGGACTATTTCAGTGGGAAAAAATAATCTTAATATCCCCATTCTTCAAAGACATTTCTTCACCAAATGGTGGAACAAGATGGATCCTAAAGATGTCAAAGAGAAAATGATGCTAATTGAAGCAACTATTGCTGAAGACAAAATCAATCCAGCCAAGAAGCAAGCTTCTTCACAAATGACATTAATTCAGTTGAAAGAATACTTTCAAAAGAAGTATCCCCAAGAAGATGATGAAGATCTGATGATCAGAATCCTTGATCATATGAAAGGACAATTCTTTACTGCCTTTCCCTCAGTCAAAGATGACAACTCGTCAATGAAGACCAGCTCATCTCACGGTTCTATGGATGCTATCTTAGCTGGCGAATCACAAGAACCAGAACCCACTGCAGAAGATTTCTGGGATTCCCTAACAGTCTCCATGGTGCAGAAAGTCAATAAAGGAAAAGGTCCTCAACAATAGATAAGGATCATTGAGCTGTAATCCACAGCTATCTCCCACTTGTTAAAGTGATTTGGACATCCACCCAACTAAAGCTGGAATTGGATAGCAGAATCTGCTTTTCTTTTTATCTTTTGGTTGTCTTTTGTGATCATTAAGTGTCGATGGGGCCCATAGAGCACCCGGCTTAAATGATTTTCTTTTGCAACCGTTTGGTGTGTGTTTTGTTTTACTTTTACCGGTTACAATAGGTAACCTTTTCCCTATATAAGGGACTTTGTGCTTCATTGTTAGAGCACGCTTCCATTGTACAATAGTATCCTTTAAAATATTAAGAAGATGTTTTCAGTGCTTTCTGTAGCTCTCTTTTGTCCGTGGAAGGATGTTTATGAGCATTTTTGGAAACTTTTGCTGAAAACTCTTGTTACATCTTTGATTTAGGTCCATTTTTTGATCTATTGGTATATTGACTGGAAACTTGTAAGCTGGCGCCTGATTTTCAGATAGGCAGTTGTTTTGTTCTTCGGAATAATAACTACCGAATGCCTAACTTCAAGGTTGACAACGCCCCGTACCAATTTATCACAAAACCCTTTGATCACTTTCGTGGGTTGACGTTTGGCTCAGCCGAATTCCCCTAATTTTTTGTGATCATTAAACAGTTCCTGTTTGCAAAGATGATTTGATTAAAATGATAAGAGTAATGAATTATTATGTTTATAAATTAAACTTAATCGTTATACTGATAGATCATCCATCTGAGGCTCACCATAACACTCTTAGCAGAATCTTGTATGGATTCAAATATAGATACTGTTTCGGTTGACAACAATGATTGTCAAAACCTTTTTATCAAAAATGAGGAAAATAATGAATTTCCTAAAGATCTTGAAAGGTTGAACAAATGGATCATTCCATCCGTACCTTCAAAACAAATTTATCAATTTGGTATGTTTGATGTAATGTACAGGTTTGCGGTAAAAACTACAGAGCAAACCATACCTGTTTCAGGATCAACCCAAACTATTGGGCTATTAAGCAAAAAAGATTTGCTTCCTTTTAAAGATTACAAATTTATCAATATTGGACTTATCCAATTAGCTTTAAAGCCTTTAACCATGCTTGGATTAAACTCCAGTCTTGTGGCATATGTCAGAGATGGGAGATGTGAAAATTTTCAACAATCTTTGGCTGCTGTCATAGAAACTAGTCTATGTCATGGGCCAGTTTATTTTGAAGTTTCTCCAAATTTAAATCTCTCCCTGACTGACAAAAGTCTTTTTGATGCCTTGAGACTAACTATTCACACTCATGGTTATAATTTTAAACCAGGTAGTGAAATTATAGCTATATGCTATAGAATTTATTACAAAGTTTTAAACACTTTGAATCCTAGAGTGAAAAATATTTCACCTCAAGGATCCACAACTCTTGTGCAAACAAATTTGCTTACTTCCAATGTTGCTACTAATAGACTTATTAGGTGGAACGAAATTGACTTCCCAGAGAGCTGGTCTTTGCCCCAAGAGATGGAGTCAAAACCTGTCCTCAATCAGGACATAGACCAAATTGTTCAGACATCTGAGGGAGATGTTAAAATTAAATTCAACCAACATCGTAGGTTTACCATTCCTAGAGCTATGTCTGCTAGGTATTCCACCCGTAGTGACTATGTCACAGCTCCTACCGTTCTTCCTAGGGTGTCCACATCCACTTCCAGATTTAGGGAAGAAGCCTTAGAACAAGAATATGTGGAAAATATTAAAATAAGTGAAAATAAAATCCCCTTTGGAATTTACCAAGGAAAAGAACCAAGGGTTGCATCTCCAACCCAGTCCGAAATGTCATTCCATTTATGACAGATTTCTCTGAAGGAAGTGACACTAGGAAACTCATTAATAATGAGTTTAACAAAACGGAAAACCAAGAGTTTAGAAAGTGGTATTTTAAGAAATTCTCGAAAAGCACCATCCTTGAATTCAAAAGACTCTTCTATGAAGAATTATCTAAGGGTCAAACCCTTATCCCTTTCATCCATTGGTTTGCGAAGTTCTTTATTCAGAAGACACAAACTGATATCCTTGTTATACAGAGGTCTTGGAAAACCCCTGAAGGAGATTCCCTTGAGGCACCTTATCCCCCAGAAAGGGCTATACAGCTTTCAGAAAGTGCTGAAGCTAATGCTTATAATACTATAAAGAAACTTGAAAGTAGTCGTGTTTCTATCAGAGAATTAAACTCTTTAGTTAGGGCGCAAAACTTCACCAATGCCTTCCTAACCTGTCTTGGAGAACATATGGTTTCTCTTGAAAAACTTATTGTATCTGTTAAAGATGATATGGAAAAATAGATAAAACAGCATAGCTTGATTATAGATCAGCTTGCTAAGAACAAGATTATTCCTTTCCAAGAAGAATCTTCTTCTAAAACCATTCCTAATACTCCTATTATCCAACCACCAGTCCAAATCAGTGGTTTCAAGATGGAAGAAGACCACAGTGAGTTTATAAAAATCCTTGAACAAAAGCTTAAGGATATCCACCTTAGGGTCTTAATTCGTGAAGATAACTCTTCAGAAGAAGATTCTACTTCTGAAGAAGATGAAGAAGTTATTGGAAACATTAACCAATTAACCCAAATGTTCAAAGATCAAGACGAAAGTCCTGAGATTAACCCTGTCCATATGACCAAACCTGTAGAAAAATATTACTACAAAAGACCTACACCTCAGGATGTCCTCTTTGAAAAACTTGATAATTATCAGAATTCATATTCTGGAAAAGCTATCTATGAATGGAACATAGATGGTCTAAATGAGAAACAGATTGTTGACACCATACATAGAATGCTTATGTATGCCACAGTTTGTAAACAAAACGGTAATTCTGATAATGTTGTTGCTTCATTTATCACAGCAGGATTTATTGGTCAACTTAGAGGTTGGTGGGATGCCTACCTCTCTGAATCTCAAAGGAAAGAAATTCTTTCCCATAAGAATTTAGTTAAAACTGAAGGAACCAGTACCCCTACAGTTGCTACTACCGGAGAAGAAGACGCAGTTTATACCCTGAGTCTTTCTATTCTTCAACACTTTGTTGGCCATAACCAACCCATTGGAGAAAAGCTCCAGACCCTTCTCCAAAACCTTAGGTGTCCTTCTCTGACACATTTTAGATGGTATAAAGATACCTTCCTTTCTAGAGTCTTTCAATTAAAGAACTCAAATTCTGTTCATTGGAAAGCCAAATTTATAGATGGCCTTCCGCATCTTTTCTCTGAGAGGGTTAGGAAAACCCTTAGAGATAAAAATGATGGAATTAATATCAATTACCCAGACTTAACCTATGGTCAAATCATTAATAGCTGCATAACAGAAGGATTAACGTTATGCAACGACATTAAGCTCAGACACCAACTCAAAAAGCAAAAGCTTTATGAGAAACATCAATTAGGTGAGTTTTGTGACCAATTCGCTTATGATGTTGGTAAACCACCAATAGAAAGGAAAAGACTCTTACAAAGGTAAAAAACCTTACCAGTCCTATAAGGAAAAGAATTTCAGAAGAAGGAAACCTAGACACGAACCTAAATCCTCTTATAAGAAGGAAAAAAGGAAAGCTAAGAAGCTTGATATAACCTGCCACAAATGTGGAAAACCAGGGCATTATGTTAATAGATGTTGGACCAAGAAGGCCCTAAACGAAGTTGAAGATGAAAAACTTCGAGCTCAGCTAGAAAAGGTCTTGCTGATAAATTCCAGTTCTGAAGAAAAAGAATCTTCAAGTGAAGAGATTGACATTGTCAATTCTTCTGACTCTGAATCGTCAGAATCTTCCACTAATGATTGTGAATGCAATGAGCTTAACTATTGGAAGTCCATTGCAGATATGAATGGAGTGTTCGTCCTCACCAGCGATCAAGACAGTGCCTTAAAGGCCATTGAAGCTATTACTGATCCTAGCATAAAGAGAAAAATGCTAGAGATCCTCCTTCATAATCAACCCAGGGTAGAGGCTCCCAAAATGATTGAAGCCCCTTACCAGCTTAGCGAAGTCTTAACTAGATTTCATAAATCTAACCTCAAAGAAGTTCCTACTTCTTTAAGTGACCTCAAAGGAGAAATTTCTCAACTCAAATCCGAAATAAGTCAGATCAAGAAAACTAATAAAACTCTCCATCAAAGAGTCACTACTCTTGAGAAAGGAAAGGAAATTGTTCAAACCATTGATGAAGAGTATTTGAATCTTCAAGAAAGAATCAATACCCTTAAGGTCATATCTCAACAGATAGGTTCCTCTAAAGAAGAAGAAACCCTAAAGGATGAGGAAGAAGAACTTCCTAATGAAGAGAGTTACTTAAACCTTCTTGACAGAGTAACTTCTCAAAAATGGTATATCAAAATTACCCTTGTCATTGATAGAAAATACATCATCAAAGATGAGATTGCCCTAGTTGACAGCGGTGCTGATTTAAATTGCATTCAGGAGGGAATGATCCCTACTAAGTTTTTTGATAAGACTACGCAATCCCTCACTCAAGCAGGCGGGAAAAAACTTAAGGTCAAATACAAATTGTCTAAGACCCACATTTGCAACCAAGAAGTTTGCCTTCCTACCTCCTTCATTCTTGTCAAAAATCTTACAAGAAGAATCATATTAGGAACCCCTTTCCTTAACAGCATTTTGCCAGCTAAACTTAGCCGGCATGGCTTAATAGGTGAAGTTAATAGAAAACCTGTTAGGTTTGACTTCATTACTGACCCTCAGACTAGGATAATCAACGAAGTCAAGGATATTCTCCTTGAAAACAAAGAAAAGCAATTGTGCTTTCTTCAAGAAGAAATAAACTTGCTAAGCATTGAAGATCAGCTTAGCAAAGACTCTATGAAAACCCAAATTAAGGCCATAGAAAACTAGTTTAAAACTGAGGTTTGCAGTGACCTTCCCAATGCATTTTGGGAGAGAAAGAAACATGTTGTTTCTCTTCCGTATTTGGATGAATTTAATGAAAATCAAATTCCTACCAAGGCTAGACCAGCCCAGATGAACAAAGATTATTTAAATCTTTGCCAAAAAGGAAACTGGATCCTTGCAATCCAAAGGATTAATCAGACCTTCGAAATCTCCTTGGTCTTGTACTTCTTTTTATGTTAACAATGCAGCTGAGAAGGAACGAGGTGTTCCCAGTCTTGTTATCAATTATAAACCCTTAAACAAGGTTCTTAAGTGGATTAGATACCCTATTCCCAACAAGAAAGATTTACTTGATCGATTAAGCAATGCTTTAATCTTTTCCAAATTTGATATGAAATCTGGTTACTGGCAAATTCAAATTGATGAAGCCGATAAATATAAAACTGCTTTTACAGTGCCTTTTGGGCAATTTGAGTGGAACGTTCTCCCCTTTGGTCTCAAGAACGCTCCTTCTGAATTTCAGAAAATTATGAACGATATTCTTAATCCCTATTCTGAATTTATTATTGTCTATATTGACGATGTGTTAATTTTTTCACAATCTTTAGATCAGCATATCAAGCATTTAAAAATATTTAAAGGTGTTATCATACACAACGGTCTTGTGATTTCAGCCCCTAGGATGAAGCCTTTTCAAACAAAAGTTAGATTTTTAGGTCATGAAATCAACAAAGGAACAATTGTTCCTATCAGCAGAAGCATCGAATTTGCTTCTAAATTCCCAGATATATTATCTGAGAAGAAACAACTTCAGAGGTTTCTAGGAAGCCTCAATTGCATTTCTGATTACTACAAATATTTGGCGAAAGCTACAGCCATCCTTTACCAGAGACTTAAGAAAGTCCCTAAGCCTTGGACTGAAAATCATACTCTTGCAGTCCAAGAAATTAAGAAAAAGGTCAAATTTTTGCCTTGTCTTTCCCTGGCTAACTCTAGCTATTTCAAAATAATTGAAACAGATGCCTCTGACATAGGTTATGGAGGAATTCTTAAACAGGTGAACCCAGAAACTTCTAAAGAAGTCTTGGTTAGATTCACTTCTGGTAAATGGAACCAGACACAGGCTAAGTATTCTACAGTCAAGAAAGAGAAGCTTTCCATTATTAAATGTGTCTCTAAATTTCAAACTGATTTATTGAATAAAAAATTTTTGTTAAAAATCGATTGCAGTTCTGCAAAATTAATTATTGAAAAGGATATTAAAAACCTTGTTTCAAAACAAATATTTGCCTCATGGCAAGCCCAATTAAGTGTCTTTGAATTTGACATTCAATATATTAAAGGAGAAAATAATTCTCTTGCTGACTTTTTAACCCGTGAATTTTTGCAGGGCAATGAGCGCCCCATTTAGAACCAGAGGAGGCGGTCGCTCCTTTGGCCGGGGAGGAGGAAGAGGGAGCAGCAATTTGTTTCCCCATTCAGATCAAAGCATTCCTCTAATAGGGGATTGGACCACTGTCTATCCAAATAGACAAAGAATGCAGACATTAACTGCATCTTCAAAAACCTACAATAAGGAAGAATCTTCCTCATCCAACTCTAAGAATAATGATTCTTACAAGAATGCTGCAACTAGTGACTCTGATCAAGCAGCAGATTACTTTGAAAATCCCACACTTGAGTTCATCATGTACATTGAACAAGAAGATATTCAAGTGACCAACAATGATGGTTGGGCTATCCTAACTAGATACCTTGATTCAAGAGGGTATGCTGGTCTTTCTGGAAAATCCATACCCAATTTGGAGATATTACTCCTGGCTACCGGATCGGTTACTATCACCCATCATTACTAGAATAATAATCCTGGTAGTTTTATTAATTTCTCAAAATGCCATATCAATAAGGTATTGCATCCTCGTGAATGGGGTCTTAACCCTAACAGTGAAAAGGCAATCAAAACTGCAGATGGAAAAATTATCTATTACAATTACTGGGACTATGTCCAAGCTTTTTCAAAAGCATTTTATTATCAAAACCCTAAGAACAAGCATTCTTGGTTCTTTTCTATTAACCCAGAAATTCTGGACAAATCTTTTCCAAATTGGTTCTTTAATTGGTGGGCTAAATGTGGTCCCTCTTTGGAAATTCTACCAAAGGAATTAAATGATCTTTATACACCTTGGTGTGATGAGAGTCCTTTAATAGAAAAGGTTATTTCTAGAAATATGATTGTAGGACAATGTCCGTTTTTATATTTCGCTAAGTTTCAAATCCCATGGATTTGGAGATGGACTATTTTAGTGGGAAAAAATAATCTTAATATCCCCATTCTTCAAAGACATTTCTTCACCAAATGGTGGAACAAGATGGATCCTAAATATGTCAAATAGAAAATGATGCTAATTGAAGCAACTATTGCTGAAGACAAAATCAATCCAGCCAAGAAGCAAGCTTCTTCACAAATGACATTAATTCAGTTGAAAGAATACGTTCAAACGAAGTATCCCCAAGAAGATGATGAAGATCTGATGATCAGAATCCTTGATCATATGAAAGGACAATTCTTTACTGCCTTTCCCTCAGTCAAAGATGACAACTCGTCAATGAAGACCAGCTCATCTCACGGTTCTATGGATGCTATCTTAGCTGGCGAATCACAAGAACCAGAACCCACTGCAGAAGATTTCTGGGATTCCCTAACAGTCTCCATGGTGCAGAAAGTCAATAAAGGAAAAGGTCCTCAACAATAGATAAGGATCGTTGAGCTGTAATCCACAGCTGTCTCCCACTTGTTAAAGTGATTTGGACATCCACCCAACTAAAGCTGGAATTGGATAGCAGAATCTGCTTTTCTTTTTCTTTTCTTTTTATCTTTTGGTTGTCTTTTGTGTTCATTAAGTGTCGATGGGGCCCATAGAGCACCCGGCTTAAATGATTTTGTTTTGCAACCGTTTGGTGTGTGTTTTGTTTTACTTTTACCGGTTACAATAGGTAACCTTTTCCCTATAATAGGGACTTTGTGCTTCATTGTTAGAACACGCTTCCATTGTACAATATTTTCTCTCTCTAAATAATATTTTCAGTTTCTCTACCTTCTCTCTTGAATTTACTTAAGTTCTTTTGAAATAATTCCCCAACTATCAGATAGTATCCAAAATAATCAGAGATCCAGGCTGCGCTACTGTTCCTGGTATCACCGAGCCTTTTTAAAGGTAAAAACTACTGTTACTAATGAGTAATAGTAGCTAAGTTACTGTTGTGGTAACTCAGATGGTTATTTTGATTTATAAAGTTTAAGTCCCTTTTATAATTATGGTAGTTCCATACTCTTATCCTTTAAAATATTAAGAAGATGTTTTCAGTGCTTTCTGTAGCTCTCTTTTGTCCGTGGAAGGATGTTTATGAGCATTTTTGGAAACTTTTGCTGAAAACTCTTGTTACATCTTTGATTTAGGTCCATTTTTTGATCTATTGGTATATTGGCTGGAAACTTGTAAGCTGGCGCCTGATTTTCAGATAGGCAGTTATTTTGTTCTTCGAAATAATAACTACCGAATGCCTAACTTCAAGGTTGACAACGCCCCGTACCAATTTATCACAAAACCCTTTGATCACTTTCGTGGGTTGACGTTTGGCTCAGCCGAATTCCCCTAATTTTTTGTGATCGTTAAACAGTTCCTGTTTGCAAAGATGATTTGATTAAAATGATAAGAGTAATGAATTATTATGTTTATAAATTAAACTTAATCGTTATACTGATAGATCATCCGTCTGGGGCTCACCACAACACACTTAGCAGAATCTTGAATGGATTCTAATATAGATACAGTTTTGGTTGACAACCATGATTGTCAAAACCCTTTTATCAAAAATGAGGAAAATAATGAATTTCCTAAAGATCTTGAAAGGTTAAACAAATGGATCATTCCATCCGTACCTTCAAAACAAATTTATAAATTTAGTATGTTTGATGTAATGTCTAGGTTTGCTGTTAAAACTACAGAGCAAACCATATCTGTTTCAGGATCAACCCAAAATATTGGGTTATTAAGCAAAAAAGATTTGCTTCCTTTTAAAGATTACAAATTTATCCATATTGGACTTATCCAAGTAGCTTTAAAACCGTTAACCATGCTTGGATTAAACTCCAGTCTTGTGGCATATGTCAGCGATGGGAGATGTGAACATTTTCAACAATCTTTGGCTGCTGTCATAGAAACTAGTCTATGTCATGGGCCAGTTTATTTTGAAGTTTCTCCAAATTTAAATCTCTCCATGACTGACAAAAATCTTTTTGATGCCTTGAGACTAACTATTCACACTCATGGTTATAATTTCAAACCAGGTAGTGAAATTATAGCTATATGCTATAGAATTTATTACAAAGTTTTAAACACTTTGAATCCTAGAGTGAAAAATATTTCACCTCAAGGATCCACAACTCTTGTGCAAACAAATTTGCTTACTTCTAATGTTGCTACTAATAGGCTCATTAGGTGGAACGAAATTGACTTCCCCGAAAGTTGGTCTTTGCCTCAAGAGATGGAGTCAAAACCTGTCCTTAATCAGGATATAGACCAAATTGTTCAGACATCTGAAGGAGATGTTGAAATTAAATTGAACCAACATCGTAGGTTTACCATTCCTAGAGCTATGTCCGCTAGGTATTTCTCCCATAGTGACTATGTCACAGCTCCTACCGTTCTTCCTTGGGTGTCCACATCCACTTCCAGAATTAGGGAAGAAGCCTTAGAACAAGAATATGTGGAAAATATTAAAATAAGTGAAAATAAAATCCCCTTTGGAATTTACCAAGGAAAAGAACCAAGGGTTGAATCTCCAACCCAGTCTGAAATGTCATTTCACTTATGATAGATTTCTCAGAAGGGAGTGACACTAGGAAACTCATTAATAATGAGTTTAACAAAAGGGAAAACCAAGAGTTTAGAAAGTGGTATTTTAAGAAATTCTCGAAAACCACCGTCCTTGAATTCAAAAGACTCTTCTATGAAGAATTATCTAAGGGTTAAACCCTTATCCCTTTCATCCATTGGTTTGTGAAGTTCTTTATTCAGAAGACACAAACTGATATCCTTGTTATACAGAGGTCTTGGAAAACCCCTGAAGGAGATTCCCTTGAGGTACCTTATCCCCCAGAAAGGGCTATACAGCTTTCAGAAAGTGCTGAAGCTAATGCTTATAATACTATAAAGAAACTTGAAAGTAGTCATGTTTCTATCAGAGAATTAAACTCTTTAGTTAGGGCGCAAAACTTCACCAATGCCTTCCTAACCTGTCTTGGAGAACATATGGTTTCTCTTGAAAAACTTATTGTATCTGTTAAAGATGATATGGAAAACAAGATAAAATAGCATAGCTTGATTATAGATCAGCTTGCTAAGAACAAGATTATTCCTTTCCAAGAAGAATCTTCTTCTAAAACCATTCCTGATACTCCTATTATCCAACCACCAGTCCAAATCAGTGGTTTCAAGATGGAAGAAGACCACAGTGAGTTTATAAAAATCCTTGAACAAAAGCTTAAGGATATCCACCTTAGGGTCTTAATTCGTGAAGATAACTCTTCAGAAGAAGATTCTACTTCTGAATAAGATGAAGAAGTTATTGGAAACATTAACCAATTAACCCAAATGTTCAAAGATCAAGACGAAAGTCCTGAGATTAACCATGTCCATATGACCAAACCTGTAGAAAAATATTACTACAAAAGACCTACACCTCAGGATGTCCTCTTTGAAGAACCTGATAATTATCAGAATTCGTATTCTGGAAAAGCTATCTATGAATGGAACATAGATGGTCTAAATGAGAAACAGATTGTTGACACCATACATAGAATGCTTATGTATGCCACAGTTTGTAAACAAAACGGTAATTCTGATAATGCTGTTGCTTCATTTATCACAGCAGGATTTATTGGTCAACTTAGAGGTTGGTGGGATGCCTACCTCTCTGAATCTCAAAGGAAATAAATTCTTTCCCATAAGAAGTTAGTTAAAACTGAAGGAACCAGTACCCCTACAGTTGCTACTACCGGAGAAGAAGACGCAGTTTATACCCTGAGTCTTTCTATTCTTCAACATTTTGTTGGACATAACCAACCCATTGGAGAAAAGCTCCAGACCCTTCTCCAAAACCTTAGGTGTCCTTCTCTGACACATTTTAGATGGTATAAAGATACCTTCCTTTCTAGAGTCTTTCAATTAAAGAACTCAAATTATGTTCATTGGAAAGCTAAATTTATAGATGGCCTTCCGCATCTTTTCTCTGAGAGGGTTAGGAAAACCCTTAGAGATAAAAATGATGGAATTAATATCAATTACCCAGACTTAACCTATGGTCAAATCATTAATAGCTGCATAACAGAAGTATTAACGTTATGCAACGACATTAAGCTCAGACACCAACTCAAAAAGCAAAAGCTTTCTGAGAAACATCAATTAGGTGAGTTTTGTGACCAATTCGCTTATGATGTTGGTAAACTACCAATAGAAAGGAAAAAGAAATCCCTTAAGCATGGTAAGAGAAAAGACTCTTACAAAGGTTAAAAAACCTTACCAGTCCTATAAGGAAAAGAATTTCAGAAGAAGGAAACCTAGACCCGAACCTAAATCCTCTTATAAGAAGGAAAAAAGGATAGCTAAGAAACTTGATACAACCTGCCACAAATGTGGAAAACCAGGGCATTATGCTAATAGACACTGGACCAAGAAGGCCCTAAACGAAATTGAAGATGAAAAACTTCGAGCTCAGCTTGAAAAGGTCTTACTGATAAATTCCAGTTCTGAAGAAAAAGAATCTTCAAGTGAAGAGATTGACATTGTCAATTCTTCTGACTCTGAATCGTCAGAATCTTCCACTAATGATTGTGAATGCAATGAGCTTAACTATTGGAAGTCCATTGCAGATATGAATGGAGTGTTCGTCCTCACCAGCGATCAAGACAGTGCCTTAAGGGCCATTGAAGCTATTACTGATCCTAGCATAAAGAGAAAAATGCTAGAGATCCTCCTTCATAATCAACCCAGGGTAGAGGCTCCCGAAATGATTGAAGCCCCTTACCAGCTTAGCGAAGTCTTAACTAGATTTCATAAATCTAACCTCAAAGAAGTTCCTACTTCCTTAAGTGACCTCAAAGGATAAATTTCTCAACTCAAATCTGAAATAAGTCAGATCAAGAAAACCAATAAAACTCTCCATCAAAGAGTCACTACTCTTGAGAAAGGAAAGGAAATTGTTCAAACCATTGATGAAGAGTATTTGAATCTTCAAGAAAGAATCAATACTCTTAAGGTCATATCTCAACAGATAGGTTCCTCTAAAGAAGAAGAAACCCTAAAGGATGAGGAAGAAGAACTTCCTAATGAAGAGAGTTACTTAAACCTTCTTGACAGAGTAACTTCTCAAAAATGGTATATCAAAATTACCCTTGTCATTGATAGAAAATACATCATCAAAGATGAGATTGCCCTAGTTGACAGCGGTGCTGATTTGAATTGCATTCAGGAGGGAATGATCCCTACTAAGTTTTTTGATAAGACTACGCAATCCCTTACTCAAGCAGGCGGGAAAAAACTTAAGGTCAAATACAAATTGTCTAAGACCCACATTTGCAACCAAGAAGTTTGCCTTCCTACCTCCTTTATTCTTGTCAAAAATCTTACAAGAAGAATCATATTAGGAACCCCTTTCCTTAACAGCATTTTGCCAGCTAAACTTAGCCGGCATGGCTTAATAGGTGAAGTTAATAGAACACCTGTTAGGTTTGACTTCATTACTGACCCTCAGACTAGGATAATCAATGAAGTCAAGGATATTCTCCTTGAAAACAAAGAAAAGCAATTATGCTTTCTTCAAGAAGAAATAAACTTGCTAAGCATTGAAGATCATCTTAGCAAAGACTCTATGAAAACCCAAATTAAGGCCATAGAAAACCAGTTTAAAACTGAGGTTTGCAGTGACCTTCCCAATGCGTTTTGGGAGAGAAAGAAACATGTTGTTTCTCTTCCGTATTTGGATGAATTTAATGAAAATCAAATTCCTACCAAGGCTAGACCAGCCCAGATGAACAAAGATTATTTGAATCTTTGCCAAAAGGAAACTGAATCCTTGCAATCCAAAGGATTAATCAGACCTTCAAAATCTCCTTGGTCTTGTACTGCTTTTTATGTTAACAATGCAGCTGAGAAGGAACGAGGTGTTCCCAGACTTGTTATCAATTATAACCCATTAAACAAGGTTCTTAAGTGGATTAGATACCCTATTCCCAACAAGAAAGATTTACTTGATAGATTAAGCAATGCTTTAATCTTTTCCAAATTTGATATGAAATCTGGTTACTGGCAAATTCAAATTGATGAAGCCGATAAATATAAAACTGCTTTTACAGTGCCTTTTGGGCAATTTGAGTGGAACGTTCTCCCCTTTGGTCTCAAGAACGCTCCTGAATTTCAGAAAATTATGAACGATATTCTTAATCCCTATTCTGAATTTATTATTGTCTATTTTGACGATGTGTTAATTTTTTCCCAATCTTTAGATCAGCATATCAAGCATTTAAAAATATTTAAAGGTGTTATCAGACACAACGGTCTTGTGATTTCAGCCCCTAAGATGAAGCTTTTTCAAACAAAAGTTAGATTTTTAGGTCATGAAATCAACAAAGGAACAATTGTTCCTATCAGCAGAAGCATCGAATTTGCTTCTAAATTCCCAGATATATTATCTGAGAAGAAACAACTTCAGAGGTTTCTAGGAAGCCTCAATTACATTTCTGATTACTACAAAGATTTGGCGAAAGATACAGCCATCCTTTACCAGAGACTTAAGAAAGTCCCTAAGCCTTGGACTGAAAATCATACTCTTGCAGTCCAAGAAATTAAGAAAAAGGTCAAATTTTTGCCTTGTCTTTCCCTGGCTAACCCTAGCTATTTCAAAATAGTTGAAACAGATGCCTCTAACATAGGTTATGGAGGAATTCTTAAACAGGTGAACCCAGAAACTTCTAAAGAAGTCTTGGTTAGATTCACTTCTGGTAAATGGAACCAGACACAGGCTAAGTATTCTACAGTCAAGAAAGAGATGAGTTCCATTATTAAATGTGTCTCTAAATTTCAAACTGATTTATTGAATCAAAAATTTTTGTTAAAAATCGACTGCAGTTCTGCAAAATCAATTATTGAAAAGGATATTAAAAACCTTGTTTCAAAACAAATTTTTGCCTCATGGTAAGCCCAATTAAGTGTCTTTGAATTTGACATTCAATATATTAAAGGAGAAAATAATTCTCTTGCTGACTTTTTAACCCGTGAATTTTTGCAGGGCAATGAGCGCCCCATTTAGAACCAGAGGAGGCGGTCGCTCCTTTGGCCGGGGAGGAGGAAGAGGGAGCAGCAATTTGTTGCCCCAATCTGATCAAAGCATTCCTCTAATAGGGGATTGGACAACTGTCTATCCTAATAGACAAAGAATGCAGATATTAACTGCATCCTCCAAGAATAAAGAAAAGGAAGAATCTTCCTCAGCCCAGTCTAAGAACAATGATTCTTACAAGACTGCCGCTACTAGCGAACCATTGCAAGAGCAAGCAGCAGATTATTTTGAAAATCCAATAATGGAATTTATAATGTACGTCGAGCATGAAGACGTTCAAATCACCAACAATGATGGTTGGGCTATTCAGACTAGATACCTTGAATCAAGAGGGTATGCTGGTCTTTCTGGCAAATCCAGACCAAACATGGAGATATTACTCCTAATGACCGGATCGGTCACCATTACTCATCACTATCAGAATAATAATCCTGATAGTTTTATCAAATTTTCAAAATGCCATATCAATAAGGTATTGCATCCCAGAGAATGGGGTCTTAACCCAAACAACGAAAAATCTATAAAGCTGGCTGATGGTAAAATGGTTTACTACAATTATTGGGACTATGTCCAAGCCTTTGCTAAGGCATTTTATTACCAGAATCCCAAGAATAAACATTCTTGGTTCTTTTCGGTTAACCCAGAAATTCTGGAAAAAACTTTACCAAGTTGGTTTTATACTTGGTGGTCTAAATTTGGACCATCCTTGGAAATATTACCCAAGGAATTAATGGATCTCTATACACCATGGTGTGACGAAAGTCCTTAAATTGAAAAGGTTGTTTCAAAAAATTAAATTGCAGGACAATGTCCATTTTTATATTTTGCTAAGTTTCAGATCCCATGGATTTGGAGATGGACAATTTCCGTCACAAAGAATAATCTCAATATTCCGCTTTTACAAAGACATTTCTTTACCAAATGGTGGGTCAAAATGGATCCTAAAGACTTTCAAGACAATGTCAAGCTAATTGAAGCTACCATTGCTGACGATAAAATCAATCCAGCAAGGAAACAAGCCTCTTCTCAAATGACTTTGATTCAACTCAAAGAATACTTCCAGAAGAAATATCCTCAGGAAGACGATGAAGATCTTATGATCAGAATTCTTGATCACATGAAAGGCCAATTCTTCACAGCCTTTCCTACTGTCAAAGAAGATAGTTCTATGAAGACAAGCTCTTCTCAAGGATCCCTTGATGCCATCCTAGCTGGCGAGTCACAAGAGCCAGAACCTACTGCAGAAGACTTTTGGGATTCCCTTACAGTCTCCATGGCACAAAAGGCCAACAAAGGAAAAGGTCCTCAAAGAGATTAGGATCAGTGAGCTGTAATCCACAGTTGTCTCCCACTTATTAGTGATTTGGACGTCCACCTAACTAAAGCTGGATTTGGATAGCAGAATCTGCTTTTCTTTTGCTTTTCTTTTTCTTTTTATCTTTTGGTTGTCTTTTGTGATCATTAAGTGTCGATGGGGCCCATAAAGCACCCGGCTTAAATGATTTTTCTTTGCAACCGTGTAGTGTGTGTTTTGTTTTGCTTTTTATCGGTTACAATAGGTAACCTTTTCCCTATATAAGGGACTTTGTGCTTCATTTCTAGAGCACGCTTCCATTGTACAATATTTCCTCTCTCTAAATAATATTTCAGTTTCTCTACTCTCTCTCTCTTATTTCACTTAAGTTCTTCAGATATAATTCCCCAACTACTAAATAGTATCCAAAATAATCAGATATCCAGGCTGCGCTACAGTTCCTGGTAGCAGGAACAGTAGCGCAGCCTGGATCTCTGATTATTTTGGATGCTATTTAGTAGTTGGGGAATTATATCTGAAGAACTTAAGTGAAATAAGAGAGAGAGAGTAGAGAAACTGAAATATTATTTAGAGAGAGGAAATATTATACAATGGAAGCGTGCTCTAACAATGAAGCACAAAGTCCCTTATATAGGGAAAAGGTTACCTATTGTAACCGGTAAAAGTAAAACAAAACACACACCAAACGGTTGCAAAAGAAAATCATTTAAGCCGGGTACTCTATGGGCCCCATCGACACTTAATGAACACAAAAGACAACCAAAAGATAAAAAGAAAAGCAAAAGAAAAGCAGATTCTGCTATCCAATTCCAGCTTTAGTTGGGTGGAAGTCCAAATCACTTTAACAAGTGGGAGACAGCTGTGGATTACAGCTCAACGATCCTTATCTATTGTTGAGGACCTTTTCCTTTATTGACTTTCTGCGCCATGGAGACTGTTAGGGAATCCCAGAAATCTTCTGCAGTGGGTTCTGGTTCTTGTGATTCGCCAGCTAAGATAGCATCCATAGAACCGTGAGATGAACTGGTCTTCATTGACGAGTTGTCATCTTTGACTGAGGGAAAGGCAGTAAAGAATTGTCCTTTCATATGATCAAGGATTCTGATCATCAGATCTTCATCATCTTCTTGGGGATACTTCTTTTGAAAGTATTATTTCAACTGAATTAATGTCATTTGTGAAGAAGCTTGCTTCTTGGCTGGATTGATTTTGTCTTCAGTAATAGTTGCTTCAATTAGCATCATTTTCTCTTTGACATCTTTAGGATCCATCTTGTTCCACCATTTGGTGAAGAAATGTCTTTGAAGAATGGGGATATTAAGATTATTTTTTCCCACTGAAATAGTCCATCTCCAAATCCATGGGATTTGAAACTTAGCGAAATATAAAAACGGACATTGTCCTACAATCATATTTCTAGAAATAACCTTTTCTATTAAAGGACTCTCATCACACCAAGGTGTATAAAGATCATTTAATTCCTTTGGTAGAATTTACAAAGAGGGACCAAATTTAGCCCACCAATTAAAGAACCAATTTGGAAAATATTTGTCCAGAATTTCTGGGTTAATAGAAAAGAACCAAGAATGCTTGTTCTTAGGGTTTTGATAATAAAATGTTTTTGAAAAAGCTTGGACATAGTCCCAGTAATTGTAATAGATAATTTTTCCATCTGCAGTTTTGATTGCCTTTTCATTGTTAGGGTTAAGACCCCATTCACGAGGATGCAATACCTTATTGATATGGCATTTTGAGAAATTAATAAAACTACCAGGATTATTATTCTGGTAATGATGGGTGATAGTAACCGATCCGGTAGCTAGGAGTAATATCTCCAAATTGGGTCTGGATTTTCCAGAAAGACCAGCATACCCTCTTGAATCAAGGTATCTAGTTAGGATAGCCCAACCATCATTGTTGGTCACTTGAATATCTTCTTGTTCAATGTACATGATGAACTCAAGTGTGGGATTTTCAAAGTAATCTGCTGCTTGATCAGAGTCACTAGTTGCAGCATTCTTGTAAGAATCATTATTCTTAGAGTTGGATGCGGAAGATTCTTCCTTATTGTTGGTTTTTGAAGATGCAGTTAATGTCTGCATTCTTTGTCTATTTGGATAGACAGTGGTCCAATCCCCTATTAAAGGAATGCTTTGATCTGAATGGGGCAACAAATTGCGGTTCCCTCTTCCTCCTCCCCGGCCAAAGGAGCGACCGCCTCCTCTGGTTCTAAATGGGGCGCTCATTGCCCTGCAAAAATTCACGGGTTAAAAAGTCAGCAAGAGAATTATTTTCTCCTTTAATATATTGAATGTCAAATTCAAAGACACTTAATTGGGCTTGCCATGAGGCAAAAATTTGTTTTGAAACAAGGTTTTTAATATCCTTTTCAATAATTGATTTTGCAGAACTGCAATCGATTTTTAACAAAAAGTTTTGATTCAATAAATCAGTTTGAAATTTAGAGACACATTTAATAATGGAAAGCATCTCTTTCTTGACTGTAGAATACTTAGCCTGTGTCTGGTTCCATTTACCAGAAGTGAATCTAACCAAGACTTCTTTAGAAGTTTCTGGGTTCACCTGTTTAAGAATTCCTCCATAACCTATGTCAGAGGCATCTGTTTCAATTATTTTGAAATAGCTAGGGTTAGCCAGGGAAAGACAAGGCAAAAATTTGACCTTTTTCTTAATTTCTTGGACTGCAAGAGTATGATTTTCAGTCCAAGGCTTAGGGACTTTCTTAAGTCTCTGGTAAAGGATGGCTGTATCTTTCGCCAAATCTTTGTAGTAATCAGAAATGTAATTGAGGCTTCCTAGAAACCTCTGAAGTTGTTTCTTCTCAGATAATATATCTGGGAATTTAGAAGCAAATTCGATGCTTCCGCTGATAGGAACAATTGTTCCTTTGTTGATTTCATGACCTAAAAATCTAACTTTTGTTTGAAAAAGCTTCATCTTAGGGGCTGAAATCACAAGACCGTTGTGTCTGATAACACCTTTAAATATTTTTAAATGCTTGATATGCTGATCTAAAGATTGGGAAAAAATTAACACATCGTCAATATAGACAATAATAAATTCAGAATAGGGATTAAGAATATCGTTCATAATTTTCTGAAATTCAGAAGGAGCGTTCTTGAGACCAAAGGGGAGAACGTTCCACTCACATTGACCAAAAGGAACTGTAAAAGCAGTTTTATATTTGTCGGCTTCTTCAATTTGAATTTGCCAATATCCTGATTTCATGTCAAATTTGGAAAAGATTAAAGCATTGCTTAATCTATCGAGTAAATCTTTCTTATTGTGAATAGGATATCTAATCCACTTAAGAACTTTGTTCAAGGGCTTGTAATTGATAACAAGTCTGGGAACACCCCATTCCTTCTCAGCTGCATTGTTAACATAAAAGGCAGTACAAGACCAAGGAGATTTCGAAGGTCTGATTAATCCTTTGGATTGCAAGGATTCAATTTCCTTTTGGCAAAGATTCAAATAATCTTTGTTCATCTGGGCTGGTCTAGCCTTGGTAGGGATTTGATTTTCATTAAATTCATCCAGATAGGGAAGAGAAACAACATGTTTCTTTCTCTCCCAAAATGCATTGGGAAGGTCACTGCAAACCTCAGTTTTAAAATGGTTTTCTATGGCCTTGATTTGGTTTTTCATAGAGTCTTTGCTAAGCTGATCTTCGATGCTTAACAAGTTTATTTCTTCCTGAAGAAAGCATAATTGCCTTTCTTTATGATCAAGGAGAATATCCTTAACTTTATTGATTATCCTAGTTTGAGGGTCAGTAATGAAGTCAAACCTAACAGGTTTTCTGTCAATTTCACCTATTAAGCCATGCCGGCTAAGTTTAGCTGGCAAAATACTGTTAAGGAAAGGAGTTCCTAATATGATTCTTCTTGTAAGATTTTTGACAAGAATGAAGGAGGTAGGAAGGCAAACTTCTTGGTTGCAAATGTGGGTCTTGGACAATTTGTATTTGACCTTAAGTTTTCTCCCGCCTGCTTGCGTGAGGGATTACGTAGTTTTATCAAAAAACTTAGTAGGGATCATTCCCTCCTGAATGCAATTCAAATCAGCACCGCTGTCAACTAGGGCAATCTCATCTTTGATGATGTATTTTCTATCAATGACAAGGGTAATTTTGATATACCATTTTTGAGAAGTTACTCTATCAAGAAGGTTTAAGTAACTTTCTTCATTAGGGAGTTCTTCTTCCTCATCTCTTTGGGTTTCTTCTTCTTTAGAGGACCCTATTTGTTGAGAGATGGCTTTAAGGGTATTGATCCTATCTTGAAGACTTAAATATTCTTCATCAATAGTTTGGACAATTTCTTTCCTTTCTCAAGATTAGTGACTCTTTGATTGAGAGTCTTATTGGTTTTCTTAATCTGACTTATTTCAGATTTGAGTTGAGAAATTTCTCCTTTGAGGTCACTCAAGGAAGTAGGAAGTTCTTTTAGGTTGGATTTATGAAATCTAGTTAAGACTTCGCTAAGTTGGTAAGGGGCTTCAATCATCTTGGGAGCCTCTACCCTGGGTTGATTATGAAGGAGGATTTCTAGCATTTTTCTCTTTATGCTAGGATCAGTAATAGCTTCAATGGCCTTTAATGCGCTGTCTTGATCGCTGGTAAGGACAAACACTCCATTCATATCTGCAATGGACTTCCAATATTTTAGCTCATTGCATTCACAATCATTAGTGGAAGACTCTGAAGATTCAGAGTCAGAAGAATTGACAATGTCAATCTCTACACTTGAAGATTCCTTTTCTTCAGAACTAGAATTTATTAGCAAGACCTTTTCTAGCTGAGCTCGAAGTTTTTCATCTTCAACTTCATTAAGGGCCTTCTTGGTCCAGCATCTGTTAGCATAATGCCCTGGTTTTCCACATTTGTGGCAGGTTATGTCAAGCTTTTTAGCTTTCCTTTTTCCCTTCTTATAAGAGGGTTTAGGTTCGGGTTTAGGTTCCCTTCTTTTGGAATTATTTCCCTTATAAGGTTGGTAAGGCTTTTTACCTTTGTAAGAGTCTTTCCTCTTACCATGCTTAAGAGATTTCTTTTTCCTTTCTATAGGTGGTTTACCAACATCATAAGCGAATTGGTCACAAAACTCACCTAATTGATGTTTCTCAGAAAGCTTTTGCTTTTTAAGTTGGTGTTTGAGCTTAATGTCATTGCATAACGTTAATCCTTCTGTTATGTAGCTATTAATAATTTGACCATAGGTTAAGTCTGGGTAATTGATATTAATCCCATCATTTTTGTCTCTAAGGGTTTTCCTAACCCTTTCAGAGAAAAGATGTGGAAGGCCATCTATAAATTTGGCTTTCCAATGAACAGAGTTGGAGTTTTTCAATTGAAAGACCCTGGATATGAAGGTATCTTTATACCACCTAAAATGTGTCAGAGAGGGACACCTAAGGTTTTGGAGAAGGGTTTGGAGCTTTTCTCCAATGGGTTGGTTATGGCCAACAAAGTGTTGAAGAATAGAAAGACTCAGGGTATAAACTGCGTCTTCTTCTCCAGTAGTAGCAATTGTAGGGGTACTGGTTCCTTCAGTTTTAACTAACTTCTTATGGGAAAGAATCTCTTTCCTTTGAGATTCAGAGAGGTAGGCATCCCATCAACCTTTGAGTTGACCAATAAATCCTGCTGTGATAAATGAAGCAACAACATTGTCAAAATTACCGTTTTGTTTACAAACTGTGGCATACATAAGCATTCTATGTATGGTGTCAACAATTTGTTTTTCATTAAGGCCATCTATGTTCCATTCATAGATAGCTTTTCCAGAATACGAATTCTGATAATTATCAGGTTCTTCAAAGAGGACATCCTGAGGTGTAGGTCTTTTGTAGTAATATTTTTCTACAGGTTTGGTTATATGGACAGGGTTAATCTCAGGACTCTCGTCTTGATCTTTGAACATTTGGGTTAATTGGTTAATGTTTCCAATAACTTCTTCATCTTCTTCAGAAGTATAGTCTTCTTCTGAAGAATTATTTTCACGAATTAAGACCCTAAGATGAATATCCTTAAGCTTTTGTTCAAGGATTTTTATAAACTCACTGTGGTCTTCTTCCATTTTAAAACCACTGATTGGGACTGGAGGTTGGATAATAGGAGTATCAGGAATGGTTTTAGAAGAGGATTCTTCTTGGAAAGGGATAATTTTGTTCTTAGCAAGCTGACCCATAATCAAGCTATGTTGTTTCATCTGTTTTTCCATATCATCTTTAACAGATACAATAAGTTTTTCAAGAGAAACCATATGTTCTCCAAGACAGGTTAGGAAGGCATTGGTGAAGTTTTGCGCCCTAACTAAAGAGTTTAACTCTCTGATAGAAACATGACTACTTTCAAGTTTCTTTATAGTATTATAAGCATTAGCTTTAGCACTTTCTGAAAGCTGTATAGCCCTTTCTGGGGGATAAGGTGCCTCAAGGGAATCTCCTTCAGGGGTTTTCCAAGACCTCTGTATAACAAGGATATCAGTCTGTGTCTTCTGGATAAAGAACTTCACAAACCAATGGATGAAAGGGATAAGGGTTTGACCCTTAGATAATTCTTCATAGAAGAGTCTTTTGAATTAAAGGAGGGTTGTTTTAGAGAATTTCTTAAAGTACCACTTTCTAAATTCTTGATTATCTTCCTTCATAAACTCATTGTTAATGAGTTTCCTAGTGTCACTTCCTTCAGAGAAATCTATCATAAATGGAATGACATTTCGGACTGGGTTGGAGATTCAACCCTTGGTTCTTTTCCTTGGTAAATTCCAAAGGGGATTTTATTTTCACTTATTTTAATATTTTCCACATATTCTTGTTCTAAGGCTTCTTCCCTAATTCTGGAAGTGGATGTGGACACCCTAGGAAGAACGGTAGGAGCTGTGACATAGTCACTACGGGTGGAATACCTAGCAGACATAGCTCTAGGAATGGTAAACCTACGATGTTGGTTGAATTTAATTTCAACATCTCCTTCAGATGTCTGAACAATTTGGTCTATGTCCTGATTGAGGACAGGTTTTGACTCCATCTCTTGGGGCAAAGACCAGCTCTCTGGGAAGTCAATTTCGTTCCACCTAATAAGTCTATTAGTAGCAACATTGGAAGTAAGCAAATTTGTTTGCACAAGAGTTGTGGATCCTTGAGGTGAAATATTTTTCACTCTAGGATTCAAAGTGTTTAAAACTTTGTAATAAATTCTATAGCATATAGCTATAATTTCACTACCTGGTTTAAAATTATAACCATGAGTGTGAATAGTTAGTCTCAAGGCATCAAAAAGATTTTTGTCAGTCAGGGAGAGATTTAAATTTGGAGAAACTTCAAAATAAACTGGCCCATGACATAGACTAGTTTCTATGACAACAGCCAAAGATTGTTGAAAATTTTCACATCTCCCATCTCTGACATATGCCACAAGACTGGAGTTTAATCCAAGCATGGTTAAAGGCTTTAAAGCTACTTGGATAAGTCCAATATGGATAAATTTTTAACCTTTAAAAGGAAGCAAATCTTTTTTGCTTAATAGCCCAATATTTTGGGTTGATCCTGAAACAGGTATGGTTTGCTCTGTAGTTTTTACCGCAAACCTGGACATTACATCAAACATACCAAATATATAAATTTGTTTTGAAGGTACGGATGGAATGATCCATTTTTTCAACCTTTAAAGATCTTTAGGAAATTCATTATTTTCCTCATTTTTGATAAAAGGGTTTTGACAATCATTATTGTCAACCGAAACAGTATCTATATTTGAATCCATACATGATTCTGCTAAGAGTGTTGTGGTGAGCCTCAGATGGATGATCTATCAGTATAACGATTAAGTTTAATTTATAAACATAATAATTCATTACTCTTATCATTTTAACTAATCATCTTTGCAAACAGGAACTATTAGGATAGACAGTTGTCCAATCCCCTATTAGAGGAATGCTTTGATCAGATTGGGGCAACAAATTGCTGCTCCCTCTTCCTCATCGACCAAAGGAGCGACCTTCTCCTCTGGTTCTAAATGGGGTGCTCATTGCCCTGCCAAATTTCACGGGTTAAAAAGTCAGCAAGAGAATTATTTTCCCCTTTAATATATTGAATATCAAATTCAAAGACACTTAATTGAGCTTGCCATGAGGCAAAAATTTGTTTTGAAACAAGGTTTTTAATATCCTTTTCAATAATTGATTTTGCAGAACTGCAATCAATTCTTAACAAAAATTTCTGACTTAATAAATAAGTTTGAAATTTAGAGACACATTTAATAATAGAAAGCATTTCTTTCTTAACCGTAGCGTACTTAGCCTGTGTCTGGTTCCATTTACCAGAAGTGAATCTAACCAAGACTTCTTTAGAAGTTTCTGGGTTCACCTGTTTAAGAATTCCTCCATAACCTATGTCAGAGGCATCTGTTTCAACTATTTTGTAATAGCTAGGGTTAGCCAAGGAAAGACAAGGCAAAAATTTGACTTTTTTCTTAATTTCTTGGACTGCAAGAGTATGCTTTTCAGTCCAAGGCTTAGGGACTTTCTTAAGTCTCTGGTAAAGGATGGCCATATCTTTAGCCAAATCTTTGTAGTAATCAGAAATGTAATTGAGGCTTCCTAGAAACCTCTGAAGTTGTTTCTTCTCAGATAGTATATCTGGGAATATAGAAGCAAATTCAATGCTTCTGCTGATAGGAACAATTGTTCCTTTGTTGATTTCATGACCTAAAAATCTAACTTTTGTTTGAAAAGTCTTCATCTTAGGAGCTGAAATCACAAGACCGTTATGTCTGATAACACCTTTAAATATCTTTAAATGCTTGATATGCTGATCTAAAGATTGGGAAAAAATCAACACATCGTCAATATAAACAATAATGAATTCAGAATAGGGATTAAGAATATCATTCATAATTTTCTGAAATTCAGAAGGAGCGTTCTTGAGACCAAAAGGGAGAACGTTCCATTCATATTGACCAAAAGGAACTGTAAAAGCAGTTTTATATTTGTCGGCTTCTTCAATTTGAATTTGCCAATTTCCTGATTTCATGTCAAATTTGGAAAAGATTAAAGCATTGCTTAATCTATCGAGTAAATATTTCTTATTAGGAATAGGATATCTAATCCACTTAAGAACTTTGTTCAAGGGCTTGTAATTGATAACAAGTCTGGGAACACCCCGTTCCTTCTCAGTTGCATTGTTAACATAAAAGGCAGTACAAGACCAAGGAGATTTCGAAGGTCTGATTAATCCTTTGGATTGCAAGGATTCAATTTCCTTTTGGCAAAGATTCAAATAATCTTTGTTCATCTGGGCTGGTCTAGCCTTGGTAGGGATTTGATTTTCATTAAATTCATCCAGATAGGGAAGAGAAACAACATGTTTCTTTCTCTCCCAAAATGCATTGGGAAGGTCACTGCAAACCTCAGTTTTAAACTGGTTTTCTATGGCCTTGATTTGGTTTTTCATAGAGTCTTTGCTAAGCTGATCTTCGATGCTTAACAAGTTTATTTCTTCCTGAAGAAAGCATAATTGCCTTTCTTTATGATCAAGGAGAATATCCTTAACTTCATTGATTATCCTAGTTTGAGGGTCAGTAATGAAGTCAAACCTAACAGGTTTTCTATCAATTTCACCTATTAAGCCATGCCGGCTAAGTTTAGCTGGCAAAATACTGTTAAGGAAAGGAGTTCCTAATATGATTCTTCTTGTAAGATTTTGACAAGAATGAAGGAGGTAGGATGGCAAACTTCTTGGTTGCAAATGTGGGTCTTGGACAATTTGTATTTGACCTTAAGTTTTCTCCCGCCTGCTTGCGTGGGGGATTGCGTAGTTTTATCAAAAAACTTAGTAGGGATCATTCACTCCTGAATGCAATTCAAATCAGCACCGCTGTCAACTAGGGCAATCTCATCTTTGATGATGTATTTTCTATCAATGACAAGGGTCTTTCAATTGAAAAACTCCAACTCTGTTCATTGGAAAGCCAAATTTATAGATGGCCTTCCACATCTTTTCTCTAAAAGGGTTAGGAAAACCCTTAGAGACAAAAATGATGGGATTAATATCAATTACCCAGACTTAACCTATGGTCAAATTATTAATAGCTGCATAACGAAAGGATTAACGTTATGCAATGACATTAAGCTCAAACACCAACTCAAAAAGCAAAAGCTTTCTGAGAAACATCAATTAGGTGAGTTTTGTGACCAATTCGCTTATGATGTTGGTAAACCACCTATAGAAAGGAAAAAGAAATCTCTTAAGCATGGTAAGAGGAAAGACTCTTACAAAGGTAAAAAGCCTTACCAACCTTATAAGGGAAAGAATTCCAGAAGAAGGGAACCTAAACCCGAACCTAAACCCTCTTATAAGAAGGGAAAAAGGAAAGCTAAAAAGCTTGACATAACGTGCCATAAATGTGGAAAACCAGGGCATTATGCTAACAGATGCTGGACCAAGAAGGCCCTTAATGAAGTTGAAGATGAAAAACTTCGAGCTCAGCTAGAAAAGGTCTTGCTAATAAATTCTAGTTCTGAAGAAAAGGAATCTTCAAGTGAAGAGATTGACATTGTCAATTCTTCTGACTCTGAATCTTTAGAGTCTTCCACTAATGGTTGTGAATGCAATGAGCTAAACTATTGGAAGTCCATTGCAGATATGAATGGAGTGTTCGTCCTCACCAGCGATCAAGACAGCGCCTTAAAGGCCATTGAAGCTATTACTGATCCTAGCATAAAGAGAAAAATGCTAGAAATCCTCCTTCATAATCAACCCAGGGTAGAGGCTCCCAAGATGATTGAAGCCCCTTACCAACTTAGCGAAGTCTTAACTAGATTTCATAAATCCAACCTTAAAGAAGTTCCTACTTCCTTGAGTGACCTCAAAGGAGAAATTTCTCAACTCAAATATGAAATAAGTCAGATTAAGAAAACCAATAAGACTCTCAATCAAAGAGTCACTAATCTTGAGAAAGGAAAAGAAATTGTCCAAACTATTGATGAAGAATATTTAAGTCTTCAAGATAGGATCAATACCCTTAAAGCCATCTCTCAACAAATAGGGTCCTCTAAAGAAGAAGAAACCCAAAGAGATGAGGAAGAAGAACTTCCTAATGAAGAAAGTTACTTAAACCTTCTTGATAGAGTAACTTCTCAAAAATGGTATATCAAAATTACCCTTGTCATTGATAGAAAATACATCATCAAATATGAGATTGCCCTAGTTGACAGCGGTGATGATTTGAATTGCATTCAGAAGGGAATGATCCCTACTAAGTTTTTTGATAAAACTACGCAATCCCTCACGCAAGCAGGCGGGAGAAAACTTAAGGTCAAATACAAATTGTCCAAGACCCACATTTTCAACCAAGAAGTTTGTCTTCCTACCTCCTTCATTCTTGTCAAAAATCTTACAAGAAGAATCATATTAGGAACTCCTTTCCTTAACAGTATTTTGCCAGCTAAACTTAGCCGGCATGGCTTAACAGGTGAAATTGATAGAAAACCTGTTAGCTTTGACTTCATTACTGACCCTCAAACTAGGATAATCAATGAAGTTAAGGATATTCTCCTTGATCATAAAGAAAGGCAATTATGCTTTCTTCAGGAAGAAATAAACTTGTTAAGCATCGAAGATCAGCTTAGCAAAGACTCTATGAAAAACCAAATCAAGGCCATAGAAAACCAGTTTAAAACTGAGGTTTGCAGTGACCTTCCCAATGCATTTTGGGAGAGAAAGAAACATGTTGTTTCTCTTCCCTATCTGGATGAATTTAATGAAAATCAAATCCCTACCAAGGCTAGACCAGCCCAGATGAACAAAGATTATTTGAATCTTTGCCAAAAGGAAATTGAATCCTTGAAATCCAAAGGATTAATCAGACCTTCGAAATCTCCTTGGTCTTGTACTGCCTTTTATGTTAACAATGCAGCTGAGAAGGAACGGGGTGTTCCCAGACTTGTTATCAATTACAAGCCCTTGAACAAAGTTCTTAAGTGGATTAGATATCCTATTCCCAATAAGAAAGATTTACTCGATAGATTAAGCAATGCTTTAATCTTTTCCAAATTTGACATGAAATCAGGATATTGGCAAATTCATATTGAAGAACCCGACAAATATAAAACTGCTTTTACAGTTCCTTTTGGTCAATTTGAATGGAACGTTCTCCCTTTTGGTCTCAAGAACGCTCCTTCTGAATTTCAGAAAATTATGAATGATATTCTTAATCCCTATTATGAATTCATTATTGTTTATATTGACGATGTGTTGATTTTTTCCCAATCTTTAGATCAGCATATCAAGCATTTAAAGATATTTAAAGGTGTTATCAGACACAACGGTCTTGTGATTTCAGCTCCTAAGATGAAGCTTTTTCAAACAAAAGTTAGATTTTTAGGTCATGAAATCAACAAAGGAACAATTGTTCCTATCAGCAGAAGCATTGAATTTGCTTCTAAATTCCCAGATATACTATCTGAGAAGAAACAACTTCAGAGGTTTCTAGGAAGCCTCAATTACATTTCTGATTACTACAAAGATTTGGCTAAAGATACGGCCATCCTTTACCAGAGACTTAAGAAAGTCCCAAAGCCTTGGACTGAAAAGCATACTTTTGCAGTCCAAGAAATTAAGAAAAAAGTCAAATTTTTGCCTTGTCTTTCCTTGGCTAACCCTAGATATTTCAAAATAGTTGAAACAGATGCCTCTGACATAGGTTATGGAGGAATTCCTAAACAGGTGAACCCAGAAACTTCTAAAGAAGTCTTGGTTAGATTCACTTCTGGTAAATGGAACCAGACACAGGCTAAGTACTCTACGGTTAAGAAAGAAATGCTTTCTATTATTAAATGTGTCTCTAAATTTCAAACTGATTTATTAAATCAGAAATTTTTGTTAAGAATTGATTACAATTCTGCAAAATCAATTATTGAAAAGGATATTAAAAACCTTGTTTCAAAACAAATTTTTGCCTCATGGCAAGCTCAATTAAGTGTCTTTGAATTTGATATTCAATATATTAAAGGAGAAAATAATTCTCTTGCTGACTTTTTAACCCGTGAATTTTTGCAGGGCAATGAGCGTCCCATTTAGAACCAGAGGAGAAGGTCGCTCCTTTGGTCGGGGAGGAAGAGGGAGCAGCAATTTGTTGCCCCAATCTGATCAAAGCATTCCTCTAATAGGGGATTGGACAACTGTCTATCCTAATAGACAAAGAATGCAGACATTAACTGCATCCTCCAAGAATAAAGAAAAGGAAGAATCTTCCTCAGCCCAGTCTAAGAACAATGATTCTTACAAGACTGCCGCTACTAGCGAACCATTGCAAGAGCAAGCAGCAGATTATTTTGAAAATACAATAATGGAATTTATAATGTACGTCGAGCATGAAGACGTTCAAATCACCAACAATGATGGTTGGGCTATTCAGACTAGATACCTTGAATTAAGAGGGTATGCTGGTCTTTCTGGCAAATCCAGACCAAACATGGAGATATTACACCTAATGACCGGATCGGTCACCATTACTAATCACTATCAGAATAATAATCCTGATAGTTTTATCAAATTTTCAAAATGCCATTTCAATAAGGTATTGCATCCCAGAGAATGGGGTCTTAACCCAAACAGTGAAAAATCTATAAAGCTGGCTGATGGTAAAATGGTTTACTACAATTATTGGGACTATCTCCAAGCCTTTGCTAAGGCATTTTATTACCAGAATCCCAAGAATAAACATTCTTGGTTCTTTTCGGTTAACCCAGAAATTCTGGAAAAAACTTTACCAAGTTGGTTTTATACTTGGTGGTCTAAATTTAGACCATCCTTGGAAATATTACCCAAGGAATTAATGGATCTCTATACACCATGGTGTGACGAAAGTCCTTTAATTGAAAAGGTTGTTTCAAAAAATTAAATTGCAGGACAATGTCCATTTTTATATTTTGCTAAGTTTCAGATCCCATGGATTTGGAGATGGACAATTTCCGTCACAAAGAATAATCTCAATATTCCGTTTTTGCAAAGACATTTCTTTACCAAATGGTGGGTCAAAATGGATCCTAAAGACTTTCAAGACAAGGTCAAGCTAATTGAAGCTACCATTGCTGACGATAAAATCAATCCAGCAAGGAAACAAGCCTCTTCTCAAATGACTTTGATTCAACTCAAAGAATACTTCCAGAAGAAATATCCTCAGGAAGACGTTGAAGATCTTATGATCAGAATTCTTGATCACATGAAAGGCCAATTCTTCACAGCCTTTCCTACTGTCAAAGAAGATAGTTCTATGAAGATAAGCTCTTCTCAAGGATCCCTTGATGCCATCCTAGCTGGCGAGTCACAAGAGCCAGAACCTACTGCTGAAGACTTTTGGGATTCCCTTACAGTCTCCATGGCACAAAAGGACAACAAAGGAAAAGGTCCTCAAAGAGATTAGGATCAGTGAGCTGTAATCCACAGTTGTCTCCCACTTATTAGTGATTTGGACGTCCACCCAACTAAAGCTAGATTTGGATAGCAGAATCTGCTTTTCTTTTGCTTTTCTTTTTCTTTTTATCTTTTGGTTGTCTTTTGTGATCATTAAGTGTCGATGGGGCCCATAGAGCACCCGACTTAAATGATTTTTCTTTGCAACCGTGTAGTGTGTGTTTTGTTTTGCTTTTTACCGGTTACAATAGGTAACCTTTTCCCTATATAAGGGACTTTGTGCTTCATTGTTAGAGCACGCTTCCATTGTACAATATTTCCTCTCTCTAAATAATATTTCAGTTTCTCTACTCTATCTCTCTTATTTCACTTAAGTTCTTCAGATATAATTCCCCAACTACTAAATAGTATCCAAAATAATCAGAGATCCAGGCTGCGCTACTGTTCCTGGTATCACCGAGCCTTTTTAAAGGTAAAAACTACTGTTACTAATGAGTAATATTAGCTAAGTTACTGTTGTGGTAACTCAGATGGTTATTTTGATTTATAAAGTTTAAGTCTCTTTTATAATTATGGTAGTTCCATACTCTTATCCTTTAAAATATTAAGAAGATGTTTTCAGTGCTTTCTGTAGCTCTCTTTTGTCCGTGGAAGGATGTTTATGAGCATTTTTGGAAACTTTTGCTGAAAACTCTTGTTACATCTTTGATTTAGGTCCATTTTTTGATCTATTGGTATATTGGCTGGAAACTTGTAAGCTGGCGCCTGATTTTCAGATAGGCAGTTGTTTTGTTCTTCGGAATAATAACTACCGAATGCCTAACTTCAAGGTTGACAACGCCCCGTACCAATTTATCACAAAACCCTTTGATCACTTTCGTGGGTTGACGTTTGGCTCAGCCGAATTCCCCTAATTTTTTGTGATCGTTAAACAGTTCATGTTTGCAAAGATGATTTGATTAAAATGATAAGAGTAATGAATTATTATGTTTATAAATTAAATTTAATCGTTATACTGATAGATCATCCGTCTGAGGCTCACCACAACACACTTAGCAGAATCTTGAATGGATTCTAATATAGATACAGTTTCGGTTGACAACCATGATTGTCAAAACCCTTTTATCAAAAATGAGGAAAATAATGAATTTCCTAAAGATCTTGAAAGGTTAAACAAATTGATCATTCCATCCGTACCTTCAAAACAAATTTATAAATTTGGTATGTTTGATGTAATATCTAGGTTTGCTGTTAAAACTACAGAGCCAACCATACCTGTTTCAGGATCAACCCAAAATATTGGGTTATTAAGCAAAAAAGATTTGCTTCCTTTTAAAGATTACAAATTTATCCATATTGGACTTATCCAAGTAGCTTTAAAACAGTTAACCATGCTTGGATTAAACTCCAGTCTTGTGGCATATGTCAGAGATGGGAGATGTGAACATTTTCAACAATCTTTGGTTGCTGTCATAGAAACTAGTCTATGTCATGGGCCAGTTTATTTTGAAGTTTCTCCAAATTTAAATCTCTCCATGACTGACAAAAATCTTTTTGATGCCTTGAGACTAGCTATTCACACTCATGGTTATAATTTCAAACCAGGTAGTGAAATTATAGCTATATGCTATAGAATTTATTACAAAGTTTTAAACACTTTGAATCCTAGAGTGAAAAATATTTCACCTCAAGGATCCACAACTCTTGTGCAAACAAATTTGCTTACTTCTAATGTTGCTACTAATAGGCTCATTAGGTGGAACGAAATTGACTTCCCCGAAAGTTGGTCTTTGCCTTAAGAGATGGAGTCAAAACCTGTCCTTAATCAGGATATAGACCAAATTGTTCAGACATTTGAAGGAGATGTTGAAATTAAATTTAACCAACATCGTAGGTTTACCATTCCTAGAGCTATGTCCGCTAGGTATTCCGCCCGTAGTGACTATGTCACAGCTCCTACCGTTCTTCCTAGGGTGTCCACATCCACTTCCAGAATTAGGGAAGAATCCTTAGAACAAGAATATGTGGAAAATATTAAAATAAGTGAAAATAAAATCCCCTTTGGAATTTACCAAGGAAAAGAACCTAGGGTTGAATCTCCAACCCAGTCTGAAATGTCATTTCACTTATGATAGATTTCTCAGAAGGGAGTGACACTAGGAAACTCATTAATAATGAGTTTAACAAAAGGGAAAACCAAGAGTTTAGAAAGTGGTATTTTAAGAAATTCTCGAAAACCACCGTCCTTGAATTCAAAAGACTCTTCTATGAAGAATTATCTAAGGGTCAAACCCTTATCCCTTTCATCCATTGGTTTGTGAAGTTCTTTATTCAGAAGACACAAACTGATATCCTTGTTATACAGAGGTCTTGGAAAACCCCTGAAGGAGATTCCCTTGAGGCACCTTATCCCCCAGAAAGGGCTATACAGCTTTCAGAAAGTGCTGAAGCTAATGCTTATAATACTATAAAGAAACTTGAAAGTAGTCATGTTTCTATCAGAGAATTAAACTCTTTAGTTAGGGCGCAAAACTTCACCAATGCCTTCCTAACCTGTCTTGGAGAACATATGGTTTCTCTTGAAAAACTTATTGTATCTGTTAAAGATGATATGGAAAAACAGATAAAACAACATAGCTTGATTATAGATCAGCTTGCTAAGAACAAGATTATTCCTTTCCAAGAAGAATCTTCTTCTAAAACCATTCCTGATACTCCTATTATCCAACCACCAGTCCAAATCAGTGGTTTCAAGATGGAAGAAGACCACAGTGAGTTTATAAAAATCCTTGAACAAAAGCTTAAGGATATCCACCTTAGGGTCTTAATTCGTGAAGATAACTCTTCAGAAGAAGATTCTACTTCTGAAGAAGATGAAGAAGTTATTGGAAACATTAACCAATTAACTCAAATGTTCAAAGATCAAGACGAAAGTCCTGAGATTAACCCTGTCCATATGACCAAACCTGTAGAAAAATATTACTACAAAAGACCTACACCTCAGGATGTCCTCTTTAAAGAACCTGATAATTATCAGAATTCGTATTCTGGAAAAGCTATCTATGAATGGAACATAGATGGTCTAAATGAGAAACAGATTGTTGACACCATACATAGAATGCTTATGTATGCCACAGTTTGTAAACAAAACGGTAATTCTGATAATGCTGTTGCTTCATTTATCACAACAGGATTTATTGGTCAACTTAGAGGTTGGTGGGATGCCTACCTCTCTGAATCTCAAAGGAAATAAATTCTTTCCCATAAGAAGTTAGTTAAAACTGAAGGAACCAGTACCCCTACAGTTGCTACTACCGGAGAAGAAGACGCAGTTTATACCCTGAGTCTTTCTATTCTTCAACATTTTGTTGGACATAACCAACGCATTGGAGAAAAGCTCCAGACCCTTCTCCAAAACCTTAGGTGTCCTTCTCTGACACATTTTAGATGGTATAAAGATACCTTCCTTTCTAGAGTCTTTCAATTAAAGAACTCAAATTCTGTTCATTGGAAAGCTAAATTTATAGATGGCCTTCCGCATCTTTTCTCTGAGAGGGTTAGGAAAACCCTTAGAGATAAAAATGATGGAATTAATATCAATTACCCAGACTTAACCTATGGTCAAATCATTAATAGCTGCATAACAGAAGGATTAACGTTATGCAACGACATTAAGCTCAGACACCAACTCAAAAAGCAAAAGCTTTCTGAGAAACATCAATTAGGTGAGTTTTGTGACCAATTCGCTTATGATGTTGGTAAACCACCAATAGAAAGAAAAAAGAAATCCCTTAAGCATGGTAAGAGAAAAGACTCTTACAAAGGTAAAAAACCTTACCAGTCCTATAAGGAAAAGAATTTCAGAAGAAGGAAACCTAGACCCGAACCTAAATCCTCTTATAAGAAGGAAAAAAGGAAAGCTAAGAAGCTTGATATAGCCTGCCACAAATGTGGAAAACCAGGGCATTATGCTAATAGATGCTGGACCAAGAAGGCCCTAAACGAAGTTGAAGATGAAAAACTTCGAGCTCAGCTAGAAAAGGTCTTGCTGATAAATTCCAGTTCTGAAGAAAAAGAATCTTCAAGTGAAGAGATTGACATTGTCAGTTCTTCTGACTCTGAATAGTCAGAATCTTACACTAATGATTGTGAATGCAATGAGCTTAACTATTGGAAGTCCATTGCAGATATGAATGGAGTTTTCGTCCTCACCAGCGATCAAGACAGTGCCTTAAAGGCCATTGAAGCTATTACTGATCCTAGCATAAAGAGAAAAATGCTAGAGATCCTCCTTCATAATCAACCCAGGGTAGAGGCTCCCAAAATGATTGAAGCCACTTACCAGCTTAGAGAAGTCTTAACTAGATTTTATAAATCTAACCTCAAAGAAGTTCCTACTTCCTTCAGTGACCTCAAAGGAGAAATTTCTCAACTCAAATATGAAATAAGTCAGATCAAGAAAACCAATAAAACTCTCCATCAAAGAGTCATTACTCTTGAGAAAGGAAAGGAAATTGTTCAAACCATTGATGAAGAGTATTTGAATCTTCAAGAAAGAATCAATACCCTTAAGGTCATATCTCAACAGATAGGTTCCTCTAAAGAAGAAGAAACCCTAAAGGATGAGGAAGAAGAACTTCCTAATGAAGAGAGTTACTTAAACCTTCTTGACCAAGTAACTTCTCAAAAATGGTATATCAAAATTACCCTTGTCATTGATAGAAAATACATCATCAAAGATGAGATTGCCCTAGTTGACAGCGGTGCTGATTTGAATTGCATTCAGGAGGGAATGATCCCTACTAAGTTTTTTGATAAGACTACGCAATCCCTCACTCAAGCAGGCGGGAAAAAACTTAAGGTCAAATACAAATTGTCTAAGACCCACATTTGCAACCAAGAAGTTTGCCTTCCTACCTCCTTCATTCTTGTCAAAAATCTTACAAGAAGAATCATAGTAGGAACCCCTTTCCTTAACAGCATTTTGCCAGCTAAACTTAGCCGGCATGGCTTAATAGGTGAAGTTAATAGAAAACCTGTTAGGTTTGACTTCATTACTGACCCTCAAACTAGGATAATCAACGAAGTCAAGGATATTCTCCTTGAAAACAAAGAAAAGCAATTGTGTTTTCTTCAAGAAGAAATAAACTTGCTAAGCATTGAAGATCAGCTTAGCAAAGACTCTATGAAAACCCAAATTAAGGCCATAGAAAACCAGTTTAAAACTGAGGTTTGCAGTGACCTTCCCAATGCGTTTTGGGAGAGAAAGAAACATGTTGTTTCTCTTCCGTATTTGGATGAATTTAATGAAAATCAAATTCCTACCAAGGCTAGACCAGCCCAGATGAACAAAGATTATTTGAATCTTTGCCAAAAGGAAACTGAATCCTTGCAATCCAAAGGATTAATCAGACGTTCGAAATCTCCTTGGTCTTGTACTGCTTTTTATGTTAACAATGCAGATGAGAAGGAACGAGGTGTTCCTAGACTTGTTATCAATTATAAATCCTTAAATAAGGTTCTTAAGTGGATTAGATACCCTATTCCCAACAAGAAAGATTTACTTGATAGATTAAGCAATGCTTTAATCTTTTCCAAATTTGATATGAAATCTGGTTACTGGCAAATTCAAATTGATGAAGCCGATAAATATAAAACTGCTTTTACAGTGCCTTTTGGGCAATTTGAGTGGAACGTTCTCCCCTTTGGTGTCAAGAACGCTCCTTCTGAATTTCAGAAAATTATGAACGATATTCTTAATCCCTATTCTGAATTTATTATTGTCTACATTGACGATGTGTTGATTTTTTCCCAATCTTTAGATCAGCATATCAAGCATTTAAAAATATTTAAAGGTGTTATCAGACACAACGGTCTTGTGATTTCAGCCCCTAAGATGAAGCTTTTTCAAACAAAAGTTAGATTTTTAGGTCATGAAATCAACAAAGGAACAATTGTTCCTATCAGCAGAAGCATCGAATTTGCTTCTAAATTCCCAGATATATTATCTGAGAAGAAACAACTTCAGAGGTTTCTAAGAAGCCTCAATTACATTTCTTATTACTACAAAGATTTGGCGAAAGATACAACCATCCTTTACCAGAGACTTAAGAAAGTCCCTAAGCCTTGGACTGAAAATCATACTCTTGCAGTCCAAGAAATTAAGAAAAAGGTCAAATTTATGCCTTGTCTTTCCCTGGCTAACCCTAGCTATTTCAAAATAGTTGAAACAGATGCCTCTGACATAGGTTATGGAGGAATTCTTAAACAGGTGAACCCAGAAACTTCTAAAGAAGTCTTGGTTAGATTCACTTCTGGTAAATGGAACCAGACACAGGCTAAGTATTCTACAGTCAAGAAAGAGATGCTTTCCATTATTAAATGTGTCTCTAAATTTCAAACTGATTTATTGAATCAAAAATTTTTGTTAAAAATCGATTGCAGTTCTGCAAAATCAATTATTGAAAAGGATATTAAAAACCTTTTTTCAAAACAAATTTTTGCCTCATGGCAAGCCCAATTAAGTGTCTTTGAATTTGACATTCAATATATTAAAGGAGAAAATAATTCTCTTGCTGACTTTTTAACCCGTGAATTTTTGCAGGGCAATGAGCACCCCATTTAGAACCAGAGGAGGCGGTCGCTCCTTTGGCCGGGGAGGAGGAAGAGGGAGCCGCAATTTGTTGCCCCATTTAGATCAAAGCATTCCTCTAATAGGGGATTGGAACACTGTCTATCCAAATAGACAAAGAATGCAGACATTAACTGCATCTTCAAAAACCAACAATAAGGAAGAATCTTCCTCATCCAACTCTAAGAATAAAGATTCTTACAAGAATGCTGCAACTAGTGACTCTGATCAAGCAGCAGATTACTTTGAAAATCCCACACTTGAGTTCATCATGTACATTGAACAAGAAGATATTCAAGTGACCAACAATGATGGTTGGGCTATCCTAACTAGATACCTTGAATCAAGAGGGTATGCTGGTCTTTCTGGAAAATCCAGACCCAATTTGGAGATATTACTCCTAGCTACCGGATCGGTTACTATCACCCATCATTACCAGAATAATAATCCTGGTAGTTTTATTAATTTCTCAAAATGCCATATCAATAAGGTATTGCATCCTCGTGAATGGGGTCTTAACCCTAACAGTGAAAAGGCAATCAAAACTGCAGATGGAAAAATTATCTATTACAATTACTGGGACTATGTCCAAGCTTTTTCAAAAGCATTTTATTATCAAAACCCTAAGAACAAGCATTCTTGGTTCTTTTCTATTAACCCAGAAATTCTGGACAAATCTTTTCCAAATTGGTTCTTTAATTGGTGGGCTAAATTTGGTCCCTCTTTGGAAATTCTACCAAAGGAATTAAATGATCTTTATACACCTTGGTGTGATGAGAGTCCTTTAATAGAAAAGGTTATTTCTAGAAATATGATTGTAGGACAATGTCCGTTTTTATATTTCGCTAAGTTTCAAATCCCATGGATTTGGAGATGGACTATTTCAGTGGGAAAAAATAATCTTAATATCCCCATTCTTCAAAGACATTTCTTCACCAAATGGTGGAACAAGATGGATCCTAAAGATGTCAAAGAGAAAATGATGCTAATTGAAGCAACTATTGCTGAAGACAAAATCAATCCAGCAAAGAAGCAAGCTTCTTCACAAATGACATTAATTCAGTTGAAAGAATACTTTCAAAAGAAGTATCCCCAAGAAGATGATGAAGATCTGATGATCAGAATCCTTGATAATATGAAAGGACAATTTCTTACTGCCTTTCCCTCAGTCAAAGATGACAACTCGTCAATGAAGACCAACTCATCTCACGGTTCTATGGATGCTATCTTAGCTGACGAATCACAAGAACCAGAACCCACTGCAGAAGATTTCTGGGATTCCCTAACAGTCTCCATGGCGCAGAAAGTCAATAAAGGAAAAGGTCCTCAACAATAGATAAGGATCGTTGAGCTGTAATCCACAGTTGTCTCCCACTTATTAAAGTGATTTGGACATCCACCCAACTAAAGCTGGAATTGGATAGCAGAATCTGCTTTTCTTTTGCTTTTCTTTTTATCTTTTGGTTGTCTTTTGTGATCATTAAGTGTCGATGGGGCCCATAGAGCACCCGACTTAAATGATTTTCTTTTGCAACCGTTTGGTGTGTGTTTTGTTTTACTTTTACCGGTTACAATAGGTAACCTTTTCCCTATATAAGGGACTTTGTGCTTCATTGTTAGAGCACGCTTCCATTGTACAATATTTCCTCTCTCTAAATAATATTTCAGTTTCTCTACTCTCTCTCTCTTATTTCACTTAAGTTCTTCAGATATAATTCCCATATATATATATGTGTGTGTGTGTGTGTGTGCCTCATGTTAAATTACAAAAGACAAGTGCACCATTCATGCTACCTATTTTATATATATATATATATATATATATATATATATATGCACCTCATATATATATATATATATATATATATATATATATATATATATATATATATATGACAATCCGCTACAGAAGCCAAGAGAAAGAAAAATTCATTTCCGCCCTTATTTCCAATATGTGGGGCGCTACAGGAATTGGGAGAGAAAAAAAATTCACAAATCAATTTCTTCAACCTTACACTGTAATTATTAATGGATCTCTATAATATACCAATAATCATTTTCAAAACACACAAAATTAATATATTTCTCAAGGATTAATATTAAAACCTAACATTTCAATCTCATAGAAAATTTTAAGAATTTTAATCTAAACACATTTCTACCCACTAATTATCATCCACTAATTTCAATAATGAGTAAAAATCCACCCTTACCTTAGTTTTTGGATGAATTTCTTGAGCTTGGACTTGTTTTCCTCTTCTTCTCCACTCTTCTCCTTTCTTCTACACTTCTCTTATTTTCCTTCTCTTTCTCCCACTATTCTTACTATCTTTTGGTTCTCTTAAACTCTAAAATGTCTTAAACCAAGTGGGTCTAACTCAACCCAACTCACTTACTAATCACACACCACACTAAGCCCAACTAATAATTCTAGCTATTTTATATTATTCCACCAATTAGAATTAAATTAAATTAAATCAAATTAATTAATTAATTCATATAAATTCAATAAATCAAATAATTCATTTAAGTCAAATAATTCAAATAAATCAAATAAATCACTTAATTTAAATAAATCAAATAAATCACTTAATTCATATAAATTCAATAAATCAAGTAAATCAAATAAATCACATAAATCAATTAATTCATAAATTACTCAATTAAGTAATATAATTAAATAATTACTAAAATCGGGGTGTTACAAATAACAGATTAAATCATATATTTCTCTATCGAGATCATCATGATAAATATCATATCTTTTAGTTAAGTACTTGGATAAATCACACATCCTTCAATAAAAAACACCAAAATATGTTACATATATACATGACTAAACCACCGAGATAAATCACATACCTTCCCATGGATAAATCACATGTTTATCGCAGAGAATATCAGAATAATTCATGTCCTCAAATTGGAACAACAGAACACATTACATGCATGTGATTGTAATCCACGATTGTAAGGGACTTCTCCATTCACGCACTTTGATATATTGGATGTCATCTTACGAATGTTTCTTCGTTATCTCCTAGATCCATATAGTATCTTCATTAACTCCTAAATCCATATACTATATCAATTATAGCATAAATGACATTATTTCATCAATACACACTACCTCCTTAAGGTCTTTACCCTAGTCGTCCTAATTCATTATCACACAACATCTTCATCTACCTCAATAGTCACTCAAGGTATCACCTTGTTAGACAATGTGTGACCAAATCTCTAGTTGTACTTATCATTTCAGGTTTTTCAAACCTAAGTTATTCAACTTTTACATGACATGTTTTACATTCATTCCTAATAAGACTCATGCCTACCATCATGTCATTGATGTCCTCAACCATTAGCTACCTCGAGATATGGATGAGACATGGAAGAAATAGAAGCTTACACATGTGTCTAGGAGAATTACAGGCTGGCTGTAATACATCTTACAACCATAATTTGACCGGGTGTGCTACCTCAACCAATCTTTCAAAAATACAGGTGGCAAACAATAATACGGGCAGGTCGTAATTAATATTACATGACTGTAATATTTCCCATAAAGTCCCCAAATTCTGCATTTTATGATGTGACACAAACTCTGGAATTATTACGGACTAAGTGTAATGTACATTATGGCTACAACTTGTTCAGAAACCCCCAAAGACCTGCAACATCAATCAATACCATTAAAATCACAACTCGCATACCTCACTCAAGCACGATCTTACTAGTAATCCTAAGCACATTCTTGTCATCAAACACATAGAAGATACAACCCCTAATCATTTGTCACTTTAAAATCCACAAGCAATTCAAGTGATGTTTAGGGTTAGAAAAATGAAATCAACCCTAAGGGAAGAGAACCCATCTTTTTCTAGAAATTGAAGAAGCTTGATGATGATCATTCACCATGTGCAATCCAACCTCAAGATCCAGTTGATTTTCCTTGTCCTCATCTATTTTAGTGACCCCCCTTTGAAGCTAAGAACCTTCATCTTCTGTCCCTTTCTGCTGGATCATCTTGCCATTCTCTTGAGGATTTACTTGCTCTTCTAACCATCATCAATTTGCTCATAGAGTTAGTGTTTATGGTGATGGGTTAATCTCACATGCAAGGAAAAGTAACTTGCATGCAAGACAATTCCATTTATTTCCCTCCATTTTAAGTGTGGAAGGAACTTGAGAGGAAGAAAATGAGACTAAGAATAGGTGAAATGTAGAATTCTGGTTTTCTCAACAAGTCTTGGGTATAAGTATATATTGCAATGACTATTCTCCCCTCACTAAACAAAGTGCAGTCCCTTAAATACCCTTACTCCTAACCAAAATTACTAATAGGTCCTTTTCCCATTAAACCTTGGCCAAAGACCCAATAGTTCCCTTAATCACAATTGGTTTTTAACCCGACTTGAAATATCTCGTAGTCCTTGATAAATGACTAAAACTACCTTTCTTGGTAAATATGAATATTATACTCTTTGTCTCATAAATAAATTAATCTATAAATAAGCTAGGATATTACAATTAGTATCTTTGCTGCCCTTGTTGAATTGACAAGTACCATGAATGCAATTTAAATTTCATATCACTAGCTTTGGTTAGAAATGAATTCCAAATTATTTACACTATTGTTTAATTCTTTTTCCATTGTTCCTTGTCAACTTAGAAATAAGTGGTTTAATTTCTTACATTTAACTTATAAAATGTCCTTTACAAACTCCCATATTTATAGGAAATGCAATTATTGTACAAATAAGTTGACTTCAATAGGTTTAACTTTTGACTAGTATTCAATGGTAGATATCCCCCTTATATTATAACTACTTATATCCAAAATAAACTTGGACATTGACTTCATACTTTCTATATATTTATTGGGCAAGCTCGATTATGAGTAACATGAGCTTACCTAAGAGTAACGCGAACTCGCCCAAGAGTAAAAAGAGTGCATCCAAGAGTAGCGAGAGCTTTCCGAAGTAACAAAAGCATCCCTCAAGAGTAGCAATATATCTCCTAAGAATAGTAGGAGCTCGCCTAAGAGTAACAAGAGTCTGTTCAAAAATACCGAGAGCTCGACCAAGAATAGCAAGAGCCCGCTCAAGAGTAGCGAGACCTTGTTTAAGAGTAGCATGATCCCGCCCAAGAGTAGCGAGAACTCTCCCAAGAGCAGCAGGAGCCCACCCAAGAATAGCAAGAGCTCGCCCCTGATAACAAAGAATAACTTATATTGGTTAGAAGGTCATGTTGGGTCGTCTGGCTTAAAACTAAGGTAAGGGAATATCTTAATAAGATTTAAATGTACAAATAATATATTTAAGGTAATTAAATAATCATTCTAGATTGGATCCAGGATTGAGGGTCATTACCCTAATGACCATTAATTAGTATTGCTCTATTAGGGAGTGGGCTTTAAAGGCCTTTAAAGAGTCTTAATTACAGGGAATACTGGAAGTATTATATAAACATGTGTTCATAGAAAAATAAGAAGGTACACTTTTCATACGACTCACACTCAGTCAACTACTTATGACTCTTATTGGTCTAGCATTGATGGAGTTACCAAACTATTTACTTTGCATATACATATGAAGCTCGCCGTGGGCTCGGTAAAACTGACACGGACCTTAAGTTCAACACATATGAAGCCATCATCAGCGGGGATGCTGGGGATATCAATGGCGAAGATGGTGAAAAGGATTATGACGAAATACACTAAATAAGAAACCATGATCGACGACGTTGTAGCTTCAGATTTCAAACCATTCTCTCAACACCAGAATACGACGCGTCATTTTTATTTTGAGCGCACAAAATATTTTGATCCAATCATAGTCTCATGCTTCTAAATTTTTTTACTTAAACATAACCTAAAGAACACAATTGATGTATTCAAGCCTCAATGTAATAGTATATTGTTGGTGCTACAAAAATGGGATTGACAAAGATAACAAGATTTCACCCTCAGAACTCAGATGCCTCTCCAAAACCCTAATAAAATCCATAATAGTCACACATTTGAGATACTAAAAGAGTAAAGTTTTTATAATTTTCAAATAAACTATATTCTTGTAATAAGAAATTTGACTAATTGTGACTCTTCTGGTCAATGGCAGAACTAGACTACAAAGTTTGGGATGGCGACCAAATTAAATTATAATTTATAAATCAAATATTTATTACCATAATGTATATAAAATATATAAACTGTAATAAACACATAGTTGAACATGAAATGATTAAAGAGTATTACATAAAAATACCTTAAAATAATGCTCTACGGTTTTTGAGTAGCTTGAAATCATCAATAATAGTCTCAGAATCAATACTTGCACCAATTTTTCTTTCAATGTTAACCTTCATGCTATCTCTTAGAAAATAAACTTCCATTTTGTTTCTCAATCTTGTCTTGATAATTTTCATTCTCGAAAAATATCTTTTTGTAGTAGCTGCAGATAATAAAATGTTGAAGTTTAAAGTTCCAATTAATCTTCTCTTGCTCATTGAAGTCCATAGGATAATATTTTTCAACTAGAGTGCAAATGATATCAAGGTTTAAAGCCTTGTAGTTATCCTTGGGAGCCAAAGCACAACTTAGAGTTAACAAATCAATCGCTTGCTTACTAAATATGTTATTCAACTCTTACAATTATTTGTCAATGGTAGTGAAAAATATTTCAACTAAAAAATAATGCTAAATGGTTACTTGGTTATCTTCAAAACGAGAACGACCAAATCTTGTTGTTGAATGAACATCATTAAGATCAGGAATCTCAATATCATGTTTTTCACAAAAAGAGTTCACAGAAGCGAATAATTCATCTCAACCAATTTCTTTTAATTCTTAAATAGTTTTTGTTGTACAAACCAAATGCATAGCATTAACTACATCCTGAGATTATTGTTGTAAAGCTTGACAAAGCATATTGGTGATCCACATAAATTCTTTCATCAAATGCAATATGAATATGAAATCAAATTACTTCAAATAATTGTAAGCACTATTAGTATTTCCACGTGAAGCATAACTTAATTCTTCCTTTACAATTTTTTTTGAAACATAACAAGTTACTTCAATCTATAAATAGAAGAGAAGTGTGATCCCAAACGAGTATCCCCAGCTCGCTTCAAAGTACTAATTTGATTTTCACCTTTACTAGTTACAATCTCACAAATCTCTAATACATGTTCAATTTCATCTAATTTGGAAGCTTGTAACTCGTCATGGCGCTTTGTAGAAGAACAAACTACATTGACAATTAAAGTTATCTTCTCAAATAATTGATGAATTGGTTTAACTTCTCTTTATGCACTAACCAAAGCAAGTTGCAATCGATGAGCAAAACAACGAACATAAGATGCATAAGGAAAATCATTCATAAATAGTGCTTGTAAACCTTTCCATTCTCCTCTCATATTGCTAGTACCATCATACCCTTTACCACGAATGTTAGAGACATCAAGGTTATGCAGAGAAAGTATATCACAAACTTTTTGCTTAAGAGTTAAAGATGTAGTGTCATTAATACGTGAAAGGCCAAAAAATTTCTCTTGTATAAAACTATCTTTATCAACAAATCTCAAAACAAAATACATTTTCTCTTTTTTGGATTCATCATGCACTTCATCTACAATTATACAGAATTTGGAATTACCAATTTCTTCACGGATATACTTTTTCACCCTGCTTGAAAGAATCTGCAAGATCTATTTTTGAATTAGATGTGAAGTATACTTTCTATTAGATGGAGCATTTTCCAACACAAGTTTTGCAACTTCATCATTGTAACATGCTAAGAGTTTTATCAATTCAAGAAAATTTCCTCGGTTTAATGATTTTGTACTTTCATCATGACCTCTAAAAGCACACGCTTGAAAAGTTAACCAACGAACAATGTCAATTAAAGTCTTGAGACGTAGTCGATTCTTCATAATTTCAATTGAACTTTGAGCTTGAATAATATTCCTAATGTGACCATCTTGATTCAACAAGTCTTGACAAGCTTTCATAACATTGTTATGTGGCGAACAAGGATCTTTCCCTATGTGTTTAAGAAATGCACAATTCTTTTCATTTTTAACTTTCTTCCAACCTCTAAAACCTGTAGAAATGAAGACATCGGAACCAGGATGTCCACTTGGTCTTTTGCTAAAAAGATAACATGGTAAGCAATAAGCAGCATCTTTTGAAGGTGAATATTCTAATCATGAAGGAAAAAAGTTAAACCAAGTGTGTTGAAAGTGTCTTTGACGGTCTTCTTTACCAGACAATTGATATTGCTCTAAATTCATTTGATATGGACCCCATTTTAAATAAGCTCTTTGTATTTCATCCATTTGATTTACATGATATTCTCACATTGAATGACGTTTTCCAGGATCATGTTCTAAAGAATTCTCAATATCATCCGAACAAACTCTATTTGCGTTTTCTTCAATTCTTGGACTTTTAATAACCCTTTAACGTTCAGACATAGGTGTTAAATTCTCTTCATCTCTTTCTTTTCTCTTGAAAAAAGAATCAATTTTTCTACTCTAATTATCATTTTTGTGCTACATAATCAATTAAATAAATTAACACAACACAACAAAATCCCAAGCATAATTCAATTCTACACATATTAATAAGTTAGTAACTTAGTAATAAATTAAATAAATATATAGCATTAGTAACTTAGTAATAAGTTTGTTCCAATTTCACTACAGTATTACTTCAATGATATAGAAACCAAGTGGGAAGTCATGTGGAATCTCCCATAGTAACTTAGTAAAAAATTAAAATACTACAGTGTTGGATGCAGAATAGGGCAAGCAGCAAAAATATTTATTTTCAGAAAGAATTCCCTCCGGGATTTATGTCGTGTCCACAGAGATCGGTTCGAGGGAAAGAATGTCGTTCGACAGTCTCTCGCATTTATGAGTTTGGATTAAAATAGTTTCAAACAAGAAAACATAAAAGTAAATATTAAAACAAAAAGAAATCATTCTTCAGAGAGAAAAACTCGTCCGGCAATGCATATAAATCACTCCTCATAAACTTAAACTTACCGACCAGTTATACTCCACCTACAATACTCCTCAATATCACCCAGCATCGCTCACAACAAAGGTTATGTCTAACGCACAGTTGAGATAACAACCGTGTCACTCTCTTCGTCACTCTCGCGAGCGAAGCCTCGAAACACGGAAGGCATTAAGCTTTGACGCCTATTGAAGATTGTTAGCCCTAAATCTATCTCTAGAATCCAGAAACTAACAGACAATCATCCCTAATCGAAGTTCGCGAAGGTTATGTCTAACGCAACTCAAACCCCGCGCATAAAACAAAAATCAGAGACAATCACCAATAAAGATTTGTAAAGCAAGTTTTATACAACGCCATGGGCGACAAATATACATGAGATCATAGTCAATACATATACACAACCCAACCATAAAGAAAAACACAAAGAAAAAGAGAAATGAACCAAACATCTTGCGGATTGTCAAAGCCGATCGCCGAGAGATCCACCCCGGTTCATCCGTATGCATGCTCCATAGTTGTTTTCTAAGCTAAGCCAATGAAAAATGAAGTTTGATGGAGTTGGGATCAAGAAAAACCAAAACCATCCCTAAAAAATTGTGTTTTTATGCCTTAAATGTGTTTCTGTTCGTCAAAATTCGCCTGGCGAAATTCTGGTTCGCCTGGCGAGTTAGGCGGCTTATTCTGGCCTTTTTTCCACGTTTCTGGCTGTCTGACTCGCCACAGATTCGCCTGGCGAGCATGAGGCGAATTTGACAGAACAACCAAAAATCCTGCACTGTTTTATTCGTAACTTTTGAACCGTAACTCCGTTTTTCGCCCGGTTTGAAGCGCTAGAAAGCTTATTCAATGCTCTATACAACAATGGCAAGACATCCTTTATTGGATACCTGCAACAATTGAGAAAAAATCAATTAAACTCAATGATATTTACAATATACGCAATATATACACTAAAACGTATCGTAAACGTATTTATAAACAAATCGGATTTTATTCGCACGATATTTACCACAAAGCATTGATAAGTGCAACAAAACATATATACAAAAATAGGTACAATTTGGACTTATCATACAGTTAAAACTCTATAAATTAATAATGTCAGGACCGGAGAAATTTATTAATTTAGAGAGTTATTAATTTATCGATAAATTAATAATTATTAATTTAAAGAGTTTTGGACACTGTAAAATTCGTTCAGCTAGTGACGTTGCAAGAAATTTGGATGAATCCACTTTTGATGAAGAAACTCAAGACCTCGAGACTATGATCAATCAATGTGGCTATCGTAATAAGATGGATATCGACAATCTAATGAACTACCCAGGTGAAAATGAAGCATGTTCAGAGGTTCAGAGTTTAGAAGATATTGTGGGTACTATCATTGAGAACAATGCAGAGGATGACGACGAAAATGATACGGTGTCTTTGGAGCCTGTTACGCGAAAGGAAGCACTTATGGCATTGAACACTCTTCACAACTTTATGATACAATACAAAAATACAACACCTGAGCTATTGGATGCAATAAGAAAAATTAGAGATGAGCTCTAAATAGACTTGAACTTTAAAGGAAAACAGACAACTATTGAATCATATTTCAATAGAGTGTAATATATTTTTTTCAGTTTCTATGAATTATTAATTTATGATTTTCTTGGGACCGAAAATTATAAAGGGATCTCCCGAAAAATTATTATCTTATTATTTTATCGAGTTTTTCAATTTTTTACATTGGCCCAAGTCGGGACCGGACAAATTTATTATTTTAGAGAGTTTATTAATTTACCGAGTATAAATTTAAAGAGTTTCTACTTTATATCATTAGTAACTTAGTAATAAATTTGTTCCAATTCCACTATAATATTAGTGTATTACTTCAATGATATAGAAACCAAGTGAGAATAAGAGCAGAACTTCAAACACACATCAATATAACTTCAAACACACACCAATATTACTTCAATCTAGCTTTTTTTTACTTCAAACACACACAAATATTACTTCAATGATATAGAAGCCAATATTACTTCAAACACACACCAATATTACTTTAAACTAGAACAGAACACGAGAAGCTATTACCTTTAGGTGATCCTTTACTTATTAAAAAAATAGTGAATTACAACATTTCAAGATTACTTCAAACCATAACAAAACCCCAACCTAAAACAAACCAAAATCACATTATCACATTACTATTAAAAATAACAAAAAGCCTAACAATTTATTACTAATATTTGTTTATCAAGATAATGAGAATAGAAACCAAGATGAATTCAAAAACACGGATTTGATTTTCAAAAACAATGTTAAATTATTTGTTTCTTTCCAATGAATTCAAACTCGGCGGCCTCCGATAGCGGCGTGGGTGGTGGGCGAACGAATCTCGTACCTGCGGCAACGTGGACGGCGTGGGTTTCTCAGAAATTCATATTTTCTAAAATTTGAACAGCTGAACGAGAGAGAGATTGTATCTTCAGAATGAGAAAAGTTAGGTTTCGTTTGGTTATTAGTCTGATGGAAATTTTGTTATTTTTTTATTATAAGTAAGGGTATTTTAGTATTTAACTATATGGAAGATAAAAATTAGGGTGGTCGTCCCCCCCCCCCCCCCCACACACACACACACCCCACATGTTCTGCCACTGCTTCTGGTTAATGGTTATTAGTTGTGATATCTTAAGATGGTGACTTAATTTAGGTGAACCATTCTTTTTATCTTTCCTTTAGAAATAAAGGAATTTCACATAAGAGCATTTTATCGGTTATTTTTGTTTTGAAGGCGACAATAACTCTAAGAATTTTGGTTCCAAAATCAATTGAGGTATAGTGTCGATAAATCCACTGGAATTAGGTGCATTTAGGCATGTAGTACCCTACTTTTGTCTGATCCATTTTATAAAAAAAACAATCAGAAAAGTATGGACAAGGAAGGACATTCTATGGGTTAAATGGATGCACTCGTACTTCATCAAAAAGGACCACATTTCTCATTATGGTCCGGACAACACCAGTTCTTGGATCACTAAGAGAATCATCAAAGTTAGGGATAAAGTCTCAACATCAACCATTTGGCAATCTATGTTACAGTCGGATAAGTATAATACTAGAAAGGTTTACTGCTACTTACGAGGGGAAAAACAAAAAGTTGAATGGAATGGATTGGTGACTAATAACATAGAAAGACCAAGGGCTACCTTTACTACTTGGTTAGCCTGTCATAATAGGTTAATGACTAAGGATAGACTTACAAGGATAGGGATTAATACTGATGGCAAGTGTGTATTTTGCTCGCATCATGAATCGAATCAGGATATCCTATTTGATTGTACCATTATTCAACAACTTTGGATCCAAGTTATGAGAATGTTTCACATCTCCCCTCCTGGTTTAAGAAATATTAATCATAGTTGGATTGTTAGTGCAACCAAAGGCAAAGGTTTGAAGGCAAAATTGACAAAGTGTATCGCGGCGGAAACTATTTACCACATTTGGTCGAGCAGGAACAAAATCATCTTTCAAAAAGGAAAACAAGATGACTTGAATGTGCAAAGGGTTAAAGAGTGGGTAATGCCCCAAGTGGAAGCAAACACAAAGCTGGTGGATTACTTTCAAAAAATTCATAATTATGCTTCAATCTAGAGTAGTTTATCTTTTAGTTGTCTACTTGTACCCTGGATCATTTTGATCGGCGTGTACTTATCTGTTTTTTGGTATATAATATATCCTCATTTAATCCAAAAAAAAAAAGTATGTGAATATTGTGTTTTACTTTATTGCATTTTTTATTTTTTACTTCTTTATAGATATTAAAAAAATCAATTAGTTCTTTATCTAAGTCATCACTACATTCACCATTATTTCTTAATTTTCATCAAACTCTTTTTAAAAAATGATTTATTTTAATTAGTATCTTTAGTATCAAAAAGTTAAAAATTATAAAAGTTGAATAAAAAGTATAATAAGATTTCTTATAACTTTGATTAAACTTTAAAATAAAATTAAAAAAAATAAAAATTAGAGAATATTACACTTTAGACTTAATAAATTTTTTTCTTTTACACTTGTCTTTTTATTCTTGCCATTTGCATGTTTCAAACAATATTTTAACATTGTTGTAGCACTGTAAACTACTGCAACACAACAAACTGCTACAATTCTCTAGCATTTGTGGTCAAGCCATTATATTACAAAACTTGCATTTTTGCATATTGATAGACCCAAAAACTTAATATTTTCAGTAAAACAAAACCAAAAACCTCACGCCCAAAATTTCGCCCAGTGAATACCATTTCGTCCAACAAAAGCCATTTCGCTCAACAAACTTCCTAGCACTAGAACATCCCTCCTCCTTTTCTCCCGCCGTAGGTAACTTTTTTTTTCTTTCTTGCATTTTAGTTTTTTTGTGTGTGTTTTGTGACTGTTACACTTTGTTGCTGTATTTTTTTGCAGCACTTTATTTACTGCTATTATTATTGTTGTATTTTTGTAGCACTCTATTTTATTGCTATTATTATTGTTACATTTTGCTTTGTTGTTGTATTTTTGCAGCACTTTATTTATTGTTGTTATTGTTGTGGTATTTTGCTTTTTTACAAAACTTTTGTTATTTGTTGATTGTTTTAGGCTTTGTTACATCACTATTATTGTTTGTTGATTGTTTTAGGCTTTAAGTTAATGATGCAGTATGATATTGCGCACACAAAATTTAATAATGCTTTTTTTTCATGTTATTATTAGTAATGAACAAATTTAATATTTATATTACCACTTTATTTTTTATTTTATTTTTGTAAAAAAACTACTAGATGCTTTTTAATTACACTTTAGTGTTGTTAGTCAAATTGGTTAACATCCTCATAGTGAATGGATATGCTCTAGTACAAAATTATAACATTTTTATTTGATGTTTAGATATATCCTTTTAACTTATCTATTATTTAAAGATATGTTATATAAACATATAATTTATGAAGAGACCAAGGTCAATCCAAGATTTGTATAAAGATTATAGCATAAAGAACAACATAAGGAAATCTAAATGAAGTTTACATGAGTCTCGCTAAGCAATAATTCATTGAGCTCTCCTTTCATAAATTAAAGGTTCCTAGTAAAGCTCCAAGCAGGAACTTTTGAGCTTTCCTTGCATAATTCGAAGGCTCTTAAAAGATCGTCAAGCATGAACCTTCAGGTTCTCCTTGCATAAACCAAAGGCTCTTAGATGAGCGGCAAGCAGGAACCTTTTGGATCTCCTTGCATAAATCAAAGGCTCTTAGAAGATAATTAAGCAAGAACATTTAGACTCTCCTTGCATAAATCGAAGGCTCTTATAAGAGCTCCGTGCATGAACTCATTAGACTCTCCATACACAAATCAAAGCTTTTAGAAAAGCGCCAAGCAAGAATCCACCGGGCTTTGCTTGCATAAATCAAAATTTTCAGAAGAGCACCAAACATGAACCCTCTGGGCTCTCCCACACCCATCTAACAATCTTGCAAAAATGTAGGATGGAGACCCGTCGAAGTCTCCATTCACACTCTCTCACTACGAATAAACTCCAAAAAAACTACACGATATTGATGAAGCAATGATAACAGGGCGAGTGACGAATCTAAAGCAGACAGAAATAAGCAAAGAAACACAAAATAACTTGACAAATAAAGATTGTCGCGTACAAAGTTCCAGTCAAAGGGACAATATGAGTCTGCCACGCGGTGATCAAATAGAGGTTATGAGTTGAAGATAAAATTTAGGATTAACAAAGACATATCGCCCTTATAGGCTTCATACTTGAGGGATTGTGTACCTCTCAGATTTTTTAGGATACCCTCTAAAACACCTCGCCCCTATGAGCCTCATGCTTGAGGGACTGTTTTTCTTCCGGATTTTTTAGGATCCCTCCCTAAAGCATCTCGCTGATAAGTGTTAGTGAAGTTTTTCAACTAGGGAGCATTGAACATTGTGGGACTTCTTTTGTTGAGCAACACTTTTGTGAGAGACACATCACATATTCACCCAAAACCTTAAGGTGATAGGTGGGTGGGTTCTCTCACTTATAAATGCTCAAGTCACCACATTTTTATCCAATGTGGGACTATTATCCACACTACTCACACTTGTTATACTTAACACCCCCCCCCCCCTCAAATGTGAGTCTATTCACAATGCTCCCCCTTAAGCAGAAGTTTCATCCACATACACATGTACCGCCGTTGACACTCTTCAACTGGACACTCCACCCACCATCTGTGGGGGATACTTTCGATACAAGTGAGTCGTTCCTTTCCTTGAACCAAAGGCTCATGATACCACTGTGTCATACCCCAAATTTACCCTCAGATTCCCTGAGCTTCTTCATATCATTTTAAGTCGACTGTCTTTGCATTTACAGTTGTGTGGCCTATTATTCAGTAGTCATGCCTTTTGTTTAATTTTTGTCACCTATTCTCTCTTAATTCAATTATTTTTTTACGAGTTTTAAGACTTTTCTTTTTTATTTAGATTTTTGTTTTATTTTTATTATTTTTAAAATCACTAATTTACCTTTTTATTTCTATTATTTATTTATTATTATTATTATTTACATTATTATTTCTATCATTATTTTTTTTTATTTGTTTATTATTATTACAAATCCAAGGTCCAAATATCTCCTTATACCACAGACTACACTGCCAACACGCTACCCCCATGCCAATTCGTCCAGCCTGTTATCACAGTCAAAACACGCTAATCCATTTTCCACAATACAGGACCCAAATATCTTACACAAAAGTGGCAAGTTCTGCATTACACCAGTTATCACAGTCAAAACAATTTCACCAAAACGTGAAACCGTGTCTACGTTCCACGCCAAACCTGCAACCTGCACTCTGCAACACTGATGCAACAGACCTGCTATTAAGAGCAACCATACAAATAACAAGACAAAAAATACAAGCTTAGAGAGCAATATTTGAATTGATAAAAAGGGAGGAGAACAGCAACATAAAAAGGGGATGGAGGGGAAAAGGAGGAGAGAAAACCTTTGAAATTTCCATACGCAAACCTCACTTGTCCTCACCTTCAACGACCACCATCGTCCTCCCTTTACAAACAACACCATGAAATAACCTCAACCGGTTTCCTTCATAACCGCATCACCCTTAAACACTACCCTTCACTTTTCTTCATAACAAAAACCTGGTTGCATCATTCTCACACCTTGTACAACCCACCATATCTCTTCCTAACATTTCTTCAACTCACATCAAACCCATACCTCTCCTTCCTCCAACTTCATTCATCTTCTGTTACAAAAAGAAAAAGAAAAAACGACTCAAACACACATCTTTGCAGAGTCAATACTGAAACAGAACACCTCTCAATCTGTCACCACAAATTCCATCCACCACAACCTAGACCCTTTTCTTCTTCCAAACCGAAACACCTCACTGTTCCTTATCACTTCACCTCATCCACATCGTGTTATTGCTTCACAAAACTTTACGAAAGACGTGATTATGTTGGAAACCGAAATGCACGTTGTGGGAATTTAGGGCATATCTTCATCGATGCTCCTTTGAAGGCAGCAGATTTGGAAAGTTGTTGCTGAAGCTATTGCCAACACCACCGCTCACCATCGTTGGATCCGGAAAGTGATGCGCGAAACAAAGAAGGTTGGATTGAAGGAAATATTTTGAGTTTTGCTCTTCTGGTCATGTTGATATTTTGATTTGTGAACTCGTTTTTTATGCTCATGTTCGATTTTGAGATGAGAGTTTTTTTTTTCACCTTAACCGTTTCATATCAGATGCGTGTTTCATAGTTGTTGTGTTTCTGTACGTTTGTGTTTTTTTTGTGGCGGCTGTATTAGGGTCATTGATAACCCTCAAAGCTTGTGTGAAAAGCGGGTCAAACCGACCCATGCGAGTTCACCTGCCCAGAGCTTGGGCCTACTAACTTTCCTTGGCCCATGCTTCATTCTCCTATCGACACCCTTTAGTTGTTTATTAGGTTTATGTTATTTAGTAATTAGTTTTTAAGTTAGGTTTTAATCTATTTAGTAGAACTAATTTTAACTAGGTTCTAATATAATTAGTTAACTAGTTTAATTAGGTTTTAATCTTTTTTTTTTTTTTATCAATGTCTCTTTTTTTAACAAAGAGTAAAAATGTTAAAATAAGAATTTAATGAAAATAATTTTCAAACATTTAAGCTACTTTCAAATCTTTTTTTTTTAAAATAAAACCAATCAACTCTTTTCATAATCACGAAAGAAGAGGACCGTTGGAATCTAGCATTCTAGCATAAACCTCGAACGATTGGTCTCAAGTCTCGCACTTTAGGGTAGCCATTCATTCATTCTTTCGCTCCTCAAAATACCTTTAATTAATTTGGACAAATAAGAGCCGTCAAGATCTAGCATCTTGGCACAACTCTTCGAACAATTGATTCTCGTCAAGCGTTCATTGTCCACTAAGTGACTTTTATATCAACTTGGACAAATAAGGACCGTTAAGATCTAGCATCTTGACATAACCCTTTGAGAATACGTAGGCATAGGATTGCAACGATCCTAGCGAGCCACCTTTTCTTTTTTCTACCTTTTCCTTTTTCCTTTACATACAAAGGCTCTGAGTTCCTCATTGCACTATGAGGATACGTAGGCACGAGATTGCGAAGTCTTGTCGAGCCCCCCAGTAATAAAACCTTTAGGTCATTTCTCTTTAATATAAAAATATAAAAACATTTCTCTCTCTCTCTCCCTTTCCTCATTCAATAAGTAGAATATTAGAAACAAACTTTAAGCTAATACTCATTTAACCCTAACTAAATGGTTCCCGTTGAGTACAACGGACGTGAGGGGTGCTAATGCCTTCCCCTTGCGTAACCGACTCCCGAACTCAGACATTGGTTGCGATGACCATATTCTCATCCTTTCTTTTTATTCGATATTTTCCCTTTTCCTTCTATGGAATAAATAAAGATCGGTGGCGACTCTGTTAAGTCCATCACGCGGGCGTGCGATTGCGCTTCGCGAGGTCGTTCTCATTTTTTCGAGGTACGACAGATGGCGACTCTGTTGGGGACTCATCCTTAAGTGAGTCAAGCCTAGTTTAGTTAGGTTTTCGTATGTGTGTTTAGCATTGTTTGTTTCTCTTCCTTCTTTGATTATATGTTTTATTTCTCTTGCTTTACATATATGTATATGTACATCCTGTGTGGGCTTTGGGGATCTGATATCTTGAATAAAGCTCTACACCTAAGTTTTGGAAAAAGCAGAGAGAAAACATAAGGTTAGATTTGGTAGTTATTAGTGTTAGACTACGACGGCAAGCTCCTTGTAGCAACTAACATGAAGGCTCCTTTAGAGTATATCTGTTTGTAGATCTCGTTATAAAACAGCTTACCTGTTGCATGACGCTGATTCATGAAGGGTCCATGACTCTAGGTCCCCCATTTAGAACCAGTTCTAGTTTGGTGGTTGCGTAATATTGGACTTCAAGGACATCTCCTTGCTCCAACCAATATGAAAACCCCGATCAGAATAGACCTTTTTGTCACTCTCGTTGTAAAATGGTCAGCCCGTTGCATAACGTTGATACGACTAAGGTCCATGACTCTGAAACCTTATCAAAAACCTAGAAAATATCCCGTGAGTGAGTTTATGGGTAGATAATCTAGAACTATCCGTTATAGGGAAACCTACCTAATAGGATGTTCTGATTTACTCGTGTTATCCTAAATCCTAACCATACCTACATTGCATTTTCTTCCTGCATCCTGTGTTGTATGACATTGCATATCATTTGCATCAATTGCATGGTTCATTGCATACATCCAGTCTATCCAAGAACTCATCTCCAGTTGTCTCTATCCTCCAGTGTCTTCTGTCAGTCGTCAAGCTGATTCCTCGACACCGACACAGGACTAGAGCTAACATCAGATGCAGAATGTCAAGAACAATCCTCTGTTAGGGCAAGTGAAGCTTCAGACGACTTCAGCCCAGCTACTTTCCAAAGACAGGCCAGCTCATCCATGTTGTTGACTAGTCACTAGGCTTTGTTTCTTGTTGTTTGCATTTTCCTTTGTTTTGTACTAGCTGTTTGCTTCCAAACTATGTTGGTACTTTCATGTTAATGAAATAAGCATTTGCAACTTTTTGATTCAATTAATTTATGTTTTCTATTTACTTCTGAATGCTTTCTCTTTCAAGAAAAAAAATATTTTATCTCTTGTCCATTTTCTGTTGATTATGCAAAGATTGGAGGGAGGATGATGAAAACATTATACTCATAATTGTCGTGGTATGCTTTCAAATCAAAACTTTGCTGATGATGTAAGGCATTGTTTCAACTCCTAAACACTGGAGAAATAAGGAAGTTACTCCCTTGTCAACCCCTTCGAGCCTTGAAGTAGGAGTTTATTTTCTTTACAAATAAAAACCCGCAATCTTAACCTGGGGCAGGGTAGTTCTCAGTAACTTGATTGTACATTCAAATACAAGAGTTGCATTCAAGATGCCTTTCAACAAAAGGTTGCATTCACAAATTTTCCTTTACGCACAACAAACAAGTGTCGAAGATGTCTTTCAAGTTCAAACGCCAATGATGGTTCACCGTAGTCATTAAGACAGACGTTTACAACCTTTCAACTCTTAAATGAATAAATGTAGTACAAGTTGTTCCCAAAGTGATAAATGAAGAAGGATCGTCAAGAAATCATTACCCAAAGAATGAGTCGAGTCCATTTCGAGGCAAAAGCTAAGAAAGGTAGGAAGCTCAAGACCTTACTTTATACAACAACAAAAAAAAGAAAAGAAGAAAGAACAAGCTTGTATGACAACCAAAAGTTTCAAGGAAGCAGTGACTGATATCTCAAGCCCATTGAATTTTGAACCATCATCGCTATCATTAGTGCAATTCCTAACCTATGGGAACCTGAGTGTATAGTTTGAGTTAACTGAGCATAGGAGTGGAAGTTAATCACGAAGATTGGGTGGGCACAAATAAACTTTGAGCCTTTATCCTTTGTTTCTTAAACCGTGAACCAGGCCACGTTATAACTCTCAAAAGACCTAACTGAAGCAAGGTTATTTTGAAAGCATATTACAGCAAGGTTGCGTAAACTGACTCCAAAAGATCTTTGCAGATCATCTATTTTGACATTACCATTTTTGCTTAAACTTTTCACTTTAATGTCTTGAACCACCGTGTTCTGACTAATGACTCATATACTTCGCCTTTTTCAAAAAATAATTGATTTCAAAAGTTGCATGAACTTTGCATTTACCATGTTTGTACAAGTACTTTTGTTTGCAAACTAGCTTTCTTCTTAAGGAATTTTCAAACAGTTAAGAAACTTGGTCGGTGATCCTATCAGGGGCAAGTTCCTTCCATATCCTGTTGAAAATCAGTTCAAGATTTGTGGTTTAATGGAGACTTCTCATAATTAATTTATCCAGAAGACCTTTCAAGACTCGGACTGGGGCAAGCTTTCTAAGAGCACCATGAAACGATCATTTCCAGAATTAATCAAGCTGAAGCAATGATCAGTTTGTCTACAACAGTAGCTAATCTGGGGCAAGTTACTTGAAGAATCCCCATGTGTTGCGGTCAAAATCGGATAACAAGCTATTAATTAACTTGCATCATTTTCTTTTACAACCGACTTTGATTTATCCAAAGGAAAGGTTCAAGATTGTTAAAAAACCTAAAGGGGGGAGATCTAAGGTTCGGGGGTTGGTTATACAAAGGGAAGGTATTAGCACCCTAAGTATCTGTAGTACTCTACAGGAACCTCTTGTTAAGTTTGTGTTATGTTATGTTTTCTTGCTAAGGGAAATCTGTACTAAGGTAAGGTAAAGACCTAGGTATGTACACTAAGTTTGCTCGCCAAGACATCGCATCTTGTGCCTACGTATCTGACTAAAGAATCAGAGCAACCGTAGTTCACCTAACTAAGGGGTGAAAGGAAAGAAACATTGACTATGGCCAACGTTCCAAAGGGAAATGAGTCTGAGCTCATTTAGAGTTCACGATAACTCTCTAAGTCTACGTCATGGGTGGAGAAAGTGAGTTCTCATGATAGTGAGAATCACATAGAGTTCACGATAACTCTATCCTATTACTAAACTATGAGGAAAATGGCTCTTATGAGGCCAAGGTGAAATGGGAGGTGGATTGTGACTTAGGAGTCAAAATGAAAAAACTTTCCTTTGGAAGGAGGGTCAAATGAGTCAAGTATGAATATACAATGAATAATATGAATATGAACAAGAATAATAATCAGGATAATACTTAACAGAAAATAAAATCAAGATAATATTGACAGAAAGTAAAGTCAGTGATTAATGATTAATTTATTGGATCGATGAATCGGGTCCAATATAGTGCTAAACAGTCGTAGCACGGCCTATGAGGAAGACCACACTATAGGAGGAAGCACAATTCAATCTTTGTGTTAAGACACGATGGTGAAATGATATTGATGATCATTCTCCGATACAATCGTGCCACACGAAAAGAAAAGGTAAAGACCTCGTCTTAAATCACAAACTCTCGTTAATTATTCGAAGGTAACCTATCACGATCCCAAAGTATAGAAAGAGATCTCGATGATCACTCACTACAGATTTGAAATAATGAAGGTTGATCGCTTCGATAAACAACATTCGTGAATAGAAAGACTTCATCGATCGAAAATGAAAATGAAGATAAAAGAATAGATGCGATATAAAGTGAGAATAAAGTTGGTCTCGTCTTAATCAAGATTTAATCGAAAAATGATAATCTTGATGTTTGACTTTCATTGACCAACGAGCTAAAAAAATAAAATAAAACGGCCTCATATTTATCAAGACTTTTAGTAATTTGAATAAATCGACTAAGTCATGATTTTTGTGATATCATCGGCCAAAAAATGGCGAAAATGGAATCGAAGTGAAAAATAAAGTCGGTCTCGTATTTTATCAAGATTTATATCGGTAAATCGATAATCTCGATATTTAACTTTCATTGACCAACAAAATAAAAATAAAATGGCCTCATATCTATCAAGACTTTTAGGTGATCTAAAATAAATCAAAAAGTCATGATTTTTGTATGTCGTTGGCCCAAAATAAAATTGGAAAGAAAATGAAATAAAAATCAAGTCTTTACCAAAAAACTTCATCAAATCTAAGACAAAATATTAAAACCTTTTTAATAAAATAGAACAAAATAGAAAAGAAATTAATTAAAGAAAAACAAAGAAAAGAGATATGGAGTGTGAACTAAGATGGGAGGATCATATTTGAAAAATAAAATAGGTGAGGTTTAAATAAGTAAAGGCAGCATTGAGGAATCATATGAGCTGGAGATATAGGCACATCATGACAAACTCACAGTATGCATCATGATAGAATTTCCAACACAAACTCACAGTATGCATTAGGACTGGATTTCAAAACAAACTTACAGTATCAATATGCACTATGGAAGAATTCTAAACACAAAATCATAGTATCTATATATTAATAAAATTCTAAACACAAAATTAACACCATTTTCAGCAAAAAATAAAACTCACGCCCAGTATTTATGGTAAATAAATGAAGGTCTAAACATAATATTACTAACACTATCTTCCGCAAATAGAAAATCATACTCAGTATTAGTGCTCATTAGTATCCAAGATTCAATTCCAAAATACCAACACACGGTTCAAAACTAGGCTGCAAAATGAAAAAAAGTTGAAACATGGGACTTTCCAAAGAGGCTCCTCTTACAACAACAAAAACCAACATCTCAATATAACAACAACAATGCTCAAAAACCAGAATCAACAACATCCAAAATAGCAGCAGTAACATGTATATGACTTGGACACAAATCAAACTGAACTTCATGATGAATGCAAACAATGAGAAACCAAGCTAAGCATGGAACAAAATATATACCAAGAGTTAATGTAACTAAAAAATATACAGTAAAGGTATGAAAAGTGAGTTACCAAAAAAATGAAAAGAAAAAGAAAGTTCAGCCTCTCTCCTTTGCTACTCGCGTGGTTGTTCTCGTCAGTTTTGCGATGTGGCAAGTTGTTCACTGGAAATACACGACGACAAGGTGAGTTATGTTGTTGGAGCGGTGAACGAAAAGTTGATCGTGATTGAAAGTTTATGGTGAATTGTAGGAAACTTCAAAGTGGAAGGCGGAGGTTGAAGATGTTTGGCGGTGGTATTACGAAGTTATTTAAGGTGGTGTACGTGAATGTTGACTTCGGTTGCCACGAAAACAAGGATGGAGGTAATATTTGAGGGCATTTGAAGGTTAAAAACTGAAGAAGTCTATCTGGCTTGAAACAAAGCTACTGAGATGATGTTATTGTTTCAAATTTCAAAAAGGAGTGCGCTACCTATGTGTGTAGGTGCATGGCGTGTTCAAAAAGTATGGGGCGGTTTCTGTTTCTTTTTGCAGATTTTGTGGGATTTTTGTAGCAGTAAGATGTGAATGAAGAGGAAATTTTTATAAAGGTGCATGGAGAGAAACAAAGTGGTACATAGCAGGAAAAGAAAAAAATTAAAAAAGAAGTAGGGTAACGTGTATGCGTCAGTTTTTTATTGTTATTTCCTTAAAAAAAATGTCGCCTAGTACCTCATGTAGCAGCAGGAACAGTGCACGGGGGCATTCGTGTCTCGAGAGAAATGGTGCATTGGAACCCATAAAAAAAATTAAATCCATAAATCCTTTTTTAACAAGTTTCAAAAAATGGAAGAATAAAATTGACAATAAGTACATGATTATTATCAATGAAATATTTAACTAAAAATGCAAAAAAAATAGAGACCGCCTAGAATGATATGAAATGATCAGAATCTGAGGGTAAAATTTGGGGTACAACACCATGCAACTTTCAAGCAGTTTTTCATCCTTCCTATAAGGATCATCATTTGATACAGTTTACCAGTGTGGCAGATGATGTGTTCAGCATTAGCATCTCTAGTCCCAAGCAAAATGGCAGTGATGTCCGTGTTCAGGAATCAGTCTTCCAGTCTTATCTTCTCCCAGAAAGAGTCATGTTGTGTTGTCAGCATCTGTACCTGCATTTGCATTTCATCATAAATCATATGCATAACTCATATACATATGCATATCATGAGTGTTTTATCCTCATTTGCCTTTCTCCCGAGGTCGTGTCGTTATCCACGTCTTACCTTATGGTCAAAGTCCAACTTACTTGGCGCCTACCAAACGTTACCTATCCTTTCATTCAGTGTCATTCCTGAATGTTGTCGTTCCCTTGCGCATTTAGTCCTGTTGTTAGATGTTTGTCTTCTTTCATCCCAGTGCTATTCCTGGATCTTTATATTCCTTCACTCCAGTGCCATTCCTGGATGTATGTCTCTTTTGATCTCCAGTGCCATTCCTGGATATCTTACTCCTCTTATTTCTCCTAGTGCTATTCCTGGAATTTTGGCATCTCTTCTGTAATCCCCATCAAATTTACTTGATATCTTACAGTATCATTCCTTAAAGTCTTATATGTTCATTCAGTGCCATTCCTGGATGAGCTTTCTCCTTTGCATTCAGTGCCATTCCTAGATGTCTTTCTCACTATCATTTGATGCCATTCTTGAATATATTGATTTGCCTTTACTTTCAGTGCCATTCCTGAAAGTTCTTTCCTCTTATCCAATGCTTTCTTGGGTATTTCTTTGTTCAATGCTTTCTTGGACGTTGTTCTTTCTTTGTATCCAATGCTTTCTTGGGTATATCTTTGTTCACATTCATTCAATGCTGTCTTGAATACTGTGGTTCCTTTTATCCAATGCTTTCTTGGATTTCTATCTTGTTCATTTTCATCTGATGCCTTCTCAGATATTGTGAGTTTTCCCTTCATCCAAAGCCATTATTGGATGTTTGGTGTCTTTGAGTCCAATGCCTTCTTGGATTACGTTATTTAGCTCATTCTCATCTGATGCCTTCTCAGATATTATGAGTTTTCCTTTCATCCAAAGCCATTATTGGATGTCTGGTGTTTTTTTTTTACATTCAATGTCATTCTTGAATGTAGTCTCTATTCACACTCATCTAAAGCCATTATTAGATGTTGTGATTTATACCTTTCATCCAAAGCCATTATTGGGTGATTAGTTCCTTTGCATTCAATGCCATTCTTGAATGTAATCTTTGTCCACTTTTATCTAAAGCTATTATTAGATATTGTGAGTTATACCTTTCATTCAAAGCCATTATTGGGTGATTGGTTTCTTTGCGTCCAATGCTGCCTTGGATCCCTACTTTGTTCATATTCATCTAAAGCCATTATTAGATGTTGTGATTTATACCTTTCATTCAAAGCCATTATTGGATGACTGGTTTCTTTGCATTCAATGCCATTCTTGAATGTAGTCTCTGTTCACATTCATCTAAAGTCATTATTAGATGTTGTGATTTATACCTTTCATTCAAAGCCATTATTGGATGTTTGGTTTCTGTACCATCTGATGCTTTTCCAGATGTGTCTCTCTTTCTGATATTCTTCCAGATCGAGTCTTTGTTCACTTTTATCTAAAGCCATTATTAGATATTGTGATTATACCTTTCATTTAAAGCCATTATTGGATGTCTGGTGTCTTTGTGTCCGATGCCTTCTCGGATTACCCTTTTATCTCATTTTTCATCGGATGCCTAATCAGATATTATGAGTTTACCTTTCATTCAAAGCCATTATTGGATGACTGGTTCCTTTGTGTTCAATGCCTTCTTGGATTACCCTCTTTTTACCTCACTCTCATATGATGCCTTCTCAGATATTATGAGTTTACCTTTCATTCAAAGCCATTATTGGAGGTTTGGTCTCTTTTCTCATCTGATGCTCTTCCAGATGTGCCTTTCTCTTTCTGATGTTTTACCAGATTGAGTCTTTGTTATCTGACTCCCCAGTGGAGACCGTCTTTTCGGTTCTATTTCCATTGAGGATCTTGTATTATCTTTTCTTTCTAAAGTGTCAACCGATCACGCTTGAATCAGTTGTCTCATCACTTTAGATTTTTTTCAGTTGTTTCAGTTTCCCCAGTTTTATTTCAGTTACCCCAGTGTTGTTGTCTTCCCCAGCGAGTGTTTGCTCATTGGGTGAACTTTGTCCCTGTCTGCTTTCGTTTTGTCTGCATTTTGTATTTATCTTTCCTTCATTTTCATCATATTAGAATTCATGGCATGTCAGCATTTCATAGCTTTCTTTTGTCCATAGCATCGCATGTCAGTGCAGCTGAGGGCAAAATTTTCGGTTATCTATATTTAAATACCTTTCACCATGATTTCACGAGAACTTCCATCCTTCGTGCCATCCGGTAAAGCTATTTAAATAGGGGTAACTATCATACCCCAAATTTTACCCTCAGATTCCATGAGCTTCTTCATATCATTTTAAGTCGACTGTCTTTGCATTTACAGTCGTGTGGCCTATTATTCAGTAGTCATGCCTTTTGTTTAATTTTTGTCACCTATTCTCTCTTAATTCAATTATTTTTTTTACGAGTTTTAAGACTTTTCTTTTTTATTTAGATTTTCGTTTTATTTTTATTATTTTTAAAATCACTAGTTTACCTTTTTATTTCTATTATTTATTTATTATTATTATTATTTACATTATTATTTTTTCTTTTATTTGTTTATTATTATTACAAATCCAAGGTCCAAATATCTCCTTATACCACAGACTACACTGCCAACACGCTACCCCCATGCCAATTTGTCCAGCCTGTTATCACAGTCAAAACACGTTAATCCATTTTCCACAATACAGGACCCAAATATCTTACACAAAAGTGGCAAATTCTGCAATACACCAGTTATCACAGTCAAAACAATTTCACCAAAACATGAAACTGTGTCTACGTTCCACGCCAAACCTGCAACCTGCACTCTACAACACTGATGCAACAGACCTACTATTGAGAGCAACCATACAAATAATAAGACAAAAAATACAAGATTAGAGAGCAAGATTTGAATTGATAAAAAGGGAGGATAACAGCAACATAAAAAGGGGATGGAGGGGAAAAGGAGGAGAGAAAACCTTTGAAATTTTCATACGCAAACCTCACTTGTCCTCACCTTCAACGACCACCATCGTCCTCCCTTTACAAACAACACCATGAAATAACCTCAACCGGTTTCCTTCATAACCGCATCACCCTTAAACACTACCCTTCACTTTTCTTCATAACAAAAACCTGGTTGCATCATTCTCACACCTTGTACAACCCACAATATCTCTTCCTAACATTTCTTCAACTCACATCAAACCCATACCTCTCCTTCCTCCAACTTCATTCATCTTCTGTTACAAAAAGAAAAAGAAAAAATGACTCAAACACACATCTTTGCAGAGTCAATACTGAAACAGAACACCTCTCAATCTGTCACCACAAATTCCATCCACCACGACCTAGACCCTTTTCTTCTTCCAAACCGAAACACCTCACTGTTCCTTATCACTTCACCTCATCCACATCGTGTTATTGCTTCACAAAACTTTGCGAAAGATGTGATTGTGTTGGAAACCGAAATGCACGTTGTGGGAATTTAGGGCCTATCTTCTTCGATGCTCCTTTGAAGGCAACAGATTTGGAAAGTTGTTGTTGAAGCTATTGCCAACACCACTGCTCACCATCGCCGGATCCGGAAAGTGAGGCGCGAAACAAAGAAGGTTGGATTGAAGGAAATATTTTGAGTTTTGCTCTTCTGGTCATGTTGATGTTTTGATTTGTGAACTCATTTTTTATGCTCATGTTCGATTTTGAGATGAGAGTTTTTTTTTCTCCTTAACCGTTTCATATCAGATGCGTGTTTCATAGTTGTTGTGTTTCTGTACGTTTGTTTTTTTTTGTGGCGACTGTATTAGGGCTATTGATAACCCTCAAAGCTTATGTGAAAAGCGGGTCAAACCGACCCATGAGAGTTCACCCGCCCAGAGCTTGGGCCTACTAACTTTCCTTGGCCCATGCTTCATTCTCCTATCGACACCCTTTAGTTGTTTATTAGGTTTATGTTATTTAGTAATTAGTTTTTAAGTTAGGTTTTAATCTATTTAGTAGAACTAATTTTAACTAGGTTCTAATATAATTAGTTAACTAGTTTAATTAGGTTTTATTCTTTTTTTTTTTTATCAATGTCTCTTTTTTTAACAAAGAGTAAAAATGTTAAAATAAGAATTTAATGAAAATAATTTTCAAACATTTAAGCTACTTTCAAATCTTTTTTTTTTAATAAAACCAATCAACTCTTTTCATAATCACGAAAGAAGAGGACCGTTGGAATCTAGCATTCTAGCAGAAACCTCGAACGATTGGTCTCAAGTCTCGCACTTTGGGGTAGCCAATCATTCATTATTTTGCTCCTCAAAATACCTTTAATTAATTTGGACAAATAAGAGCTGTCAAGATCTAGCATCTTGGCACAACTCTTCGAACAATTGATTCTCGTCAAGCGTTCATTGTCCACTAAGCGACTTTTATATCAACTTGGACAAATAAGGACCGTTAAGATCTAGCATCTTGACATAACCCTTTTGAGCTTTTTATCATCAAAAGCTTGTTGTCCATCATATATTTTTCATATTAACTTGGACAAATAAGAGCCGTCAAGATCTAGCATCTTGGCACAACTCTTTGAGCGATTGATTATCTTCAAGAGTTCATTGTCCATCAAATATTTTTCATCATAGCTTGGATGAGTAAGAGCCGTCAAGATCTAGCATCTTGGCACAACTCTTCGAACAATTGATTTCCATCAATGTTCATTGTCCATTAAACATTTTTCATACCAATTTTGAATGGAAATGACTGTTAAAGTCTAGCACTCTGGCATAACCCTTTGCCATTCTTAAAACATATTCAAGCCACTTTCAAACCACTAGCTTTTTCAAGAGATAGCCATTAATCTCTTGTGATTTTTAACCCTTCCTTTAACCTTCATAAGAGATAGCCATTAATATCTTCTCCTAAACAACCAATCCTCACAAGCTTTGCTTTCAAGCTTTTTACCGTAGTAGCCAGAACTACGGACGCTCTGATTTCTCAAAGTACCCTTTGAGAATACGTAGGCATAGGATTGCGACGATCCTAGCGAGCCACCTTTTCTTTTTTCTACCTTTTCCTTTTTCCTTTACATCCAATGCCTTCTTGGATCCCACCTTTCCATTTTTCATCGTAGCCCCGAACTACGAAGGCTTTGAGTTTCTCATTGCACTATGAGGATACGTAGGCACAAGATTGCGAAGTCTTGTCGAGCCCCCTAGTAATAAAACCTTTAGGTCATTTCTCTTTAATATAAAAATATAAAAACATTTCTCTCTCTCTCTCCCTTTCCTCATTCAATAAGTAGAAGATTAGAAACAAACTTTAAGCTAATACTCATTTAACCCTAACTAAATGGTTCCCGTTGAGTACAACGGACGTGAGGGGTGCTAATACCTTCCCCTTGCGTAACCGACTCCTGAACTCAGACATTGGTTGCGATGACCATATTCTCATCCTTTCTTTTTAGGGGTTTTATTCGATATTTTCCCTTTTCCTTCTATGGAATAAATAAAGATCGGTGGCGACTCTATTAAGTCCATCCCGCGGGCGTGCGATTGCGCTTCGCGGGGTCGTTCTCATTTTTTTGAGGTACGACACACTGTTAGGGGAGATTTTCACTAAGGAGCATTGAACATTGTGGAGCTTCTTTTTTAGAGCAACACCTTTGTGAGCACACCACATATTCACCCAAAACCTTAAGGTTTTGGGTGAATATGTGGTGTCTATCTCACTTGTGTGTTGCTCTTGACCCAATATGGATGCTCATCATGATGACCCAACAATGGTATCAGAGTTGATGGTTTAATTAAAGGACTGATTCCTTGTATCAAAAGTCTTTCTAACAATGTGGCGGTCAGGTGGCGTGTTTCGTTGTAGTGCCTGCAACGGCGGTACAAGTGTTTATGGATGAAAAAGCTTCCGCTTGAGGAGGATCACAGTGGATGGACTCACACTTGAGTTACAAGTGAGTTAAAAGTCTCACATTGCTTAGAATAGTGGAAGTTGAGCACTTTATAAGTGAGAGGACCTATACACTTATCACCTTAAGGTTTTGGGTGAATATGTGGTGTCTCTCTCACTTGTGTGTTTCTCTTTACGCAATGTGAATGCTTCTCATAATGACCCAACAACATGAGCCTCATGCTTGAGAGAATGTGTATCAATCAGATATATATTGGGCCAACTCGGTCAAGAGTAATAAGAGCTTGCCCAAGAGTAGCGAAAGTTCTCCCAAGTAATAAGAGACCGTCAAAGAGTAGCATGAGCTCTCCCAAGAGTATCAAGAGTCTACCTAAGAGTAGCAAGAGCTCGCCCAAAAATAGCATGAGCCCATCTAAGAATAGCGAGAGCTCGCCTAAAAGTAGCAGGAGCCTGCCAAAAAGTAGCGAGAGCTCGCCCAAGTAACAAGAGCTCACTCAAAAGTAACAATAGCTCACCCAATAGTAGAAAGACCCCGTCAAAGAATAACGACAACTCGTCCGTGATAACACAGACCAACTTAAACTTGTTAAAAGGTTGAATTGGGTCGTTCCAGCCTAAAACTATGGTAAGAAAATATCTAAATAAGACTTAAATCCACAAATAATATATTTAAGTATGGATCGAATTCAAGATCGAAGAGAATCACCCTAATATCCATTAATTAGAATCACTCAATTAGCGAATAAAGACTTTAATGACCTTTAAGTAGTCTTAATTACCAAAAATACACAAAATACTATTTAAATAAAAAAAATACACTGTTTATAGACTCACACTGAGTTAGCTATTTACTACTCGTATTGATCTAATAAGTAGAGTTATCAAATTATGTACTTATACATGTGTCCTCTTTTTTTGCTTTATATACACCCTCTGGTCACTACTATAAGCAACAAATTTTTTTTAAAATTCATTGAATAATTGATATATCTGATATATAATAATGTCCAGGTACATCATTTATTCTATAAATCTAAAAATGTTTTCTACTTATAATAATGACCGGAGAGTGTACTACATAAGATCATGCATGAACGTGTTTTATAAATTAAAAAAAATTATGTATAAAATATATACATTGATTATAGTTATATTAAAAAAAATAGTTTATGAAAAAAGACCAAGGGAGTTTTAGTAAGAATTATCATAGCAGGACCAACACGAAACTAGAAGCTAAATAAAATAAAAATAAAAATGGTGGGAACGAATCAAAGAAGTTTATAGTCAACGAGACAAAAAACAAGTCATCGAAGTTCCCGTCACGGTGGGTTTTCGTTTACTCTTGGAAATTACGTCGAAATCAAGACGGCTTTATTATTATTAATTAACTAATTTAAATTATAATTCCAATTTCCCTTCATAATTATAATATTCTTCTTCTCTTCTTTTTCAGATTCAAAAGTACAGAATCATAATCCAACAGAACGTTTAAGAATGACAAGTGATGAAGAATTCTGTGAATGCAGACCTTTGGGTTTCTTCTTAGGATTACCCTTTGCTTTCTTGTCCTTAATTTTATCTCTTCTAGGTGCTATTCTTTGGATTTTCGGGTATGCAGTTTTTTTTTATTATACCTTCTAATTTCTTGCAATATTTTCTATGATTATTATGGTTTTCATATTTTTAAGTTCCATTTTCTTGTTATTTTATAGGTCAATATTTAGTTGCTTGTGTCCATGCTGCATATGCTGCACAGGTTTGGTCGATTTTGCTGTGTGTTTGGTGAAGCTTCCTGTTCGAGTTCTTAGATGGTTTGTTGACCAAATTCCTTGTTAATTAGAGACCTCAACAAACACTATATTTTCTATTTATTTAGTTTATAATCCCTATTTGGAATTAGTTGTGTGAATTAGTTAATATAGACGAGTTGCATATAAAAAAGCTTCCAATTGAGGTTGTAAAAGCTTGGTTTAGTTAGAGATTCACAATCATTGTATAATTATTTTAATTTTGATAAAAGATATTCTGCCATTTTGGGTTTCTATAAGTATTTTTTTTTATAAACACAGTGATTTCAATATAAACGGTTGAATAGCAAAAACACTAATTAAATCGAGACATTACATAAGTAGTTAACCAAGATACAGCAAAATGCTACCGACAACTACGTAGACTATAAACCATCCATTACAAAAAATTTAGTGGGTGTTTCAATCAATCATAGAATGTACAAAAACTTTGTAGCACTTAATGATAACCACCTTAAATTATTTAATATAGAGATTAAAAACAAAGATAATGTAAAATAATAAGTTACAGCTATTATAAGAAGAGAAAGAATTTATGTCATTTTGAAAATTTAAGAAATCACAATTTTACATAACATTTAGCTAACTCTATTATTTGTTTCTTCAACAAATTTACATCTATAGCTTAATTTTCCCTATTCGCCACCCTAATTTCTCGCCCTGTGGTTTCCTTTCTTTTCTGCCATGGATGATTTGTTCTTTCATTCGCTCTTCACTGAAATCGCGCTATTAACCAACCAAAACCTTCAAAAACTTGCAATATCCATCCCTCAAAAACCACTCAAAACCTTTGTCGAAGTCATTGGCAACGTTTGTGACCTCCCCACCAACCAACTTCCCACGCCCTGTGTCAAAAAAGACCATTTCTCCATTTCCATTCATGAAGATGGATATCTCATTGGCTTATAGGCTTGCAAACCTAACCTTCATGGGAGAATATTATGGCCAAAGGTCTCCACTCCTCTAACAGTGCAACAACTTAAAGCGAAACTTCAAATCTTGTGGAATTCCATCTCTAAATAGGGAGTAACTTCTCTAGGTAAGGGTTTCTTTGAGTTCACTTTTTCATGTATCGAAGATGTTCGAAGAGTCAGGGTCTTCCCCCTCTTGGAATTTTAACCCTGGAATTCTTAAGTTGTTTCTGTGGTCGAAAGACTTCGTACCGTCTAATATGTCTCAAAACTTTGCTCAAGTTTGGATCATAATCCATGGTCTCGCTCAGGAGTACTGGAGTCCAAAAGTCTTTTTCACAATCACTAGTAGTTTGGGTACCCCGATATCTATTGATTCCTCTTCGAATCGCCCTCTTTTTGACCGCTCATTTGGACATTTCGTTAGGGTCCTAGTGGACATTGTCCTTCTTAATGAGCTCCAATATAAAATTCTTGTTGAACGGGTTGGTTTTGCATTCTTTGTTGACATCGAATACGAAAAAATTCCTGATTTCTGCTGCTTTTGTAAAACTTTGAGTCATGCTGAAAAAAGTTGTAGAAGAAAACAAAACATTGAATCCAAACAAAAATCCAATTCTTCGTTTCCTTCTAAGGATCACCTTGTTGTGAGAACAAGATTTGGTTCTGCAATATTACTTCTAAGTTTTGATGATATCAAACGAGTATGTTTGTATGAACAATTTCGTAAGACTAATGTTTGTTACTTTGAGAATCTAACAAATAGGTTATGCTTCCGTTAATTGGTGTGGACATAATGCTAAAAGAATACTTTGCCTACGCGTTTCACTTGATATGCTAAATCTCTTCAGACGAATCTGAAGATCATAGACTCTGATATAATATTTAAAGAAAACAAGTTCTGAAAATATGAAGACTGAGGTTCTGATGAACGAAGTCCAAATGTTGAAGACTTTCGCTCTCTGATAAAGGTTCTGAAGACCCAACCAATAGTCTCTACTCATGCTTCAACTAAATACTATCTGAAGCCTCTGAAGATATGAAGACAATTTTCTAAGTTAACAAGGTTCTGAAGACCAAGTGCTGAAGACTCCGAAGATACTGCTCTGAGGACTCCAAGACTTGAAGATCTTAAGAATCAAGCTACGTTTTCCCTTCTTACTCATGCTCGCAGTAGCCTCTGAAGTTAAGAAGATTAGGAGACTAAGCAACGAAGTTCAAACGAAGATATCTTGGTAACTGTGCAAAAGTTCAAATGAAGATTTCTTGGTAATAGTGCCAACGAAGATATACTGACAAGACAGGACACAAAAGGTTTTATGTGTCCTCACGTTTCTACCAAACCGCCGTCAATAGTCATGAATACCTTGCAACGGCTGCTTTTACTCAGCTTTAAAAAGACTTGAAGACTCAAAGAATGATACGAACTGCTCCGCTTAATAACACGTTCTATCTTGCTATTATCATTCAAAGAGTCATTTTTATGTGCTGTAAAATAGTTTACATATTCAGCTTATGCTAGAAGCAATACTTTGTAAACAAAACCTTTTTCAAACTGTTGTTTGAAGATCCTTGAGAAAAACCCAATGAGGTTAAAATTCTTGAGAAGTTTAGGACTAGTGAGAGTCTTAGAGGTTGTTCCTTAAGAGAGACCAGTGTGGTTAGATCTCTTGAGAAGTCTAGAACTTGAGAGTTTTAGAGGTTGTTGTTAGTCACCAGCATTTTGGCTTGTGTATTGTATTAATCTGTTTGATTAGTGAATTAAGACCTCGATTGAGAGAGGCGAAATCACCTTGGTGGGTGGACTAGATTAACTTGAGGAATTCTCAAGTGAACTAGTATAAACATACTGTGTTATCTCTTTCTAGCTTCATTAATACTATCATTCATAAGTTAAAGAGTTGTTAAAAAGGGGTTAGTTGAAAAGAAAAGAATTTTATTTTGAAAAACCAATTCAAACCCCCATTTCTTGTGTTTTTCACACCTTCAATTGGCATCAGAGCTCTGGTTCTGAGGTGATAAAAAGGTTGAGTTTTTATCAAGCACTTAATAGTGTTCAGTACCAATCTAAGCGTGAAAAACAATGGTTGCACCTGATCTAAATGTTATCGCAAATGAAAGAGATTCCTATAGTGCAAAACCTCCTATCTTTGATGGGGAAAAATTTGACTATTGGAAGGACAGAATTGAAAGTTACTTTCTGGCCTTTGACTTAGATCTATGGGATCAGGTAGTTGATGGCTATAGTTACCCTGTAGATTCTGAAGGGAAAAAGATTGCTAGAAGTGCATTAACAGATGCTCAGAAGAAGACTTACAAGAATCATCATAGAGCAAGAACGATTCTGTTAAATGCAATTTCATATACGGAGTATGAAAAAATCACAAACAAAGAAACTGCAAAGTTTATCTTTGATTCCCTCAAAATGACTCATAAAGGCAACGCTCAAGTCAAAGAGACAAAGGCTCTTGCACTAATCCAGAAGTATGAGGTCTTCAGAATGGAAGATGATGAATCTGTGGAAACTATGTTTTCAAGATTTCAGATGCTCATTGCAGGACTCAAAGTTCTGGATAAAGGTTATTCTACTACTGATCATGTCAAGAAGATTATCAGAAGTCTGTCTGTCAAATAGAGACCAATGGTAATAGCTTTGAAACTAGCAAAGGACTTGAACAACATAAGTATTGAGGAACTAATTAGTTCTTTAAGGAGTCACGAAATAGAACTTCAAGGGGATGAACCTCAGAAGAGAGGTAAATTCATTGCTCTAAAGGCTAAATCTGAAAAGAAAAAAGCTTATCAAGCAGAGGAAGAATCTGAAGAAGAGTCAGACGAAGATGAACTATCTCTCATATCAAATAAGATAAGTCAACTATGGAAATACAGAAGGAATAAGTTCAGAGGACCAAGAAGAAAACCTGAGTATACACATGGTCAAAAGAAAGCTTATGGAAGAGAAGTCACGTGTTTTGAATGCAAGGAACCTGGACATTTCAAGAATGATTGTCCAAAATTCAATAAAGATGGAAAACCTAGAAAAGCTAAAAAAGGGTCCTATGGCAACTTGGGACGATTCAGAGTCAGAAGAAGATTCCGACGGAGAACATGCAAATGTAGCATTCATGGCCAAGACCAGTACGAATGAAGTTTTATCAGAAGAAGGACTATCGGACTCTGATGACGACAGAGAGGTACTTTCTTCCTTATGTCGTTCTGAACTAGAAATATGATTATCTGAACTTATGGATAGGTATCAACTTCTTTTAAGAAAAACACAAAACTCTGAAAAATACTCTTGTGGTTCCTTCAGAAGACCTTACTAAAAGCAAGCAAACTATTTTGGAATTAAACAAAAAATTATTCCTCTTAGAAAAATCAAATGTTGTTTTAAAAAATAAAGTAGCTAAGTTAGAGGAAGAGATCACGTCTGATATAACTATCACTAATGAAGTTGTCAGATACGACAGAGCTTTTCAGCACTTCTTTGCTAAAAGCATAGATAGAAGTAAAATGGCTTCAATGATCTATGGAGTTAGCAGAAATGGGAGTAGAGGTCTAGGATACTCAGGACCATCACAACCATATGATGAAAACAAGAATATAAAACTAATACCTCTATCTAAACATTTTGTGCGTGCCGATACCAAGCTAAAATGTTCAGAACCAGAAGGTTCTAAGTCTGTTATATCACAAACACAGACACGGAAGAAAACTTCCAAACCCAAATACTATGCACAAATACCACACTATTATCCTGATACACGAAAATCCAAAGGTGTCAGAACCTCTAGAGAGACTAATGTGAAAGGACCCACAAAATGGGTACCTAAGAATAAGATAGTGTATGTTGCATATATCCTTAATGGCGCCACTGAAACACCAGTCATGGTACCTGGACAGTGGATGCTCGCGACACATGATGGGAGAAAGGCATATGTTCTAAGATCTAAAACTTAAGCCTGGAGGTGTCGTCGGTTTTGGAGGAAATCAGAAGGGTAGAATCATTGGCTCCGGAACTGTTGGTAATGGTAAAATTCCTTCTATAAATAACGTTCTTTTGGTTGAAGGTCTAATGCATAATTTATTGTCAATTATCCAACTTAGTGACAATGGTTATGATGTTATTTTCAATCAAACGTCTTGGAAGGCTGTTAATCAGAAGGATGGATTTGTTCTGTTCAATGGTAAGAGGAAGAACATTACTTACAAAATCAAATTATCAGATTTAAAATATCAAAATGTAAAGTGTCTTCTGTCTGTCAATGAAGAGCAATAGGTCTAGCACAGACGTCTGGGTCATGTTAGCTTGAGAAGAATCTCACAGCTGAATAAGCTTGGACTTGTCAGAGGTTTGCCAAATCTGAAGTTCTCTTCAGATGCTCTTTGTGAAGCATGTCAGAAAGGCAAGTTTTCAAAAACTTCTTTTAAAGCAAAGAATATTGTTTCTACCTCTAGACCATTGGAACTTCTTCACATTGATCTATTTGGACCAGTGAAAACTGCTTCTATCAATGGTAAGAAATACGGACTAGTCATTGTTGATGATTACAGTCGTTGGACATGGGTAAAATTCTTAAGACACAAGGATGAGTCACATTCTGTGTTTGCTTCCTTCTGCACCCAAGTGCAAAACGAAAAGAATTGCAAAATCATCAAGGTCAGAAATGATCATGGTGGAGAATTTGAAAACAAAGATTTTGAAAAACTTTTTGATTCACATGGGATATCTCATGATTTTTCTTGTCCTAGAATCCTTAATACCTCTGACCAGCACATTTATTTTTCTGTTACGGTGGATAATTTGTGCCTTAGATTGGTTGTCGTTTACGCTTATACTTATCACATAAAGAGAATAACGCTTTGGTGGTCTCTTGCTTCGTGTACCTCTTCCACATAAATCCCTTGGTGCCTTGTTGGGGACTACAACTCTATCCTTGGAGCTCATGAACATCGAGGTGCCCGTAATCCCTTTAGAACTCCCATGGAGGAATTTCTAGCTTGGTCTAACAACAACTGTTTGTTGGAAATTCCTTCTAATGGTAATCTTTTCACTTGGTACAATGGTCGCGAGGGTAGGGTCGCGGTTGAGAGGAAGTTGGATCATGCCTTTTGTAACATTGGTTGGAGTCAAGCTTGTATTCATTTGAACATGTTAATCCTTCTGTCATACCCTAAATTTTGACCCTATATTTGTCGCTCCCGGGATTTCTATCCAGGTACAAACGCGAGAGTGGCGCGGAAAAACAGAGTCGCCAGCCGTGTAAATTTATCCCAAGAGAGGGAAAGGGAACACCGCATAAACCTTTGGAAGGGGGAAAGGAATGGTCATCGCAACCATAGCCTGGGTTCGGGAGTCGGTTACGCGAGGGGAAGGTGCTAGCACCCCACGCGTCCATCGTACTCGATGGGATCCACGCTTGTTGTCTATTCTAAGGGTGACTTATACTATCATCTAGGGCTGTACTAAAACGGGGAGGGAAAGACAAAGACCGACTCGGTAGGACGTCGACGTCCTAGGCCTACGTACCCCCTTTGTGCAATGGGGAATTCAGAGTCAACGTAGTTCGGACCAAGTTCTTTTTGTGTTTGTTATGAGCGACGTTAAGTTCGCGTCCGGCAGTTAGGGTCGATGCCTGTTTGCGACTCAGACGGAAGGTAACGTGCCCTTTTTGAAAATAGCCTTTAAGTTGAAGGTCCCGAAGGACAAAAAAGTTTGAAGTTGGTTTATGTTTTTTAGGACAGAAGTGGCTTAAGTTAGTTCCTAAGCTGCATTGCACCAAAGTCTAGGGCACAGGGGCGAATACTTAACGCATCGTCCCAAGACAGGACGCTCGCTAAGCACTCTAGAAAGATGAGAGGAAGCCCCTCATTTCTCATTCCCCATACTTAAGGCTCGTGTGCAATACACCTTATTATTATTAAATGTTTTAAGGAAATTTGAGATGAGAAGTGAGAAGACACGAGGGTAACTCTAAGGGAGACTATGAGTCCTAATGTCATCATGCATGGGGGACCTACGGTTAGTGAGGTTCAACCTAAACCCTATAGAATAAAGATGGAAGAGGAAAAGGTAAGGGTGACCATGGATATTTATCCATACCCTTAAAGAACTTACTTTAATCCTGCATAAAAGGTTAGTGGGAAACGGACGTGAATAAGAGCAATGAGGTGAATAACAAATCAAGCAATGACAAATAACAATGATAATAATCCAAACATGAATCAAATAAACCAAAGAACAGCCCCAAAGCAAATGGCACAAGTGCCTTTCAAACGAGGTAATTATACAAAGTCAAAGGTGCGCACACAAAAGAATCTCAAGAGAAAGCAAATCAAATAATTAGAAAAATAAATCCTAAAATTCCCAAATTAATCCTAAGGGATCCTCAACCAGAGGCAAACAATATATAAAAATCCCTGCAAAAATTCAAAGTGTTAGCCATTCAAATAGACACACAAAGCTCGAGTAACGGATAGGGTTCAATATACCAAAGTGAAGGACCTAAATGCAACATGAAAAATATTAAAAAAAAGAAAGGAAAATATTTTCGTGTAATTTAGAATGTTAGTGACCAGATGCAAAAAGAACGGATCCAAAATGTTTTAGGATTGCAGAGAATTAAAATGAAGAAGTTCAAGTACGCATGAGATGTGTAATTAAAAAGAAGTTGAATTAAACAATTAATTTGAATGGTGAAAAATAAAATAAAAATAAAAATAAAATTGGTGAAAATTTTATAAGACAATGCATGAATTTTTTAAGATTTTTTAAATGCATTTAAGTATTGTTAAACATTAAAAATGGAATTATTATGATTTAATAAAATAAAATGAAATAAAGGCGCTGGGGGTGTGATTAGCAAGGAAATGAAAAGGAAATTGTGGTTGGGCCAAAACGTGGGGGGTGCGTATAGCAGAGCCCGTCCACTAAATCCGTCAGAAAAAATGAAAACAAAAAACCTGGGGGGTGTATTAAGTATAAAAATGAACTGGAAAAGGAGACTGGGCTTAATGTTGGGGGGTGCGTATAGCACCCCAGCCCACTAACCCAATCAGCAAACAAAAATAAAAGAGGAATACCGTGGTCCAGCCATGTGCAGGGGGCGTGGGATCATTAATGTGGTGGCAAGACGTGGGCCATTTGATGCATCAGGCGGCTCATGTTCAGTCAATGGAAATAAAAGTAATTAAAATAACGCAACATAATTGGAGGGCATATGATAACTGTGGTGGGATCATAGCATGGAATCATTAATTAATTTCAGGAAAAAAAAACATAACACGTGGCGTGCTGATGATCGCACGATGAAGGGATCGAACGGCTGGGAGGTCGTCTTCTCCATTTGGACCCCTCACCGGCCGGAACCTCGCAGATCGCCGGAGCCCTAGCTCCGGCCGCCCGTCACCACCACCTGCAAATAAAAAAATGCCCAGAAAACCCCAAGCCGTATACCGTTCGAACCGGAATTCCAAAAGGATTCCAAATATGGCCTCCAAATTCGCAAATAATTAACACATAGCAAAAAACGAAAGGAATAGTGTTAGGGCAAAAAAATTCAAATCAACATTGCGAGCAACATACGCATCCAATCATCAAACCAAGCATACCAGCATAATCAGTGACAACAACACAACAATATTCACGTAAAAAAACGAAGTTTTAGGATCCTCGAAAATTCTACCAACCTGAGACGGTTCTCCTTGCGTGCGTGCTCTTGGCTGCAAGTGGTGATTGATATCTACTCCTTGGATCCCCAGGAAGATGTCTGTGGAAAAATCCTTTGAGAAAACCTTGTGGATCGTGAGTTTTGGTGAAAAAGAGCTCTAGGGTTCAAGCTTGAATTCCTCTCCAAATTTTCGTGTATGAACCCTAACCAATGCATCCTTGTGCTTAAATAGGCTAGGGTTATTCTTCTGATGATGAGTTGGGCTTGGGTAATCCATTGTTAATTATTTTTGAATTCTTTCATTTATTATTGAATTTTAACTAAATAAATCCAATAAAAATAAAATAAAATGAGGAAAAACCAAATATATGCTCTTTGGGTCGTGCATGGCTTTATGTTTATGTTTGGTTTAAGAAACTTATGGCCCATTTGTCAAAATTTGGATTTTAGGCATAGTTTGCTTTGTGCACCTCCTCAAAATTGCCCAACTTTGACTAAGCATAACTCCTTCAATTTTTAGCTCCTTAATGGAAACTAATACTTTTTAGAAACCTCAAGATGTCCTCTAACCAATATTTTTGGTCCCATGTCAATTTGATCTTCCATGTTCAAGTTATGAGCTTTTGAAGAAGGTTGACTTTTGTTGACTTTCAAAATGACCTATAATGTCTTGGCTCATATCTCCCAAATGAAGCATTTCTGGCCTTGGCTTGTGAGACACAAAGTTGTAGGGAATTAAATTTCCTTCAAGATGGGATTTGGTTGAGGAATTTTTGATGAAGTATGTGGAAGTTAGGCCTGGTCAAAGTACAGTTGACTTTTCCTACAAAAACCCTAATTTAGTAACTCCTGATTCTTGATGATTCTGAGGTTTTCCCTGATGAATTGTGATCAACCCTTGATCAAATGATGAATTTCACCCCATAATCTTGATGTTGACCAAAAATCTTGAGGTTTGACTTTGTGTTGACCACAGTTGACTTTTTGACCAAGTTAACTGATTTTCAATCCATTGACCAATTGAACCTCTCCTGAATCAAACTGATGGACAATCTTCCACTCCTAGATACTCAGGGACCCAAGGAATACCATGGAATCAAGTCTTGCTCAAAAAATCAGAAATAAACTGACTTTATAGCAAACCCTAGTTTTGGTACCCTCAGTCTATGAGGAAATAGCACAGTCTCCAAATTCAAATTCCTCTGAATATGATGTGTATCCTCTCCATCAAAGATAAGATATGCCATTTGGTGATGATAAAAACCCAAAGAGCTTGCCCATTGGAACAATAAACCCAAGAATCTCAAAACCCTAATTCATGCACTGGTTAGGAGGGAGTAATCCACTTGAAATCTCTTGCCACTTGTGAACTCTTGATGATGTAGTGGACCAGATATGACCTTTCTGAACTGCCTCAGGCACCTTGACCCCATGCTAATGATATGCATACATGATAATGAAATGAAACATAAGCCAGTTAGTAAAAAGTAAGGAAGGCAAATTTTGGGGTGCAACAGCTGCCCCTATTCAATCAACTTGGTCCTGAGTGGTATGATAGCAACGGCTCTCAGACATTCCAAGATACACGGGGATTGAATACTGAAAGAACCCCAGAAATTTGCTAGTGATGAGAACAACGAGACGGAGCATGCTGGAAAAAGGGAATATGACCTCAATCATGTCCACAAGAAAACGAATACGACCTCAATTATACCCGCAAAGGAAGACTGACCTCAATCACTCCCACAAATAAAATACGAATACGACCACAATCGCACCCACAAAACGAATACAACCTCAATTATACCCGCAAAGGAAGACTGACCTCAATCACTCCGACAAATAAAATACGAATACGACCACAATCGCACCCACAAAACGAATACAACCTCAATTATACCCGCAAAGGAAGACTGACCTCAATCACTCCCACAAATAAAATACGAATACGACCACAATCGCACCCACAAAACGAATACAACCTCAATTATACCCGCAAAGGAAGACTGACCTCAATCACTCCCACAAATAAAATACGAACACGACCTCAATCGCACCCACAAAATGAATACAACCTCAATTATACTCGCAAAGGAAAACTGACCTCAATCACTCCCACCGATAAAATACGAACACGACCTCAATCGCACCCACAAAACGAATACAACCTCAATTGCACCCACAAAGGAAGACTGACCTCGATCACTCCACCCACAAAGAAAACACGAATACGACCTCAATCGCACCCACAAAATGAATACAACCTCAATTATACCCGCAAAGGAAGACTGACCTCAATCACTCCCACAAATAAAATACGAATACGACCTCAATCGCACTCACAAAACGAATACAACCTCAATTGTACCCACAAAGGAAGACTGACCTCGATCACTCCACGCACAAAGAAAACACGAATACGACCTCAATCGCATCTACAAAACAAATACAACCTCAATTGCACCCACAAAGGAAGACTGACCTCGATCACTCTACCCACAAAGAAAATGCGAATACGACCTCAATCGCATCTACAAAACGAATACAACCTCAATTATACCCGCAAAGGAAGAGTGACCTCAATCACTCCCACAAATAAAATACGAATACGACCTCAATCGCACCCACAAAACGAATACAACCTCAATTATACTCGCAAAGGATAACCAACATAAAGTGGACTTTTACTGGGGATAACGTGAAAACAAAACTTCTGTTTAAACCACCTCGTTTCAGAACCTACTGGTGAGATGACTCCGGTGGGGAAGAAGAAGTCTAAATAAAAGACTCTGCCGGGGAGTACAAGTATGAGGAACGCGTCCTTCCAAAATCTCCTGAGTGATGCCACCTCCGGCTGGCAAAGAAAGTATCAAACCTGGTTTATGCTTCGAATGCAAATGAAAATGCCATGTTTTTGCGATGCAAATGCTTATGATATGCAAAGGGGTCCCTCCAGCAAAATAAATGCCGGAGAGGAAACACCAATTCAGCTGAAGACAAAAATAAATTGTCCTCTGAATCCACGAACTCTGCTGAGAAGGATCACTCCGACCGAATCTTTGGATCAACAACTTCTGCTGGGGATGAAATTCCAAAAGAACATCTGCTATACGGGGATTATACGTAACTCTTTGAAAGGGGAGGCCACGGCCTGAATCAGAAGAGTGCCAGATATCACTTGGATTTAAAACCTGCTAGGGATGTCAACCCCTGTTGGACAAACTGTTGCGAGGATCACTACCAAACTCTGCTTGGGGGAACGGTAAGTGCTGACATCCACCCCGCTAGCAGATAACATCAAGTTTACTTATCTGTTGAGGATTAAATTGCACCGTTGTTGCTGAGAAAAACATTTTCTGAAGCGTTCAGACTCTGTGGGGAAATATGTCTTAATCTGGAAAAAATACTTCTCAAGTCTCTTGTTGGGGGAGGTCTGCTCTGCTGAGGAGAGCGCAATCTCAATGCTGGGGAGAGCAAGCTGCTGGGGAAGTATGATCCTGTTGCCCTGCAAGTCAAATAACAACAAATAGAATACGCCACAACATGACTATCACCGTTAACGCCTAAGTAATTTCTACTGCTTTTCGTTATGCTCCGCAAAGCTCGAAGTTTTATATGCAATGTTTATCAAAAATATCGGACGTTTTTTGCAAACAAAACAGTAAAATTAAAAGTAAAACAAGCAAATAGAAAGCTTTTTGAGTGAAATGAATATTTTATTGAGAGAAGTAGCCTGTAAATAGGCATTTACAATTGGAGGCAATTCCTAGAAAGAGGTAATTGCGTAAAAACAAAAAGGAAAATACACATGTCGGCAATGTGGGGAACAGATATCCACCATGATTTGACTTAGCTATGACCCATATGACTGGCTTATCTACAAATGTCTTGACCTCCGAAGAGACTAACTGTACTGATTCCTTTCTTTCAGAACTTCCAGGTATCGAGGGTGTTCACAGATCGAACACAGACAGTAGCCTTTCGCTTACAAATCCCTAACTTTTGCCTGGATCGCCCTTTTCGGGTTTTCAATCCACCGGGATACCCATTTTTGCCAAAGTCGCCTTTTCAGGTTTTCAACTTTGCGGGTTTACACATTTCTTTTTACATTTTATCCCTAACTTTTGCCCGAACCTTTTCCTTTTTATGGTTCGCCGGGATGCCCCTTTTTTGCCTAGACTTTCTTTTTGTGTCCAGCGGGTCTCTTTCATGCGAAGTATTTTTTGACTACGTCTGCGTTCACAGGGGAAGTAAAATCTTCGCCATCCATTGTGGAAAGTAGTAAGGCTCCACCAGAGAAAACCTTTCTGACTACATACGGCCCTTCGTAGTTTGGAGTCCATTTGCCCCTGTGATCTGTCTGAGGAGGAAGGATCCTTTTCAAAACCAATTCGCCTGTCTGAAAATTCCGAGGACGCACTTTCTGATCAAAGGCGTGCTTCATCCTGCTCTGATACAACCGACCATGTGCGATGGCTGCCAATCTCTTTTCTTCAATAAGGTTCAACTGATCCAATCTGGAACGCACCCATTCAGCTTCATCAAGCTTCACATCTGCCAGAACTCTCAAAGACGGAATCTCGACCTCTAAGGGTAAAACTGCTTCCATACCATATACCAATGAGAAAGGGGTTGCCCCAGTTGACGTACGTACCGAAGTACGGTAGCCATGTAAGGCGTAAGGTAACATCTCATGCCAGTCCTTATACGTTACCACCATCTTCTGTACAATCTTCTTGATATTCTTATTTGCCGCCTCAACAGCACCATTCATCTTTGGGCGATATGGAGAAGAGTTGTGATGCTCAATCTTAAAACTCTGACATAGTTCCTTCATCATCTTATTATTCAAATTCAAGCCATTATCAGTAATGATTCTCTCCGGGACCCCATAACGACAGATGATGTCCTTCTTTATAAACCGGGCTACCACTTGCTTGGTGACGTTGGCGTACGAGGCTGCCTCCACCCACTTTGTGAAATAGTCAATGGCAACCAAAATGAAACGATGCCCATTGGAAGCAGTTGGCTCAATCTTTCCGATCATATCTATACCCCACATTGCAAACGGCCAAGGAGATGACAACACATTTAGAGGCGTAGGCGGCACGTGCATCTTATCTGCATAAATCTGGCATTTATGACACTTCCGAGCGTACTTGAAACAATCAGACTCCATAGTCATCCAATAATATCCTGCTCTCAACAGCTTTCTAGCCATGGTGTGTCCACTGGAATGAGTACCAAAAAAACCCTCGTGAACTTCCTCCATCAATGAGCTTGCCTCGTGTTCATCAACACAACGTAGCAAGACCATATCGAAGTTCCTCTTATATAACACATCATCCTTATTCAGAAAGAAGTTCCCTGCCAACCTCCTCAGAGTCTTCTTATCTTTGGTGGAGGCACCCTCTGGATACTCCTGTCTCTTCAGAAAAACCTTAATATCATGATACCACGGTTTACCATCAGACACATCTTCAATTGCAAACACAAAAGCCGGTCTGTCCAGACGCATGATTCTAATCGAAGGTGTTTCATTCCAACGGTTCACCTTATACATGGATGCCAATGTCGCCAACGCATCAGCCATCTGATTCTCAGCTCGGGGCACATGATGAAAATCCACCCTATCAAAGAACGGTAACAACCTTCTGGCATAGTTGTTATAAGGTACCAAATTTGCCTGACGAGTCTCTCATTCTCCTGTAATCTGATTAACTACCAATGCGGAATCACCATAGACATCAAGGTTCTTAATTCTTAAATCAATTGCTTCTTCTAACCCCATGATGCATGCTTCATACTCCGCCTCGTTGTTGGTACACACGAATGCTAACCGGGCAGTGAAAGGTATATGAGAACCCTTCGGAGTTGTAACGATTGCCCTAATTCCATTGCCATATGAGTTGACAGCCCCATCAAAAATCATCTTCCACTGTGATCCAATCTCAGGTCCTTCGTCAGGTAAAGGCTCTTCACAATCCTTCATTTTCAGAAACATAACATGCTCGTCCGGAAACTCAAACTTCATAGGCTGATAATCCCCGACCGGCTGTTCGGCAAGATATTCTGACAGAACACTCCCCTTAATGGCCTTCTGAGAAACATACTGAATATCGTACTCTGTCAAAACCATCTGCCAACGGGCTATCCTTCCAGAAAGTGCTTGCTTCTCGAACACATACTTAATCGGATCCATCTTCGAAATCAACAAGGTTGTGTGATTTAACATATACTGCCTTAGGCGCTTGGCTGCCCAAGCGAGTGCACAACATGTCTTTTCCAGCATAGAATATCTTGATTCGCAATCAGTGAATTTCTTACTCAGGTAGTAAATGGCATGTTCTTTCCTACCTGTCTCGTCGTGTTGACCGAGCACACAACCCATTGAATTCTCAAGAACCGTAAAGTACATAATCAACGGCCTCCCAGACACTGGTGGCATAAGGACCGGAGGTTCCTGCAGATACATCTTTATCCTCTCAAACGCCTCTCGACAATTTTCATTCCACCTGACCTCTTGATCTTTTCTCAACAACTTGAAAATAGGTTCACATGTAGCTGTTAGATGTGAGATAAACCTGGCAATGTAATTCAACCTCCCCAGGAAACCACGAACCTCTTTCTCTGTTCTCGGCTCAGGCATCTCCTGTATGGCTCTTATCTTAGCCGGATCAACCTCAATACCTCTTTCATTAACGATGAATCCCAGCAATTTACCCGACCTCACGCCGAAAGTGCACTTATTCGGATTTAATCTCAATCTGAACTTTCTCAACCTTTCAAACAACTTCGGAAGGTTCACCAAGTGTTCTTCCTCTGTCCGTGACTTCGCAATCATGTCATCAACATAGACTTCAATCTCTTTGTGAATCATATCATGAAAGAGAGTCACCATCGCCCGCTGATAGGTTGCCCCAGCATTCTTCAATCTAAAGGGCATTACCTTGTAGCAAAATGTTCCCTACGGTGTTATGAAAGTAGTCTTCTCCATGTCCTCTGGGGCCATTTTGATTTGGTTATACCTAGAGAAGCCATCCATGAAGGAAAACACAGAATATTGAGCAGTATTGTCCACTAACACGTCAATGTGGGGGAGCGGGAAATCATCCTTCGGGCTCGCCCTATTCAAATCTCGGTAATCCACACACATCCTGACCTTCCCATCCTTCTTAGGTACAGGTACAATATTGGCAACCCACGTAGGATAATTTGTCACGGCAAGAAATCCGGCATCCAACTGTTTCTGAACCTATTCCTTAATCTTGACAGACATCTCTGGTTTAGTCCTTCTCAATTTCTGCTTGACTGGAGTACAACCCTCTTTAAGCGGTAACCGGTGTGAAACAATGTCAGTGTCAAGCCCAGGCATGTCTTGGTAAGACCAGGCGAAGATATCCACATACTCTCGAAGTAACTCAACCAATCTCCTCTTAACAGTGTCTTCCAAAGCAGCCTCAACCTTTACTTCTCGTTTGACGTCCTCGGTTCCTAGATTAACAGTCTCAACTTCCTCCTGATGTGGTAGAATAACCCTCTCCTCCTGTTTCAATAACCTGGCTAATTCTTCTGGTAAGTCACAGTCTTCGTCAGCCTCTTCTTCGGCTTGATAGATGGGATTATCAAAGTCATATCGAGCCATAGCTAGGTCATGGGTGGAATCTGAACAAAGGAACCTGCATGATGGATGTTTTATGTTTATTATGAGTGCAACAAACAAGAAAACACATTGCCATTTTGATGTGGGTTAATGCAAAAAGTAAAAATAGAAAGACAGGGATCAAAATATTTGAATGAAAAACGTCCTTTATTGATGATAAAAATAGCAAATAAAACATCCAAGCCCTACAAATAAGTATCACTACGTCTTGGGCAGAACGTAGGACTCAACATAACAGAAAACAAAAGTAAATTACTCCGGGCGCGTCACTTGGATGACTTTCTCGGAGGACCAGTTGTCTAAACTCTGACCAGGAATGCAGGGACGAATCCATCCATCCATGTCGCAATCACTATCTCCTTCATCCTCAATGGCATTGACTCTGTCGAAGAACACGCCGGCACTGGTGAAACGGACTGGACCGTAGAACTTGGGAGGCTCTTCAGTACGCCTGGGTGGCTTGTAACCTAGTCCATAGGTATCCTGCTTCTTTTAAACATTAATAACACTGCCCCACTTCTGAGAACCACCAGCTTCAACTATGGCACGCGCCTCTCTGAAAGAGTACATTGGGACCTCTGGTTGTCTGATAATTTCTGGTTGGGCAACCACCTCAGGCTGACTAACTGCCTTTGGGGGTTCTCCGGGAATCTTCACAGCTTCAAAGGCTTGGCACAAAGTTTCCTGTACTTCACCATCCACCTCTACATACTTGAAGGTTGATAGGTGACTCACCATGATATCTTCTTCACCACAAACAGTCACGACGTGGCCATCCACCATATATTTCAATTTCTGGTGCAGCGTAGAAGTTACTGCCCCAGCACCATGGATCCAAGGGGGACCCAACAAACAACTATAGGCAGGCTGAATATCCATAATGTAAAAGGTGGTGTTGAAAATCTCAGGACCCACCTTGATCGGCAAGACTAACTCCCCAAAAACTGACCTCTTGGAGCCATCAAAAGCACGTACCACTAAGTCACTTGGCGTACAAATCAACCCACGAGTATCCAACTTCATCAAAGCCTTCTTTGGTAACATATTCAAGGATGACCCAGTATCAACTAACACATGCGACATCAAAGAACCACGGCATTCCACTGAAATATGCAGAGCATTGTTGTGATTCCTCCCATCCGGAGTCAGATCTAAATTGGTGAAACCCAAACCATTACCAGCATTCACATGAGCCACAACCCCTTCTAACTGATTGACAGATATTTCCTGTGGTACATAAGCCATATTCAGAACCTTCAGTAGTGCATTTCGGTGTGCCTCAGAGCACAACAGTAGGGATAGAATGGAAATCTTCGATGGAGTTTGGTGAAGTTGGTCAACAATCTTGTAATCACTTTTTTTGATCAACCTTATAAACTCTTCTACGTCTTCTGAGAAAGTATCCCCACCTGGTTTTGTCATAGAATTATTAGCCTCCTGTCTCTGTATAGACTCATCCAATACCTGTTTACCTCTGTTTTGACTTGAACTACCAGCCTGATTCTCGGGCGGAATAAAAACTCTACCACTCCTAGTGATAGCCCCAGCTTCAACAAGATTTCCAACCCCTGTATTCACAACTGATGTGTCTTCCAATTCATGCTTCTTACCATTAACAAACACCTCGGCCCCATAGTTCCATGGGATGGCCTTGGTGGTCTCATACGGGACTGGTCCAGGAACAGTGATAGTGACCGGCGCTGGTCTTGTCGGCACCGATATAGTTATTGTCTTGAATGGAATTGTTATCGTGGCAACATCAACCTCTCTGTCAGTAACATTATTCTGCTTGCAACCTCTGTCAAACTGTAATACCCCTTCGCTGATCATTCTCTGAATACCTGCTTTCAATAAATCACAACCGCCAGAGTGCGACACACACCCTACACAACCTTCATCACAGCCTGGAAATACCCCTCCTTTCAACAGTCTTTCCTTCACTACACCCAAGGGAGTTTGGACCTCGTTCACATCTGAGATCAGGCTCAAGTCTTCACAGCCTTCGATAATAGCATTGATCTTCGGCCCACCGTGATTCGGCATCGGGTTCTGATTCACATTTGGAACATCATTGGAGAAATTGATGGCTTTTGAATCCACCAAATCTTGTACCTGATGCTTAAAAGCTTTACAGTTTTCAATATTATGTCCGGGTGCCCCAGAATGAAACTCACAGTGGGCGTTGGCGTCATAACCAGGGGGCAGATTACCAGTAGGGGGAGCCAGTGTTCTTGTCTGAACCATCTTTAGATTTAACAAATGCTGGAATAGTTGCGCGTAGGACATAGGTGGAGTGTCAAAATGCCTATTCCGCTTAGTCAGAGGCTGCGACCGGCGAGGAGTCTGATTCTGTTGCTGAGATGTTGCAGGCTGCTGAGGTGCTGCTGGGATGGTCACAGAAGCCACCTGCTGGTTGTAGTTCTTACCACTATATGATGATACAGAGTTTGTATCACCCTCCTTCTTCTTATAGTTATTGGCATAAGGCTTCTTACCTCCTCCAGATGAGGATCCATCACCGCCTGATATTTTTCCCGCCTTAATTCCACTTTCCACCATCTCTCCTACCAAGATCAAATCAGCAAACTTTCCAGACATGCACGCAACCAATTTTTCAAAGTAATGACCCTGCAATGTGGCCATAAACATAGTTATCATTTCCCGTTCCAACATGGGAGGCTGAACCCTCGCCGCCAGTTCACGCCACCTTTGGGCGTACTCTTTGAAGCTCTTATTATTTTTCTGTGATAGATTCTGCAATTGCGTTTTGTTAGGAGCCATATCAGTGTTATATTGGTAATGTCTGATAAATGCCCCCACCAGATCTCTCCAACTACGCACATCCCTCCTTTCCAATTGCATGTACCACTCCAGGGATGCCCCAGATAGGCTATCCTGGAAGCAGTGCATCATCAGCTTTTCATTCTTTGCATGCGCGGCCATCTTATTCGCGTATGCTCTGACATGGGTCCTTGGACAAGACACACCATTATATTTCTCGAAAGTGGGAGTCTGAAACTTGTGCGGGATCACAACGCCTGGAACCAGTCCCAAATCCTCTAGATCCATTCCCACAGAATCCTGATTCATAACACCCTTCAGTTGTTCTTCAATCAACCTGATCCTCTGATCATTGCCGGCCCGGGGACCAGCATCCCCATCTGGCAGAGAAAATGCATCATCTTGAACATCATCATACTGACGGCCATGATTTGCGTCAGCACCATTACCTCCTTCCCCAGCCTTAGGAATCACAACACTTCCTCCTCCGCCCGGAGGAATCACAACACCAGAAACAGGAATACCCCCGCCAGTAAGGCCATTCTGATCATCATTAGTAACACCAGTCTGAAGTCCTCCATGAAGGACACCATCATTATCAATCCTCGCAATCAGTGGCTGGACGAGAGTTCTCAACTGTTCTTGTCCCTGAGCAACCCCTTGCATCAATTCCATGAATTGGTTCATGCTAGTCCGCATCTCAATGATCTCATTCTGTAGCTGATCCATGAATCTCTTCCGATTTTGCTTAGTAGGATACCGGTGAATACGCTGATCTGCAATTCTGAGATGAGAACGAGATAAGAATACTGGAGATAAACACCTGTCAAGCAATATGATTATGCAAAATGATTATGAGTATGCAAATGCAAATGGACGTGTTTGAAAATTCATAGGGCGATCCACCCCTTGATTCCGATTTAATAACAAGATATAATGGAACTTCTGCTCATATATTAAGAAAACCAGAGAAAAGCCAAATGCCAACAATCACAAATCCGAGATACCGGGTCTGAATATAGGTCCCAACCAACAAGCCTGGTGGTGATCCACATATAATGAAAGAAAACAGAAAACTATGGCATATCATCAAAGTTCACAAGTATCAATCCCCCCATCCATTATGTTTTCTGCACCAGTCTTGAACTTCCTTGAACAGCTTTCTGGTATCGGGATGCTTCGGTCTCTGAATTAGCCCTTTAATGAGAAAGTCTCTCCTGTGCATGATCCCATCCAAGTATCGGCAATGTAGCTCCCAAGCGTCTTCTTTAGTAGCACCATCTATGCTAGGACCCTCATGTCTAGGTTTCTTCACTTTAGCTTGGACTTTTAATTCCTCTATGGAGGCTATAGCTTTGTTGAGTTGATCTTGGACATCTTGTCTCTTGAATGTCCCTGATAGAATCTTGGCGTCTTTCTTCTTGAGCGTAGACTTCAACTGATCAATCTTAGCTAGGTAAGCATCTTCCTTTCTTTTATTCTCAGCCATGGCAGTTTCTTGGTGATCATTGAACCTGTGAATCTTCAACAAAGCCTTGCCTAATTCCTCCTCCTTGGACCTGAGAACGCTACTGATACCATCCAAAGCTTATTTCATTCTTTCCCTAGATGCAGCCATGTCAGCAAGCTCTTTTTCTGCTTTAGCAAGGATCTCTGTCTTTAACTTGGCGGTATGAACAGCTTCACCCCGCTCATGCTTCCACTGATAAATCTCTCTCTTTAGCTCACTATTCTCTTCCCGCAACCTTTCTTTTTCAGCCCATAATGTGTTATACTTCTCCAACTCAACGGTGGTAGGAGGCTCGATCACCAAAGGATACAGAGGTGGTTCCACCGGGAATGGGAGAAGCTCCTCTTCTGCTCTCTTCTTAATCCACTCTTTATATGGATGGAAAGCCCGATTGTTACTTTTCCCGAATGGAATCTTACCCTTCTTAGTCACCTGTTTCCAAGCGTTCACAACTTTCCTTATCAACCCTTGATCCTCAATACCATTGAAGAATAAGGATTCTCGGACATCTCGCTCTTCGGGTGGATTCTTCAAAGGATAGCCAAACTGTCTGATAGCTAGGGAGGGATTATAGTTAATTCCACCTTTCCTCCCTATCAAGGGAACATTAGGAAATTCTCCGCATTTGCAAATAATCTCCATTCCTAGCAAGTCACGATTAATCCAAACGATGTTATCGGTAGTCAAGCCCATAACCCTCATAGACCAATTCAGAGAATCTTTCGTATCAACAAAAGCGCCAGATTCAGGGAGACGACTCAAAAACCAAGTAGCTAAGAGCGGCGCACAGCAACTCACAGTTTTCCCACGCCTATTCTCATTCTTATAGTGAACTGAATGGTACACATCACCTAGCAAGGTAGGTATAGGATTCTTCGACATAAAGATTCTGACGGCGTGCATATCCACCAGATCAGGAATATTCGGAAACAGAACAATCCCATAGATACACACAGCTAGAATAGCTTGGAAAGCAGTCCAGTTCTTCTCTTTGACATGCATACAAGCTTGATCAAATAGGAACTTCAATAGGAAACCCTTAACTCCTTGTTTTTCTGCAATATTACTGTTAAGAACAGGCTCACTAATGTGAAGAGCAACAGCCATATCTTTTATACCGGGGTGTTCTTCAGAAAAGAAAACTATATCATGACTAATAGGAATTCCCAAAATAAATGAGAACTCCTCCAACGTCGGAGCCAAGATGTAGTCCGGGAAAGTGAAGCAACGCAGAGGCGGGTCGTAAAACTGAAGAAGTGTGTGAATGGCATCCTTCTCATACTGGGAGATATTATAGACAAATTTCAGAAGTCTTCCATACCTTCCACTGAACTCTGTACGAACTCCGGAACCAGCCATATTAATCAATTTGTGAATCAGTGTCAAAGTCGGCTCTGGGAATGAATAGGCAACAGTCTTCTTTCTCTGAACATCCATACTAAAGTAACCTCAGAAAACCGGAATCAAGAGTAAGATGCAAGCCCTGAAAAATCTCAAACACGTCAGAATGCAAGAAAAATGATATGCTCATGCAAACATGGGGTCAAGGCACACTGCTGGATGTGCTGTGCTGTTAGCTGAACGAGAAACCAGAAAACCAGAACTCTGAACCACTGAGGAACCCACATAATCATACATTGATGAGAAATCCAGAATAAGGGTAGGTTGAAGGTCTCGGTTACCTGCAAACCTGCAAACACTCATCCCCTCTCACGTGTAGGTACTAGGATGTTTAATATCCCGGGCTCTCAGGTCGAGAAATGATGATACGTTCACCATTTCTGGTTTGGCATCATCATTAATCGAGGAGGCCTCAACTGATTCTCCAAGGCGGAAGGTCATCAGCTTTGGCACTGAGGTCGAGAAACAATAGTACGGTGGAGAAATGACTCATGTAAGGATACCTTAGCAATTCGTAGGGACTACCATCACTTTTTCGTAGGGTCATCGAGGGACAAGATCATTTTTGTAGGCAAATTGAAGGGTCATCGAGGGACTATGATCTTTATATCGAAGGGACTGTGATGATATTATTCGTAAGCGTCTTTCGCTAAAGTATCCTTATGTTCGAGGGGCATTCATTCCTCGGGGTACAGTACTAAAGTCAATCGAGGAGTGCCTCCGCTGATTCTCTTCAAAACGTAGGGACCGTCCTATGCGAGTTCCAAAGCGGGCCCTCGGGTGCGAATGGGTTTGCCACAGGATGTGGTCTGCCACTGTCACCACTGAAGAGGGATGTTTCCACTAAGGTCCTCAATGATCGGTCACCAGAGTCGACAGCTCTCTAGATCAACACCCCAACATGCGCAAGACACACACGTTAGAATGCGTCCCAAGATAGCCTCGTCTGGTTATGAATTTCGTGAACACACAAACGTACCAAGCGGGCACGTAGGTCCCACTACTTTCCACTCTAGTCCTAGGGTATTCTCAAGCCTTAGTATTGGACTTAGCTCTCAAACCCACCCAACCTGCAAAACAAAGACAGCCAGCACAGCACAGCAACATGACAGTAATAAAAAATGAAATGCGGAAAATGCGGTAAAAACAAAATACAACACATAAAGCAAAACAAACACAAAACAACCAAAGAGACAAGCAAGCGTTAGGATTGACTCGCTTAGGGATGGACCAGCATAGGTCAACCAGATTCCCCAGCAGAGTCGCCAGCTGTCGCTCCCGGGATTTCCATCCAGGTACAAACGCGAGAGTGGCGCGGAAAAATAGAGTCGCCAGCCGTGTAAATTTATCCCAAGAGAGGGAAAGGGAACACCGCATAAACCTTAGGAAGGGGTAAAGGAATGGTCATCGCAACCATAGCCTGGGTTCGGGAGTCGGTTACGCGAGGGGAAGGTGCTAGCACCCCACGCATCCATCGTACTCGATGGGATCCACGCTTGTTGTCTATTCTAAGGGTGACTTATACTATCATCTAGGGCTGTACTAAAACAGGGAGGGAAAGACAAAGACCGAATCGGTAGGACGTCGACGTCCTAGGCCTACGTACCCCCTTTGTGCAATGGGGAATTCAGAGTCAACGTAGTTCGGACCAAGTTCTTTTTGTGTTTTTTATGAGCGACGTTAAGTTCGCATCTGGCAGTTAGGGTCGATGCCTGTTTGCGACTCAGACGGAAGGTAACGTGCCCTTTTTGAAAATAGCCTTTAAGTTAAAGGTCCCGAAGGACAAAAAAGTTTGAAGTTGGTTTATGTTTTTTAGGACAGAAGTGGCTTAAGTTAGTTCCTAAGCTGCATTGCACCAAAGTCTAGGGCACAGGGGCGAATACTTAACGCATCGTCCCAAGACAGGACGCTCGCTAAGCACTCTAGAAAGATGAGATGAAGCCCCTCATTTCTCATTCCCCATACTTAAGGCTCGTGTGCAATACACCTTATTATTATTAAATGTTTTAAGGAAATTTGAGATGAGAAGTGAGAAGACACGAGGGTAACTCTAAGGGAGACTATGAGTCCTAATATCATCATGCATGGGGGACCTACGGTTAGTGAGGTTCAACCTAAACCCTAAAGAATAAAGATGAAAGAGGAAAAGGTAAGGGTGACCATGGATATTTATCCATACCCTTAAAGAACTTACTTTAATCCTGCATAAAAGGTTAGTGGGAAACGGACGTGAATAAGAGCAATGACGTGAATAACAAATCAAGCAATGGCAAATAACAATGATAATAATCCAAACATGAATCAAATAAACCAAAGAACAGCCCCAAAGCAAATGGCACAAGTGCCTTTCAAACGAGGTAATTATACAAAGTCAAAGGTGCGCACACAAAAGAATCTCAAGAGAAAGCAAATCAAATAATTAGAAAAATAAATCCTAAAATTCCCAAATTAATCCTAAGGGATCCTCAACCAGAGGCAAACAATATATAAAAATCCCTGCAAAAATTCAAAGCGTTAGCCATTCAAATAGACACACAAAGCTCGAGTAACGGATAGGGTTCAATATACCAAAGTGAAGGACCTAAATGCAACATGAAAAATATTAAAAAAAAGAAAGGAAAATATTTTCGTGCAATTTAGAATGTTAGTGACCAGATGCAAAAAGAACGGATCCAAAATGTTTTAGGATTGCAGAGAATTAAAATGAAGAAGTTCAAGTACGCATGAGATGTGTAATTAAAAAGAAGTTGAATTAAACAATTAATTTGAATGGTGAAAAATAAAATAAAAATAAAAATAAAATTGGTGAAAATTTTATAAGACAATGCATGAATTTTTTAAGATTTTTTAAATGCATTTAAGTATTTTTAAACATTAAAAATGGAATTATAATGATTTAATAAAATAAAATGAAATAAAGGCGTTGGGGGTGTGATTAGCAAGGAAATGAAAAGGAAATTGTGGTTGGGCCAAAACGTGGGGGGTGCGTATAGCAGAGCCCGTCCACTAAATCCGTCAGAAAAAATGAAAACAAAAAACCTGGGGGGTGTATTAAGTATAAAAATGAACTGGAAAAGGAGACTGGGCTTAATGTTGGGGGGTGCGTATAGCACCCCAGCCCACTAACCCAATCAGCAAACAAAAATAAAAGAGGAATACCGTGGTCCAGCCATGTGCAGGGGGCGTGGGATCATTAATGTGGTGGCAAGACGTGGGCCATTTGATGCATCAGGCGGCTCATGTTCAGTCAATGGAAATAAAAGTAATTAAAATAACGCAACATAATTGGAGGGCATATGATAACTGTGGTGGGATCATAGCATGGACTCATTAATTAATTTCAGAAAAAAAAAACATAACACGTGGCGTGCTGATGATCGCACGATGAATGGATCGAACGGCTAGGAGGTCGTCTTCTCCATTTGGACCCCTCACCGGCCGGAACCTCGCAGATCGCCGGAGCCCTAGCTCCGGCCGCCCGTCACCACCACCTGCAAATAAAAAAATGCCCAGAAAACCCCAAGCCGTATACCGTTCGAACCGGAATTCCAAAAGGATTCCAAATATGGCCTCCAAATTCGCAAATAATTAACACATAGCAAAAAACGAAAGGAATAGTGTTAGGGCAAAAAAATTCAAATCAACATTGCGAGCAACATACGCATCCAATCATCAAACCAATCATACCAGCATAATCAGTGACAACAACACAACAATATTCACGTAAAAAAACGAAGTTTTAGGATCCTCGAAAATTCTACCAACCTGAGACGGTTCTCCTTGCGTGCGTGCTCTTGGCTGCAAGTGGTGATTGATATCTACTCCTTGGATCCCCAGGAAGATGTCTGTGGAAAAATCCTTTGAGAAAACCTTGTGGATCGTGAGTTTTGGTGAAAAAGAGCTCTAGGGTTCAAGCTTGAATTCCTCTCCAAATTTTCGTGTATGAACCCTAACCAATGCATCCTTGTGCTTAAATAGGCTAGGGTTATTCTTCTGATGATGAGTTGGGCTTGGGTAATCCATTGTTAATTATTTTTGAATTATTTCATTTATTATTGAATTTTAACTAAATAAATCCAATAAAAATAAAATAAAATGAGGAAAAACCAAATATATGCTCTTTGGGTCGTGCATGGCTTTATGTTTATGTTTGGTTTAAGAAATTTATGGCCCATTTGTCAAAATTTGGATTTTAGGCATAGTTTGCTTTGTGCACCTCCTCAAAATTGCCCAACTTTGACTAAGCATAACTCCTTCAATTTTTAGCTCCTTAATGCAAACTAATACTTTTTAGAAACATCAAGATGTCCTCTAACCAATCTTTTTGGTTCCATGTCAATTTGATCTTCCATGTTCAAGTTATGAGCTTTTGAAGAAGGTTGACTTTTGTTGACTTTCAAAATGACCTATAATGTCTTGGCTCATATCTCCCAAATGAAGCATTTATGGCCTTGGCTTGTGAGACACAAAGTTGTAGGGAATTAAATTTCCTTCAAGATGGGCTTTGGTTGAGGAATTTTTGATGAAGTATGTGGAAGTTAGGCCTGGTCAAAGTACAGTTGACTTTTCCTACAAAAACCCTAATTTAGTAACTCCTGATTCTTGATGATTCTGAGGTTTTCCCTGATGAATTGTGATCAACCCTTGATCAAATGATGAATTTCACCCTATAATCTTGATGTTGACCAAAAATCTTGAGGTTTGACTTTGTGTTGACCACAGTTGACTTTTTGACCAAGTTAACTGATTTTCAATCCATTGACCAATTGAACCTCTCCTGAATCAAACTGATGGACAATCTTCCACTCCTAGATACTCAGGGACCCAAGGAATACCATGGAATTAAGTCTTGCTCAAAAAATCAGAAATAAACTGACTTTATAGCAAACCCTAGTTTTGGTACCCTCAGTCTAGGAGGAAATAGCACAGTCTCCAAATTCAAATTCCTCTGAATATGATCTGTATCCTCTCCAACAAAGATAAGATATGCCATTTGGTGATGATAAAAACCCAAAGAGCTTGCCCATTGGAACAATAAACCTAAGAATCTCAAAACCCTAATTCATGCACTGGTTAGGAGGGAGTAATCCACTTGAAATCTCTTGCCACTTGTGAACTCTTGATGATGTAGTGGACCAGATATGACCTTTCCGAACTGCCTCAGGCACCTTGACCCCATGCTAATGATATGCATACATGATAATGAAATGAAACATAAGCCAGTTAGTAAAAAGTAAGGAAGGCAAATTTTGGGGTGCAACAATATTCCATCATCATTCTAGGAGCATCAAGCATTGTATTGCTAACCCTAATATTATTCAAGTCTGTTCTTGTTTGATTCCATCTGAATTAGAGATTTGGCTCAAGAAAATCAAGAGGATCTTCACTTGATCAGTCAATATTTTTGAATTGATCATCAACCTACCAAGTGGGCATGCACTCAAGATGTGTCTCTTCATTAAGAATCAAGTGCAAATTGGTCATATTACAAGTTCTTTGAAGCTCAACTTCAACTGGTCACCAATTAGGGTTTTATCAGGAAAAGTCAATTGTGTCTTTGACTTTTGATCAAAGCATGATTCCAAGCCTTGGGACATAATTCAAAAACACTCAAATACATCCTTGGAGTCCATCCATGATGATTGAAAAGTTCAATAATGCAATATCATTGAAGATCACACCGTTGAATTCATCTGATACATAAGCTTTATCTGACAAAGTCAACCCTTTGACTTTTAGGTTCTTTGGTCAAAATTTAGGTCATCAAGCCAAATTTCATCAAGAGATGTTTGATCAATGAGTTTGAGTATGAAAAATCAAGATTTGAATGGTTTCTTGCAAAAGGGGCAAAGTTAAGAAACTTGAATTTTTCTAAGTATAGGAAAAAACCCTAGTTTTTGTGCCAACTTTGGAGAATCATAACTTTCAATCTACACATCCAATTTTGGTGTTCTAAAGATCAAATTGAAGCCCTCACAACATAATACAACTTTGTCAATTTGAGTCCACCTCCAAAAAGTGCCTAGATTTTGAGTTATGGAGCCATTAAGTTTGGAAAAATCTTCCAACACTTAGAAATTTTTCCAAGACAGTTTTTTGTTCATTGAAAGTGCCAATCTTTGGAGCCAGTTTTCACAATGATCCCTTGGGATTCAAGGAATTCATCAAACATGAAAGTTGTAGATCATGTTTGGGGCTTTTCAAAAAGTACAAGAACACCTCGATAGCATTTGTGAGCTAGGAGTTTCGAAGAGAGGAAGTTAGCCTTCCACACTTGAACCTTAGGTCATTTTTCATGGTAAGGCTTGAAGCAAATCCACACCAAATCAATCCAAACATGCATGATCTTTCTTTGCATGCCTTGTTGCTTCTAAATCTACCTTTTGATCATAAGTTTATTCTAGTTTTTTAGGCACTACACAAAGGTTTGACCATCAATTCAAAATTTCATTCCATTTATGGAGGTTTTGGCCATAAAGGTCACAATGCCACTCTTGAAAAGTGACTTTAATCACAAAGCTGGTTTGCCTTGAGACCCCAACTTGTTTCTTCTGCAGAAGCAAAATCTAAAATATTCCAACCACTCAAGATATCTTTGTACCTTGCATTGGAACCATGAAAACCACCAAACCATAAAATTGAACTCCAACCAAACCATGAAACCATCTAGTTGCAATTCTGCATAACCTGGTCCTCATCCTTGCCCTATAAATAGAGGCTTAACTCTTGTTTCAAAACAACAACAAAACACACCTCAAAGCACATCAAAGCCCTCCCACATCAGAATTGGTATTCCAAGTCATCTCTTGAAGCCAAGAATCACCATTTTGCAAAACACCACCTAAAACCTTTTACAGTCACAAAACCTCTAATCCAATCATTCATACAAAGCACAAAACACCTCATATGGGTGTCCAAACCACCACCTTCATTCAAAACATTAGAAATCAGAAAGTCAACTCTCACACCAAGTTTGGTTGACTTTCTGCACTTTCCAAGCCAAATCCTTATTCTGATCCTTTTTTATCACTTTGACCATTCAAAATCAATCTACCAACATGTCTTGAGCTATTCCAAACATTGGTTGGTGATTGTTACCTCTTTTTCTTGAAAATAAAGTATCTACTTTTCATCCTTGCAAGAGGATTTGAGTACAAGACTTGAAGCTATTTCTGTGCAAGCTAGTCATTTCAGCATCATCAAGGAAGCTCATAGATGCTATTTGGATCATTGTGCCACTTCTGTAACACCTTTTGTAAGGTTTTGGATTCTTATCAAGAGGTAAGCACCTTCTATTTCTGAACTCAATGATAGAGACACTATTCTGATCACCCTTGAACTATGAGCATGTTTATTATGTTATATATGATGTGTTTGAACCATTGAGTGCTGATATCATTTACTGTATAAGGATATGCCATAGAACTTGCAAAGATATGTCCTTTTAGGTGATGCTATAGTGTTTTTAAATATATTTATTTTTAGAGAAAACTAAGACCACTATTGGATTCCTCATGGAATATCAAGCAGTTTTGGTCTTTGGATCATCAATTTTTATGAAAAAAATGAGAAAGATAGAGAGGTTTTTGCTTTAGGTTGAAAACTTGAAATTCCTTGCCAGCCATAGCCATGGTTTTAGTCATTAGGTCATGTTTAGGGTTATGTATTAATCTGGGGAGTTGATATAATGGATGTATCACCCCTTAGTGGTTCAGCATGCGCGCCCTTGAGAACTTATGCCTACAAGAACTGGGGTTCGAATCCCCCTCGCCCCAGTTCTTTTGTATTTTTCTGGATTTAATTTGAACAACACGTATAATATGGTGCCTTCCCCATATGTTCACCACACGCGTGTGGTTGGACTGGCTAGTGTTTTGGTTGGTAAGCGTGATGACCTGAGTTCTACACTCACGGGGACCCTTTCCCCATTTTTTTAGGACTTAATTTTCTTATTTTTCTTTGCATTTTCACATGATCATAACTTTCTCATTTTTAATCATTTTGAACCCATTCTTTTTTAAAATTGTTCATGACATTGTGTATTTTCTGTTTGTGAAAAGAAAACACCAAAAATATTTATTTTTGATGCATTTATGAATGTTCAAAGTGTATGCTTATTTGAGGATTTCCATGGCCTTCTCTTGATTCTTTTGAGTAATCCCTTGTTTTCTCATGTACATACTACCTTGTATGGATCATATACACATTGTAGAAACCTTGTTTGACCTTATGAACTTGTGCATTGTGTTATTACTTGAGTTTTATCCCTTATTGATGCATGTTTACATGTTAAAAGTGTATGTTGAACTTTGTCCATACCTTGAGTTTTTGCTTAACTATTTTGCCTTAACATGAGATGTTGTTTCCATGTTTACATGACCTCAATGTGCATGTTTGCCCTTGTGTTAATTTCACCATGTTTATGTGTCCTTATACACTTGAATTTTGTCTTGAAAAAGACTTGGAATACATGTTTGTATGCCTAAACCTTTGGTGATGTTCTTACTTGTTTATGACCATGTTTGAACCCTAATATCCATGTTTGGTTGTTACCTACTTGTCTTAACATGTCCAACTTGTATCCATGTTCAAATGTTCAAGTAATGCCTTAACTTGTTCACATGATGTTTAGACTTTAAACTTGTAATTTTTAAGTATTCTCACTTACCATCTCTTGTAAGTTTACATCTCCATCCACATGTTGTTGTCATAAACATGTCATTTTGTTCAAGTATGTTTGGTTATCACCTTTACTTATGTTTAAATTGTATTCATGATTATAATCATGATTTATGCATGTCGTATCCCATCTTTAAACTTCATCCATGTTTAGGTATTTTTATAACCTTTACATATTAACTTGAACTTTGTTTCCTTCCATGTCTAAGCAATATCTTAACTTATACACGTCATGTTTGAATCTTACCATGCTTAAGTGTTGTAATGAATTATCCATTCTTGAAATGTTTAAATTGTATTCATGATTAAGTGTTATTATAACTTATTCATACTTGTCTTGTATTCATGATTAAGTGTTGTTATAACTTATTCATACTTGTCTTGTATTCATGATTAAGTGGTGTTAGTAAACCTTAATGCATGCTTGCTTTGACTTTGAACTTAACTTGTTATCCATGATGCTTTAGTCTTGTTAGAACTATACTTCATGAATGTTTAGATGTTGTAACATCTTTGTTTATCTTGGTTGTCACCATGTTATTTTAAGCATCTTTAAACTTTGAATGTGCTTGGTTGTTACCTTGTTTCCTTTATGCCTTTGTTAAGTCTTACCTTTAGATGTTGTCATACCTCTACTTTGGTTGTAACCATGTGTTTTACCTTTTTCATACTCTTATTAACATCATGTTTGATTGTTACTTTGAATACTTTCAATTGATATCATGTTTTAATACCATACTTGTTCATATCATCTATCTTAATCATACCTCTTTTACCTTTGTTAAGATATTCCCCCAAGTGATGCTAGTTTGTTAGCTTCCATCCTTAAGTTGCCTCTTGTTCCTTAATCCAAGGGAAAGTCTCTCTATTGACTCAATGTCATAGGTATCTTAGCCATACCCATTCCTTTTGACCTTGTTAGAGTCATTAAGCCTCTCAACTTAGACTTAAGTTAGAACTTACAACTCTTTTGACTTTGTCGAGTCAAGTAAGTGTTAGGACCTTAACACTTAATTCCCCTTTGAACCTTGATCATTATCAAAGTGTTCATTTATCCCTAGTGAGGTGAACTAAAAATGCTCTGATTCCATCCTTGTAAGGATATGTAGGCACAAGACCGTGAAGTTTTGGTGAGCATACTTAGTGACTAAACCCCTTAGGTTCCTATCTCTCACCATACAACCCAAACACAAAACAATAGAAAATAATCACAAATAATAGCAATAGGTTCCTATAGAGTACTATAGATGCTTAGGATGTTAACACCTTCCCTAGGTATAACCAACCCCCAAACTCCAAAATCTCTTAGCATTGTTGTTACATTGCAAACTTAGGGTTTTCTACGATCTTTACCCTTTCCTTTGGATAAATCAAAGCTCGGTGGTGAATCTTTTAAAGATTTGTGATTCAAGTTTAATCAATAGCTTAATATCCAATTCTCACCACAACAGAAATGGAAAATTCACTGGGGAAACCCAAGAGGGTTAAGCCTAACTTGCTTGTTTGTGATATATTATTTGCTTGCTTGTTGTTTCATTGGGTTGTTACCTTGTGGTGAGATAAGTCCCGACCTTGGACTTGAGCATAAAATAAGATAGGAAGGTGGTACATTCAAGGAAGCTTATAGGGACTTGATTCCCGACCAAGCTAACTTGAGAAATCACCACTCGGTGAAGGCACTTTTGAGAATAAGTATTGTTGATCAAGAGATTATGAAAACAATACTATTTCTTGATTGAGCCTACGAAGCTGAGAACCTTTAGTCACCTTTAACCCCACTTGGCCTTGTTAGGAACGTAGTGCAGTGACAATGAGGGTGTATACCCAAAATAGTTGATACGCGATACTACACTCAAAAGAGGTCCTCTTAAGAATATTATTAACTACCGAGTAATTGGGAAATTGATAATATCCTAAAGATGGACTGATGACTTTGGGAACTTGTTAGAACCCGTTGTGCAGGTACACAATAAACCCTAGTACATTTGTGGCTATTGGACCCTAAGTGAAACAAGCATTCAAACAAAGTTTCAAAATGAAACAAAAATACATTTGCATAAAAAAAATCTTAAGCATTCTAGCATCCTAGAAATAGGTAACCATGTACCTTTCTTGCATTTACACGTTCAAATACTATCATCACCATCCAAACATGGGAGAATCTTCATTGGATACTTTTAGCAAATAGTAACCAATCTAGAAGTTCTCACATTCAATCACCAAAGAAAGAAACATTAAATAGAAAAACAAGCTACCATAAACATAAAAAAAACTACTAGTGTTTACTACAACTGCCCCCTCATTTTCAAAAAGGCATGTTCTCAGGTCCACTACAGAAAAGGCAATGCAACAGTACTACACAAAACATTACAAAAGTGTTGTAGCATAAACTTACCAACATTCCAGAATCTGTCATGTTCGTAGTGCAAACAAGTATTCGCCTAGCAAACTTATTCGCCCTAGGTTCGCACAGCGAACTCAGGGCGAACATGACAGTAACTTCAAAAATTCTGGTTTCTCAATTTTTGGTTTATCACAACACTCTTTCACAATAATAAACTAAAAAATACAGTAAGAAAAACAAGAATACTCACAATGTTGGGGTGCCCTCCCAACAAGCGCTTTGTTTAACGTCGTTTGAGGTCGACGGTCGAAAGCGACTCAAGGATCGCCAAAAGAAATTGTTCCCGCATCCGCAACAACTTCACCACCAAGGTACACCTTCAACCTTTTCCCACTAATTGTCCAAATTTCTTTCGATGAAGGGACTTCAATTACAATTGCTCCGTAGTGCTTGATTTCCCTAATCCGAAACGGACCAGACCATTTTGACTTCAACTTACCCGGAAACAATTTTAATCGTAAATTGAACAATAAGACCATTTGTCCTTCATGAAAGTCTTTCCTCACAATCTTCTTGTAATGATACTTTTTTACCTTCTCCTTGTAAAGTTCGTTGGAGTCATAAGCTTGGAGTCGTAATTCATTCAATTCATGAAGTTGTGCTTTCCTCTTTTCATCACTTAAAGTGGGTTCAAAGTTCAAGAATTTTAATGACTAAAAACCCTTATGCTCCAACTTTACTGGCAAATGACAAGTTTTGCCGCAGATAATCTTAAACGGTGAAAGACCTATCGAAGATTTAAATACGGTTCCATAAGCCCACAAAGCCCCCATTAAGCTTGTGTGCCCAATCCTTCCTAGAAGAAGACACAATTTTCTCAAAGATTCTCTTGATCTCACGATTTGATACTTTAACCTGACCATTAGCCTGAGGATGATATGGCGATGTCACTTTGTGCTTCACGCCATAATGCTCCAAGGCTTTTTCTAAAGGAGCGTTGCAAAAGTGGGATCCTCCGCCACTTATCAACACTCTAGGCGTACCAAAACGCGAAAAAATGTTTTTCTTCAGGAATTTTATCACGGTTTTACCGTCTGCCTTAGCACAAGCTATCGCTTCCACCCACTTGGAAACATAGTCCACAACAACTAGAATGTACTCATCAGAAAATGAAGGCGGAAATGGAACGACAAAATAAATTCCCCAACAGTCAAATACTTCTACCTCCAACATACTTTGTAATGGCATCTCATTCCGTTTTGCAATTCCTCCACTCTGTTCACAATTGTCACAACTTTGGGCATGCACGTGAGCATCTTTAAACAAACAAGGCCAATAAAATCCTGATTAAAGGACTTTCGCTGTCGTTCTTAGACTGTTAAAATGACCACCATAAGGTGAGTTGTCACAACGCCAAAGAATGCTCTTTGACTCCTCAATTGTAACACACCTTCTCAAAAGGTTATCAACACCAAGTTTGAATAAACATGGCTCATCCCAAACAAAAAACTTGGCATTGTGCAAGAATTTTTTTTTCTTTGATTCCAAGTTAGGCCTTCTGGAATCACTCTGACGGCTTTGTGATTTGCAATATCGGCAAACCAAGGCCTAACTTGAACCATAAACAACTTCTCATTCGGGAATTCTTCCTTAACCTCAAATTCATTTTTAGTTACTTCCACATTCATAATACGGGATAAGTGGTCCGTAAAAAAATTCTCAGATCCCTTCTTGTCGCGAATTTCAAGATCAAATTCTTGCAACAAAAGGACCCATCTGATAAGACTTTGCTTAGAATCCGGTTTGGTCGAAAAATACTTAATCGCCGCATGATCTGTGTAAACAACCACTTTAGACCCAATGAGGTAAGACCGGAATTTTTCCAATGCATACACTATAGCAAGAAGCTTTTTTTTCCGTAGTGGCATAATTTATTTGAGCTTAGTTCAACACTTTGCTTGCATAGTGTATAACATGAAAAAATTTCATTCTTCTTTGACCAAGTACCGCATTAACGACATAATTACTAGCATCACACATGAGTTCAAAATCAAGTTTCTAATAGGGAGCCATGATTATGGGTGAGGTAGTCAAACTCTCTTTTAAAAAATTAAAAGCAAGCATGCAAGAGTCATCAAATTCAAAAGACTTATCTTTGTTGAGCAAATTGCTCAAAGGTTTGCAATCTTTGTGAAGTCTTTAATGAACCTCCTATAGAATCCCGCATGTCGATAATGCTTCTAATTCCTTTCACATTCAAGGGTGGTGGCAACTTCTCTATAACCTCCACTTTAGCTTGGTCAACTTCAAGTCCCTTTGAAGAAACTTTGCGGCCGAGCACAATTCCTTCTGTAACCATGAAGTTGCACTTCTCCCAATTAAGCACAAGATTAGTTTTCACACACCTTTCCAACACAATATCCAGATTTTTCAAGCAAAGATCGAATGACGGCCCAAAAACTGAAAAGTCATCCATGAAAAATTCAATGGACTTTTCAATCAAGTCAGACAATATTGCTTGCATGCTCCACTGAAAAGTAGCAGGCACATTACACAACCCAAAAGGCATCCTCCTATAAGCAAAGACCCCAAATGGACATGTAAAAGCAGCTTTCTTATGTGTAGCTAAACACATCTTGTGTTAAGATTAGAGGTAGTTAATCTTGCTTATATGTATTTCTTTTGATATTTTGTATATGAACAGGGTTGATGATCAATATATGATGAAGTTGTTTGTTCTTAATGATATATTTGTGGTTTGAATCACTCTAGACATAGATTTTCCAAATCTTGACCTAATATCTTCATCTCTTAAAAACCAAACTCTAGACATAGATTTGGGGTTTAATATTTGCGTTGTATTGATCTTAACGGTTGTTGTTTTGATTGTTAGCGTGAGACATCATCTAACGATTTAAACAACGATACTCACGAATTTGCTTTAGACATAAACTTATTCGCGAGAATACGCAATTTTATTGATCGAAACTACATTCATATGCTTGATTAATTGGATACATATGAAAAGGATTAGCAAAATCTAATCTTAACATGCTTTTATAAAACTTAAAACATCTTTGTTATAGTTTACTTCTTTGCTACCAAATTGATGTTACAAAACCAAGAACAATTTGAAACCCCCTTACTTAAAATGTTTCGACTATTGAACAGCAAGCATTGATATCGCACAATTCCTGTGGATACGATAAAAACACCCCCCGAATTATTATTCAACAAAATGGCGTTGTTGCTGGGGATTGTTGTTTGATATTGCAAGCATTGCAATAGTTGTTAAGTTTTAAGCATGTTTAACTTTTTCTTATGCTTGTTAATTTGTTTGGTTAAGTGTGCAGACTCTGTTTTATGAGAAGGAAGTTACCTGCAGACTAACTTCTTTTTGATCCTGAAATCGAAAGAACTGCGCATAAGTTAAATAACAGAACAAGGCGGAGGAGGCAACTTGCCAAGGAAAGACGAGAATGAGACGAAAGTTCAACTTCGACGCCAATACCACAGTTACCGCCAACCATGGTTGTACCACCACCACCACTACCTGCTTAATGCTCATAATGGACGGCATTCTGAAATGAAAACAGGTATTCTCGCTCTTCTATACCAGAATCCATTCACTGGTATGGATCACGAGGATCCCTTTACTCACTTGACTAAGTTCTATGAGATTGCGGGAGCGACTGGTGCACCCGAAGCTGAAGAAGAGTCGCTTTTTAAGAGACTGTTCCTGCATTCCCTCATTGGGAAGGCTAAGGAATAGTACCTTGACCAATCTACGACTATCATGACGGACTGGAACATGCTAGAGGAAAAGTTCTTGGAACTATTTTTTCCTCACTATCATTTCATGAAGGCGAAAATAGCAATTGCAGCGTTCACTCAAGGTGGAAATGAGTCTCTCAACAAAGCTTAGGAGAGATTCAAGTCCATGCTTCGAAAGTATAAAGGGCATGGTTTCGATGAGCTTACTCAAGTTCATATTTTCAGAAATTGTCTTCAAATGGTTCATAAAACATTGTTGGACGCTACTGCTGGCGGTTCTCTAATGACCAAAAGTGTCGAAGAAGCCATTTCCATCATTGACAAGATGGCCTTAAATGACCATCAAGGGAACCATAATCGTGGCCCTTCTATAAAGAAAGCGGGAGTGCTTGAGTTGGGAACTAATGATGCAATTCTTGCACAAAACAAATTGTTATCACAACAAGTAGAGTTGTTGACGCGACAAATGACAAAGCTTCCACAACAAATCAAAGAGATGCAAGAAGTTCCCAACAATAACCAACAAATAGCAAGTTATGAGATTTGTAGTGGAGTTCACCCTACCAGGTATTGTCCTCCGGTAGTGGAAGAGGTAAATTATGCAGGAAATCAAAATCAAGGATATCAACCTCGACCACCTTACCAACAAGGCAACCAAGGTTACCAACCAAGAGGTAATCAAGGTTATCAACAACCGTGGAGACCTCAAGAAGTCGGACCTTCAAATTGTTAATAATATCAAAATTACACTCAGCCTCCATAAGCTCCAAGTGGAAATACAAAGATGGAGGACACTCTCATGCAATTTATGCAAATGTCAATGTCAAATCAAAAGAATACCGATGTGGCCATAAAGAGTCTTGAGACACAAGTCGAACAATTATCAAAACAATTGGCCGACTAACATAAAGGAACTTTTCCGGCGAATACTCAACCAAACCCAAAAGAGCATTGCAAGGTTATTCTAACAAGAAGTGGAAGAGAAATTGATATGGGCATAGGTGAAGTTGTAGTGGAGGAGGAGGAAGTAGTTAAAAAAGAAAAAGATAGTGATGAAATTGAAGTAGAAAAAAATGTTGAGGGAGATGTAGTTGAAAATGAAAAGAAAAAAAGTGAAGAAGAAGAAAAAAGAAGGAGAGAAGAAAAATTGAAAAATACTAGGAAGGGGAAGGAACCGTTGAGTACTATTTCGATCCAACATTTGCCATATCCTCATATTTCCTCAAAGAAAGATAGTGCAAGGCACTATGCTCAGTTTATAGACATTTTCAAACAATTGCAAATCAACATTCCATTTTTCGAGGCTTTGGAGCAAATGCCGAAATATGCTAAATTCATGAAGGATATTCTCACAAAAAAGAAAAGAAAAGGTATACGGATCAAGAAACTATCATGGTTGATGCTAGTTGTAGCGATATCATTCAACGGACTCTCCTGAGGAAAGAAAGTGATCCGAGACGAGTCACTTTGCCGGTTACAATAGGAAATATCTATGTTGGCAACGGGTTGATCGATTTGGGCTCTAGTATCAATTTGATACCTTTGTCTATTGTGAAAAGGTTGAGGCATGTGGAATTGAGAGCCACCCAAATGACATTGCAACTTGCCGATAAATCCACTACCCGTCCTCACGGTGTAGCGGAAGATGTATTGGTGATCATAAGCACAGATAAATCTCTAGATGATGAGGGGCATAAATCGGTGATCATAAGCACAGAGCTAATCACAATGGAGGAGAAAAAATTAATGTGTGTTTTGAAGAAGAACCAAGAGGTAATGGGATGGACTCTTTCCTATCTAAAAGGAATAAGTCCCTCTTATTGTATGCATCGAATATTCATGGAAGAAGATTTCAAACTGGTCGCTCAACCGCAACGCCGCTTAAATCCTACCATGAAAGAGGTGGTTAGGAAGGAAGTGGTAAAAATGTTAGATGTCGGAATGATTTATCCCATTTCTGATAGTCCATGGGTTATCCCGGTACAAGTGGTGCCGAAAAAAGGCAGATTGACGGTTATCCGAAATGAGAAAATGAGTTAATCCTAACAAGAACCGTGATTGGGTGGAGAATGTGCATAGATTACCGTAGGTTAAACCAAGCTACGAGGAAAGATAATTTCCCTCTCCCGTTTATTGACCAAATGCTCGAGAGACTTTCCGGTCAACAATTCTACTATTTTTTGGATGGTTATTCGGGTTACAATCAAATTATTGTGAACCCGGAGGACCATGAAAAAACTGCTTTCACATGCCCTTTTGGAATATTTGCGTATAGGAGGATGCCGTTTGGGTTGTGTAAGGTATAAGGAGCTTCCTTGGACATGCGGGATTTTATCGGAGGTTCATCAAGGATTTCACAAAGATAGCAAAGTCGTTGAGCAATTTGCTCAATAAAGACAAGTCCTTTGATTTTGATGAGTCTTGCATGGTCGCTTTTAATTCTTTAAAACAAAGTTTGACTACCACACCTATAATCATCGCGCCCAATTGGAAAATGGATTTTGAACTCATGTGCGACGCGAATGATTATGCGGTAGGTGCGGTATTAGGTCAATGGAAAACAAAAAAATTTCATGTTATACACTACGCGAGCAAAGTCTTGAATGAAGCTTAAGTAAACTATACAACAACCGAAAAAGAGTTGCTTACGATAGTGTATGCATTGGAGAAATTTTGTTCTTATTTAATTGGGTCTTGAGTAGTGGTTTACATGGATCACGCGGTGATTAAGTATTTGCTCACCAAGCCGGATTCAAAACAAAGGCTAATTCGTTGGATCCTATTGTTACAAGAATTTGATCTGGAAATTCGTGACAAAAAGGGATCTGAGAATTTGGTGGCGGATCACTTATCCCGCCTAGTAAATGTTGAAGTGACCAAAAATGAATTAGAGGTCAATAAGGAATTTCTGGATAAAAAGTTGTATATGGTGCAAGTTAGACCATGGTTTTCCGACTTGGCTAATCATAAAGCTGTCGGATTAATACCGGAAGGTCTAACTCACCATCAGAAAAAGAAATTTTTATCTGACGCCAAGTCTTTTATTTGGGATGAACCATATTTGTTTAAGCTTGGTGTCGATAACCTTTTGAGAAGATGTGTGTCAAAAGAAGAGGCCACTAATATACTTTGGCATTGTCACAACTCTCCTTATGGAGGGAATTTTAACGGAATAAGAACGGCAATGAAAGTCCTCCAATCGGGCTTTTATTGGCCTTCTTTATTCAAAGATGCACATGCGCATACACAAAGTTGTGACAAGTGTCAAAGGAGTGGTGGAATTTCAAAACGGAATGAAATGCCTTTACAAAACATGTTGGAAATTCAGGTGTTTGATTGTTGGGGAATCGACTTTGTTGGACCTTTTCCATCATCATTTTCCAATGAATATATTTTGGTCGCAGTTGATTATGTATCCAAATGGGTAAAGGCAATAGCATGTGCTAAAGCAGACAGAAAAATTGTGATAAAATTTAAAAAAAAACATTTTTTTCTCGATTTGGTACTCCACGGGTGTTGATAAGTGACGGAGGATCCCACTTTTGCAACACTCAGCTTGAAAAGGCCATGGAGCAATACGATGTAAAGCACAAAGTTGCAACACCATATCATCCACAGGCCTATGGACAAGCGGAGGTATCAAACCATGAAATTAAAATAATTTTGGAAAAAACGGTGTCATCCTCAAGAAAGGATTGGTCAAATAAGCTCGACGATGCTTTGTGGGCCTATCAGATAGATTTTAAAGCTCCGATTGGTCTCACACCTTTCAAAATGGTCTATGGTAAGAATTGTCATTTACCGGTGGAGTTGGAACACAAGGCATTCTGGGCCTTGAAATTTCTGAATTTTGATTCAACTTTAAGCGGAGAAAGGAGAAAGATACAATTGTGTGAAATGGAGGAATTTCGCCTCCAAGCGTATGACTCCAACAAGTTGTACAAAGATTGAGTGAAAGCTTACCATGACAAAAATATAGTGACCAAACAGTTTGAAGTAGGGTAGCTAGTCTTACTTTTCAATTCTCGATTAAAATTGTTCCCTGGAAAATTGAAATCTAGGTAGTCTGGTCCGTTCCGGATTCGGGAGATCAAACAATATGAAGCAATAGTCATTGAAGATACATAATCAAATGAGAGTTGGACTGTAAATGGTCAGAGGTTGAAGATTTATATTGGTGGCGATTTCGAGCAGAATCCCTCCGTAGTGTCTTTTTGTGATCCTGGACCGTCGAGCTTAGCCGACGTTAAACAAGCGCTTGTTGGGAGACACCCCAATATTGTAAGTATTTCTATTTTCTTTGTTGTTTTAATGATTTTATTTATTTAGAATTGGTTTAGGAAGTGGTAGCAGATGTAGAAAAAAAATTCAAAAACCTGTCATGTTCGCTGGCATGTTCGCTTTGCGAACCTGGGGCGAGCATTCGCTGGCCTATTCGCATTGCGAACGTAGCGAGACATGCATATATTTTTCTGCTACCACCTCACTAAAAAAGGGATTTTTATGGGTGGGCCAGACACTTGGGCCCATGACCCATCACATTTGCTGAGTATTGAGAGATAACCCTACTCCCTTTGTCCTTCTCAATCTTGCCTCTCTACCAAAAACACGCACAAGTAAAACTCTTTCACGTTTGCTCTCTATTTCACTTATCTCTCACAACTTTTTCCCCAAGTACCTACAAGTTCAGGTTTGAATCTTTCTTTCTTTCTGTTAATTTCTGATTAAGCAATGTGGTTAGGGTTGTGGATTGAACATTAGAGACATTTTTTATTCTAGGTTTTCACCTCTGTTTTAAGGTTTCTTTGCTGCTGCATGTTGAATTTTATGTAAATTTTAGAATAGAGGTGGTCTTGTGAAAGGAAATATGATGTTGGAAGTGTTGGATGCTATTAATTTTTGCAAAAAATCGCAGGTTTGCTCTCCAGTTCGCTTTGCGAACCTGGGCGAGCATTCGCCAGAAACTCACTTTGCGAATCTGGGGCGAATGTTCGCCAACCTTCGCTTTGCGAACTTTGCTGCGAATGCATCAGAATTCTGGAAAAAAATTATGTCTCAATTTGTGATTTTGTTTTGGCTCCCATTTCTAATGGACTGTGTTGCTGCTTATTGTTGTTTTATCTGATGATTTGTGCAGATGGCTCCTAAAATCAATCCGGCAAAGAAGCGAAAGGCCAGCACTTCACGACAAGTATCGATTCAGTTTGACAGCGATCGCTTTAGAGGAGGCAAGCAGGCAACAAGGTACCTAACCTTGGAGAAGAGATCCATTTTACCTGAAAAGAGGTTTAACCTGAATCCGCAAGGGAGATACCGTTCCGTAGCTCTCCTCCTAGAAGAGAAAAAGTGGGGGAGATTGATAACTCCTGTGGATAGTTACAATGTTGAAATGGTTCGCGAGTTCTATGTTAATGACCTTCCTGATGATGGAGACCAATTTGGTTGGACAACTTTCGTTGGGGGGGAAAGTGGTGAGGTTTAATAGAGGAACAATTAATACCATTCTTGAGAATCCTTTGCCTTTGAGAGCAAGTCAGATTGATGACTTCCATAGAACCTTACACCTCCACAGAGACATAGCTGCCATGACAAGAGACCTTTTACGAGAAGGTAAAACTGCAGAGCTCAACCCATCTGGGGTTGCCATTAGATACCGTCGTGAAGACATGTGACCTTTGGCACAACTTATTTTGCTTTTGGTTGTAACCAACATTAAGCCAAAGTCACATACATCGACCATCCTTATTCCCCTTGCCCATCTTGTCCACAACATTTTGACCAATGTACAGATTGATGTAGCTCGGATTATCGCGGATGAGATAAGGGCTATTGTTGAGAGTGGTCTTGGTTCCGCTTCTTGGAAGAACGCTCCTCTTGCTTTTCCTTGTCTCATTATGACTTTGTGTGCGAGTGCTGGGGTTGATCTCCCCACGCGTCGTCAGGTGACTATCCTATCTGCCATCGATGACCGTTATGTGGATAAGTTCTGTAAGCCTAAGGGGGCGAGGGGTGAGACTTCTGGTGCTGGTGATGATGCCGGCACAAGGGCTGGCGATGGGTCTAGTTCTAGATCGCAAGGTTTTTATCCTTATCAGCAGGAGATTTTCCAGTATAACTGGGATTGAATGGAGGCTTCTCAGTGCGCCATGATGGACTTACATAACTCCATGCAGGTTTTGCAGCTGCAAATCCGTGAACCCGCCGTGGATCACTCGATGATGACAAGGGAGTAATTCCTTGCTCATACTGGTTAGCCTGAGGCCATGCCAGTTTTTGGAGGGGGGCAGATGCGGTTGGTCCTGATGATGCTGATGTGGAGGAGGATGATGGCGATGGCGATGGTGTTGAGATTTCTGGTTCTGTATCTGGTTCAGAGGAGGAAGAGATAGAGGTGTCCGGATCCGAGTCCGGGGAGGACTGATTTTGCTATTATGATTTTGTACTTCCTTTGCGCATCAAAGTGAAGTTTTTTTATGTTTTCTGTTATTATGCTTTTTGTATCAGTTTTTAGTGATGTACTTGTACCCGTATGAGGTACTTATGACTTTGTAGGTGTTTTCACACCATTACATTATTATGATATTATTAGAAATATTTTGTTTTTTAGTAAATTATTTTGTTTTCAATTTTACTAATATTTCGTTTTTCATTGTTGTTATTAAGAGTTGAATTCTTCAGTTTACGAATGTTCAACTCTTAAATTGTTGGTATGCTTTTTATCGTTTTATGTTGGTATGCTTGTGGAAGTTTAATATTTCCAATTTTTGAATGTGATTTTGTGGAAGAAACTTATAGGTTGGTGTTGTTGTGCATCAAAAAAGATTCTTCCAAGTTAGATGGCTATGATAGTATTGTAAGCATGTATTGTTGGCAAGGTACATAGTTACCTAGTTCTAGAATTTAGAATGTATTAGAACTTTTTGTCTTTGTACAAATGAAATTGTGTTTCTTGTTACAACTTTATTGATTGTTTATGTCATTTAGGTCCAAAAACTACAAAAGCGAGAAACCTCCATGTTAAACTAAATGCATAGGATTGATGATGAATTTTGTTGTATACTTTTAATTCATGCTTTATCTTGTGATTTGTGTGATATTGTGGAAGCATTAGACATGATCAAGGCACTTGTTGATATTGAGCACAACCATTTCCAAACAGTGATTTACCCATGAGTAGTGAGTATTTGTTTTCCCCTTGAACCTAAATAGTTTAGATCTCATTTAGTGATGAACTTTGTGTTGTACATAATTTGAAAATCAAGTTCATCATTGAATTTTTGAGAGTTTCTAACAATTTTTCTTCTTGAACCTTGGAACTTTGTTTTATTGATTTCCTTGCCTTAAAAAGCAAGGAGCATTCACTTAAGGTTTAGTTGAAAATAAGTTGGGGAGAATGAAAAATAAGATTGGTAAATTGCTCAAACTTTTGAAAATTTTCAAGCAAGCATGAAAAGAAAAAGAGAATGTGAAAAAAAATAGAAAAGGATGTTTGCTTGAATGAGAAAAATAGAAACCAATAATTGTGCATGAGGAAGTTTGAGAAGGTTTGTGATAAAGGTGTAAAATTGGTGAATGAAGTTGAGATGTGTGTGAATACCTTGTATAGTGAATGTTCTTTTGCATCAGAAACTTCGATTCAATGGCCTTTAGAAATATCCCTTTGTTGTTAACCCGACCAAGCTACAACCTTAAAAGCCCTTAGTGATCTTTTGCTTCCATGATTTCTTATGTGATCGATTAGATATTGTATGAATTTCTTTGTATTTGCATCATTTGTCATTTCAGCGAAATTGCCCTGCGGTTGCAAACGCGTTAATTTCCTTCAATCCTTTTTCGAAGGGAGTGTTAGAGTAACATGAGCATGATAGTTTAGTTGTCTCTTGAAACATTATTTGAGATTTGTTTGAGAATCAAGTTCTTTTGCATTGTCAATTCTAGGATTGTGTAATTGTTGCTTTGTTACAATTGTTGTTTATTTGAGCCATTTATCTTTTCTTGGTTGAATCAAATGCTCGAGCAAATCCTCTTGTTTTCAATGAGAGACATACTTTGCTTGAGGACAAGCAAAGAGCTAGTTGGGGAGAGTTTGTTAGATGTCAAATATGATTAATATTTATATTATATACTTGGCATTTTTCAACACTTTCATGTTTAATTTGTGGATTTTAGTATTGAATTGTTGTTGTTCTTCAACCATTGTTTATATACCTTTGGTGCTTGTAATATGTGTGCTATTGTGCAGGAAAAGGCACTAATTGATCAAAAATTTAAGACACCAAGAGATGATACAAGTTGCTAAAGAAAAGAGGAAAACATCAGCAAGTTCGCTTTGCGAACTTGCCAGCGAACGTTCGCTTTGCGAACACTGGCAAAGTCTCCAGCGAATGGTCCCATAATGGGACAGTAGGAAAAGGGACTAAAGTTCACTTTGCAAATCTTGACATAGATTTTCCAAATCTTGACCTAATATCTTCATCTCTTAAAAACTAAACTCTAGACATAGATTTGGGGTTTAATATTTGTTTTGTATTGATCTTAACGGTTGTTGTTTCGATTGTTAGCGTGAGATATCATTTAACGATTTAAACAACGATACTCACGAATTTGCTTTAGACATAAACTTATTCGCGAGGATACGCGATTGTATTGATCGAAACTACGTTCATATGCTTGATTAATCGGATACGTATGAAAAGGATTAGCGAAATCTAATCTTGACATGCTTTTATAAAACTTACAACATCTTTGTTATAGTTTACTTCTTTGCTACCAAATTGATGTTACAAAACCAAGAACAATTTGAAACCCCCTTACTTAAAACATTTCGACTATTAAACGGCAAGCATTGATATCGCGCAATCCCTGTGGATACGATAAAAACACCCCCCGAAATACTTTTCAACAGAATGTTTCATGGCTTCAAAGAGATTAAAGCAAACTTCTTCATCTTGAACTCGCACTTCCGTAAGACCATCATCCATATCAATAGCCATTCTTGCTGTTTTCATGAAAGGTCTTCCAAGAATTAGATGAGCGTCATCATCTTCGTCCATCATTATCACCACAAAGTCAATGGGAAACAAAAATTTATCAACTTTCACCAATACATCTTCAGCTACATCGTGATGACGGGTAGTAGATTTATCAGTTAATTGCAAAGTCATTCTAGTAGCCCTCAACTCCATGTGTCCCAATCTTTTAACAATTGACAACGGTATCAAATTTATGCTAGAGCCCAAATCAATCAACTCATTACCAACATAGATATTGTTGATGGTAACCGGTAAAGTAACTCTTTCCAGGTCACTTTGTTTCCTAGGAAGAGTCTTTTGAATAATTGCACTACAATTAGCATCAACAACTATGGTTTCTTGGTCCGTATATTGTTTCATCTTGGTGATGATATCCTTAATAAATATCGCATAAGTAAGCATTTGCTCCAATGCCTCGGCAAATGGAATATTGATTTGCAATTAGTTAAAAATATCCATAAACCGAGCATATTGCCTTGCGTTGTCCCTTTTTTAAGACTATGAGGATAAGGTAAATTTTGAATAGGGATGTTCACTTGCTCTTTCCCCTTACTATCATTATTATTTTTCTCTTCTCTCCATTTCTTTTCAACTACATCATCCTTCACATTTTTTTCAACTGCATCCTCCTTTTCAACTACAAATTCATTCTCCACTTCATTCTCACCAATGCCCAAATCAATCTTCCTACCACTCCTAGTAAGGATAGATGCGCATACCTCATTAGGATCCACTTGCGGCTTAGCCAGAAAGGCTTCTTTTTGTTGATCAGCCAATAGTTTAGACAATTGCCCAATTTGTGCCTCAAGATTCCTAATAGAGGAATCAGTGCTCATTTGGTTGGACATTGATAGTTGCATTAATTGATTGAGAGTTTCCTCAATCTTTGAACTTCCACCTTGGTTTTGTTGCGGTTGGTTGTAACTTTAGTACGATTTATGGTTAGAAGATCCCGGTTCTTGCTTCCACCCTTGTTGGTAACCTTGGCTATTACCTCTCGGTTGGTAGCCTTGGTTATTGCTTTGATACGGTGTTCTTGGTTGATAGTCTTAATTTTGGTTTCCCGCATAGTTGGCTTCTTTAACGACCGGTGGACAATAGCCGGTAGGATGATCACCTTTGCAAAGTTCACAACTTGCTACATATTGATTTTTGTTGGGAACTTCTTGCATCTCTTTGATTTGTTATGTAAGCTTTGACATTTGCTTTGTCAACAACTCCACTTGTTGCGAGAGTAATTTATTTTGAGCAAGAATAACATCATTTGTTCCCAACTCGATAATTCCTGACTTTCTTTGCAAAGTACCCCGGTTATGTTGACCTTGATGATTATTTAGTGCCATCCTATCAATGATGGACACTGCATCTTCCGCGCTTTTTGACATTAGAGAACCACCCGCCGTAGCATCCAAAAGAGTTTTATGAACTGGTTGAAGTTCGTTGCGGAATATGTGCACTTGAGTCAAATCATCAAAACCATGGCCATTGCACTTTCTCAACATAGATTTGAATCTCTCCCAAGCTTCGTTGAGAGATTCGATTTCTCCTTACGCAAATACCGAAAATGCCGTCTTGGCCTCCATAAACCGATTGTGATAGAAGAATCGTTCAAGAAACTTCTCCTTCAATACGTTCCAATTCGTCATCACAAGATTAGGTTGATCAAGATACCATTTCTTCGCCTTCCTAATCAAGGAATGCAGGAATAATCTTCTGAACAAAGGTTCCTCTTCGACTTCCTGAGCTCCAGTTGCACCCACTATCTCGTAAAACTTCGTGAGATGTGTAAACGGATCCTCATGGTCCATCCCCGCAAAGGGATTTGCATATAAGAGATCTAGGATTCCCGTCTTCATCTCAGAATGCCTCTCTTTGTTGGCATTACGTGCAAACTAAGCGTTGTGTCTTGGACTCTTAACACATGGGGTTGAAGCAGGGGGTGGTGGTGGTGGATATGTCATGTTTGGTGTAACAATGGGTGTAGATGAAGAAGTTTCTCTGTGTTCTTGTCTTTCTTTGGCAAGTTTCCTTCTCCGCCTAGTTCTGCTATTGAGCTTCCGCGTGGTTCTTTCAATCTCAGGATAAAAAAGAAGCTGGTCCGCAGGTACACTCCTTCGCATAAACAGAATTTGCACACTTAACCAAACAAATCAAACATCACAAGAAAAATAAACAGAGTTAAGAGATCACAATGCAACTGAAAATTAATAAACTATTACAATGCATGCAATATCAACAACAATCCCCGCCAACGGTGCCATTTTGTTTTAATCATACTATAGGGGTTTTTTGTTATCATCTCCACAGGGATTGTCCTGATATTTTGATGCTTGTCGTTCAATAGTTTACCGTTTCAAGAAAAAGAGTTTTCAAAGTTTGTTTCATAAATTGTCACGATTTTAGTAGCAAAGCTTTTAAATCCTAAGTTGTTTGATTAACAAAGTATATCAAAAGTAGTTTTTATCTACCCTAACTTATACATATTCTTTCAATCTTGCATGTGAAGCCAGATCCGATTAATATTATCTTGTATTCTCTCAATATCGTCTATCTCTAGAGCGATATCATGAGAAATACTATATTCATTGTTACACGATCTCTCCATATAACAACCAATATAGTAAGCTTTACGTTCAATGCTAAGTAAATATCAACCATAGACCGATCTCTCCAATCTATAAATCAATAGATGAATATTTTAGGTCAAGTTCCATAAAATCTATGTCTAGAGTTTTACAAAACAAGAATGGATCATTAAGAACAAAAATATTCATCATATATTAATCATCACTTGTTCACATACAAGGTTAATCAAAATAAATACATAAAGCTAAGGTAGACTACCTCTATATTTCATACAAAGGAAATTAACTACCCATAACCATGGTAGCTTGCTTTACAAGTAATAAGAGAAGATGAATGAGCATCCACGTCGAAGAATCGAACTCAGATGCGAATCTAACTTTTATTTGCAAAATATTACTCTTTGGTGAAGAAATGCTGTAAAATGAGGGTTCTATGTGAAAATGGGGTTATGGTCCCCAAAAATTGTGAAAAGTACTTATATTGTACAACTAAAGTCTGTCAAGTTCGCCCAGCGAACTCTTTCTTTGCCCAGAGAACATTGCTTTATGGCACCTGAAGTGCCTCTGAATAGTTAAACCGCCCTTGAGGAAATCACAAAGTTGGTTGTGTGAACACTTCTTCGCCTAGCGAGCTTCTTCGCTACAAGTTCACACAGCGAATTTATGGTCCTTTAGATACTACCTCAAATCTGGGATGGCTCGCTAGGGCTTCACTGCAACCTCGTCCAGCGAATATTCGCTTCAAGTTCGCCCAACAAACTTAGTCCCCTTTTCTTACTGCCATTATTCTGAGATGGTTCGCTGGGGCTTCGTCAGGAGCTCGGCCAGGGAACATTCGTTGTTGTTCCTCGCTGTCTTGTTCGTCCAACGAACATGCTGAATCTCTTATTTTCTTTTGGCTTCCTTGTCCATTTACTTGTGTCTTACACTTTGAGGTTTTATGTCTAATTCATGCACAATAACACACAAATCAAAGCAACCAAAGGTATTTGCAACATATTTGAAGAATAGCATGAAAACATGAAAAAAAATCCAACAAAACATAACAATTGAGATGAAAAATCCCAATAAATATGGATCAAATTAAAGCATATTTGGCATTCAATGTTACGCAACATGTATCGGCTCAGAGGGAAAGAGATCGACCATCGCAGACACGAGTCGGTTCTAGTTCAGTTGATGTGGAGACGTTAACTTCTAGGGATCATGAATATCCTCCTTCATCTTGTCGTAGAAGAAAGGTGTCACCTCATAAAGTCTCAAAAACCCCACCTCTACATGTTGAAGCTCCCCGGGAACCCAAAGGATTTGGAGGAGGTTCCTCCGACTTGTCATTGATGCCTCTATATTCGGACCATGTTGCCATGTATGTGTGGGACGAAGAGGTAAAACTCAATTTTATTCATTCTTTAAAACACATTTGTTATAATATTCGAAGCTTCTGAGAATGATGTTTTTTTTTCTGCAAGATCGTGATGCTTTAAAATGTATCAACCATGGCCGAAAGAATACGGGTCTGCCGCAACCTGTTAAGCAATGTTTTCAGGATGTGATGCAGCTATATGGGTTGTGAGACTTGTGCAAGATCATTTATGTTACGATTAACCATGGTATGATATCCGCGTTTGTAGAGAGATGTCGCTCTAAGACATCATCTTTTCATCTTCCACGTGGTAAGATGTTCATCACAATGGACGATGTCTCATGCTTGCTACATCTACCTATCAGGGGAAGACTGTTAGACTACAACAAGATTAACATAGATGAGGCAATGGAGATGATGGAGACCTATTTGGGAGTTGACCCTTGGGGTGTCATTCAGGAGTTAGAAGTCACTCGATGGTGTCATGGCCAAGCTTCATTCATCGTGAGATGCATCCCTTGGACGACAAAACCTTATACTTTTGATGGTTGGCTTATGGGTCACGTTTGATGTATTCAGACCATCCTAAGTGTGTCACGCGTTAGCTCGACTACATGAATTTCATTCCTATAGAACCTTACGAGTCTGCTCCTCCCGCTATGACACGCAGAGATGTCGGTGCCATGTATGATAATTACCTTAATCATCTGATACCGGATGCGGCATGTGGTACCCTAGCTTCTAATGACTGATGTACTGCATATAGCTACACTCAATGAGATTTTAAGGTGTCACGTCCTTATATGAAGCTGGATGCTCTAGGAAATCCACCTTTTCCAACTCATTAGGAGATAATAAAGGAGGATCAAGTTAGGGCAGATTATGTTATTGATGTATTGCCTAAATGTTGTTGTATCATAGAGCTTAGATAGACGGGTATAGATAGAGGAGTCTTTCCGGATGGCTCTTAGGTGATGGATATTTTATATGTCATCATGGAAAAGGCACGGGAGGCACTGTACTAGAGGAGACAACGTAGGAACTGTAACACCCCAAATTTCGTAAGAATATTTTATTTAATTTATTTAAATATTATATTCGTGGATTTCTGTGAATTTTGGTGTTTCGTGTCGATGTCGGTGTTTTGTAAAGTTTTGGTTATTTAATTAAATAATAGTATATATTACGGAATATATTGTATTATTATTTATTTTAAATAATATTAGAGGAATTAAGGTTAAGACGGACATTTGAGGAGAATTAGTGAGGGCATTATGGAGAAAGCCCAATTTTGAGGCCCAAGGGATAGGTTGAATATTTAAGGAGGACTTTGAGAATGGGGTTCATTTTTGGTTAACCGTGAAAAGAAAGAGAGCTCTGAGGAAAAAGGGAAAAGGCGGGGAATTCGTGAAGGTTTCCAAAAACTCAAGAGAAAACACTTCGGATCGACAATCTAAGGTATGGGGAGTAATTACCTTTCATTGTTTTCATTATAGGATTCGATGTAATTGAAGTGGTTGTTTTGTGTTTGAGGGTTTATGGGATTTTTGTGACGAATTGATGATTTGAAGGTATTTCGTGAATCGATTATTAAGGGTTGAATTTAATCGGATAAAAATAGACTTTTGGGGCAGATTTCCCCGTTGTTGTAGTTTCAATCTTGTGGTGAAGGGATTTGTGGAGTTTATAGGAAACTTGAGAGTTTTGAAGGTTTAGGGAATTTAAGGTTTCCGTAGGGTCCCGAATCGACCTAATAGACGTAGGTTTTATGCCGTTGATCTCCGTGATGCATTAGAACTATTATAGGGATGTTTTTGGGTCATTTGGAGCTGTAATCGCAGGTACCTTTGAGGTTGTGGAACCACTGGTGCGTAGCAACGATTTGCTATAATCGCAGGTTCGCTAAGAGAACCATCGCTTCGCTAGGCGAATGTTCACCAAGGTTCGCTAAGCGAACAGCGCAGCGAATACGCGATAACATGAGTGTAGGTACTGAGATAATTTTGGAGTAGAAGTGGGGATTCGCTGGAAGTCTCGCTAAGCGAATGAATCAGCGAGTAGCCTCGCCCAGCGAATAAACCAGCGAGCATGGTAGATGGTGGTTTCTGGTGTCTTAGTATGGTGTTTGTGGGATTCGCTGGCTGCTTCGCTAAGCGAAGGTTTCAGCGAACCCTGGAGCGAACGTCTGTTGTTCGCGAAATTTTGTTTATGTTGTTATGCTGCTGTGATGTCTTGATGATGTGATTTCTATGATGATTTTCTATGATGTTACTGATGATTATATGATGATGTTTTGGTGATTATTTGACGAATATGTGATGACATGACGTATATGAGAACTGATGAATGATGATGCACATTATGATGTTTATTTGATGATGACGATTAGTGATGTTGTGTATTATACATTCATATGCATACTCTGTGACGACGCTTCATTCCCATTGTGCGGATATGAGGTAATTATGACGTGCTCTGGTTCCAATTGCGGGATCGATCCTATTGACGGGGATCTTTGGAGGGTTGATGGCCTAGTGTCCATCTATTATGACGATTGGTACCACATGCATGAGTCTTGTTGTGCATTTGCATTTAATTGGCATTGTTGTATTTTATGATGTTGTTCGTGATTTTGATGTTTCCTTGTGATGACCCTGAAGATGTTGTATATGAAGATAATGCCATTTTATGTATATCTTGTTTTATAATGATTATTATGAATTGTGATTACTCACCCTACCTGTTTGAATGTTGCCTCCACCTGGGTAACGTGCAGGTGATCAGGTTTAGCTGTGGATGCTTTCGAGGACCTTGAAGTTTATTTGCTTTTGGTCGATTTAGAGGGTCTTGCTCTGATAGTGTAACATCGGGTTGGGGTCCTTTGAGTCGAACTATGTTGTTTCCTTATTTTTGTTGTCATTTGATGATATGGTTTTATATGTTGAAAACCTTTTTGGATTATTACGATGTTTGTTGAAAACCTTTTAATTGAGAATTTTGAGTTCCGCTGCCAGGTGAAGGCTTTTGAATTATTTTGGGAAAGACCCTTTGTTTACAGGGCAAGTGTATTATTTTGATTTATATGAGAAATGTGCACCCTTTGAGGTGATTTTGACGCTTTACTCTGATATTTGAGTTGTTTCTGCTGCAACATTTATGGGGGTAGAAAAGGGTGTTACATTAGTGGTATCAGAGCAGATCGGTCCGTCCGCCCAGGTTTTTACGTGATGTCAGTCCCCTGTCAGTCGACGAGTGTGTGTACAATGTCAATGTTTTAGTTCTTTTAACCTTGTTGGTGGTGTGCAGGATGGCTGGAAGAAACGATCGTGCGATTGCTAATGTGTTGGAATCGGTTGCTAATGTGGTGGCGCAGCTGAATCTAAATGGTGGAGCTCCTGATGAGTTTCGTGCTTTGGGGAAGTTTCAAAGGAACAATCCACCGACTTTTGTATGTACGCGTGATCCAGTAAGTGAACACAAGTGGCTGAAGGCGATCGATAAGATCTTCTGAGTGATGGGGTGTTCTGATGAGCAACAGGTTCAGTTCAGAACGCATATGCTGGAAGAAGAGGCTGAGGACTGGTGGGATAACACCCATCAGAGACTCACGAATGTTGGCACTGTGATAACTTGGGCTGTGTTTAAGCAGGAGTTTCTGGGGAAGTATTTTCCAGAGGATGCTCGTGGCAAGAGGGAAGTGGAATTCCTTGAGCTGAAGCAAGGAGATATGATTGTGGCAGAGTATACCGCAAAGTTCGAGGCTTTGGTGAAGTTATGTCTGCACTACAATCGTGCTGATGCTGAGATGTCCAAGTGTCTCAAGTTCGAGAATGGGCTGAGACCAGAGATTAAGCAGGGTATTGGGTATCAGCAGATCCACAGGTATGCTGAGTTGGTGGACAAGAGAAGAATCTACAATGAGGATAGCCGAGCTCGATCTGCTCACTATAAGCAGTTGAGTGAGAAGAAAGAGCAGTATAGGGGGAAGCCTTATACAACTTCAGCTGATAAAGGGAAGCAGAAGGCTTTAGATGGGAAAAAGGCAAGTGGGGGAGCAGCTCCCGCTTCTAGAAAGTGTCATAAGTGTGGCGAGCAAGGTCACCGTGCTGATGTGTGCACCAATAATGTGCTGAGGTGCTATAGATGCGGTAAGAATGGTCATCGAGCTACTGATTGCAAAGATGAGGGTCCGACCTGTTTCAATTGTGGTGAGAAAGGTCATATCAGTACTCAATGTAAGAAGCCGAAGAAGACTGCGACTGCTGCTCAGACCAGTGGCAGAGTGTTTGCTTTGAGTGATGCAGAAGTGCCAGAGAAAGACAACCTGATTCGAGGTACATGTTTTATTAATAATATCGAATTGGTTGCTATTATTGATACTGGTGCTACTCATTCTTTTATCTCGCTTGAATGTGCTAATAGATTGAGTTTGAAGTTATCTGATATGAATGGTAATATGGTAATAGAAACTCCAGCTAATGGTTCTGTTACTACTACCCTTGTATGTTTGAGATGTCCTGTGATGATTTTTGAGAAGAGCTTTGTGATGGATTTGGTGTGCCTACCCTTACACCAAATTGACGTGATCTTTGGAATGAACTGGTTGGAGTTCAATCGGGTTCATATCAATTGTTATAACAAGACTGTAGAGTTTCCTGAGATTGATGATAGTGGGGAGTTAATGTTCTTATCTGCTAAGCAAGTAGACGAACTTGTGGAGGACGAAGCCTTGGTGTTTGCAATGTTTGCATCGTTGCAAATTAATCGTGAAATTGCGAGTGTGGAGTTGCCTGTTGTCAGTGAATTTCCATAGGTGTTTCCAGATTACGTCATGGATTTGCCTCCAGAGCGCGAAGTAGAGTTTGCAGTGGACTTAATACCAGGTACGAGTCTAGTGTCGATGGCTCCTTATCGGATGTCAACTTTTGAGTTAAGTGAATTAAAGAAACAGTTGGAAGAGTTGCTCGAGAAGAGGTTTGTTTGACCGAGTGTTTCTCCGTGGGGTGCTCCAGTGTTGCTAGTGAAGAAGAAAGATGGTAGCATGAGGTTGTGTGTCGATTATCGGCAGTTGAATAAGGTGACTATTAAGAGTAAGTATCCACTTCCAAGAATCGACTATTTGATGGATCAGTTAGTAGGTGCTTGTGTGTTTAGCAAGATTGATCTGAGGTCTGGTTATCATCAGATTCGAGTTAAGCCTGATGATATTCTAAAGACGGCTTTCAGGACGAGGTATGGACACTATGAATACACTGTGATGTCGTTTGGTGTATCCAATGCACCTGGTGTGTTCATGGAGTATATGAATCGGATCTTTCATGAGTATTTGGATAAGTTTATGGTGGTGTTTATCGATGATATCTTGATATATTCTTGATCTGAAGAATAACATGTCGAGCATTTGAGGACTGTGTTGCAAGTGTTGAAAGAGAAGAAGTTGTATGCAAAGCTATCCAAGTGTGAGTTCTGGTTGAAGGAAGTGAATTTCCTTGGCCACGTGATTTCGAGTGGCGGGATTGTTGTTGATCCTTCTAAGATTGATGCCATGTTACAGTGGGAGACTCCGAAGTCTGCTACTGAGATACGAAGTTTTCTGGGATTAGCGGGTTATTATCGCAAGTTTATTGAAGGCTTTTCTAAGTTGGCATTACCTTTGACTCAGTTGACTCGAAAGGGCCAAGCTTTTGTGTGGGATGTAACTTGTGAAGAGAGTTTCGTGGAATTGAAGAAAAGATTGACTACTGCTCCGGTGTTGATTTTGCCTAATCCAAGTGAATATTTTGTGGTGTATTGTGACGCGTTGAAGATGGGTCTTGGTGGAGTTTTGATGCAGACTGGGCAAGTTCTTGCCTATGCTTTGAGACAATTGCGAGTTCATGAGAGGAATTATCCTACACATGACTTGGAGTTGGTTGCGGTGGTGTTTGTGTTGAAGATTTGGAGACATTATCTGTTTGGCTCTAAATTTGAGATGTTCAGTGATCATAAAAGTCTGAAGTACTTATTTAATCAGAAGGAATTGAATATGAGGCAGAGGAGGTGGTTAGAGCTGTTGAAGGATTTCGATTTTGATTTGAGCTATCATCCAGGCAAAGCAAATGTAGTGGCCGATGCATTGAGCAGAAAGTCATTACATATATCGATGCTTATGGTGAAAGAATTGGAGTTGCTTGAGCAATTCCGAGATTTGAGTCTGGTATGTGAAGCGACTCCTGACAGTGTGAAGTTGGGAATGTTGAAGTTGACTAGTAGTATTCTGGAAGAAATCAGAGTGGGGCAGCAATCTGATTTAAAGTTGGTTGACCAATTGACTTTGATTAACCAAGGTAACGGAGGTGAATTCCGAATTGACGAGAATGGCGTAATGATGTTCAGAGACAGGGTGTGTGTCCCTGATGCCCCAGATATTAAGAAGAGCATTCTGGAAGAAGGACATCGAAGTAGGTTGAGTATTCATCCCGGTGCTATGAACATGTACCAAGATTTGAAAAAGTTGTTTTGGTGGCCAAGTATGAAGAAGGATGTTGTGGAGTTTGTTTATGCGTGTTTGACTTGTCAGAAGTTGAAGGTTGAGCATCAGAAGCCTTTAGGTATGATGCAGTCATTGAGGATTCCAAAATGGAAATGGGATAGTATTTCCATGTATTTTGTGGTGGGATTGCCGAAGACTGTTAAGGGAAATGATTTAATTTGGGTGATCGTGGATAGATTAACTAAGTCGGCTCATTTCTTGTCGATGAAGATTAATCATTCCATGCAGAAGCTAGCCGAGATGTACATTGAGGAGATTGTGAAGTTACATGGGGTACCTTCAAGTATTGTATCGGATAGAGATCTGAGGTTTACATCGAGGTTCTGGAAGAGTTTGCAAGACGCGTTGGGTACCAAGTTGAGGATGAGTTCTGCATATCATACGTAGACGGACGGTCAGACAGAAATGAATATCCAATCTTTGGAGGATTTGTTAAGGGCTTGTGTGTTGGATCATGGAGGATCGCGGGATAGCCATTTACCGTTGATTGAGTTCACATACAATAATAGTTTTCATGCTAGTATTGGAATGGCGCCCTATGAAGCTTTGTATGGGAGGAGGTGTAGGACTCCGTTGTGTTGGTATGAATCGGGCGAGAGTGTTGTACTCGGACCTAAAATTGTGCAAGAGACGACTGGGAAGATTAAGAAGATCCAAGAGAGGATGAAAGCTTCGCAGAGTCGTCAGAAGAGCTATCATGATAAGAGGAGGAAAGCACTTGAATTCCAAGAGGGAGATCACGTGTTTTTGAGGGTGACGCCAGTGACTGGTGTGTGTCGAGCTTTGAAGTCTAGGAAGCTCACTCCACGTTTTGTTGGTCCATATCAGATATCGCAGAGGATAGGAGGGGTAGCCTATCGAATTGCTTTACCGCCGTCACTTGCAAATTTGCATGACGTGTTCTATGTGTCTCAGTTGAGGAAGTACATTCCGGATCCGTCGCATGTGATTCAGATGGATGATGTACAAGTGAGGGATAATCTAACTGTGGAAGCATTGCCTATGCGTGTCGATGGTCGAGAGACGAAGAAATTACGGGGTAAAGACATAACTTTAGTGAAGGTGCTGTGGGGTGGACCAGCTGGCGAAAGTTGGACTTGGGAACGTGAAGATCAGATGAGAGAGTCGTATCCGACTCTATTTCCTTGAGGTAATTTTTTAGGGCGAAAATCCTTTAAGTGGGGGAGAGTTGTAACACCCCAAATTTCGTAAGAATATTTTATTTAATTTATTTAAATATTATATTCGTGGATTTCTGTGAATTTTGGTGTTTCGTGTCGATGTCGGTGTTTTGTGAAGTTTTGGTTATTTAATTAAATAATAGTATATATTACGGAATATATTGTATTATTATTTATTTTAAATAATATTAGAGGAATTAAGGGTAAGACGGACATTTGAGGAGAATTAGAGAGGGCATTATGGAGAAAGCCCAATTTTGAGGCCCAAGGGTTAGGTTGAATATTTAAGGAGGATTTTGAGAATGGGGTTCATTTTTGGTTAACCGTGAAAAGAATGAGAGCTCTAAAGAAAAAGGTAAAAGGCGAGGAATTCGTGAAGGTTTCCGAAAACTCAAGAGAAATCACTTCGGATCGACAATCTAAGGTATGGGGAGTAATTACCTTTCATTGTTTTCATTATAGGATTCGATGTAATTGAAGTGGTTGTTTTGTGTTTGAGGGTTTATGGGATTTTTGTGACGAATTGATGATTTGAAGGTATTTTGTGAATCGATTATTAAGGGTTGAATTTAATCGGATAAAAATAGACCTTTGGGGCAGATTTCCCCGTTGTTGTAGTTTCAATCTTGTGGTGAAGGGATTTATGGAGTTTATAGGAAACTTGAGAGTTTTGAAGGTTTAGGGAATTTAAGGTTTCCGTAGGGTCCCGAATTGACCTAATAGACGTAGGTTTTATGCCGTTGATCTTCGTGATGCATTAGAACTGTTATGGGGATGTTTTGGGTCATTTGGAGCTGTAATCGCAGGTACTTTTGAGGCAGTGGAACCATTGGTGTGTAGCAGCGATTTGCTGTAATCGCAGGTTCGCTAAGCGAACCATCGCTTTGCTAGGCGAATGTTCGCCAAGGTTCGCTAAGCGAACAGTGCAGCGAATGCGTGATAACATGAGTGTAGGTACTGAGATGATTTTGGAGTATAAGTGGGTATTCGCTGGAAGTCTCGCTAAGCGAATGAATCAGCGAGTAGCTTTGCCCAGCGAATAAACCAGCGAGCATGACAGATGGTGGTTTCTGGTGTCTTAGTATGGTGTCTGTGGGATTCGCTGGCCGCTTCGCTAAGCGAAGGTTTCAGCGAACAGGTTCGCCTAGCAAACCCTGGAGCGAACGTCTGTTGTTCGCGATATTTTGTTTATGCTGTTGTGCTGCTATGATGTCTTGATGATGTGATTTCTATGATGATTTTCTATGATGTTACTAATGATGTTTTGGTGATTATTTGACGAATATGTGATGACATGACGTATATGAGAATTGATGAATGGTGATGCACATTATGATGTTTATTTGATGATGACGATTAGTGATGTTGTGTATCATACACTCATATGCATGCTCTGTGACGACACTTCATTCTCATTGTGCGGATATGAGGTAATTATGACGTGCTCCGGTTCCAATTGCGGGATCGATCCTATTGACGGGGATCTTTGGAGGGTTGATGGCCTAGTGTCAATCTATTATGACGATTGGTACCACATGCATGAGTCTTGTTGTGCATTTGCATTTAATTGGCATTGCTGTATTTTATGATGTTGTTCGTGATTTCGATGTTTCCTTGTGATGACCCTGAAGATGTTGTATATGAAGATAATGCCATTTTATGTATATCTTGTTTTATAATGATTATTATGAATTGTGATTACTCACCCTGCCTGTTTGAATGTTGTCTCCATGTGGGTAACGTGCAGGTGATCAGGTTTAGCTGTGGATGCTTTCGAGGACCTTGAAGTTTATTTGCTTTTGGTCGATTTAGAGGGTCTTGCTCTGATAGTGTAACATCGGGTTGGGGTCCTTTGAGTCGAACTATGTTGTTTCCTTATTTTTGTTGTCATTTGATGATATGGTTTTATATGTTGAAAACCTTTTTGGATTATTACGATGTTTGTTGAAAACCTTTTAATTGAGAATTTTGAGTTCCGCTGCCAGGTGAAGGCTTTTGAATTATTTTGGGAAAGACCCTTTGTTTACCGGGCAAGTGTATTATTTTGATTTATATGAGAAATGTGCACCCTTTGAGGTGATTTTGACGCTTTACTCTGATATTTGAGTTGTTTCTGCTGCAACATTTATGGGGGTAGAAAAGGGTGTTACAGGAACAAAGGGGCTCGAGTCCGACATACACAATAGTAAATAGTATTTGTATTAAGAGCATTATTATTAGTTGTACTATATTTTGCCTTCATTGTGTATTTCGAATTTATTCATTTATACATGTCATTTTCATATTATTTGATTATTGTATGGTTTAATTTATATAAAATTGAATATGATTGTATAACTATAATGCATCGTCAATTAAATCAATGTATCTTTAAAACAATGTTAAAAATTACTGTCTGGTGAGAATACAAAAATGCATCTCCAAATTTCTTTTAGTATGAATACGGAGATGCATCTCCGAAATATTTTATATCAAAATAAGAGCGTTTCTGTGAGGAATGCATGATGTGTGTGTATGTATTAGATGGATCCAAAGATACATTTTTTAACTAACTTTTCAAACATATATAGAGTGAGACTTACTTCAAGACGTGTTTTGGTATGGAAGGGATATGTCCGAAATCTAAAGGAATATTTCGAAATTCCTTAAGATATTTTTCTACGAAGTGGTGTGGAATAAATAATCTCAAAAATATTATGTGGGGGTGTGGGGGTGTTAGGTAGATTCTTCCTATCGAGCCCCTAAAGTTATCAGTCAGAACTCAGAATTGCAAGGCCCAGCCTAGCCCAAATTGTAAATATATAAATAAATATAAAATCAGCAAAAACACAATTTATGAAACGAATATCTGGAACTTTCTACAGAGATCGAGACTCTCACCTTTACATCACGATGAATTTACAGAACCAGAAAGCTATAAACACATTTATCACATTCAATCATCAACTTCACCTTCCAAACCACAAGCTCTATCTACTAAATTCGTTAGACAACATAACAAATCACAGAGAAGAATTAAAACCGCAAAACTGAAGAGAAAGAGAGAAGAAGAAATGGGTGTGGACTACTACAAAATCTTGCAGGTTGATAAGAACGCCAAAGACGAAGAATTGAAGAAGGCTTATAGAAAACTTGCCATGAAATGGCACCCTGATAAAAACCCAACCAACAAGAAAGATGCAGAAGCTAAGTTCAAGCAAATTTCTGAAGCTTATGAGGTATGTTTTCTTACGAGTGTTGCCAAATTTTTAGCTTTTTTGAAAATTATGAACGAAACAGTGAAATTCAATAATCATTTTTATCTGGGTCATGCTTGGTTATGTTTATTTTCATAAGGGTTTTATAAAAAATTTAGCTTTATGAACTTATCAGTGAAACTCAATTAAGATTTTTATGGGCTATGCTTACTTTGATTGTGCTGTGAATTGTGATGATTATTGAAGGTTCTTAGTGATCCTGAGAAGAGAGCAATCTATGATCAATATGGGGAAGAGGGTTTGAAGGGTCAAGTTCCTCCTCCTGAGGCTGGAAGTGGTGGTGGAACTAGTTTCTATTCTACAGGAGATATCCCTGGATCGTTTCGGTTTAATCCGAGGAATGCAGATGACATTTTTGCTGAGTTTTTTGGATTCTCAAGCCCATTTGGTGGCATGGGTGGAAGAGGTGGTAGTGGTGGCGGTGGCATGAGATCTAAGGTCCTTGGTGGAATGTTTGGTGATGATATGTTTGGATCTTTTGGGGAAGGAGGAGGAGGAATGCATATGAATCAAGGTGTGCCGAGGAAAGCTCCTGCTATTGAGAACAAGTTGAGTTGCACTCTTGAGGAGATTTATAAAGGAACTACAAAGAAGATGAAGATCTCTAGAGAAATAGCTGATGCCAGTGGGTGAGTAGTTGATTTCACTCTGCTATTTCTTCTGCTTTTTGTATTCTAATATATTCGATTTTGTGCTTGATGCAAAAGTTGAAGTTTGATTTTGTGCTAGAGAAAACTTTCTGGTTCAAATATTAACACAATGTATTACCTTTTCTTGTGATTGTAGCAAAACCATGCCGGTGGAAGAGATATTGACCATAAGTGTGAAGCCTGGTTGGAAGAAAGGTACAAAGATCACCTTCCCGGAAAAGGGCAACGAGCAGCCGAATGTAACCGCTGCAGATCTTGTATTTGTGATTGACGAAAGGCCGCACAGCGTGTTCAGTCGCGAAGGGAACGACCTGATTGTGACTCAGAAGATATCGCTTGTGGAGGCGTTAACTGGTTATACAGTGCACCTCACTACACTGGATGGTAGAAACTTGAGCATACCAATCAACAATGTTATTCATCCCAACTATGAGGAGGTTGTTCCAAAAGAAGGGATGCCACTCCCTAAGGATCCATCGAAGAAGGGGAATTTGAGGATAAAGTTTAACATAAAGTTTCCAACAAAGCTCAGTGATGAGCAAAAAGTAGGAGTTAGGAAACTCTTGGCTGCAATCTGAGATTGAACATAAATGGATTGAGAATAGTCTATATAGTTGGTGGAAGATATGCCAGGGAGCTACTCTTACCTGAAAATATTAGATTTACCAATAAACTTGAATGTTTTTTTTCTGTATGTATTGGACTTGTTGAAGAAATTTAAAGAGTTTGATGAAATAAATTTGAGTGGTTATTGTTCTCTACAAGAGTGAGAAGAGCAAGGTACGTTCACATACAAGTCATAATAGTATATGCAGAACCATAAAATAAAATATGGTTTCAGAAGCTTCACTCACAGTGTACTTAAAAGCCTTGCAAGGTTGAGAATCATTTTTGAATTTAAACGTAATGGAATCCTTGGTGGAAATGATATTGTGATTTGTGGGTTGATGTTGTTATCGGAGCGTTGGGGGAGCTTATCTACAATTAGTACTTAAGTTAAAACATAAAGTGAGTAATATTGATCATTGATAAGCATATAAAATGATTGATTATTATATACATATGTGCATAATAAATTATGGTGGTAAAAATCTCAGCCGTTTATTTTTGCATTTTACCATCCACCCACCAACCCTCTTTCCACGCAGATCTTTCTTTTACTTTTTCTCAATAATATTTTCTCACACTTTAGACAATTTTATTATCAACAATTTTACCATAATAATTCTAAATTAATAAAAACAAAATATTTTTTAAAAAACTTAGATTTATACCCGGCAATTACCGGCAATTTTAAAATTGTTAATCGGCAAAAAGATATGATTTTTATTCAATACAAATATATCCCAATTTTTAGAATTGTTGATATATGTTTGGGTATTTACAAAAATTCTGTAAGTTAATTTTTTTTTGTGGGTTTTTTTTATGTATAGGATCGTTCAGTGACTACAAATTTTAAGGGATGGGAAAAAAATATCTAGTATCGGATTTTTTTTTTTAATTGCGAAAATCTTTTATATACCAGATATTTTAAACAAGTTAAAAATCAATACCTAATTTTTATGTATATGAAATTAGGGGTGTTCAAAAATTTGGTTAATCGAACCAAATATCTAAAATGAATTGAATTGAACCATAAAAAACTTAAATCATTTAAATGGTTATTAAATTGAATTGTTTATTTTAACCAATTCAGTTAATTTAATTGAATTTTAAAATCAGTTCTAATTGTTATAAACTCTTTCTACCATTTTATCAAAAACTTAAATACTTCTATTTAACCATTTCAATAAATTTAATAAATTATTATTTTAAAAGCATAAATATTTTAATTATAATATTTTAATATTTCTCAATTATTTTAGTTATAATAATTTATTTTAAAAGCATAAATATTTTAATTATAATATTTTAATATTTCTCAATTATTTTAGTTCCGGCTTATTATAACTTTTTTCACAGTATGATACGGTTAAGAAAACTTCTTCTACAAATAATGTGAAGTGAACCCTAAAATCTCAAATTGATCTCAAAAAACACCATTCTCTCAAACTTAAAATCATCTTCAATTTTACCTTGAATTCCTTTTCATTCGATATTAATTTCAATTTTAATTTCACATTGCTTTCATTTTCACTCGATAAATTGGTTTTTATAAATAATTGATGTTTTTATTTAAATTCAAAATCATCAATAATAAAGACTTTAAAACAAATTCAATTTTTAATCACTTAATTTTTTTTAAAACAAATCAATATTTTTTAAAAAAATAATTTTTAAACTAATTTTTTTCTTTGAAAAAACTGCTATTTATATCAAATTAGTACGTTTTCTTTGACTAATCATATTTAGTTGCAATTAAACCAATCTCAGTGAAATGATTTTCTGTAGAAGTTAAAGCCACATATCTCTTTGAAAAAACTGCTATTTATATTATTTTTTTAAAAAAATCATATTTGCATCCAATTTTATTAAAAATAAAAAGTAAAAAAAACTAGTTTGCAATTCGACTAAAAAATAATTCAGTTCTTTAAAAAAAACTGGTTTTAAATTCGATAAAAAAATTAAACTGGTTTTAAACTATAAACCGGTTCTAAACTGAATTATAACTGATTTAATAGATTAACCACTTTTTGTTAAAATGGTTTATAAAAATTGCACTGAACTATGATTTGGTTCAATTCAGTTCTTGAACCGCGAACACCCTTATGTGAAACTACCAATTTTTTTTTTTCAACTGAGAAAATTTTGCCACATATAATTATAAAAATGAGGTTGCCAGTTAAAATTAAAGGTGTGCCATGTTAAATTCTCTTTTGCATTTGAGAGGGAAATCTATTTCACACTCTAGAGTCAAAACCCCGACCCTAAGTATAACTAAATTAAATAAGTATTGTATGGTCTCATGTTTAGATTAATAAAAATATAATGTTTAGATTAATAAAAATATAATCAAATTTTTTTTTTATTTCTAGCTTCTTTCTCTAAATTTTAGTGTGACCTTACTCGAATAGATCGTTTCAAATAAATCAGTACAAACATAAGAGGCGAATTTTCTTTCATAATTTTGCATCATTCACATTTTATCGCAAGCACCTGATATTTTGGCCTATTCCTACATAATTACTAAATAAAATTACACCATTTAACTTATGGCCTGTTTATGCTTACATACATTCTGTGCTACATTTAATCACTGTAATCTAATGATGTAGAACAAACACCATCTGGATCCTCGGTTTTTTCTGCATTTTCTTCTCTGGTGTACTCTGTATTTGAGTCCCTTCCAATTATATAATCTGGAACGTTAAGATCCGCATGCCCATCTTCGATGTCATCATCAATATTGTCATCCATATCCATATCTTCCTTATCATCTACATTATAGTGGCTCTGTTCTATTAAATTCTCAGATTTCCTACTAGATCCATCCGGATATCCATCATTATTATTATCTACCAGATCATCACACTCATTTCCTGTTGCTCGATGAAGATCACCTTCATAGTCTGATCTTCCCGAATTGCTAGCATTTACAACATTGGCATCATTTTCATCTTCATTAATTTCCTCTCTGACAAAGAGTAGTGTTTCCTCCACGATGTCTTTTGGGGTATCTCTCTCACCACCATTAATCACATTCATCTTGGCTGCTTGTTTCTGCCTGCTTCTAATGCTCCTCCGACCACGAACGCGTCCTTGTCCGTTCGGTGTTCCTTTCCATCCAAGTAATTTTCCTATTCTCCTGCTGTTAGATGTAGTGCTTCTCTTTCTGGAAGTGGGTCTTGAACTAGCAACTCTTCCTTGTGATCTTTGACCATGAGAGTGGCTGCGGCCTTGCCGAGTCCTTTGTCCTCTGCAGCTCTCAAGGCCAGCACCAAGAGCACCCCAGTTTTCAACAGTATGCTTAGCCTGAAATGAAGATTCAGGCGCACCAGAATTGTAGGAAATTTTGACAGCAGCAGATTTTGATGGAAGTTTCTGAAAGGTAGAGATATACAAGAATTATAGAGGAAATTAAAATAAAAAAATAAAAAAAATAAAACATTCGTAGGCCAATAATATAAAAGCCTTTTCCCGCAAAAGAATGATTACATCCACACTAATGTCTCTTCTTTAAAAATGACAATCAATTCTAATCCTAGAACATGAAATAAGTTGTAAAATAAATAAATTGTGGTTCTAGAAGTAGAAGCAATCTCTCTCAGCCAGGAGTCCTCCATGCTGAGAACTTACATTATAAAATTGCCCTTTTTCAGCCATAGATCACTATGAAAGCAGGATGACAGAAACACTTACCATAATAATTCCAACTTGTTTATCCTTGTCGGACTCCAGCTTTTGTTGTGAAGTGTAAAAGATGCATGCATCAAGTTCCATGAGCCTTAGAGTCACAGCAGCAGTTGTACATGGCACCCATGGAAGCACAGGTGTCCTTTCACCGCCAATGATATCATTAGGATGACATCCAGAAGAGCAAACAGAACCTAACAGCTCACTGGTAGTTTCATAGTCTGAAGCCAAATACTCCCTTTTTGTAGCACATTCCAATGTAGTCAACATCTAAGAAAGATGTGATGATGTCATTGACAATAGACAGTAGTAACAAGGTAAACAAGTAAATAAAAGCAATACACACTCCAGTAATGTCAAGGAACAAATATAGAAGAGCACACAAGAAAACATGTTATGGTGAATGAAACCTACACGTTAAATTTTGAAATGTTCAAACTAACACAATAACTATTAACTAGGTGTATACCCAACTACACATCTAGTAGGGTGAAGAAAATGTCTTTCCATTAAAGGATTAAATATATTGAGGTCGAACGTTATTAATTTTAGAAATATTATGTGATAGTAATACAAATTCAAGACTTCTTCAGCCTGTTATCAATTAGCAGCCATCTTCACCAAATTGCTGTGAGGTCTAAGAATAGCAAACATATGTAATAAATTGGATGCATGTGACATATAGCTCCAAAATAAGGAGTGTTGATTGTTCCATATCTCTGATCTTTTCTAAATCCTTAAGTTTTGGAGATTCCTTTTTACACACAGCTTGTGTGGGAGAGTGTAACGACAATTAAATTATAAGAGATTAAAATTCATTAATTACTGCTTTTTCAACCATAATAATGACCCCAGATTTCTTTAGTCTTAATCATCCAAAACAAAGATCAAATTTGAGCTTGAGCATTTTTGCAACAACCATAACACTGGCCAAAACAAAAGCATTTAAACTAATGATAACTAACAAGTTAGAAGTTCCAAAGCATGAGCATGCTCTATCAAGACATGCCAGATTACAACCTGCAGAATGTCTTCAGTTGATGATGAATCTTCCAGCTTTGAACTCCAGGACTTCCTGTACCTCTCTGTCCAAAAAGGTTGAAGAGCTTCTTGAGGAAGAGATACCTACAATACAGAACCAAACACTATCAGTGGAAAAAAATAGCAACTTTATCTGAACAGCTTATTAGCATCCTCTCGTGCAATTTAACAAAGACTGTGCCATGTCAACTCATCTCAACCATGTATTTTTTATAATAAATAATCAGTTTAAAATTAAAATGCAAATTGAGTTGGTAGTTTTCACTTTTGTTTCCTCTCTCCCTGTTCTTTCATGGACTGTGGATTTCAACTACAATTTTGTCTCCAATGTTCAGGGCTTGTGCGCTCCTGTGTTTTCTTCTATAATTTTCATGATGTTCCAGCAATAGTCATGATTCATGTGTTTTCAGCTATAAATTCATGTGTTTTCTGCTACTTGCAAGCCACCGCAATAGCAAGTATTCTTTTAATGCCTCCAAGTCCAACGTAAATATTTTATTAACTTTGACAATGAGAGCTCAAACAAGGACATGGGAGGGAGAGGGAAGCCTGGTACAGAGGAAGTGGGTGACTAGATCTGTAGATGGAATCAGAAAACTACCACCAATTTGTAATTTATGCCACTAAATCATTTTTAAAATAGAAAAATGTCAAGAATATAAGATTGACATAGTCATGTTAAATTGCCACATGAGAGGATCCCAACCCTCCTAACAAATTTTCATAGTGACAGTAAAATACAAAGATTGTCACCTCAACAACTGACAAGAGGATTTTGAGCAATCTCATCCTCAATGGAGAAGAGGATGAATCAAGAAAAAAATGAGGGTTGATCTTCATTTTGTCTTCAGAACGAGCAATATGTTCATAAGAACTAGAGTTTCCATGACTAGTACTGAAAGTTCTATGGCATGAAGGACATGGTGTTCCTCTAAAGAAATAGACATGATGGCACAAATCACACATGAGAAGTAGTTCGTTGCACCTTTTATTCCCAAACTTCATTGCACATGATACTGAGCTATTTAGACATTCCTTTCGCATCCATTTCTCAAAGTCCCAATATCTCATATAAGCATCTTTGTTCTCAGCTTCATTTCTCCCAAGCTGAACCGCAAAAGATGTTGAAGCCACTGATGTGTTCAAATCATCCATGCTGACAGAAGTAGGACAGTAAATATTAGTACTGCAATCTTGGTCTGTGGCCATTTTAACTGCTTCTGTCTTGAGTTTTTCGACAGTGTCTCCATTTTGCATTTTCACGTCATTTTGGACATTTCTTCTAACAGATTCTTTGAAGGACATCTCAATTCTTTGCAATGTCATATGCAAGTGGGACTCCCTGATTCCACGTACATCCAATGATGCCAATAGAGCATCAAAACCCTGGATGTAAAACAAATGCAATGAAGAAAACCAACAAAAAAACACAATATATACCTAGCATAATCCAGAATAATATCTAGTATAATCCAGAACGTACAGCTACAACAAACAAACTAATTCCTGTCTCATATTAAGTGTCACCCCTCAAATATTTGCTTTTTTGGTATTATTTATTATTTCAGAATACAAGTGAAGCATTAATTTTTTTCACCGATACCATTATTTTTTGTATCTCAACCCACGTAATTACTTTCTTAATAAGGTTATTTTAGTCAACAAAGCTCGGTTTACGTGGAAGGTTGTGGACTCTTGTGGAATCAAAGTCTTGCAAATGCAAGGTGAGGCCGCTGCCCACAATAGTTTGATAATGGATCCAACACTTCTTTGGACCCTGTCATGCTGGGAGCGTTGCAGAACCAGGAAGCATTCATGATAATAATACTTAATATCTAATGCTAAATAATCTGCTACAGAAAATGGACAATTATGACACTCGGAAATCATATTATAAATTAATGATCATTAAAGATTAGTCCAGCTTAGTAGAAGCAATACCTCTTCAGAATCAATCAGCTTCCAACAGCCATCATGCGATTCCACAAAAATCCTGCCACAACCTGGATCGCTCTGAGAAGCACAAGTAATGAACTGCCAGTATCGGTTTCGTCTTCGATCCAAACCAAGAGGCAATGATCTACACGTGAAAGTTTGTTCCCCTAATTGACCAATATATGATTTAAAACCCGACCTTGATTTTTCAGCAACGTAAATAGATTGTTGAAGAGAATAATTATCTGGGCCAGTGGAACAATCTTGCCTCTGCAAGTTCGCTTCTAATGAATTCTGCATAAGATTTTGATTTTCCTGCAGTGAATTTATCTGCTCATGCTGGTCACAGGGAGTGAGTAAAGCCTTGTCATTTTCAACTTCAACAGTATGCACTGGGCACTCTTTACCCCCCACTGATGGAAATGTAACAGCTGGTTCACTCTTGTTTCCCAAATTTGAGAAAGATGGAATTTTAACAAAATAATCCTCTTTAATACGGCGTTTATCAAGTTGTGCCTCAGCCCACATCTGCTTCTTTAAAGCATTTGCGGCTTCTAGACGTTCCTGCAACATTGCTCATAAATAACACAGACAGAAACGCAAAAATCATTTTCAAGGACAAACACAAGTCAATAATGAAAAATTAAGGCATGAAACTAAAAGAAAATACCTCAAGTGCAACACGAATAGAATTCCCTTCAATTGCCACAGTAATCAAAGCAACAAGGGCGTGAAGACGCTCCTCTATGCTAAGATCTGAGTACTCTCCCTCCATAAGCCCTTGTACCCATGGTTCACCAAGAGTGCTTTCATCAACATCTATGCCTTTTAGAATAGGATTAGCAACGCCATTGCTGCAAACAGCAATTTCACTAGATCTAACAATAGTGTTTGCATTAAATTCATCATGACTTGAGACCTCCTTTTTCACGTTTGATTGAACTCTTAATTTATCATTCTCAAGATCTTTTGCCACATCAGTTTCACAATCATCATCCCTTTCACCATCATCAGCTTCTTCTGCACCCACGAGTCCACTTTTGAATATCCTGATTCTTTCCCTGGCAGCTGAATAAATTGCTTCAGAATCAGCTGGGTCCTTTCTGTATGCAGGACGTACACAATATGTTGAAGGAGCTGTCTTTTCAAATAGTTCTGTATCCCTAGACAAAGCAGAAGATATAGAAGCCTCTGGTGTTTTGCTAGTTGTAAGATTACGGAGTCCAGATTTCTATATAACAAAAAGAATAGAATGAGAAAATTGAATAGGTATCATGAGACACAGAAAGAATAGTTAAACCTGAATCTTGTCTGCAACTTCCAATATATTGAGGCCTCTGCTTCCTTCCAAAGAAAGCACATGAAATGCAGCATATTTAACAGTTCCAGGCGTCAAACGATGCCGATTTCTTCTTGGATTAGATAAACCCTTCCCGTGCATAATAGCAATCGCATTTTCAACAGCAGCTCCATTTCGTAGACTAGAAATTATATCTTTACCATCATTACCCTGCACTTGGAACCCGGAAGGAGATAGAGAAAAACGACCACAACCAAACCAAACAAAAAATTAAAATCACAATTTGTTATTAAATGTCTAAAAAACATTTTATATGCAACTAATTATGAGTATGAGCACAATCACGTATTCATAAACATGTGTGCAAAATTTCGTCTCAATCATCTAAAAAGGTACTAATATTCTCACAATTTCATTGCTTGTGAGAGAGAGGAGGGTGAGTGATTTGGACCCTATTTCCTCCAACCTCCCTTTCAAAAAGTATTAATTAAAAACCGTTACTTTTTATTTTGCTTTAAGTTGTACTTCTCTTATAGTTTTTTTAGGTTTTCCTCTATCTCTAATATTTGACTACCCTCCATTTGATATACTCTCCTTACCATAGAATACACAAGTCTTTTTTCTACTATAGGTGCTACCCTAACACTCTCTAATATTGTCATTTCTAATCTTATATCGCCAAGTATTACCACACATCCAACACAACATCTTCATATCTACTACGCTTAATTTATTTTTATGTTGCTTATTTACCAACCAACATTTTGTCCCTTACAACATCGCCGGTCTTACAGTTGTCCGATAAAATTTTTACCAATACTTTTGTGTCACATAAAACATTTGAGGCCCTTCTCCATTTCAATCACCCAACTTGAATTTGATGATTCACGTCTCCTTCTATTTCTCCATCGTTTTGTAAAACACCTGATGCACCTTTTAATGCAAGTTTGTTTTTTTAGACGAGGCATTGGTTGATGAAAATATCACAACAGTTGTACATGATAATTTTTCATTACAAAATTCCCACAATTGATGACACTAGAGTTCCAATCGAAACAATTAGTGATGAATGGAGTACATAGAAATTACCTCATGGTTGCTATGATGCAATGGCTCAATATTATGTTTCTTCAATTGAGGCCCAAATCCAGCTGACAACGCAAATTGTCGCAAAATCTCTGGCCATGTTAATGGATTTAAATGCCGCTGCCAATTTCTTATATCAAAACCCCATGCATATGCCTGACAGTATATATCAAAAAGGTTTTTTTAGTTTAAGGTAAAAACAATGAAAGTATATTGGAAGCTGAAAAATGAAAAAAGAAAACTTACCCCTTCAACTATCTGTGGATGCCCCCCAACAGAGTTCGTAACACTATTTTGGTTAGCTCCTAATCCAGTAGTGGGTGTTCTTGCAACATCTTCAATATCTTTCATAATGGATCTCAGAAGAGCAATATGGATCTCACCTAACAACCTAGGGTCCTGCAACATTGAGAGAAAATATTGATCCTCTGTTGACAAAGAGCACTGTTAGCAACATGTAGTGTTTGTCTAAGTTCATTGCAAGTATCTATGTTCAGGGAACCAGGTTTCGTGCAAATGTATTAGTTAGCAAAATTGCCTCCTGGTATTCATTTTATAAATATTGAACCCTTGGTTTGGACAAGCACATGCTAAGCAGTAATTTAGGAGAAACAATACCTTTGATAGGGACTTTAAATGGAGGACTAACCAAAGGATTAGAAAGGAATACTTACATAATCATGAAAAGCTTGTATAAGCTCATCCAATGTAAATGGCCATATTCCAAAAACATCAGCAAAGGTAATCAAGAACTTCCAAACCTACATATAAAGCACTTGTATTCATCATAGCTGAGAGAAAATTTTGTAAGCTGTAGATGGTAACAAATGCAATAAAAGTTTATACTTCGAACAATTTGGTACAGCTTAATTGTTTGAAGCCACGATAATAAAAACAAAGCATAAATACAGGCAAACCCAGGTATTTGTTTGACAGCCTGGTGGGGATTAGCGAACACAACAAAAAATAACTTAATTTCCAAAGTGGCGATGGGTTTAATAACAATACATTTCACTAAAAATAAAGACCAAGCAGAAAATAAAGTCAGCCATTTGGCACAAGATAATGCATAATCAGCAACATATTTGAACCATAAACCATAACTAGGGACATAAGGAAGGAACTAAGGGATCGTAATTTTTTTATTTACATGAGTGAAGGTAGATAGCTTTTCATAACTTTATATAGCCTCTTGGCCTTTCAGGTGGTAATAAAATCAATGTCTGAGTCAATTCCATTTACGAGTCAGTAAAGTTTTCCAAAAAAACACATAAATGGGTAAAACCTCTTACCATCAGAAGATTCCCCACATTATCGTCAGAATCTGCCCAAGGTTGAATTGAAAAAGCTCTTTTCAACTGTACAGACTTGGGTGGGAAGGAAGTACGCCCATCTGAAAAACCAGTGCACGTTTGGTTTCAATCCATGTTCTAGGAAATCACTTTTTTAAGTATATGTATGAGTATAACTATTTCAGATTAAAAACATTCAAATTTGAAGCAATCATAATAAAGATATACAGAACTGTGAGAAATTTTGGTTGTTCCATTTAATCTAAGGGGCGGCAATTGCGATGATTTTGTCAATAATTTTGAAAGTAACCCATGCAAATGGTAATTAGAAAAGGTACCATTTGTACAAAAGCTAGACTTTAATGTTCAAATTGTTATTTTCCCAACATTGTAAAGAGAAAGGGTACATTTGCACAAAATCTAGCCTTCTCAAATCTCTCGTAATAGTATCACGTCTTCTTCGCATCTTCTTTGCCATGTATATCTCGCATCTTCTACTCTAATCTCTCCTCTCTTGTGTTCTTTCTTTTTCATCTTCTCATTTTTATGCTAATGTTATCTCTTCAAATTACGTTTTTATCGCACATTTGTTCTCTAACCTCGCATCTCTTCTGTTCTTTCTTTTTCATTTTCTCTACTCTCTCCTCTCCTCTTTTTTTTTTATATTTCATTATAATGTTCTTTATATTGTTTTATGCTACTATTTTATGTTTTTTATTCCACTTTTGTCTAATCTGATTTTTGTATATTGAATGGGAAGTTGTTGACCAAAGATGAAGAATTTTATTGTTATTTGGTAATGTATGAAGGATAAAACAAAAAGTTATGTTCTCTATATGTGTATGTATGGCTCAATAAAAATATTGTAAAAAACCAAACCAACCCAAAGCGCATTAGTTTGGTTTGGTTTTATTTCTATGAGTCAACCGAACCGCACGTTTTTTTTCTCTTACGGTTCGCATGACTTTTAGGGTCAAAACCACACAAACCGCACCGCGAACACCCCTAGGTTGTAATATCCCTACAAATGCCAACTAATAATGCTGAAGAATAAAATTACAACAGGTTTTACCTATTTTCTTCTAATAAAACTGATAGATGGTTCCTACTGTAAACACAAATGAGCAGAAAGTATAAGTAGAGTAAAGTACTAAAATTGTTCACCTCCATATGATTCAAGATTTTGCATAGTATCGTAGTCAAGAGCCAGTATTGAAGATAGCCCCTTCTTTGATGCAGCTAATTCCATGAGTTCCAGATGTTCATCTTCAATAAGGTCTATTGCATCTTTGACCATTCTGCGGGCAATAGCTCTCTCACTTGCAGCTTTAATCCTTGCCGCCTCCTTCGCCCTCTGTAGTTCTTCCTTCTGTTTCAGTTTCTCAGCCTACAAAAACAAAGAGCATAAGCATCTCTTATATTCACACGACAAATCAGAGTGATTGGCAATTTGGCAGAACAATCTTACATACTCTGATTGATTCCTTCTGCAAAAACTTTTCCTGTCGCTCTTGCTCGCGCTTCTGTTCTCTAAGGTACTTTTCCTTTTCCCTCTGCCTTTCACGTTCTTGCCTCTCCATCTCTTTCTTTATTTGCTCCTCTCTCTTTATGTACGGAAAAACAATATAAGAAACAGAATAAACCTAATCATCAAGGAGAAAAAAAATAAATGGAGACCAACTCTGCTCAATACCTTTTGTCTTAGAATATCCTGTTTTTCAAGTTCTTTTCTAATTCTTTTCTCTTGGACTTCAAGTTCCCGTTGCAATCTAGCCTCTTCATTCTGAAAATAAGACAAGTCAGCAACATCCACTCAATAGTGATAAAACGTGTTGGTATTATGTGATGCAGATACCTTTCGCTTCCTTTGAAACCTTGAAAGTTCCTCCTCATGGATAACCCTCCTATCAGATAGCACTAGAGGGGTGTTAATCAGAGTTACTTGGTGATCCCCCCTTTGAGTGTCAAGAGTTACATCGACAAATGGGTTTCGTGGAACATCATCATTCCCTCCTAAAGCAGAAAGCATGAGATGATTTGGCCTACTTTGCTGAGACTCAGACAAAAGATTTAGACCAGGTATCTTCTGACCTTGGACTCCATACACCTTAGGTGCAGATTCATTCCCATTAAGGAAAGACGGCCCACTAGAATGTGGAACACCATCAAGAGAACTAAAGTGAACAGATGTAGTATCTCTCTCATATATCTCATTTCTAACAGTTGGCTGCTCTGGAATAAATTGATATTCATGGAGAGTCCTTGAAATGCCCTAGAAATTGAACTTTTTCAGCTAAGCGATAAAGATATTTGTTCAACCATGATAAAATATATAACTACGAAAAAGGAAGGGAATAACAACCAAATATACAGATAAAATATAATATTTAAATATTCAATTGATATAGTTGAAATTAACAACTTATAAATTGTGCTAAATTACTCAACAGATTTTTTTGTAATAGTATTTTATCCAACAAATTTCTTTAAAACTATGCAATGGTAAAGTAAGGAGGAATAAAAACAGAACAGAAATCTAACCTTATCCAGATGTTCATAAACTTTTGCCTCAACAGGCCATTCAGATTGGCTGTTTTGCCCCTTTGCAACTGCCCCTGGATTTATATAATTGTCAAGGGCTCAATAGCTTAGTACTTAAATTAAAGCCATGCCAATTTTAAGGGTCAACTTGCTTGTGCTTTTAACAACAAGCTATTTTACTAAAAAAAATTGTTTAAATTTTTATGAGAATAAGAAAATTCTTTAGGAAAAATACTGTTTAAACATATATATCACAAGAGTGTTTTTTTTTTTAAGTTTACTGGCATCGATAATTAGATTTTAATTGATAAACTTTTAAAAAACAAAACACAAATTGACCAGACTTCTCTCAAGCACAATTTGACTAAAAATTCTAAGCACACTTCTTTTCCAAAATCACATTCAAAACTTTTTAAGATTTATTTTTATTTTATTTTATTAGTACAAGCCAGCTAAGTTTAGGTTTATCTTTATTTAAGTTGGGTTATTCTCCTAAAGTAAATTATAACTCTGAAATATATTAAAATATTTTTTCTACATGGTATTATCAGCTCCAGATTTTGGTGGGGTCTTGCTTCCATTTAAATCCTAACTGCCGTCATTGCGGTTTATTTTGTTTTCGTCTTAATCAAGAGTTGTATGAAATTTCAAGGAATTGTTCACAACGAAGGAACCTTACATTCCGGCGACATTGTTCATGTGTGTGCACTGTTCACTCCCAAAGTATTGTTCATCCGCACTCATTCTTCGGTGAAATATTATAATAATATATACTTTTAAAAAACTATAAAAAAATATTATTTTTATTTTTTATTTTTTATTTTTTATTTTTTATTTTTAAATTAAATAATATTGATATAAAACTGTGTGATTAACCAACTTCATAACTTCATTAACTAACATTTTACATTTTATTAATCAATTTTGGTTGTTGCTAAAAATTAATTTTAATATCTGAACCTTCATTAACCAACTTCATATCTTCATTAACCAACTTTTTACTTTCATTAGCAAACTTTAGTTCACTACTAAAAATAATTTTTAATATCTTGGCGTTTATTAACCAACTTCATCACTTTATTAACCAACTTTTTACATTTCATTAATCAACTTTATTTCACTATTTTAAAATAACTATTCACAGGTATTGTTCACGGGTGCTGTTCGCGTACTGTTCATACATTTTTCATACACTATTCATAAAAAATATTTTTTAAATTTAAAAAAACACACGGTGAACAGTGTATACGGTATATGTATTTGGTGTAAGAAAAAAGTATAGGAATAGCAATGTTGTTGTTCATATGACGGTACTGATCATCCCAGAGTCCGGTTCATCCACACTCATTGTTCATGTGTCGGTACTATTCATTTCGCCGACATTGTTTCTTTTATTGATGATTGCTCTCGAATAACTTAAATTTTCTTGATAAATAATAAATTAGAAATACAACGATTATTTATTCAATTTATGGTGTGATACAGACACAATTTAGGAAAGGTATTACTAGAACATGTTTTGACAATGTTTTTACAATCGTCAAGAATTAGTCAATAATGATTTACAACTTTACCGATAAACAGGTATTATCCATGAATTCCCATGTGTCGACACCCCAAAACAAAATAGTATTGTAACTTACTTCTAGCTCTCTCTTCCAAACGTCTCTTCCAAAATCAAATTGGGGTGAAGTGATTTTGACCATTGTTTATCTAATTAATTGTGTGTCATCTCGAATTATATGTAATGTTAGTCATGTTCAATTCATAATCTCCCTTTTTCTTTCTGCTTCTATGTTGCATGTTATTGAATCTCGGCTTTTGTCCATGTCTATAAGCAACACCGGATTAGGTTGAATTCGTGTGCACTTAGATGTATCTTTGTGGGTTATCCTCCAAACAGAAGAGGATACAAATGTTATCATCCTCCCAGCCGCAAGTACTTTGCTTTTAAAGATGTCACCCTTCACAAAAATGTGTCTTACTTCACTCATCCTTAGCCTCAAATGGTGTACTTGGTTTCTAAAGATGTTGTCTTTCACAAAAATGTGTCTTACTTCACTCGTCCTCAACCTCAGAGCGGGAGCATGAATGACTGTGACTCTGAGTTTGAGTTTGTAATCCTCAACCAAAACTTCCCTAAAACGACGAAGTCTACTTCTTAGCATGAGTTGTCACATATTATGAGTGAATCTACTCTTTGTCATAGTCCTATATTATGAGTAAATCTACTCTTTGTCATAGTCCTGAATCTACATCTAGTCCTATTCTCGTTCCTCCATTATCTTTTGTTTTGCAGAACTAGCACTTTCAGCACCAACTATTGTGTATGTATCAGAGAAAAAGTAAATCCGACAAGTTTCAGAAACAACTTCAATAGCCTGAACCGGAGGTAAGTACTGAAAACCTATAGTAATTATCTATATTGGAATTATTCTTATAATATGTATAATGTATGAACTAAAATAAATATGAACAAATATTATACGGACTAACTAAAACAAAACAAGATCAAAGCAAATTTTATATGTTGCACTAAAATAGACAGCAAAAGAACTGCCAAGATATTTTTTAGGGACTAAACCAGGTAATATGAATACAATAGGGACTAAAATGTTAACCTTTTTTCCCTTCCCACCCTTTTCACCATCTACCCTGACAAAACTATAAGAACACAATTGCAATTAGAAAACCAAGTTTACCTAATGGTGCCCCAAATGCACCCGGCGGCAAGGAATCAAACTCCATCCCAAGAATAGGTCCATCCTCTCTTAATGTCTCCCCCAACTGTCTTTCCACCAATGCAACAGCTCGCAGCTCCTGCAATGTCTGATGAGCTTCATGGTAACCACTGCTTTCCATTGCAGGCAATCCAGCTCCCATCCTAAACCCCATCACCCCATACTGTGTCACAACTCGCTGTGCATCCACAACATCAGCCGCAACTGCTATTTGCTCAACACCCTCCTCTCCCATTGAAGCCAAACTCAGCGCCGCAGCCTTATTAACCATCGGCGAAGCCTTCCTATCCTTGACTCTCCGGTGACAAAACCACATCTGCAACTGTCGATCAGACAAACCCAACTTCACAGATAACTCAGCCCTCAACGCCTCAGATGGATAAAGCTCAGCTGAAGCAAAAACACAAAAATACACATTTCAACACAAATTCAACTTCAAGTCAAAGAAATGCACACAAAAAAAATACCTAAAATTTTACTCACTTACCAGCATATGCTTTTTCCAGAATCTCCAACTGTGAAGCAGACTTCATTTTGCGCTTGACCTTGTTCTCCTCTCCTCCTGAACAACCCTCCATAGCTGAAGCTAAAGCTCACGTTCACTCAAACCCTAACAAATTGAACCGTACGGAACAAAAACCCTTGCTCCCGAAAACCCCAAATCCACACTCAGAAACAATCCAGAGTAGCTAGAAGCATGAATTTGGAGTTTATCTCTCTAACATTTGAGCTAGAGCAACTCTCTCTCTCTAGAAACTGGAATCGAAGGTTAGGTTTGGGGAATAGCAAAAACAAAAAATAATAGTTAATAGAATAATGAGTAGAGATTATGGAGGGAAAAAAGATGAAGTAGAAGAAAATAGTGATAATAGAAAAAGGTGTTTGTTTGAATGATATGTGATTAATGAAAAATAAACAGTGGTGCATTTCCCAATTGCTGCCATCGAGTTGTTCTTTTTCACGTTTTTCGAATTTTTAATAAAATGCATCAATTTTGAAATTAATATATATAAATTAGTTTGGTTTCAATGCGTATATTTATGAATCTCTCTAGCTAGATTTGATTTGATATTAACCCGTTTCGTTTCTTTTTAATGGTTTGTTTGTTCTTCTTGGTAGGACACTGCCAGTTTCGTTTCAGAACTCGTCTTTCGTACCATGCCCATGCCCACCGCTTCTACTCGCGCGTGTACTTTATATGCTTACCAAATGCTTATATTTTTAATGTTTAAATATTTTTCAAAAAAATATTACAATTTTTTGACGTTCATACCCATTAAAACATAAATGATTTTTTTTACTTTGATATTAATATAATTTATTTTTATAATTTTGTGATATACTAGTACATTTTTGTTTTTCTACTTTTACAGATAGGCACATGTAAAAAAATTATAAAATATTATTTTTAAAATTAAATTATTTATCAATTTAAATTAGTATAAGGTATCTATAATATAAAAAAAATAAGATGCTCTAGATTTTTCTTTCATATTTTTTTTTTCTTTATCCAACATCTCATTATTTTTTGGGTGATTTCTGTCTAAACTAATTATTAATTATTTTTGTCTTAAATGTATTTTTGATCCTCTAGTTTGGACAAATTAAACAACTGATTTCTCTATTACAAAACTTGCGAATTTGGTCTCTTAAGTAGTTAAGTTAGATCCATTTTGAATTTACTTGGTCCCCCATACAATTTTAATGATGTGTCATGTTTTTTAATGAGGTGGCAGTCCTATATTTTTTCCATGTCACCAAATGTTTCACATGTCATCAAATGTTTTCCATATCATGTTTTTTAATTACATATAAATTGGAATATAACTGTTTATAAATTATAAAATATGAAATTAAAATTACATAAGATTAAAGTTTCCATCAAATCCTTTTGAATTATTTTTTGTCTTCTTCTTCCTCTAGTCACTGTTCGTCTTCTTCTCACCCAGTTTCTTCAAGTTTCCATCAAATTCTTCCATTAAAATGTCTTAGAGGTCCGGATGTAGCCATGGAAGCAGGTCCTCAAGTCGTTTAAGGTACGTATGCAAGTGTGATCTCGACGCTCCGTTGATGACGGCATGGATGGATTCGAAACCATGTCGCCGTTTCTATGGCCGTGGGATGTATAAGATTCAAAGATATAAAAAATGCTCTCACTTTGTTTGGTTGGATAAGGAAATGGATCCTAGAGCAAAATAGATCATTTCTTTACTGGTAAAGAACTTGAATGAGGAGAAAGAGATGGTTAACACCTACAAAGCCAAAACGGGCAAATTGAAGTTGAAGGTGAAGATCTTGAAGAAACAGATGAATATTACCTGAATTTTTTTTATTTGTAGTGTTCATTGCATTTGTTGTAACAACAATGACGAAATAGGTTATAGTTGATTAGATTTGTATGTTGACTGATGGTGTAATGGTTGATGTATTGGTTACCTTGGATTCATGTGATGATGTTATGGTGTATTGGTAAAGTTATTTGTAATTTGACATAACATTGATGTAATGGTTGAAAGTTAATGTTATGGTATTCATGTTATTGTGTTAATGGTTGAAAGTTAATGTTAATGTTATTGTGTTCATGTTATTGTGTAATGACCTAATAATGGCTTATAATTTGATTGTGGAATAATGGACCTGTAATGACCTAACAATGGCTTATAATTTGATAGTGGAATAATGGACTAGTAATGTTATGGTATTCATGTTGTTGTGTTAATGATTAAAAGTTCATGTTATTGTGTTAATGGAATATAATTTGATAGTGGAATAATGGACCTAAAATTTAAAAGTTAATGGACCTGTAATGAACTAACAATGGACCTGTAATTTGACATGTTTACAATGCCTTGTAATTTGATAGTGGACCTATAAATTGACTTATAATTACACTGTGGACCTATAAGTTGATAAACAATTACCACACTTATAATTTGCTTGATATAAACATTGAATACACCAAAATTTCCATAAACATTGAATACACCAGATCTGCTACATACACCAGAATTTCCATAAACATTCATATATATTGCTTGACAGTAACATTGAATACCATAAACATACTTTAAATTTTCCATAACATTGTTTGACAGTAACATTGAATACCAGAATTTGCCTTATACATTGCTTGACAGTAACATTGTCTAGACAAAATACCAACCAAAATACCAGGCATAATAACATTGTTTAGACAAAATACCAACCAAAATAACACTCAAGACATAACTTGAGTAAAAAAGAAACCTAGACTACATTACAACAATTTAAACCATAGAGGACACTACTCTTGAGTTGGTTGAGGAGCTTGTGAACTTTTACCAATTTCTGTTTGTTTTTTTTTTTAGAGTTAGCCTTCACTTTCTTGGCATTCACTTTCTTGGGCTTCTTTTGTTTATTGCCACCCTTTGGAAGAGACCTTTTTCCCTTGCAACTCCTCTTGTTATGCCCCATAGCACCACATTTTGCACATGTGACAATTGAAAACTTTCTTGTCAGAATGTGAGGATTTATAGGTTCATCATTTGTTTTTTTTTTTGCCTTCCAATAGCTCTTCTCATAAAAGGTGGTGCCACTTTAGTCACATCAGATGTGGTCAATTGGTTGGAAACACAATGTGGGAATAAGTTTCCATAAATATGGATTTCCTACATAATCCAACCATAACAGTAAAAAAATCATACAATAATATTCAACATAAGAAGTAAATTGCTATAATTCTTACATAAGTCTAACCTATAACATGTAGCAACATAATCCTCAGGTTGTTTTTTGATGTTCCATAAGCATGCAATCACATGACAACAAGGTATACCATTTAATTCCCACTTCCTACACGAGCAAGTCTCCTTCAAATCAACACAATAAGCATAAATGCCATTATTGACACCAAATATGGATAGGTCATCATCACCATGCCATGTAGGACTCCACCCTTGTGCTTGCTTATTATCCTTCTCAAGTACCAACTGAATTTTTGGGCATATGGATCATGTGTAGCCCTATAGCAATTCCTTCTGACTTGCAATCCTCTTAGTGATGTAATGTTTGATGCCTTCCAATAAGGTGATAATAGGTTTCTCCCTATGCTCCAGAATTACCCTATTGAATGCTTCACACATGTTTTTAACCTATAAATCAAACTTTGAATAAGTGCTAAAGTGTGATCTGCTCCATTAGCTAGCAAGGACTTCCATCATATCCTTCCATGCCTCTTCTTTCATTAATTTCATTTTCAGCACTGCCTTTTCCCAAGCAGGAACTGTTGTTGCCCTAGCAGCTGCCCAAAGCACATCCTTTAATTCCAACCCAGGGTGTCTCTTCTTCCAGTTGCCATACAAGTGCTTAACACACAATCTACACTCCACATTGGCATTAATGCCTTGAACAGCTGGAACAAGTCCTTGTAAGTGTATATAAATGACAAATGATAAAAATGTGAGTGTAAAATTAAATAACATATGATAAAAATGTAAGTGTAAAAAACAAATGACAAAGTGTAAATAATTACCTTTTGTTGATCTGATATAAATGAACAAGACCTCTGATTGTAACCTTCCAAATCATGCAGAAGAAGGTCTAAAAACCATTGCCATGAATCTATTGTTTCAGCTTCTACTACAACATATGTTATTGGAAAAATTTGGTTATTTACATCCCTCCTTATTACTGACATTAACTGACCACCATAATCTCCTTTTAAGAAGCATGCATCCAACCCAATTAGAGGCCTACATGTCTTTGCAAAAGTTGCCTTGCAAGCTTCTAAACACACATAAATTCTTTCAAACACATGGTTGCCATTATTATCACTACATTGAATTACAATAGTACTATTAGGATTTGATTTCAATATCTCTTGTCCATAAGATCTCAAATGAGAGAATTGGTCAATACCATCCCCTTGAAGCAACTCCATTGTTTTCCTTTTGGCCCTATATGTCTGGTCATGGGATAGTTTCACTCCCCATTTGTCAATTGCTTCAGCTATGAGGCCTGCTGGTTTCATATTGGGAGTATGTCTCAAAGTGTTGGCAAACCTTTTGGCAAGCCACTTGGTCTTTGCACTCCTATTGCTATAAGTCTTGTGACATGTATGTTATTCAACCAAACTCACAACTTGCCAAAATTGATTACCAATTTTTTTACTAAATCTCATATAGAAGTTACATCCATCAGTGCATTTCACCACAACCCTTTTGGAGTCATTTTTCTTAATATACACATTCTTCTGATTTTCCATCCCATAGTCTTTGATTGCATCCCTAATGACATATTTGTTAGTAAACATCATGCCTAGTTAAAATTTCATCCCCTCGCCAGATTTATATGTAGGAAACCTGAGTCCCTCCTCATCATCACTTCCAGGGGTGTATATAAATGGTCTAAGTCCTCACTTTCATCGTGGACCATCTTAGCCTGGTCTACATTCTTTTGATAGCTAGCAATCTCACCTAATGTCTCTTGGGGAAGAATCTTAGTCCAGTTCATGACACTAACACTTTAGTCTTCAATAAATTGGAACTCATTATCCTCAAAACTACTCTCACTAGCAACATAATCATCATCCATTATATCTGCTCCAGCACCATCAGCATTAATTAGTATCTCCTGTAACTTCATCAATATTAGTATCTCGTACAGCTTCATCAACATTAGTATCTCTTACAGCTTCATCAGTCTTATCTTCATCCACATTAATATCTCTTAAGACTTCATCAGTCTTATCTTCATCAACATTAGTATCTCCTACAGCTTCATCACTCTTATCTTCATCAACATTAGTATCATCCACAACATATTCACAATCATCCTCAAGGTTAACATCTGCACTCTTAAACTCTGTACATTGTACATCATCTCCCCTATCATCCTCAATGTTAGCATTAACTTCACTATCATCAATAATCTCCAGTATCCCCACACTATGCTCCACATACACGTCTATTCCATCATATTCTACAACATCTTTTGAAAACTACAAAACATCGTTATCATTGTTCAAGGGTCTAAGACCACGAGAGAAGCTATATGCAGGGTTCTAATACCACATACACTTGATATTTACGTAACCCTCACTCTTAATCATATCCTTCAATTCCATGTACGATATATAATCGACATCCCAACTCCAATTCATCTCAGTAACTACCCCATTTACATACCACTTAACAGGTGTCTCAACTAACTTTCCCCTATGATGTATTCTCAACCTAATCTTATTGAAAGCACCTTTGGTTTGACAAAATTTTGGTAAAACACACTATTGATAAAGATGAATAAATCTGGACTGAACAAAGATGTAAACGAAGATGTCACGACATCCTGAAGTACTGCACTGATTTAGCAAGTGTCAAATCTATTACAAATCAGCCAAGAGATAATGCGCATGGATCAAGGAATTAGCAAACAGAAGACTGAAGCCCAAGGAAGCAGAAGCCTATAAATAGAAGACTTAGACCTAGGTTTTGATATGCCTTAGTACGCCTTTTGTAACCTTGCTTTCTTGCGTAAAAAACAAGGGTTTAGGATTTTAAGAGTCGTTGGCTCTCTAGGTGGTAAGTCTCCCTTTGCATCAGTTGATACACTATGGTAGATATAGGTGTCGCACAGATTCATAAGCCTTGAGGTATTGGATTGTGTATTGTTTTTGGATGAAGCTTTTAAGCAAATCCGAGTTAGCTTGTTTGTCAAGTATGCTTGACAGATTTCTGTATTGATAGGGATGATGTAGAAATCACAGTTGGTGATTAAGGGAAGTGAGTGGGGTATCTTATATCAGGGTTGTAAACGTTTGAGTTTAGCCTTGGTAAAGATGTTCATTGGGTTGATGTTAGGTATGAAGTTGTAAACGGGAGAGTTTAACTTTGTAACAGTCTACAGATAGTGGAGTCTTCTTCCTGGATTGGTATCCCCCAAATGTAGGTGAGTTGCACCGAACTGGGTTAACAATTACTGTGTTTTTTATCATTCTGCAGATTTACATTTTTTGTTAGGGTTCATGATAAATATGTTGGATCAGATGTCGTGACATTTGTGAGTGTGAAGTTCTGATATTCAAGGTATCAGTATGTTGTTGCGCCTCTGAGTTTAAATGATTATGCAGCACAATGTCTTGACATGAATTAGGACATCTGCTGTCTGCATAGGCCAGAATTTCAATTGGTATCAGAGCAGGCATCATGTCTGGTTCTGGATGAGATCTTTGAGAGATACTTTCTGGCATTTAAACAAGGAGGAGTTTTGAAGATCAGATCAATCAACTCAGACATACTCAAGGGTATTAATGGATGAGATAGATGTTCTGGATCGAAGGGAGTAACCCGGAGGTTGTTCATGTTGCTGAGGAGATTTTACAATAACTACAGGAGAAGTGACTAGTTCTCTTGTTAGTGTGTCTTATAGGATGTTGTGACATCTTATTAGGGCAAGCAGGATTTGTTCCTTGGTGGTTCCGCTGCATGTGTTTCTGATGGAAGAGCTCTAGAATTATGGGATTCTGGAGTTGTTACTGAAGACAATTGGTGGAAGGTCTCAATCGTCGGCCTCTATATTTGAAGATATCTGCATTCTTTTATTCCAAAGTCAGGAGCGATGGAGTGAAAGGAGTTGTGGTTAGATATCTGGTATGATAACTTGGTACTTGGAAGCTTGGTTTCTTGGTGCAGTTGAAGTCAGTTGAAGAGGAGAGGAGTTGAGTTTAAGTTTATCAGGTTCTTGCTCTAGGAGTTTGATAAATTATTGGTTGGCTAGGTTGTCAAAGATACTTGAGAATTCTCTCAAGTCCACTCATAAAGGCATCTACGTCGTGTATCTGGAGTCTTCTAGTTACTCTTCTGACTAGAAGGTGTTTCTTTGAAACACAATCTGAAGAAAGTGGAGGTGATTTATTTTCACCATCCAAAAACAACAAGGAAGGATTCATCTCTCTTGACTCTAAGAGTGGATCCAATCTGATTGAAGAATTGTTGAGGTAAATAAGATTTGTTTAGAGAAAGTCTTAGTTACTTGAGTCAAGGGTGGCAGCCTTGGTATCTCAACATTGTCCTTTAAAGAAGATACTTGCAAAAAGATTGAATATTTTATAAGTGTTCATGACATGATCTGGTGGAGCTCAGCTACAGCAGTGAAGAAGGTAGTATGGACTTTGATGCTGTTGGAGATGAAGATGAAGACATCATGATCTTGATGGTTACTGCTTTGATCAGTTTATTTCTGATCTAGGTGCTTTGGAGCATGGATCTTGCTCTGTTTGTGAAGGTCGAGGATAAGTGGCAGTTATCTCTGGCTTTCAACTGACGGCTCTACTGAGGAAAGTGGCATTCTTTGGTATGGCTATGGGGTAGTCTTGGACTACTTATTTTCTAAAGATTCAGACGTGGAAGGTTTGAAGTATTTGGAGTTTTAAAGCATGATGGAGGTTGTCTACTCAAACTTGGTTGCTGAATCAAGTCTATGAGAGCATGGAACTCTTGTTCTGCAAAGGGAGGAGGTTCTTCTAAGTGGCAGAAGGAGGAGCTGAATTCAATAGTTAGATGTCATATCAAAATGTTCTGACATCTAGCTCAACATCAGAGGTCTCAGCTGGTGATGTGGCACATCAGCTTAAGATAAGGTGATTTACAGGAGAATGAAAGTTATGGATTCTTCAAAAAAGGTCTATCTCATGCAGTTTGTGGGAGCTGTGGATAGGAAGATGTTACATGACTAAGAGGCTTGGTGGATTCAAGATGTTTTGCTATGGGGCAAGTAGTTCATGTGACTTGAAGGTCTGATTTCATTAGTGGATCAGTGTATCTTGTGGGAGTTCTGAAGAAGAGTGAGGTCAATCAAAAGGTGGCATTTGGTTAGTTTCACAGTGTGCATTCAAGCAGGATGCTTGAAACTGATTGCTCTTGTACAGAAGAGTAGTTAGTTGAAATTGTAAGGAGGTTCTGGTTCTCTGGGAGCTTGTGGCAGAAGTTCTGGGTTGAGAATGGAAGCATACCTTCTTTTGGTGGATGACAGTTTATTTCTCTCTGGGTTTCTGAAGTATTCTTTGTTCAAATTGGTGGCGCAGTGTTGTGTGAAGATCTTCAGTATGGATTACTATGCTGATAGTAAGTCCAGTGGTAGAACATATCAAAAACCATGGTGTGTGGTGTCTGTGATGTGTGGAAGATGTCATAATTGATGTTAGAACATCTTTGGGTTAGTTATCCTTGGTGAAGGATTTCAGGTTTTGTGAGGAACTGGTTACTTGCATTGTGTCTAAGAAGTATCTACATTGTCATATGGGAGAATGATGAAGTAGAAGAAATGTCTTGGAAGATTGATGTAAGTGTTTTGGAATACTGGAGTGGATCACGGGTTGATTGCATGAAGGTCAGGTTTCTGATGCGTTCAGAAGTGGATATTCACCAGAAAATCAGAAGTATTCCAGGTTATCATACGGGAGAATGATAAGGAATGACTGTCTTGGATTATGGGGTACCTATCTCTGTTGCTGGCTGGGTAAGGTCAGTGGAAAATCTTGCGAATGAGATGTTGCCCCTGGCTGCAAGTCATGCTAGTAGTGGATCAGTTTAGCAACTGTGAAGTTCTAGAGCATGCATACGATAACTGACATCGTTATAACAAACTAAGGGGCCATGTGTGTCTCTTTGAGGAATGTGAAGCATTCTGATTCAATTTGTTTGTGCCTCAAGCATCTGGAGGTCTATACATGAGAATTCAGGAGGAGTTTGTGTGGTGTGTAGATGGTTGCAGGATGGGGGGATCAATGGGACTTTGATCTCAAGCCAAGAGTTTGTTATGATTGGTATACATTTCCTCACGGGTAGCATGATGGTGATCATGTGTGAGTGATTATTGTTTCTTGTCAGAGGAAGCAATAAGAGAGTTGATGACTGTGTTCAGCTGGTAAGTTGAACTGAGGGTGCGCGCTTGAAGACATGAAGATGCATCTTATGTTTTCCATTCATTAGCTTAGGTGTTCTGTGGAGGAGCACTGGTTACCTTAGATAGGGGGAGATGCCCCTTGATCTAAGATGAATTACTGCGAGGATGCAGTTGAAGTTCCAGTTTGCATTTGTGTGTTAAGCAAGCTGAAATGTCAAGGAGGATGTCTTGACATTGTTGTATTATTGCAAGTTGTGGGAGACTTGGCAGTACAAGTTAAATGGTTCTTATTGGATGCTTAAGAATCATTGATTGAGTCTGGGGGAATTTATTTTTCTCTGCGGACTGTAATCATAAAATTGTGAAATTATTCGTCAATACAGAAGTTTTTTTGATGGACAGTGTCTGACATAATGTCAAAACATTGTTAAGGACATGCTTTTTGAGTAATTGGTCTTTTGGACGGTGAATGTTGCATTATACGCGTGCTAAACACGATCATCGTTACTTGCATTATTATTGGGCGATTTTCTTGAAGAAGAAACAGTCAAAGCTTTCTTAGCCGATGCACATTGGGTTTTGGTGAAGTTACAACCTTAAAGTAATAACCACATTGAAGTTTCAATAAATCGTTACATTTGAAGGAATGTTCTTTGTTATTTAAGGGTGTTCTTTGAGCAGTTTGTTTCAGAATTGGGATACTCATTGTGGTATGGTCAAAATGTCTTTTGTTCAAGTCTGGATAAATGTTGGTTGGGTATGGGAATGTCTTTGTTTATTTTGCCAATTTTTGGCTAAAAAGGGGGAGTATAGGTCACTAAGTCAGGGGATGCAGGGGAGACATGGGTTGTTCTTACAGTTGCTCTGCAAGGATGATAGACAAGATGTTATAACATTCTGTCTGAGTGTAAGTTTCCTTTGTGTCTTGTGACTTGAGTTAAGAATCAAGTTGTGTCTTGTGACCTGAGTTACATGCCTTAAGTACTCAGATTCACGAAGACTACAGCTGATCTCTAGAGGGGGAGTGTGTTTGAAAAGGATATTCTTTGTTCTTTGGTTTCAATCCTTCTACTGACATCTTTAGAAGTTTCTATTGCCTCGACACTTTTCAAATTCGCTCATCCTGGTTTACTACTTTCCTTAAGGGTGGCAGTATCGTCTCACTGGTTAAGGGGAAGTCAGAGTTATCTTCTTCCTCATGTACACCAACATAGACTCGGTTTGCACAGTATTCCAATCATACCCGCCACTCAAGGTGAAGAGACGTCCACAAAGTGTTTTAGCCAAAATCTGTCAAAAGGGGGAGATTGAAAGCACCTTTGGTTTGACAAAATTTTGGTAAAACACATTATTGATAAAGATGAATATATCTGGACTGAACAAAGATGTCAACGAAGATGTCATGACATCCTGAAGTACTGGACTGATTTAGCAAGTGTTAAATCTGTAACAAATCAGCCAAGAGATAATGGCATGGATCAAGGAATTAGCGAACAGAAGACTGAAGCCCAAGGAAGCAGAAGCCTATAAATAGAAGACTTAGACCTAGGTTTTGATATGTCGTAGTACGCCTTTTGTAACCTTAATTTCTTGCGTAAGAAACAAGGGTTTAGGGTTTTGAGAGTCGTTGGCTCTCTAGGTTGTAAGTTTCCCTTTGTATCAGTTGATACACTGTGGTAGATAAAAGTGTCGAACAGATCCATAAGCCTTGAGGTATTGGATTGTGTATTGTTCTTGGATGAAGCTTTTAAGCAAATCCGAGTTAGCTTATTTGTCAAGTATGCTTGACAGATTTCTGTATTGACAAGGATGATGTAGAAATCACAGTTGGTTATTAAGGGAAGTGAGTGGGGTATCTCATATCAGGGTTGTAAATGTTTGAGTTTAGCCTTGGTAAAGATGTTCATTGGGTAGATGTTAGGTATGAAGTTGTAAACGGGGGAGTTTAACTTTGTAACAGTCTATAGATAGTGGAGTCTTCTTCCTGGATTGGTATCCCCCAGTTGTAGGTGAGTTGCACTGAACTGGGTTAACAATTACTGTGTTCTTTATCATTATGCAGATTTACGTTTTTTGTTAGGGTTCATGATAAACATGTTGGATCAGATGTCGTGACATCTGTGAGTGTGGAGTTCTAATATTCAAGGTATCAGTCAGCTGTTACGCCTCTGAGTTTAAATGATTATGTAGCACAATGTCTTGACATGTTTTAGGACATCTGTTGTCTGCATAGGCCAGAATTTCAGTTATTAGTGTTCGCTGACCTGAGAAAATAATTTACAAAACTATAATCAAACAAGGAGAAACAATACCTTAAGTAAACATATGGGACCATAAACACGACAACAACAATACATTAACTAAGCATATGGGACTAAAAGCACGACAACAACAATGCATTAAGTAAACAAAACATAAACTGATACCTTTGAAACAAGGGACCACAACAATACATTAACCTCGTTACCAGTGATACGTACCTTACACAATACTTGACTCATTTGTTTCTCTCCTTTTGACTTGCTGACTTCGTCATCTTCGTCAAACCAAACACCTCTAAAGGATTGAAGAATTTTGCTATTTACGAGTTAACTGTTTCAATAGGGATTAGGGTTTTCTTCTTCCAGAACAGCGAGGGTGTGTGTGAATTGGGGAAAAATGGTTGACCTAAATACATATAATCTATTTCCATTAATTTTTAATTTGTTTATGTAATTTAAATAATTCATTTTAAATGTTTCTGAATTAAATTATCTAGTTGGAAATAAAATATTACAACTTGATGACATGGATTCAATTGCTACATGCCACCTCATTAAAAAACATGACACATCATCAGAATTGTATGGGGGGCCAAGTAAATCCAAAGTGGATCTAACTTAAGGGACCAAATTCGCAGGTTTTGTAATAGGGAGGTCAATTGTTTAATTTTCCCAAACTAGGGGGACCAAAACTGTATTTAAGCCATTATTTTTTAACTTTGTTTTCTATTATGATTTGAAACAGATTATTTTCCTCTTTGACAATATAGGCTCCAATTCTTCTATAATCAATTTTTAACTGAACAATTATTTTCAACTTTTAAACCAATTATTGGTCAAATCAATTATTTGAATTTCTATCACATAGGCAACATTTTCAATGTTTGATTTAAACTTTTGCAAAATGACCATTCATTACTTTGTCTTTATAGTGTTATTTCTTCTCTGTTTTTTCTTCAACCCATCTATCTTCTACTGATTTTCCATTCACTTTCCTCTTGCATTTTCTTTTTCTAATTTTCTCCTAACTTTCACTTATTCTCATCTTCAACAATATATTCTCTAACAAATGTATTTTTTATTTGTAGAAAAATTGAAAGTTCTTTCTCTAAAAAAACAAAATAACAAAATCAGAGGTAAGTAAATAAATTTTTTCCTCATCAATCATATTTTGTTCCTACCTTTTACTCATTTTCTTCTTCAACGACATATTCTTTAACTGGTACATTTTTTCCTTAGTAGAAAAATTAGGGGTATGTAAATAAAATTTCTTTCCCATCAAACATGTTAATTTTTTTTCTTTCTTATTTTTAACTTAACTTATGATATTTTTTCACTAATAGACAAGAATGGAAAAATCAAGTCTAAGTTAAGAATAATAATAATCATTTTTAACTAATTGTAGTTTAATTATGTTATGTAAGCAAATTAATTTTTTGTACAAAAGGTTATTAAAAATATATTTTTATTTTATTTTAAAAAATAAAATAGGTATAAAAATATGGTTTTAGATGGTCAGATTTATATTTTTAATAATAAAAAAAAAATTCTTTGAGATATGACGAAAGAAAAATTTCCATAATTAAAACATAAAATAATTAGATCCAACAAAAATTTATAAATTAATATAGATGGAAGAAAATTTTATATATATATATATATATATATATATATATATATATATATATATATATATATATATATATATATATATATATATATATATATATATGTATGTATTAAATAAAGTTGAAAGAAAATACGCATTTGTCCCATTTTTCAAGCTACCTTCTCTCAAAATTTTACTTACGTGTTCAATTTCTTTGAAGGTGATTTAAAAAATAAAAACTTAAAAAGAGAATAGTGACGTTTAAAGAAATTTATGTGATGGTGGTGAAAGAAACTAGGAAAAATATGTATATGAGAGAAAGATAGGAGAAAGTGCAACAAAAGAGAATGAGAAAGAATTGAACCTCAAGAAAATAGAAAGAGAATTTGGTTAAAAATACGAGAATTGATTGGTTTTGTAATGACTAATAGAATGTAAACAACAGTAGTATCCTAGGAACCATATTCAATTGACTGACAGCAAGAGTTTCATGACAATCATCTAATCTAGGAGCTTTGAGCATCTCGTTCAGATGAGTGGTCCAATCAAAATGCATATGAGTGTAGGTATCTGTTACCAAAGGATCAACTTCATTATCCTCATCAGCATCAACAACTATAATATCAAATAAAGACTTCCATAATTCATTAGTAAACTCATAGAGCTTGTTACCTATTGAGAATTTAAAAGCAGAGCCTCGCCAATCGTGCATCCCGAAATAAAACACCCGAATAAGATCTTCATTGTAGTCCTGTGAGAGTTGCAAAAAGTAATTGATTTTTTGGTGCTCAACAAGCTGAACAACTTCAGGGATATCCAAACATCCAGCACCACCGGTTTGCAAACATGTTGCTTCATCACTAGACGATGTTGGTGTTTTTCTTCGAACTCTTCAATACAATCAGCCAAAACTAATGAAAAAGTAGTCTTTGGAGCAATTGACGATGTGGTAGCCTTACCCTTGTCTTTAGAATCTCCTTTGGTTTTTGCAATTTTAGGTGTCATTGATGATTGTTCAAACAGAATATGCACACTAGGTGTTTGAAGAAATGTGAAAATGAGAAACAAAAAAGGTTTGGGGAATATTTGATTACCCAAAATCCAGACCCAAGATTAAGGATTCTAATGCACGCACAAACAACAATGATTACTAATGATGAAGAGAAATTTGAAATCTTTGAGACTAAAATATAATTTGAAGCATGAGGATACATAGTCATTTATAGAGAATGAAAAATGATGAATCATAATGAGGTTTTGGAAAGTGTAAAGTTGAATGAGTTAATTGGATGAATCTAATACTAATAATGGAGAGTTTAACACTTTGAAGAGTTACAAGACTCAAGAGAATTTGGAAGACGTGGAGACAAGTTCATGAATGAACAATGAATGCAGAAACTTGAGAAAACCGGTTCAATGTATCATGAGCTGACTTTTCACTGTTATGTGTCGACCTATGAATGCTAAGTGTCGATACATACTGTAGCCGATTCTATGTGTTGCCCAATGCGAACATGTGTCGACCCATACTATAACGATTCTGAAAAATACCAAAATTAATTATTATGTGTCGACCTAAAACTCTTATGAGTCAACCTATAAGACTCAAAACTTGAAAAACATTGACATGTCTGGAGTTGTAATGACTTTGAAGAACACAAATTGACTCTTGCATAACTAATTAATGAGAGACACATGCATATGGTATTATTTTATGGTTTGTTAGCTAATAATATGTAAACACTCAAATGTATGCATGAAAGGGTATAAGATATAGATCAAATGTGAAGACATTTACAATAAATCCACTATAAACATATAAAATATAAACACACAATGACCACATTTGAAAATTTGGGAAGTGAAATCATATAACAAATATCATACATATAATACATCATATACCTTCGAGAAATAAACAGGTAAAAGAAATGCTTACTTATAATACAAGAAAAGGATTGAAACGATATTACTTCACTGTACAAATGATGGAGGATGCAATTGCATTCCACAAGGAACTCTCGAGCGAAAGTTGGAATAAATGCAAATCGTGCCACAGACACAAACGAAACTGAAACACTCATACCATTTTTCTCTTTGTATAAGTACTTGAAAGTGTGATTAATAATGTATCCAAGAGGTAATTGACTTGATGATCATCCTTGTTGTTGGACTTTCATTCTTGTTCAATCATGATAATTATCTTGCTCCTCCTCATGTTTCATCATCATAGGTTGATCAATCCCAATTTGATGTACTTGAGTATGTCTTGTTAAAGATAGACCTACATCATTAAATATAATACCTTTTCGACACTTCTCAGATAGAAAACATTAGTAATAATCAACATACTTTTACCAATTAAAGAAACACTAAAAGTTAACCACCTTGGTAACATAATTTGCCTTGTTTGTCACATAGTCAAAACAATAAGGACATGTCACACTTATGATACCTTGAGTCTCCATAAATGAGATCTCATACTCTCTTTATAGAGCCAAGACATTTTCCTACAAGATTAACAAATAGTGCTAGGTACCCAATCTTCATTAGGTCTTTAAGGACTATTGAAACCTTGGTTGCATTTAGGCAACCATTGAAAATCACCTTTGGGAACAAAAAAGTTTCCTAAACTTGCACTTTTCAATGATGTGACCCTTTTTGCAACAATAATGACAGTACAAATTATGAGAAGATAACTTTTTGCTATTTGGTTCCTTTTTAACGTAACTATATTTTCTATAAGGATTATGAGAAGGCATGTCATATTTAGAAGTGTCTATAGCAAAAGTAACCTTAGGTTGCAATTCCTTATCCAACTTGGCTTTAAGAGTTCTTGATTCTCTTTGCCAAATGTGACAAGTTTCATAACCAAACAATGAAGGTTTAACATTCTCATTTTGATCTTTTAGAATATCTAGCATAGAATTCCTTAGAGATTCCATATTATTTTCATTTTCCAAAATTTTAGCTTCTAAGTGAGAAATTATTCTCTTGTTTGAAGCTAATCATTTAAAAGCATTTATGGCTTGTCTTTATAGATTTTCAACAGATTATTGTAATTGTGAATAAGCTAAGTCATGAGAAGTTTTAAGTTTAGAGTGACTTACAACCTTTTTCTTCTTTTTGTTTGCCATGTAGCAAAGCTTGGCCGACTCAACACTTGAATTGGGGTTATCATAACTTGAAGAATCACTTTCGCTCTCCCAGCCGACATAAGCTATTCTAGACTTGCTAGATCTCTTATCATGGTCTTTTTCTTTGTCTTTCTTGATTGTAGGACACTCCGACTTATAGTCGCCCGGTTTACCACAATTGTAGCATGCACTTCTAAACTTACCCTTCCTTGTTCTCGTCTTCCTTTGAGGAGTTAGATAGCCTTCTAGGTTTGCTATGGTTCTTGGTGGAGTAATTATCTCCATGTTTCCTCATTATCAATTATACTTTCTAATAAACAGCCTCATATCTTCTTCATCAGAATCTTCGTCATTTTTAGTTTCATAATCACTTGGCTCATCATGGGAGAACCTTGAGCTTTAAGTCTTTAGAGCAATAGACTTTTTCTCTACTTCCTTGTCTTTACCTTTCTCCTTTTTCACTTTCTTTTCATACTCTTTTTTGTGTTTTTCCAAGCAAGAGAGTTCTTGCTCATGCTCTTCCAATTTACCAAACAAAGTCGTGAGATCAAGTACTTTAAAATCATTCGCCTCTTTGATAGCGGCGACCTTGGGTTGCCATTCCCTATTTAAACATTTCAACACTTTGTTAGTAGCAATCTCATTGGAAATAGGCTTACCTAGCGCGTTCAATCGATTGATAAGATGTGTGAACCATTTTCGCATGTCTGCAATGCTTTCACCATGTTTCATACAAAATAGCTCAAACTTTTGATTAAATTGTTGATCATAGCTTGTTTAACATCATTAGTACCTTATGGGCAACTTCTAATGCGTCCCAAAGAGCCTTGGTGGTCTCACAATGAGAAACGTGATAATACTCATCAACACCTAAAGCATATGTGAGAATATTATTCGCTTTCCAATCATGTGACCATAATTTCTAATCATTTTCATTCCATTATGCTTTCGGTTTAGGTACGGTAACACCCTCAGCATTGGTCACGGTAATTTCATTAGGACCATTTTTGATGGCGTCCCATATACCCCTTGTCAACGGAGTTAACATGGATACGCATACAAGCTTTCCAATAGCCATAATTTTTGCCGGTGAAAATTAGTGCTCTATTGTATGCTCCCTTAGGTTCGGTAGCCATTATAATAATAAGCAAATCTTAAGCACGAAATTAATCGGAGCTCGTGATACCAATTGTTAGACGATAGACTTTGATCTAGGGGGATAATAGATCATATTTTTAAAATTAAACTTCTGGAAAAATTATTTTCAAAAGTTTCATGGCACAGCGGAAATAACCCGAATCGAATCGTCTAACCAAACCTATATTGAAAAAGCTCGGATATGCGTAAAGGTATACAATGTATGAAAATGAATACAAATTGCCCAACAATAATCAATCACAAACAATTGAATGCAAAGCTACACGTAGAGCTTATTCTCAATGATCAAAACACACAATAAGGCAATTTATCGAACATTTTGTGTGCAATCGATATCATTTGGAAATTTACTTTGTTTTGTTGATCTAAAAATCAATCACAATCAAACAAATTATGATTATGTCAACAAACCTTATTTCAAAATGTAATAAAAAATTCATTTCCAAATGAATTGATCAAACAATAATTAATTCAACAATTTGCAAACACAATAATTAAGAGAGAGAGAGAGAGAGAGAGAGAGAGAGAAAAGGATTTGTTTTAGGCAGTTTCCCAATCAACCTCGCTATGGGTACGTCTGCCCTTAATTCAAATTCGATTTGAGATACTTGCAATTAACCTTACTTTGAAAAAATGTATATACAAGAGAAGAAGAGCTCTAACCCTATAAACCCTATGAGTTGTTGTTGATTATACCACCTCCAAAACCCTTGATCAAAGATTGATCAAGTCACCAACAATGTCGCTTCAATTCACCAAATTTTGCTACTTACTTGCAAGTCACCCCTTGCCCTAAGGCTTTCACACGATCAAATTAATTCGAAGCGCACACTTGTTGAAACCCAATATTCACCAAGACGATTCATCGTCTCACGCTACTCCCTTACAAGGCACCCCTTGTCTCAAGGCTTTCACTCTATCGGATCCGAATTATGTAATCTTGTCTAAAACCTTCAAATTCTCAACGATCATGAAGGAAAACTACAGTTGGTTTTCTTATTTGAAATCCTTAAAGAACTCAACCCAATATTCTCGGTACACCAACCTAATTGGACGTTATCAAATATAATCTAGATGGTCACCCAATCAAAAAATGATTATGTGTAGTTTGATTGTGTGTATGCATAGAATAAAGGTTGGAGATGATGAGTATGCTTTGAAATCTTGATTTCACATAGGTTTTACTCTAGAACCTTGTTAGATATGATGCATGTATCAATATATATATATATATATATATATATATGCAAGATATGAAGCAAAAAGCATGCAAAAGGAAATGAAAACAAAATTTTAAAAAAATCATGATTTAAAGTCTATGGGTCAACCTATGAAAGTATATGTGTTGACCTATAAAGGTCTTAGGTAGACCTATGAGAGGCGACACATAGACAGTGGCTACAGGCTTCATTATTGAGGCATGAGTGTCGACCTAAGCATATTATGTGTCGGCATATGCTGAAGAGAAACCTTCAATAGGCCTCATTTTCACTATGCAAAAGTCAAATACAATAATACTTTTACTCTATTGGAGGTTACAAGTTCGAATCCTCACCTAGACGAAAAATATCTAATTTTGGACAAAGTGATCTAACAACTCTACTATTACTCTAACTATGTATATTCTCCTAATAATTACTTCAACTAAGAAAATTATGTCAATTTTCAAAAACAAAAGAGATATGAAAATCCAAACACAATAAAATATTTTGTTTCTTAAAATTATAGCAAAAAAAATAACACTTGAAACAAATCTTTTTAATCTTAAAGTAATTCTTACACAATTTTTAGAAAAAAGTTGTTGAGTTGATCTTAAAAAATAGTAGTGTATGCAACAATCTTTTATCGTTTCTATATACTTTACTACTATATTTTTCATATAATACCAAATAATAAACTATTGACAAACAACAGAATTCTTGATTTCTCGCATATTTGAATATATAGTTTTTCCAAAAGTGAATTATAATTTACTATTTTCTTTTACAATAGTGACCATATAGAGTATAATATAAACAACAATAATTATGTTTCAGAAAATAACTCTCATTTTAACTATTATCAACGACAAAATTAAATAAGTTTTTACATTCCAATTAATAAAAATTAAAGTAATTAACTAATAAAACAATTAAGCTAATATAACAACTAGCATTTTCAACCCTTATTCATGAAATAACTAAAGTTTGATAATAATTACATACAAACTTTTAATTTTATTTAACACTAAAAATAATACATATCTTTAACTACTTAACATTAAAAATTTAAATCAAAGATAAGTATAAAAAATATATGAGAATCAAAATAAAACAATGTCAATCTTAATTTACAAGAATGTATTTTTCTTTTGTAATAAAATATATCTTTTTAGATGCGATTAATTCATATCATTGTCTTAATTATAATTCACAATAAATTATTGTAATATAAATTTATTAATCATATTTTGTCAAAATAAATTTTTAACATATTTAAAATCAATAAAAAATGAATAAATTAATTTACAACCGTGCATCGCGCGGGTCTTCATCTAGTTAATCTATATTTTGTATCTCTTCACCATGCCCTCATATGCGCAAAATGCAAAAGAAATAGTATCCAAATCAAAACTCATTCTAATATATATATTTTGTATTTCTTCATATGCCCTCATATGTCCACAATGGAATCGTCTTGTATATTCAAACTTAAAATTTACAAGGATGATTTAAGACTCAAGAAAGAAAGAAGACAATTGAAAATTTACAGGATGCAACTTTTGATTTATATTCATAATCACACAGTATTGTCGTTATTTCTCATATTTAACATTGGTTTTGTTTTACATAAATCAGTATAATTTGAAACTTCAATAGCAGTAATCAAAGACAAAGTCACAACGAATTCATGTTTGGGAGTAAATGCTACATTATGGCTGATCGTGTACAGAGGAGAAAGATGGATCCCACAAGTGATGAAGGGATATTTCTTGGTTACTCTACAAACAGCAGAGCTTACAGAGTATTTAACTCCAGAACCAAGGTCATGATAGAATCCATTAATGTTGTGGTTAATGATTCAATTATTGTGAAAGAGACTGATGTCGATGAAGATGTTGGAATATCATATCAGCAGACTGATGCTTCAGAAAAGGTGGAAGACATTGAGTCCAACATTGAGCCAACAAGGACTGAACCAGATAACTCTCAGGCCAACAAAGGTTCCTCTAATAGAATTCAGAAAGATCATCCAAAGGAACTTATTGTTGGAAATCTTAATGAAGGGGTCACCACTAGATCCAAAGATGTGATATCCAATACTTGCTTTATCTCAAAGTTTGAAGCTGAAAATGTGAAAGAGGCCTTGATTGATTAATTATGGATCAATGATATGCAAGAAAAACTAGGACAGTTCAAAAGGAATGATGTGTAGGACCCAGTATCTAGGGCTGAAGGGATGAATGTTATTGGCACAAAATGGATTTACAAGACCAAATCTGATGAAAATGGAATTGTGACTAGAAACAAGGCTAGGCTTGTTGCTCAAGGATACACTCAAATTGTGAGGGAGAAGCCAGTTGTTGAACTTGTTAAGATTACTGATGAAATGAAGGCATTCAAAGCTTATTTCATGTCACTTAAGGCTAATAACTCCCTATCCTAAGGACACTCTAGTGACATCTTCTGATGCAACAACTGTTGTTGTTGCTGATGTTGTTGCTGCTACTATTGCTACTAGCTCTTCTAAAGTAGCTACTACTTATGTTGCTCCTCAATATTCTGATGTTAATACTTCATCCATCCCCACCTCCACTATAACCTATTCCATTCCATTCATTCTTGAACCTATCACTTCCTCTACTTCCCAAACCACAAATCCAAATATCGATAACTCTATTTCTAACCTATTTATTCCTATCATCATACCCCCATCTATAGCTGAACTTTTGACATTTCCATCATTTCTCTTGACCACATCTCAAAGAGCCGAACATTCTAAACATGGACTCTCTCACCCCCAATCCCAAACCATTCCACCAACACCAAACACATTTCTTTTAGACAACGACACTTTTCAACCACACATCATGTCTGATGCAGAGTTAGAAACTGAACTCATTGTCTATCCAGACAGACCCTCTCAACTGTTCTTCAACCAAACACCCTCAAAAACTAACATTTGTCTCACTCCTCTAGATGACTTATTCACTCAGTTTGAAAAGGATGCTATTGACAGAATCAATGCCCTCACTGAAGTTTCCAAAGGCAACACAAACATCTCTGAAGTATGTGCTCTGACTGAGGCCTTCAGAAGATGGCTAGATGTTGGTTCTGAAGAGGTAAGTGTCATAGCCCAAATTTTGACCAGACATTTTAGACCTTGCATTCATTTTCACTTTGCATCATCTCTATAGCATAATCCTGCATTCATTGGGCTCCTAAGACATGGGATTAGATGTTTTTTCTGTTAACCTAGATTTCCATTATTTAGAGGTGTTTTTATTTGGTTTGTACTCAAGTTTAAAGCAAGGTGTTGGACTTTCAGTATCGTGAGTGTAACACCCCAATTCCCATCTAGCGGATAAATAATACATAATTAAATCAGAGTGAATAAAAAAAATTTCGACAGAAATAAGGATGCCACATTTGAGAAAAACATAATCCACCTGCTTATAACTTTGATACATAACACGAAATAGAATAAATAATAACAGGAAACTTTTTCCAACAAAAGGAAAGTTCAATTATGGAATAAAGCGGAACGATCCATAATTGACTCGTTTTACAAAATAAGTTGTTTCATAACATCCAAATATACGTACAAGTTATCCAATATATATATATATATATATATATATATATATATATATATATATATATATATATATTCACATATATAAACATAAATAACAAAAGCGTTTCCTTCGACTCCCGTGTTACGTATCAGAGCAGACACCAAAGATCTAAGCAAAATGAAGATCTAACTCTTCCACTTGCCTCCGCGCCTCTACAACGGCTAATCTGCACTATGCCATAAAAAGCATATTCCAGCAGAGGGGTGAGAAATAACAACTAAATCAAGATTGCATAATAATATGTAAACATATAATTCACATATATTATTCCACTAACCCACACACCACATGCTAACACATATAGCATACAAAGATATCATATATTCATATACACAAGTTATGATATATATCTGTACTCCCCAAGAAGCCCAGACACGAGAAACAACAAAGGGTGCGAACTACATTCAATAATTAACGGTGTAAAATACATTTTAAGGAGTAGTAATCAAGCAATCACACATAATATGCACACATTCACGACACACTTGTCACTTTCATTTATAATTCAACAAAGACATAATAATGCAATGTGACTCGATGACACAATGCAAGTGGTGCCACCCATTATGGTTCATTCAATCGAACCCGATTCCCACTGGAATCCGGATAAATCACATACACTCCCACTGAGCAGTGATTTATCTCATGTCCAGCACACACCCTAGTTTATTCAATCGAACCCGATTCATAATAGAATCCAGATAAATCACATACACTCCACTGAGCAATGATTTATCTCTATACAACTCCATATTGGAGTCCGGACAAATCACATACACTCCCACTGAGCAATGATTAATCTCCATCACAACTCCACATTGGAGTCCAGACAATACTAGGCACACATCATGGATTCCCACCTAGCTGTCTCCACCAGACACATCATGAAATGCACGACACAAATGATGCACAAAAACATAGGTATAATAACAACTATACCTCTTCACGACCCGCTTGATCACACGTGAGATACATACTCACCGTAATACACAATAATATTACCTTACCTGTCCAATCAATTCAACATAACACATACATAACAAGAATTATGCACAAAACACATGTATAACAATCAGTTATACATTTACACGATCCTCCTGATCACACGTGAGATACATCCTCACCGTAATACTTACTAGTGTTACCATAAGGCCCCAAACAACCACAACCATTATCACCTGCACAAAAATATAATTCAATAGGATTAACGCCACAAAGGCCACCCACAGCAACATCAATACGATATCATACGTTGAAAATTCATTTATTCAATACTTTTATGCCATAAGGCCATCATTCGATAACCACATTCGATATCAAGATTCAACGTCATATAAATATCCTAAAAGCACCACATTATATAACAATAGCACAACACACGGTAAAACACCAACCGCACGCCTTTTTACGCGATAAAAATCTAACAACTCAACACTTTTACAAAACCACGACTTAAATAATCATCTAGTGTCCTCCAAACCATTTTTAATAGAAAGAATATTTCACTAGCTTTCCAATGCTTCGAACGGCAGCCAAAACGGACTTACGGTTCGAAAGTTAAAATTTTTTGTAAATAATATTTTCTTAGATCCAGGTCGTGCTAAGAGGGCCCCACCCGCGCTAAGCGCGCTACACGCTTCCTGGAAGAGGCGAAATTCCTTCAGACTGCGCTAAGCGCGCTCTGCGTTATGCAGAAAAATATCCCTTTTGACAGCAACTTCCAAACCCCAAATTTACCCTTAAAACCATACCCAAACGTGTGAAAACATATAGATAAGCATTTCCAACTAATTCCTAACCTCACCCGACTATACTACGCGATTTATACCGAGTTTAAACCGTGAAAACATCGATTCCACTCAATTTACCATTAATGCCCTAAATCTCTAATTCTCTATAACTCAATACAAAACTCCTCAAATCTTACCAACAAGCATTTTCGGTTAGACCCAAACATCACTCGACTATTCTACGTGATCTATTGGGCCTTTGAACCGTTAGAACATCGATTCCCACACATTTTACCATTTCTATCAAACGTTAAAACCCTAACATTTTCAACCAAAATCAAACCAAACAAACACATACATATACATATACAATCGAAATATAATCGAAACTTCTCACCCTTATCCGATTAATCGCGATGAAAACGGAGGTTTATTCAATTTTTCCTCTTTCTCCTCTTCTCTCTTTTCCTTCTCTTCTTTCTCTTCTTTTCTCTTCCTTTTTTCCTCTTTCTTACTAACAAATATATATATATATATATATATATATATATATATATATATATATATATATATATATATATATATATATATATATATATATATATAATCCAATATTATATAATATAATCCGATAGGGTAAAACATCTCCAATATATTTGTCATCTCAACCCAATTGATCAATTATTAGAGTTACCTTAAATACTCTCTTGAACTAATAATTATTAATTCGTCTCTTTAATAAAATAATTGATCTCTAGTTGCTCTCTCTCTATTACCCTTTGCTCAAATATCTCCCAAACGCTCTCAAAATACGATAAAACATAAATAGCGATGCCAAATATATCAGGAATTAAAAGTTAATAATAAAATATTATCAATTGCAATTATTTTATCTATCTGAGAAATTATCCAATTAACAGGTAAAACTCATTTAATTTACACAATTCACAAAATTCACATAAATGAAATAAATAAATACGATTAACCAAATCGGGGCGTTACAACTCTCCCCCACTTAGACATTTTCGTCATCGAAAATATAACTGAGACGAACAACTCCGAACACGACTCTCGCATCCGACTAGCCAACTATCATGCCAACACTAGGCACACCACGAATAACACAAACTGGCAACCCACCTTGCTAACAGCAACCACAGCCACGACAAGATGCAATGCCCATACAATGCACTTGACGACTAACTCACGACTCAAAGAATACCTAAGTTACGAACACACATAGGTTCACTCTAGAACTAGAACACGACAAGATCGTTACCCTCACCATAGGTAACACTCCCCTAATTCCCCACATAGGAATTAGCTACTCGCACTCGAACCATCACGATGGAAATGGTGCAACAAGAAAAACAAGAAAATAAAGTTCCACGACACAACATCGTTTCAACAACCTCTACATAACTATAATACCAACATCCTTGTCCCACAACATGATTACAACAATGCTACGATTCACCAATCGAACATATAACCAAAACATCCATCTACATCGTAGCCCATGAACAATATTTAAACCTTTCACCTAACACTTCCATTCTGAAACATCCAATGGTCTCATCATTCCTACATGTTTCTAATGTTCAACCTATGAACTCTTACAAGTCACGCACGCATATACAAAATGTGCCACATCACGCTTTTGATGCGCACTCTGATTACTCACAACAATCAAATCTACCAATTACATATCCAACTTCTGGCTCTCTCTAATATTCGCCAGAAAAATCATAATTCATTTCTAATATACCCAACCTCCAACTCTACTGTGTTATCTCACACACCAGACACAAGTCTCTGAACTGCTCAAATAATTCTAATCCTCTGACCATCAAAACAGACATGTATAAAAACCTTCGACTTAACTTCACCAATAGGATAATTCCAGCTAAAGTCATAACTTATCAGGAATTCCAACCAACCTCGTTGTCTCAAACTCTATTATTTCCGACAAAACAGGTACTCAATATTCTTGTGATTACTAAACACTTTGAACTCACAACCATAAAAATAATACCTCCAGATTCTCAACACAAAAGTAACCGCAACCATCTTAAAATTATGAATCCTCTATTGTCGTAAAGCATAAGCCACAAATTTACCATTTTTCATTAACACACTAACTAAACTCATCATAGACGCACCCCAACACCTCACAAACGGTTTATTAGAATCACGCAGAATCAAAACTGGAGTCGTAGACAAATCCTACTTTAGCCCTCTCGAACTTTTCTCACAATGAACATCCAAAGCAAACGACTTACCCTTTGCAAGTCAACTGAAGTAACGAAAATGCTAACTTGGAAAAGCCTTCCATAACCTCCGGTAATAACCAACTAAAGTCCAAAAAGTTTTTAATCACCTTAACCGACTTCGGAGCCTCTCATTGTAGAACTGCATCTACTCCCGATGGATCCATAACAATACCATCATCAGAAATAACGTATCCAAGAAAACTAAACTTTTTCAACCAAAATTCTCACTTAAATAATTTAGCATAAAAAATCCTTTCTTTTCAACACTTGCAACTCGATTCTCAAACACCCCACATACTCTCCTTCTGATTTTATAATAGATCAGAATATCCCTAATGAACACCACTCCAAACTTATCCAATTAAATATGGAAGATATGATTCATATACTCCACAAACATTCCAGACGCATTACTAACACCGAACAACATCACTGTACATTGTAATGCTCAACCAAATTCCAAAATATATAAATCCTTAAAGTTTTTGCAATTTTTTTTTTCACTGGGTAACCGGTTACTCTGCTACAGAATTGAATAAGACCTGTCTTTATGACATAAAACCAAACCAAACCTCATCCAAACTTGTCCAGACTCACATACAAGCTTAACCGAGTAAATAACAACCTATTTCGATGATAACAAACCTAACCAGTCACATGAAATCAATCAAAGCCTCAACTCACAAAATTCACCACTCTTATCAAACGTTCTAAACACTTGTAATTTCAATCAAACTCAACCAATCATCCATCCTTTTTGTTACTAACAATACTGGAGTTCTCTAAGGCGACACATCTGGAAATCACGCACAACTGGCAGCCCTTCACTGTGGTTTTCCTGTCAATTCCATAACACTATTACCTCAAACATAACAAACATCTTAGTCTCATCTCCTAAGAGTTTTTCTACTTACTTAGCAGATATAACCTCAACCACCCACCTTCGTCCAATTTAAGTTCACTCTCTACTCTCTGAGGAGCAACCATCAATAATACTCGATCGTTCTCCCTCAGAGACATCCCGACTTGACCAACATGCCAAAGCCTCTAATCCGTCTCATCTTCCGATATAAGAATATTCACCGACTCATCAAAACAACCGTAATCATTTTCTTAATTCCAAACAATTCATTGCACCCACTATCAAAGCCGGAAAGACACGTCTATTCCATCCAACATAATTCCGTCTACTATCAACAAGAGATTAAGGGTGATCAGTTCCTCAATTTGTCAATAGACAACCGACAATCATGATGGGACATAGACCATCTTTACCAGACCATAATAGCATTTCTTGCATCTTGTGCACAAAAATACCTAAGGCACAAATCCTTAGTTGACATAAACCACACCTCCGCATTCCCTCTGGAATCGGGAACAACACTGTCCAAACAACACTTATAATCTCGCAACCAACGACACACTAAACCAACGGTCCACAACTGAAGCAACTTGGAGAAGCACCAGCTCCTCCCCCACTTATCTCATTCTCAATCCTGAAGACAAAGGATTAGAAAACCAGAAAGCACTAACAGTGTTTCACACATATCACGTACTGAGGAACAAACAACATCGACAATATTCAACTGTCATGCCACACCGACTCACAACTTGGCCGGACGGACCGACCTGCTCTGATACCAACTGTAACACCCCAATTCCCATCTAGCGGATAAATAATACATAATTAAATAAGAGTGAATAAAATTTTTTTCGACAGAAATAAGAATGCCACATTTGAGAAAAACATAATCCACCTGCTTATAACTTTGATACATAACACGAAATGGAATAAATAATAACAGGAAACTTTTTCCAACAAAAGGAAAGTTCAATTATGGAATAAAGCGGAACGATCCACAATTGACTCGTTTTACAAAATAAGTTGTTTCATAACATCCAAATATACGTACAAGTTATCCAAAATACATATATATATATATATATATATATATATATATATATATATATATATATATATATATATATATATTCACATATATAAACATAAATAACAAAAGCGTTTCCCTCGACTCCCGTGTTACGTATCAGAGCAAACACCAAAGATCTAAGCAAAATGAAGATCTAACTCTTCCACTTGCCTCCACGCCTCTACAATGGCTAATTTGCACTATGCCATAAAAAGCATATTCCAGCAGAAGAGTGAGAAATAACAACTGAATCAAGATTGCATAATAATATGTAAACATATAATTCACATATATTATTCCACTCACCCACACACCACATGCTAACACATATAGCATACAAAGATATCATATATTCGTATACACAAGTTATGATATATATCTGTACTCCCCAAGAAGCCCAGACACGAGAAACGATAAAGGGTGCGAACTACATTTAATAATTAACGGTGTAAAATACATTTTAAGGAGTAGTAATCAAGCAATCACACATAATGCGCACACATTCACGACACACTTGTCACTTTCATTTATAATTCAACAAAGACATAATAATGCAATGTGACTCGATGACACAATGCAAGTGGTGCCACCCATTATGGTTCATTCAATCGAACCCGATTCCCACTGGAATCCGGATAAATCACATACACTCCCACTGAGCAGTGATTTATCACCTGGGCACCACACACCCTGGTTCATTCAATCGAACCCGATTCATAATAGAATCTGGATAAATCACATACACTCCACTGAGCAATGATTTATCTCCATACAACTCCACATTGGAGTCCGGACAAATCACATACACTCCCGCTGAGCAATGATTTATCTCCATCACAACTCCACATTAGAGTCCGGACAATACTAGGCACCCATCATGGATTCCCACCTAGTTGTCTCCACCAGACACATCATGAAATGCACGACACAAATGATGCACAAAAACCATAGGTATAATAACAACTATAGCTCTTCACGGTCCCCTTGATCACACGTGAGACACATACTCACCGTAATTCACAATAGTATTACCTTACCTGTCCAATCAGTTTAACATAACACATATATAACAAGAATTATGCACAAAACACATGTATAACAATCAGTTATACATTTACACGATCCTCCTGATCACACGAGAGATACATCCTCACCGTAATACTTATTAGTGTTACCATAAGGCCCCAAACAACCACAACCATTATCACTTGCACAAAAATACAATTCACTAGGATTCACGCCACAAAGGCCACCCACAGCAACATCAATACGATATCATACGTTGAAAATTCATTTATTCAATACTTTTATGCCACAAGGCCATCATTCGATAACCACATTCGATATCAAGATTCAACGTCATATAAAAATCCTAAAATCTCCACATTATATAACAATAGCACAACACACGGTAAAACACCAACCGCACGCCTTTTTACGCGATAAAAATCTGACAACACAACACTTTTACAAAACCACGACTTAAATAATCATCTAGTGTCCTCCAAACCATTTTTAATAGAAAGAATATTTCACTAGTTTTCCAACGCTTCAAACGGCGGCCAAAACGGACTTACGGTTCGTAAGTTATAAATTTTTGTAAATAATCTTTTCTTAGATCCAAGTCGCGCTAAGCGGGCCCCACCCGCGCTAAGCACGCTACACGCTGCCTGGAAGAGGCGAAATTCCTTCAGACCGCGCTAAGCGCGCTCTGCGTTATGCAAAAAAATATCCCTTTTGACAGCAACTTCCAAACCCCAAATTCACCCTCAAACGTGTGAAAACATACAGATAAGCATTTCCAACTAATTCCTAACCTCACTCGACTATACTACGCGATTTATTCCGAGTTTCAACCGTGAAAACATCGATTCCACTCAATTTACCATTAGTGCCCTAAATCTCTAATTCTCTATAACTCAATACAAAACTCCTCAAATCTTACCAACAAGCATTTCCGGTTAGACCCAAACATCACTCGACTATTCTACGTGATCTATTCCGCCTTTGAACCGTTAGAACATCGATTCCCACACATTTTACCATTTCTATCAAACGTTAAAACCCTAACATTTTCAACCAAAATCAAACCAAACAAACACATACATATACATATACAATCGAAATATAATCGAAACTTCTCACCCTTACTCGATTAATCGCGATTGAAACGGAGGTTTCTTCAATTTTTCCTCTTTCTCCTCTTCTCTCTTTTCCTTCTCTTCTTTCTCTTCTTTTCTTTTCCTTTTCCTCTTTCTTACTAACACACACACACACACACACATATATATATATATATATATATATATATAAAATCCAATATTATATAATATAATCTGATAGGGTAAAACATCTCCAATATATTTGTCATCTCAACCTAATTGATCAATTATTAGAGTCACCTTAAATACTCTCTTGAACTAATAATTATTAATTCGTCTCTTTAATAAAGTAATTGATCTCTAGTTGCTCTCTCTCTATTACCCTTTGCTCAAATATCTCCCAAACGCTCTCAAAATACGATAAAACATAAACAGCGATGCCAAATATATCAGGAATTAAAAGTTAATAATAAAATATTATCAATTGCGATTATTTTATCTATCTGAGAAATTATCCAATTAACAGGTAAAACTCATTTAATTTACACAATTCACAAAATTCACATAAATGAAATAAATAAATACGATTAACCAAATCGGGGCATTACAGTGAGCATCTTTTATCAGAGGTTTATCAAAGCACAATGTCAGTTTCTCTGATTTTCCTCAAGGGTATCAGTTGTTTAGGGTTTCATCAGTGGCTTAGATGGAAAGATCCTGAATTAGGTTTTTGGTTCTCATCAAGTCATTGTTCCATCTGTGCGCCTAAGACAAGAAGATTATGGTTTTTTACTCCCTTGTGTTTGAGATGAAGTGTTATTCAATTCAAATTCGCTCGAGGTTAGCAGGTCAAGCATGTGTGCAGTAATATTTCAGGTCAATTGGATGTGACTCGATCTTGGTTAAGAAAGAGGAAATTGTTTCATTGCATGAAGATCGTCAAATTAGGGTTTCTACGTCAAGTCATCTGGTGAAATCAAATTGCAGAATCATTAAAGTTCATATAATTTCAAGATGGATTTAAAGATTGATTCAAGGTGGATCTTCTTTGGTTCAATTCAAAAATTGTGGCATGTTAGGTTCAGTTGTCAAAGTTTTAGGTGTTGTTCAGACGTGGAGGCGCATTACCATTACCCATACCCGTTCCCGTAACCAATTTCAATTTTTATCCAATAAATCCAATTTTCCAATTTCTTTATCCATTATCCAATTCCATTCCATAACCATTTGAATACACTTCTTTTTTATTTTCCACTGTTGTCTATATCCATATCATAAATCCATAATTTAAAAATTTTCATTCCAATATTTATTTGCCATTACAATATTATCACAAAAAATTATTACAATAAAATCAACATTCATCAAGCCCAAGTTATATTCTTTTTACAAGTCCAAACTTCACATTTCATTTCATAAGCCCATTATCACAAAATTCTGCAAAAAAAAGTAGGTGATTTCTTAATACACCACCTAAGTTTCTTAGGCACCATGTGAAATTTCATTTTTGCCCCCAGATTCCGGATTTGCACATCCGGACGCACCAAATTTTTAAAAAATGCTGATATGTTCCGGATGTGCACATCCGGAAGAATTCCAGATTTGCAAATCCGGAAAAAATCAAAAGAATTCCGTAAAATCATTTACTTCTAAATATAATTAAATCCAATCTAATTAAAATCCAATATAATTAAAAGTAATATCATTTTTTCAATATAATTAAATCCAATATAATTAAAATCTATATTAATTAAAATTAATATGATATTTAATATGATTAATTTTTTTCAATATAATTAATATGATTAATATGGTATTTAATTCTAAATTATTTTTTTATATTGAAAAAATTAATTTAATTATATTGGATTTAAAATTATATGGTATTTACTTCTAAAATTGGATTTAATTATATTGGTATTTAAAATTATATGGTATTTACTTCTAAATTATATGGTATTTACTTCTAAATTATAATTAAAATTATATGGTATTTACTTCTAAAATTAATTTAATTATATTGGATTTAATTATATTGAAAAAATCATATTAATTTTAATCATATTAATTTTAATTATATTGGATTTAATTAAATTGGATTTAATTATATTGAAAAAATCATATTAAGTTTAATTATGTTGGATTTTAATTATATTGGATTTAATTATATTTAGAAGTAAATGATTTTATGGAATTCTTTTGATTTTTTCTGGATTTGCAGATCAGGAATTCTTCCGGATGTGCACATCCGAAAAAAACTGAAAATTTTTAGAAAAAGGGTGCGTCCGGATGTGCACATCCGGAAATTGGGGGCAAAAACGGAAATTCGGTGGTACCTAAGAAACATGAGTGGTGTGATAAGAAACCACCAAAAAGTACATCTACCAAAAACCCATTATGCTAATTACAAAATTACAAAAAATTGCTACAATCAGATTCTGACTACAAACCGTATCACCTCCAAGCACTATTTGTTTCAAGCCGTACACTTGAAGACAAAAATTCTGCATTTTTGCAGTGTAATAGCAAACCAAGCCAAAACCTGCATTAACACTGCTACGACCTGCCCTGCGACATCCACAACAACAACCAACAAATTAAGCTATTCTACAGCAAACCTGCATCAGTGAAAGCAACCATACAAGCAACAAGACAAACCGGAAACTTAATTAACAAGTTTAGTGAGGTTTAAAAGAGGAGAAGAGGAACTGAACGAGGGGGGTCCTGATTTGAAAAGGAACCTTTCTCTACAAAAAAGGGGAAAGGGATACAAGCCTGGTTATCCATTTTTCTTCTCTACACGGCCTTACACTCCAAACTGATCAAAACCACTAAACTTCATACCCAATTTCTGCAAAACTCCCTCCATACATAACTTGCACTCATTCTCTCCAAACACGATCCCAACAGCCATTAACACCTTAACAGTTCCAAATAAAGACAACAAACTTCCACTGAAATCACATTCGATTTCTGTCGACCCACCTCACAAACCACAACAAGCTCGCATCCACATCATCACCACCAAACCTATCACTTTATCGCAAAACATTCCAATCTGCAATAAAACCCACAAAATAGAAGAAAACAACAACAACTCAACAAGAATAAAGACTCTATTGAAGTGGCATTTCATTGTCCCTCATCCTTTTCTTTTTACTGAAACAACACCACCACTCCCTTCATCATCTTCAAACCCTTTAATTCTCACTGAACCAGCACCTCCAGCCACCGCCGAAATCACTCAACACAACCACCATCTTCTTCTACAAATCCAATAACCAAAAATAACATCCTTCACTCTACCCTTTGAACCAAAAAAAGAATAAAACTCTTTTCTCACAATCCTCAACCCAACAATCACCCCTTAATAACTCTTCTCTCTAAACCTTCATTGCTCAAAATTCTTCAGCCAAAAACTCAAAACCTTCCTCTTCAACAAACAACAACCTAACCAACCCAGAAAGATAAGAATATTGAGTTAAGCTAAACCGATGCAAACCGTGAGAGAGATCGAACAGAGAGAACAAAACGAGAGAGTTGTTGCGAGCATACGATCCGAGAGTGAGATCGAGGAACCTCCGACGTGGTTCTTTTTGCAAGAGACGGTCCAAGAGTGTGGTTGAGGAATTTCCGGCATGATTTTCTTCAGAGATAGAGTATTTGAGAGAAAGAAGGTCTGGAACGGTTTGTTGGATTCGCTCAATTTGTTTCTACCCAAACATTTCACTTTTTTTTAAAAATTTTTTCTTAGAATCTGATTTGTTCTTTTTCTTCTTTAAAAAAACAAAATGTTATTATTTGGTCTATGGGATTAATTGGTGGCCCATCTGCTTTCTCTTCTTTTCACACCTCCATAGCACACATGCACCCCCCTTTTTTTAAATTTTATTTCACCTTTTTCATATCATTTTCCTTTTAACTTTTGATTTCATTTTTAATCTTCCACTCATTTAAAAAAAATCATCAAAAAAATATTTTTAGATATTGTGATGTCTTAAATTTTTATGATATTTTTTTATTTATTTTTAAAATTAATTTTGCTACTTTATTTTAATTTATTTGAGAGATGTGTTTACTAAAACACCCTTAGACTAGGGTTTTGTTTTTGAATGCCTTAAGCATGTTTTATTGAGCCAACTTTTTGCTATCCTTTGATGCATGAATGGATGATGTTTGTATAATTTTGTTGAGCCTTGGTGATGTTGTTTTGATTGCCTTTTTCTTGATTTTACGAAGCCTCGATTTATGCTTGATTAGTATGATGTCATGAGCTTGTTGGTTGATTTTGTGTGGTCATTTGAACTAATCTTTTGAGGATCTTTTCCCCATATGTTCTTAGATGTGTTGATATGAGGTAGAGCCATTAACTTTAATTCATTTGGCTATTTCACTATTTTTGATTGATGCCTAAAGTTAGGTTTGTTTTGAACATGATTTGGTGTTTGTTTCGACCTAGTTTTTGGATATGCTTCTTATGTGAATCTTCTTGATGTTTGTTGCTCTTAAGTGACTTGAATGCTATGTTTGAACTTCTGATTTGCTCATCCTTAATATGTCATATGCTTGATCCTTGATACTTTGTTTACCTCATAAGTTGATAATCTCCTTTGGCATATACCTTACTCATATTGTCATTCATTCATGATTGTTATCATTTATACTTAAGGCTTCATCCTTTGCTCCTTGTTATTGCTTGTCCTAAGTCCAAAGGAAAGGATTTCTCTGTTGACTACTATGTCATATTTAGGATAGCTTAGTCTACCTCCTACCCACCACATGACCTTGTTAGAGTAATTCCCTTGACCTTGTTAGAGTCACCTTCCCTCTTTACCTAGCCTTAGGTTAGGGTTTGTTAACCCTATGTGAGTACCATTGTTATAAGTACTTACCTTCCCTTCTTGGCCTTGTTATAGTCAATTGACCTTGCAACCTAGCTTTAGGTATAGAGTTTGTAAACTCTATGTGAGTACCATTGTTATTAGTACTCATTTTTTCCCTTTGACCTTGTTAGAGTCAACCCCTTAGCTAGTCTTTCAACTTAGACTTAGTAGAGTTTGTAAACTCCATGTAAGCGTCATGGTTATGAACACTTACTTCCCTTTGGAACCCTGACCACAATCAATAGTTCTTCACCCTTAGTGAGGTGAACTACGAATGCTCTGATTCCATTCTTGTTAGGATACGTAGGCACGAGATGCGATGTCTTGGCGAGCATACTTAGTAATAACCTTAGGTTTTTCCCTTAGAACTTACCCAATAGCAAACAATAAGCATAACACAAATACATATAAGAGGTTCCTGTAGAGTACTACAGATACTTAGGATGCTAACACCTTCCCTAGGTATAACCAACCCCCGAACCTTAGATTCTCTTAGCTTTGTTGTTACATTGCGTACTTAGGGTTTTCTTCGATCTTTACCATTTCCTTTGGATAAATCAAAGCTCGGTGCTGAATATTCAGAGATTTGTGATTCAAGTTAATTCAATAGCTTGATATTCGATTCTTACCGCAACAGTAAGCATTTCCTTTCTAAAAGAAGCTAAGAGGAACCTCAATGCTAGACTCTCTGGTATTATGGAACCTCTACTTCAGAAGGTTCCTGCTACTCTTTTGCTCCCTCCACCAGAAGTGATTCCTCCGGCTCAGACTTCCTTGGTTTATGCTGAGAATTCTCTTAAAGATACAAATGGTTCTGGTACCAAGAAGACTTCAAATGCTGATGATTATGTTCTGAAGAAGTTAGAGTTTCTGGCTGCAGAGTCTTCAGAAGTGAAGGAAGAACTTCCAAGATTGAAGGGTTACTTGCAGAGGTTCTGTTTAGACTTCCTGAAAAACCCTTTAAACCTTAGTTTTTGTTTAAACTATGTGTTATTTTTGTTTTGTTCTTACGTTTTCCTCTTTTCTGTACTCATTATTCTGATTAATGACAATTAGTATTTTGTTTGGTCTATCTTATCTTTGTCTTTTTATTATTTTTGATTGATGACAAATGGGGAGAAAGAGAAAATGATTTTGATATCCTAATTTTCCATAATGATAACCCCAAACATGTTTCTAATAGTTTGAACTTGGAAAATTTCTGAGAACTTTGAAAATGTTCATCTTTCTGACCAAGTGTTTCAGGTTTTAAGTATATACAGTTTTGATCAAAACTTTACTAGATTATGAATTCAAGGCTCTAAATAAGCTCATCATACACTCTGAACAAACGCATGACCTTATTTTGATACCACTCAAAATAGAAGCTCTGAGATAGTAAGCTATGATTAATCATGCTCTAACACTCAACCAGAATTCTGATAGAATGCTTTTGGTCTTAAGCTAATGCAATCTGAGACATTTTCTAAATCACTAAATCCTGGCTGCTGCCAAAATGGAAGATAGTGAGCAGACTTTTGTCTAAAAAGAAAGTTGTAACAACTTGGATTTTTCCACAAGGGAAGTTATCTCTTTCATGCTGATTTATAAGGATGTATATGTGTTAAAATTATTTTAAGTCTAGAATTCAGGGGGAGCTTGCAAACCAAACTCTGTCATTCTAAGATTAAAAATAAGTGTTTAACAATATAAAATTCGGGGGGAGCTTACAAACCTCACTCTGATATCTTTGTAAAATTCAGGGGGAGTTTACAAACCTCACTCTGGATTTTTTTGTAATTAAATAGTGTAAAATTGTTCATCAAAATACATGGTTTTGTCATCATCAAAAAGGGGGAGATTATGAGAACAAGTTTTGGTTATGCGTCTGGCCTCAAGTCTTGATGATAACAATACGTGGATTGACATGGAAAAAATTTGTACAGTAATGATTTTTGTCAAGTGTGTAGTTATTGCTTAACAAGTTCTGACTCTGAAGCTCTGACGTGTGACGTCATCAGGTTTTTGAATCAACACATTATGACTCTGAGAAAGTACAAGTATTCTCAAGACTCTGTCAAGTTAGAGAAAGATCGCAGACAACGGTTCTGAAAAGCTTTCGTGCTCAAGCTTCTGACTCTGACTTTGAGTAAAGAGCCTATAAAGGAGTGACTCGCTTCAAGACTTTAAGCTCAAGCTGAAGATTCTGAAGAACAAAGTGCTGAAGATTTCGAAGACCAAGTTCTGATGAACAATGTCAAGACTCTGAAGACTGTAGTTCTGAAGATTCTCAACAAGGCCATTGACTCTTCTAACCATGCTTCAAACATCTACACTCAGAAGCCTCTGATACTTAGAAGATGACAAGAATAGACTGTTGGATGAGAGATAAATAGTACCTCGTACAAGATCAAAACATTCCTTCCACTACGCGGATTTCGTGGAGTATGGACATTTATGCTGTACGGTTTTGTCTCCCACCCTAATGATGGATATTTAAGGTGCCAGCTCATATATTAAGATTACCATTCTACCCTCCAACGGGTCTTTCCTTGGGTATATAAGGAAGACTTAGAAGAATAGATTATGCTGCTACTTTGATCAATATTAACAAGGAATTCACTGCTATTTAAGCTACCACACTCTCTGATATTATTTATGTGAATTTTATATAAACACACTAAGGACTGTTGTTCATATTGTGTGAATATTTCTCTTGTACTTAAACGTTGTGTTAATCTACTTTATAGAAGCAATCTTTGTAAACAAAGTTGTAAAACCCCAAATCTATTTTAGTGAATACCTTGAGTGAATAGGGTTTAGTTTGTATACTCAATAAGACAAGAACAATTGTTTTTGTGGTGTCTGTAACTAGTTTGATTATAATGGATTAAGCCATATTGAGAAGGAAAAATCACCTTGGCGGGTGGACTGGAGGTAGCTTCGTTAACAATGAGTCAGGATAAAAATATCTTGTTATTTTTATTATTCTTGTTCTTGTTTGTTTGATTGGTTTTTAAAAAAATCTTTGATTTTTAGAAACCCAATTCAAACCCCCCATTCTTGTGTTTATCGTAACCTTCACCTCCCACTTGTGTGTGAAGTCACATATCCAACAATTGACAACAAAGCCTAAGTCATGTTTAAGAACTAATCATATCAGGAGGAAGATGACTTCCGACAAGAAATATTTTCTAAACACATAACCACTTTTCAATGATAGTAGATTTAATATTTAGCAAGCTAGGTTTAGAATCTTTCTTCAAAGTATAAATCATGAATTGTGATAAAGAGTAATCAATGGTCCACTTATCCATACTCATTAAGTAAATGATAAATTAGTAGATAAACCCGATTCCCTGTGGACCAAAGAACAAAAGAGAAAGTTTGTGATAGATTTACAAACTAGGAGCTTTATAACAATGTCTTTAGACAAAACTAAGAGCTTTATAACAATGTCTTTAGATGATAGTAAATTTTACTATGTTCATCATTGTCAAATTGCCAAGGAAATATGGGATACTCTTGAAATAATATATGGAGTTTCTCCAAGTATCGAACAAGAGAAGATGAACACACGGGGCAAAGAAGATAAATATACTACTATCAATGTTTTTCAAAGTTTAGGAATATTGGAAATTATGTTGGAAATTTTATCACTAATAGATATATATGAGTTAAGAATTGGAAGTTTAATCTAACCCTTAAATCAAAAGATGGGAGCCTTCATGAATTTAAGGAAAAATTAAGAAAGAAGGAAATTATAGAAAAATTGAACGAACTAGTTCAATTACTCATATATGAAGGGATACAAACCAAAGAATAATCATCCCCATTATACTCATATCTTACAACTCCAATATAATTATTTGAAAGAACATACTCAGTAGTTGAACGATCCTTGGAAGATTCAACATCAAATGAAGGACCCTCTTGTTCAAGGAATGACAAAGAATAAGGAGAAGTTTTTTCAATACTTGAACTAAGAAGAGAAGGAAAGATATCAACCTCGGGGAGAAACATAAAAGAGTCTTCTTCAAATGAAGAAGATAAAATATGCTTAAAGGCATCCTACAAGGCAGAAACTATTCCATGTATCAAACCATCCATGCACAAATATTTAGAATGAGTAGTCAATTAGTGGAAGAAAATGATAAATTGAGAGAACACATCTTAGGTCTTAAGGAATCATCAAGACATATTAAATAAATAAACGATTCATTCAAGATAGAAATAACTAAGATTAGAAACTCGAGAGAAGAATGTAAACAATGTGACTCCCTTATAAAAGAAATACCCGATTTACGTGAAACCCTAGGAAAGTTTACCCAAGGAAAAGTGAAGCTTGACCTGAACTTATTAAGTCAAAGATTCTGCATAAACAAAAATGGATTAGGATTTAAAAGGGATAGAAAACTTAGGAAATATTTAGATCATAAGGAAAAGAAACATCCCATTTATAAATGCATACATTGTAAGAGAATAGGTCATATATAACCTTTTTGTTATGCAACTATGCTTTGCAACTCGAGGATTTGACGATTATCAATGAACTTGTGCAAAGCAATAATATACTTCTAAAGTATACAATATTTATGAAGTCTCTGATCTAAGGATAAATGATATCAACCATTGTGATCAAAGAAAACTTTATAATCCTTAAGGATCAATTGAATGAACATGTTTATAGTGAACTTGCTCATGTTGTTTATACCAACTCTAGAATCCAACGATGTGAAGAGAAGAATACACCATAGTATGTTTGATGTTTCCCTTCAAGGGAAGTGTTTATCAAGATGTCTTGCTAAAAGAGGTATACATTATTTTAAGGTTTAAATAATCACGAGACTCTGATTAACCCCTTAAAATAATGAATTTAATATTTTCTCATCTAATAAATTATTTTTCTAACCTAAAGGATGAGTGTTCTAGTGTTTTATAACAAAAAGGTGCAAATAATGATAAAAAGGGTTGCAAAAAAGTAAAAAATTTAACATAAATCTCAACATGCACCTAAGAGGATGAACCATGTAAGCTCAATCAGGTAACACAGTATGACAACCAATTAGAAGAGCTTGGTGCACAAATTTTCAGATCAAATCCAAGCCAAACTTGCGCCTCAAGCAAATCAAATCCCAACATTAATGAAGATCATACAAAATCTTGAAAAATCTAGCTAACTAATCGATTAGAGTCCTTAGCTAATCGATTAACACACTTAATTGGGAATTTTTTTATTTGAATTTCAATAACCATAATCTACATTAAAAACTTTCCAGGAATACACAATCAAATATTCAAATGGCACGCTATAAATTGGTATGCTTCGTTCGCTATTTCTTGCATCTCATTCATACTTTCTTGCTTCTTTTCTTTTGAGAGCTCCTCTACTATAAGGTTTACCACGACCTCCTCGAGCCAAAAACCAAGAGAAACATCAATAAGAAATCCCTTCAATGCGAGCTTAATAAATCGCAAATAAGAAGAAAAGATGACAATTCTATCCAAAAAAGTAATTCAACCTTGGTACTTGGAACTAAGTCTCTTGAAAAGTCACAAGCCTTATCGCCATATTTGCCAAGATTCCCTCAAATAACTCTTCGCCTGAATACCATATATGACCTTCCCAAACTTAGTAAAAGAGTTCTACCTAAACCTGAAACTTGTAGGAACTTCCTTGAGAACATTTGTAAGAGGAGTGGAAATTGTACTTCACAAGGATCATTTTGGGAAAATTTTTTAGTTGCCCACTGAAGGGATAACCTACACTCTTGATAAAATAACATGTTTCAAAAACTTTAAACACTTTACTGCTATTAACTCCAATGTAATCAACCCTATGAAAAAGAAGAAGGTTCCCTTGAGATCCATTCACCCGAAGCAAAAGGTTATGATTACCCACTACCTTTTCAGGAGAATCCTATTCCCAAGGATCATAAACCATGGCTATGTAGTTAGGGAAGATGTAGTATCCGTGTGTCTCATAACCCAAGAAATCTCAAGCAATTTGGTAGAATTCATGTTCAACCACATGATTGTCGTTACCGCGAAAAATAACAACGTATGCGGAAGACACAGAGTCGCCATCAAACTTTATTTATCCCAAAAGGGGAAGGGAAAACATCGAGAAAATCCCAAGAGAAAATGATAAGATGGTCTCCTAACCAAGAGATAGGTTCGGAAGCCGGTTATGCAAAGGGAAGGTACTAGCACCCCTCACATCCATCGTACTCGATGGGAACCATTCGTTTGTCTTATGTGTAAGGATGTTGCTAAGGTATCTTTCTTTCTAGGAATTCTTTAAGAGGGAAAGAAAAGGGTATAAAAACAAAGTGTTTGTGGAATTATAGGCGAAAAGAAAATAAGATTATGAAAGAAGGTTGACAAAGGAAAAGGTGGAAAAAGAAAAGGTGGCTCGCCAAGACTTTGTCGTCTTGTGCCTTTGTATCTTCATTGACCAATGAAGAATCAGAGCGTCCTTAGTTCGGACTACGGGTGAAAAGGGGATTATGCTCGCCAAGACTTCGCCGTCTTGTGCCTACGTATCTTCATTCGGACAAGAATAAAGAAATCAGAGCATTCGTAGTTCATAGACTACGAGAATGGGGGGGTATGGTGCTCGCTAAGACTTCGTCATCTTGTGCCTACGTATCTTCATTCGGATGAGAATGAAGAAGTCAGAGCATTCGTAGTTTGTGGGACTACGGGTGAGAAAATGGGAAGTTTGCTCGCTAGGATCTCACAATCCTATACCTACGTATTCTCAACAGGTATGAGAAATCAGAGCATCCATAATTCATAGACTACGAGAATGAGGGAGGATGGTGCTTGCCAAGACTTCGCCGTCTTGTGCCTATATATCTTCATTTGGACGAGAATGAAGAAGTCAGAGCGTTCGTAGTTCGTGGGACTACGGGTTGTTGGTGTTTTTTACGGACGATGTTAACGTTCACGTTCTAGCAGTTAGGTGTATTGCCACTCGCCCGGGGAGTCTTACGCGTTACCTGCATTGCTGTAGAATGGAAATAACATGCCCTTTTCTAAAAAGGTTTAGAGTTTCTCCCTCGAGGCAAGATGTTACATTTGATTGGTGATGATTGATTTTAGGGGTGAAATAAGTCCTCGGATAGGAACCCCTGCGGGTAGTACCCAATTCTTTATCTCAAAAGATTTATTTTGAAAATGGTGTGGCGAATATAGTCATGTCTTCGTATTGAAAGACGAGTACCGAGACCACACACTCTAAAGTGAGCATCCTAATACTCGGAGAGGAAGAAGTCTTCACCCAATCCCATATCTTTAGTTCAATATAAAGAGAACTTTATTCTCTTATTTAAGAGGTGTTTTATTTTAGATGGTAAGTGCTTTATGACAGTGAACCCTAAAGGTAATGTCAAGCACTCGAGATAGGACAAGGCATTTACCTAACCATTCCACAACCATCCAAGTTTATTGGGAAAAAGTTTGAAAATGCACTTGGTACAAGACCAAGGTTTTTGACTCAAGAAGAAAAGATAATGAAAGAAATGGAATGAAATGAAAGGGTGGTGAATAGAATAGGGTAGTGTCGCGGTGAGAATTGGAGACCATAACTATTAAGTTAACTAGGCTCACAAATCTTAATTCACCATCGATCTTTAATTTATCCAAGGGAAGGGAAAAAGAACGAATAACCCAAAATATGCAATGCAATACAAAGCAATAAAGAGAATTTAAGGTTCGGGGGTTGGTTATACAAAGGAAAGGTACTAGCACCCTAAGTATCTATAGTACTCTATAGGAACATCTTGTCTTATTGTGTTATTTGTTAAGTTTGTATGCTAAAGGTGAAAAGATGGGTAAAGTAAAAAGAAAAGTCGCAATCCTATGCTTACATATCCTGTATAGGAAGTCAGAGCAATCGTAGTTTGCCTAACTACGGGTGAAAGCAAATGTTTGTTGGTTTTAGGAGAAGAGACAAGTTGTCATCTCACGGAGAATACTCAACTAAACCACCACAAACATGTGGACGATGGATCTTTGCTTCACATTGAGAGAAGGGATCCAACTCGGATATAGAATCGACGAGTATACCACATACTTCTCTCAAGTGGAAAAGAATAAACATCTTTATCAACTATGTCATGGGGTAGGAGAATTACATCTCTACTAAGGATGACCAGTGTTTAATTCTCTCATGAGAAAAGGGAACTTAACTGTAAGTTATCTAAAGTTGAATTATCTTAAGGGAAGCTACCTAAAATGATAAACAATCTAAGTATATATAACTTAATGTAATCAACCTAAAGGGGAACAAATATCATATAATGGGTGAAATTTGCAAAAGAGAAATGCAATGCACATGACTATATAGTCAACCATGAACCCTTCCCTTAGATTTGGGTGTAAGCAAGCAACATCAATGGAGCACAAAGAAAAAGGACTTCAAGGAAAAGCTAAGATCATGAATGAATGGAAACATATACTAAGGCAAACAATAAACTCAAGGTGTACCACAACAAACCACCAATGAGGCATACAACATGTTAGAGATGAAAGCAATCAGGTAGTGCAAACATTTGTATCTTAAAGTGTTAAACAAACATCACTATCTAACACACAGAGCCAAAATGGACCCAATGAGAATAGAATTCATAAGGGTCAGTATCTACATAAACACATCCTCAACACACTCCAAGATTTGAGAAATAAGCTTAAGAGCATCAAAACATTCATCACATGATAGCTAAACAAATGTCAACAACTAGCACATAAGAAACAAGCTTCAAATGAATCAAACAATGAAATTAGGTCAAGAAAACAAGATGGGGCAGTAGCATAGTTAAAAATTTCAAATTAAATCAAGACTCATGTCAACAAGAAAGGTTCAATAGGCATCATGCTCAAAACATAGACAAGGAACCAAGCAAGCATTATTCAATGTTATCCACCAAAGGGAGCAAACATTCATGAGAAGTGAAAGAGACAAATGAGAAAGAAAATAGGCATGAAAACATAGAATTCAGAAGCTTAAACATGTCATCCAAGTCATAAAAAACACCAAGCATCAAAAAGATTAATACAAGAATCATATCCAAAAACTAGGTCAAAGGTATACCAAGACCTTGTTCAAAGCAACCCTAACTTGTGGCATCAATTAAAAATAGTAAAATAGCCAAATAAATTCAAGTTAATGGCTCTACCTCATGGCAATACATTCAAGTATATGTGTAGAGAAGATCTCTAAAATAAATGCACAAATGCTCACATAAAATCAAACAACAAGTTCATGGTACTCCATTAATCGAGCACAAATCGAGGGTCAAATTAAACCACATGAAAACAACCCAAAATATACCATTCAAAGCACCAAATCAGAACACAAACATCAAGTATTCAAGTTTCAAAAGATAGCAAAATATTGGTTCAAGAAAGCATGTTAAAAGCATCAAGAATCAAAACCCTAATTTAAGGGTAGTTTAGTAAAACCACCTTCCTAAATAATAAAAAATAAAATATTGAAAATAATTGAAAAATAAAATAAAAATCATAAAAATTAAAATAAAACATAAAAGAAGATAAAACATATTTTTTATCATTTATTGGATTAAAGGAACTATTAAAAATAAAATGAAAAAGAAAATATGACAAAAAATATAAATAAAAGAAAAACCAAGGAGAGGGGGTGTCATCAGTAAAAAGGAAATGAACTAGATTTAGTTCAAGGCGTGCACTGGGCCTAAGAAAGAGGGTGTGAAAAGAAAAAGAACAAGGCCCATGTCACTTTTTAAAACAAGTTTCAGAAATAAAAAAAAACATTGCCACGCGGGATTCATTAAAAAAGGTGGCATACACATGGCGCCATGCAAGCCTTGACATGGGATAACTCAACAAAGAAAGACCAGACGTCGGAGCCCTAACTCTGGTTTTCTTCTCCGGCGACCCTCGCCGGAGCTGGTATGAAATGTCATAAAAACTCACCACACCCTATACCTTTCCAATCGGATTTTCGCGTAGAATCCAAATCTTCCATTAGTTTCATCATTTAAAGCCTCTAACACCATAAAAAAGGGCCATTGAAAAAAAATCATGCTTAAACTGAACTTTCATTAAATGAAACGACAACAACCCATACATATTCCACATCAATCCATTGTTCTAAATATGCAAAAACAAAGCTTATAGCATGTGAAACATAAGAGAAAAAAGATTGAGAAACAATTACCAAAAAATAAAGCTTTAACACTTTGTTTTGAGCTTCAACGCCTCACCAAACCACTCATTCTCCTTGCTTGTGCTTTAAGGATGATGATGGGAACAAAATGGAATCCAAAAACTTGAAGTAGAGAGAGATTCGAAGAATTAAATTTTTGAGAGTGAAAGTGAGTTTTCTAGTTCTATTCTTGTGAGAATCCAGATGATTTGCTCTTGCTAGGTTTTTTTAGAATATATAGGGTGGATTTGTAAGGTAAAAGGATCAGTTACTGAGGTTAAAAGTTTGGGTTGTGGTTTTGGTGAAAATTTGAAAATGAGGGAATGTGTAGCATAGTACGTGCATGGCATGAATAAAGGTGGTTGTTGGCTGTCCTTAATTGTCTTCTTGTGAATACAAAAGATCAGAATGAGTGAGAGTGGAGCAGTCACCCTTGGTGCGCAAGTTTTCTTGTTTCTCTTTTGGTGAAAATGTTCAAAATGGTACATAATGTATGTCATACATGTTGAGCTTAAAATGGTAATCTTTGGTGAAGCAAATGAGAGGTTATGCGCATGGTTTGAGGCACAAAAGTTGCTGCAAGACAAAGATTCAAATGTGCATGAAACAATACATGGTATGGCTATGGATTAAGTGCACGAAGCCACCTTTGAACCACCATAACTCCATGAACTTTGGTCCAAATGGTGAGGTCTTGGGTTCAATGGAAAGTAGGAAGATTGGTGAACAACTTTCATGTTGAAATCATCTTGAAATTATGCTTGGAACCATGAGAAAGAATGAGTTGATGTCATGTCTAAAACTTTGTCCCAAAGTGACCTAAAAATTTTCTAAGTCATGAACTTTTGGCAATTTTGGAACCCTAACTTTGAAAGGCCATAACTTGAGATTTATTGATCCAATGAAGGAGTTATTGGTATCAATGGAAATCTTAAAGAATACCTAAAAACTTTCATGTTGTAAGAAATTTGAATTGGAGCCTAGAACCATGAGAAAAATGACCATGAAAACTCATCCTCTAAGTTGAGATTCAACACTTAGAAAAAATTCGAAGTATAGAATTCCAAAATCTTGTTTTTCTCAACTTCATGCTATCATAACTTGAAATCTATGCACTTTTTGGGAATTCCTCCTCATTGACAAAGTTGTAGTATGGAATGAGCTCTTCAAATTGATCTTTGGATCTAAGAAAATGGGTGTCTAGATTGGAAGTTATGACCTTGGTAAGTTAGCACCGGACTAGGGTTTTTCCATGACTTAAAAAAATTTCATTTTCTTCCAAGTTGCCCTTTTTGCAAGTAACATCAATTCTCTTGATTTTTCTTGATCAAACTCAATCATAAGACATGTTTTCATGGAATTTAACTTGAAATGTTCATGTTTGACCAAAAAACCCTAAAGTCAAAGGTTTGACTTTGCAGTTAATGACTTGTGCATCAAATGAATTTCACCTCTTGATCTTCAATGAAATCAATCTCCTGAGCCATTTGAACACCATGGATGGACTCCAAGGATGTATTTGAATGTCTTGAATCATGTCCCAAGGCTTGAGATCATGCCTTGATCAAAAGTCAAAGATTGTAGTTGAATTTGGTTGAAAAACCTAATTTCATGGCCAGATGAATTTGGATCATGAAGAACTTGTAATGAAGCCATGTTGCACTTGATATTTGATGGAGATAGGTCTCTTAAGAGTATGGGGACTTGATTGGTTGATGATCCATCCAAAACTTTAATTGATCAATCCCTTAAGCCTCTTGAAACAAAACCTAATTCACATGGGAACAAGAGCAATGTCTGATAACTTGGTTAGCTATACATGAATGATTTGACCAAGAATGTTATGCAAAATGATGCAAAATGAGGTGGAATCTTATGGTGTGACAGATGCCCCTATTTAAGTTTCTTCTATCCAGAGATATGGAGATTGAAATCTCCTATGCTAGGGTTCTGTACACGGTCCAGACTCTAATGCTCGGGATAGTAACCACAGTCCACCAATTGGAAGTTTTTTAGGTTTTCGATAATTTTATCATGTTTTGTGTTTTGAATCAGATGAATAAGATAAGATGACAAGATGAATATGGACAATGATAATATGAACAATATGATAATACGAACAATAATAAGCAATGATATATAGACAGAAAGATAAATCAAGATGATGTTGAGCGAAAATTAAAGTTAGTTATCAATAGTTAATTGTTATTGATCGGATGAATTGCTTTCGAATTGGGTCCACTTTAGCGCTAAGCAACCGTAGCATGATCTATAAGGAATATCATGCTATGGGAGGCCGCTCTATAACGATGTATGTGCTAAAACACAATAGATAAATGATATGTAGATCATTCTCAAAGAACTGTGCCACACGAAAAGAAAAGAAGAATGGTCTCGTCTTCATCACAAACTTTCGTCAATTAATCGAAGGTAACCTATCACGATCCCAAAGTATAGGAAAAGATCCAAATGATCAATCTCTACAGATTTGAAATAATGAAGGTTAACAACTTCGATAACCAACATCTATGAATCTAAAGACTTCATCGACCAATAATCGAAATAAATATCGAAATGGAAGTGAAATGGAAATCAAAATGGAATGAAGTAAAATTGAAGGAAATAAATCAATGAAATGAACATGAAATCCTAAAAATAAAATGGAAAGAAAATATTAAAAATAAATAGAAATAATTTTTTTGAAAGAAAATAAGACGAGGGGGAATGTGAGATCAGATGTGTGTGTAAAATGGAATCATGTGGGCTTAGCCCATCATCTGCTTTCAAAAATTAAAACACGGTTTGCTTCTTTTAAAAAAAGAAAGGGTGGTGTGCTTATAAATCATAACATGGGCTTAACCCATAAACAAAACCAGACCTTTTGATCAAACAAAAAAAATGATGAACTAAGTCATTTCTTTCTCTTTCTTAAAACCATCATCAGAACATAAACAAGTCATGCTGAGCAAACACCATACAAGGATGAACAACATCAAATTTTAAAACCAGAAAAACACAAAAATGAGGGACGAAAAGAGAAACGAAAGCTCAAGGCGCAAACAACATAAAAATTGTGACGAACAATATAAGCATAAACCTCTCTCGCGATTCAATCCAAGTTTGTACCGGTTTGTTCGGATTTGTCACTCAAACCCTCTCTTCTTTGTCTTCTAATTTTGAAATAATTTGGTTCTGATTTGGATGTTGTTTTGGTTGAGGTGAGTGGTGAAAGTGTATCGCGGTTTTAACAGTGGTAGGGCAGAGGAGGTTCACGACGAGAAAACAAGGTGGCTGCGGGTTAGAGGAGAAAGCTGAAGGGTTGAAGAGGTATCAAATTTTGTAGGTGGTGGTGATTAGCGATGGAAATGGTGTTTGCTGTGGTTATTGAAGGGTGTTTAGACTTGCAGTGGAGGAAAAGAAGAAGAAGTGTGAGGTTGATGATGGTGCTTGGAGTTTTTTTTAGAGATTTTTGAACAAGGTTGATTGAAGACCAATGAGGAGAGAAACAAAGGAAAAGAAACAGAGGAAGATTGAAAGGTTTGTGTCTAGAGTGAACCAACTTTGGTTGTATTTTCATTGTGTTTTCTAGCCTGAGGTGGGATGTGTTATTGTTTGTCCTGTGTTTTGAAATGCTGCAGGTTTGTACAATTTTTTTGCAAATTTTTGTCGTTGTCTTTGCGAGGCTTTTGTTGCTTGAGGTCGTATGATTTGCAGGTTTGTTGGTTGTTGCGGGTAGTGGCTTGGTGGACTGGCGTGTATTATGGATGGTATGAGCTGGTTGCGTTAGCCTGCGTTTCGTGTTCATGATCCTGCGTATCATATTGCAAATATTTGCTGCAGAAATTTGTTTCATGTGCGTTCAATAGGACTGTGGGCTTCATGTTGCTTCCTTTTTTTTGTTTGCAAATTAAATGGGTAATGGGCCTTTATAATTTGAATTGGGTAATGGACTTGGAATGTGGTTTTGGGGTTAGACAAAATGGATTGGTTAAATTGGATTTAAAAAAATGGATAACAAAATAAGTTGGTTTAGAATATGGATTTTTGTGGATTTAAAAATGGTTATAAGAATGGATGTGGTCTAAAAAATGTGGTTTTAGATATTTGAATATGGTTTTGGTTACTGATTTGAAATAGATCTAAAATGGTTTCAAAAGTGGATATGGAAAGGTTAATTGATAAAAAATGGATTTGTAGTTTTGAAAATAGATTTGACAAATAGTTATTTGGAAGAATGGTTAATTGGATTGGCACAATGATGATAAAGTGGATTAACAAGAATGGATGTGGATTAGTCAATAAAATGGTTTTTGAATTGAAATATGAATTGAATCCTAAGAAAACTTCCAATGCACCATTTGAATCATATTTCGAACAAACATGAATGCACTCATAACCCAATGTTATGTAAGGTGCTTAGACAAGAATACAAAACTTGGCCATGAATGAAGCTTGTGTGATCATGAACTTGTAATGACACATGGACCTTCTTTGACTTCCACCAATGAAAACTCTAATCCACTTGCATCTTGAGGAAAACTAAGTTCACATCGATCAAGAATCCAAAACCTTAGCCCAACCATAACTGATGAAGAAACAACTTGAATCAACCTTGAATGAAGACGAGGACCTTATAGAAATAGAGAATCCCTAGCATTCATATTATACCTTGATCCCATGCCTTAAGAGCCTTAATGAAATGCATGATTGTGAGGCTATGACCTAATGGAGATGCATATGAATGCGAAGCGAAAGCCAGTTAAGGTTAGGAAAATAGAGGGCAAATTCTGAGGTGCAACAGATGCCCCTATACAATAAACTTGAACCTAAAGGTATGAAAGACAACGACGTTCAGACATTCAAGGTAGAAGGGGATTGAATACAAAAAGAACCTTAAAATTTGCACTCAGTGGGTTAAGAAAAAGGCATTGGATACCAGTCTGGGACTGGATTTTTTTTTGAAAAAGGGTGGTCTAGAACCGGGTACCAGTCTGAAACTAGATTTTTGAGGGAAGGTAGGGAAGAAAGACACTGCCCAATGGATCTATAGCCAGGAAGTAGGATATAAGCATCTACAAGCCAAAAGATATGACTCCGATGGGGAAAGGTAGACCATGGGCACAACTAACATATCTACGACCCTGGGAATTAATTGAAAGATATGCTGGGGAATGAAGCTTCTTTGTAGGGATACCATGATAATTGAAAGGCTAGTCCTCAGTGCTGCGGCTAGAAACATACATTGTATGGTGTCAGGTCGACGACTGTAATGTCACCTTGATTGACCTGGTGTTTGGAAACAACAATATGACATCAAATCTGAGGTTTGGAAATGTAGAGATGAACACAAGCTCTGAAGCTGGAGGTATAAAGAATAAGCATCAACTCTGAGGTTGGGAAAAAGATAGACATCAACACTAAGTTTGGCGATAAAAAAAGATGTGTCAACTTTGAGGTTGGGAGAGGGGTTGCATCAACTCTGACACTGAGGAAAAAAGGACATCAACTTTGATGTTGGGGGAAGATGGACGTCAACTCTAAGGTTGGGAAAAAGGGATATACATCAACTCTGAGGTCAGGAGAAAAGGTAACCGTCAACTCTGAGGTTGGGAAATGATAGGCGTCAACTCTGAGGTTGGGGATCAAAGGATAGGCCTCAACTCTGAGGTTGGGGAATGAAAAGATAGGCGTCAACTCTGAGGTTGAGTGAGGATAGACGTTAAATCTGAGGTTGGGGATCAAAAGGATGGGTGTCAACTCTGAGGTTGGGAAATGATAGGCGTCAACTCTGAGGTTTGGGAAGGATGGGCGTCAACTCTTAGGTTGGGAAAGGATAGGCGTCAACTCTGAGTTTGGGGATCAAAAGATAGGCGTCAACTCTGTGGTTAAGGATAAAAGGTAGGCGTCAACTCTGAGGTTGGGGATGAAAGATAGGCGTTAACTCTGAGGTTGGGGAAGAAAGGTAGGCATCAACTCTAGGGTTGGGGTTTGTAGAATTCGTTGAGGAATATCAACTGGGAATTTGTACGGGTAATGCTCTCTCCATTGTTTTACTGGAGGGTTGATTTGGACTTTCGCACAAGGTAACAAATCTGGCTTATGCTTCGATGCATGTTTGAATTTTCTATGGCGTAATGCTCCATATCACATGGAAATGCTACGCATTTTGAGGATGCAATGTAATGATGATCACTATATACTAGAATGCCAAGAGAGGACTCTCCGCTGGGAAAGTACTCTGGAAATAGGCAGCTCTGCTGAGGAGCGGATTGTCAAGATCCAATCTTTTTTTGATAGATAAAAACTTTATTGTCAACAACCGTCCGTTCCACAGATGCTGTTGGGAGAACTACATGGGAAACGTGACCCCGACGAAAAGATGCACCAATAATGATTGGACTTTAACCTGCTGGGGATACCAATAACCATTGGGTTTCAATCTGATAAAGGTATTAATAACCGTTGACGCGACTGACTCTGTCGGGTAACAATGACAGTGATACTGCTGGAAATGCCAATAACTATTGGATTAAAACCTGTGAGGAATTGCCGTCAAAACTCATCTGCTGGAGGATGATTCTTTGCTTCTTGGGGAAAATCCTTTACATCTATTGGGGATGGGCTATATTGTCTCGAGCGCCATCTTAGGACTCTCGATCTTGCGCAAACAGCTGGATACTCGTCAATGAGCGACGGTTTCTTGTATCATATCGATTTGAGATATTCTGCCCCAGTATTTTGAACCTTGGAGAGGTGATTATGATTAAACGTCTTCTGGAGAGGATAACTTATCGTGCTCTTGAGGTAGCCTGCCTCAGTATGAGCCTTGAAGTGACTTTGGACTTGACTGATTGATTTTTGAGTGAATGCCCCAGACTAACTGCTATTCGAGAGACTTGTTAAATATCGACGTGACTGCCCCAGATTAGCTAAACTTTGAAGAGATTTCTCGACGTGACTACCCCAGATTGACTACATCTTAACATAATTTGTTGGGAAGTCTGCTACTCAATAGAGTCCCTTGGCCATATGCCCCTTGACATGATTGTCCTTCGGAATTTTTAGGCCTTTCATTTTGGCAGGATCAAGCTTCTCGACTGATGTTCATTATGTAAGCTTCCTTGATGTTTAAGCACATGTATGCAAGCAGAAAATGTTTATTTTGAGAATGATAATTCTAATGCAACACACATGTTAATCTTGAAGTTTTTACTGAAAAGATTTCGCAAAACCCTGTGAACGAATCACTAGTTACAACATTGATGTTTTGAATGAAAGATAGTATGCACATGCAATACCAACAAAAATCTTTTAGCACAACTCGTGGGAGTCAGGAACGCTATCTCGTTGAAGTACGCCTTCAGAATAAACCCTGCTTCAAATAGGACTTTTGAGGGTTGTAACGTGGTCTAGTTCACGGTTTGAGTAAAAAGGATTTATGCCTCAAAGTTTATCTGTACCCACCCATTCTCCTTGATGTTCTCCAGTCATACGTTTAGCTAATTGGACACACGTTTCTAGAGTTTGACAGTGTAAGAGTGAAGATGACGTTTTAAGTTTTTTGAAATGGCAGTCACCTTATTTTATCTTCAGTAGTGGATGTCAGTGACCTTTTCATTTTTGACATGGTGGTCCCCGAATCTTATTTTGCTTTGAGGATTTGAGGACCTCTTTCGATTTTCTTTTCATCCCTAATTTTGCCTGGACTGATTTTGAAGCTCTTAATCCATCAAGATTGCCTTAATTTTGCCTAAGTCGCCTCTTGAGGTGTTCGACTTAGCAGGCTTTCTTTTTTCTTTTTTTTTTTTGCTTGGGAGGCTTGTGACTGCCAAGTCATAAGTCATTGGTCATTGAAGGAAAACCGACATATCTGCATAATCAGATTAACTGAACACTACCCTGCCCCAGGTTAAGCGCAAGGGTTTAGAAATACGAAGGAAACTCCTACTTCTAGGCTCAAAGTGGTTAACGAGGGTCTATCTCCCTTATATCTCCGGTGTTTGGGGTTTTAAACAATGCCTGTATATCGTCAGCAAGGTTTTATTCAAAAGCATACAATCGGAAATTTTGCATTTTTCGATTTCATCATCCTCCCTCTAAGAGTTTAAGTAAGAAGTTAGTATTGCAATGTAGAGAAATAGTTTTATGAGTGAACACAAATGAATTTCTTCAAGAAAAACATACTCATTGTATTATGATTATCATTCGAAAACAAACATGTTCATACATGCAAACAATGTTTTAGCAAACAAAAAGATTACAAATGAAAATGCAATAAAGAAGCTGTTGATTGCCACTGCCGAGGAGGCCTGACTCCATCTGGACTTAATACTTCTGAGGGCATTTTTGTAGTCCGGGTGCTCGCTTGAGAAATGAGGGTTCAATTTATGTGTAAACCAGCGGGTGTGAACGTGATGACCTTTGAATCGATCAGATCTTGTACCTTGAGCTTGAACAAGTTGTAATTTTCAATTGAATGGCCAGGTGTTCCTGAATGGTACTCACACCTAGCATTTATGTCATAATCCAGAGGAATAGGATTTGGAACAGGCTTGGCCTCTCTTAGCTGAATCAATGAACCTTGGAGCAAACGAGCAAGCAGTTGTCTGTGAGGAATATAAATAGGATCGAACCTTCTCTCAGACCTTCTTGGTCTTTGTTGCATTTGTTGCTGATGGTTCTGTTGCAGAGGAGCGTATGGCTGTTGGTATGGAACCGACTGTTGAACAGCAACTGGAATAGTCACAGCATTAGTTTCCCCGTCTTTCCTCTTGGGGGTTCTGACACTAGTTTTCTTTCCACCTTCAGAGTGACTAGCAGCGACTTGAATTTTCCCCATCTTAATACCGCTTTCAATTCTCTCCCAATCCCTTACCAAATCAGAAAAACCCATGGTGGTACTTCTGACCATCCTATTGTAATAAGGTCCCTAAAGCGTTCCCGTGAACATATCCACAAGTTCTCTCTCCATCACCGGTGGTTGAACTCTGGCAGCTAGCTCCCGCACCTCTGGGCGTATTCTTTGAAGCTCTCACTCGGTTTCTGCATGAGACTCTGTAGCTGAGTTTGGTTTGGCACCATGTCAATGTTATACTGATAGTGCTTTACAAAGGCCTCCGACAACTCCCTCCAACTGCGAATAGAGGTCCTTTCGAGCTGCATGTACCACTCCAAAGATGCCCCAACTAGGCTATCTTGGAAGAAGTGCATCAACAACTTCTCATCGTCAGAATATGCTGCCATCTTTCTGTAGTAGGCGTTAATGTGAGTTTTTGGACAAGTCATCCCTCTATATTTGTCAAAATCTGGCACTTTGAATTTCAGAGGGATTCTAACACTTGGCACTAGGCCTAAGTCAGCAATGTTCAGGCCCATATTGTTCTGACACTCCACAACCTTTATTCTTTCTTCCAGCATCCTATACCTCCTTTCAGCCTCAGTGGGGAAGCCTACATCAGCATCATGCATGGAGAATTGGTCATTGTGGTTATCCATCTCAAGATGGGGGTACAGGAATTCTGACAGGGATCTGAACAACACCGGGAGGAGGAACACCATTTCTAGAAGGGTTATTCCCTTGATCTTGATTCGCCGCTTCAGCCTCGGGGACGACGAGAGTAGGCCTCAGAACCAAAGCTTTCATCCCTTCTTGATCTTGCGCCACTTTCTGTATTGCTCCCATGAATTGCTCCATTTGTGCCTTCATCTGATTCCTCATTTCTACCAAGTCGGCTTGCTACTGGTCCATGATTTGTCTTTGATTATTGCGAGTGTTGTAATTGTGCAGAGTCAACTTGATGAAATAATCTGAGCAAAAGCAAGCCAAGCGATAAGTCCTCAGTTGGGCCCATGAAATGCAAGAATGATGCGTAAATGATGGATGCATAATGCTTGAATGAAGTTCAAGGGACCCTCAAGACTAACGGCTATCGTTATGCATTATTGTGAGAGAATCGTTTATAGATGATACAGGTTGCACAATTTAGAGAAAGCCTTTTATTCATCCATTGTTCTTAGTGAGCTTCGGTACACCAATCAAGAAGTCTTTGATGGTATCAAGCTTTGGTTTTCTGAATTTGAGTGCATTAGTGCTTCTTTTCTTGTTGTCGGCCATTCTTCAAAATACCTGAGATAGTCACAACCTTTTAGGTCCCTTGATATGCAGATGCCATGAAATGCAATGTTATGAATGTGTGCTTCGGAACAGGCTCACAGCATATGGAGCAAGGGTCATTGAGTCAGAGGTTTGCATAACAGGTTTCTCTCTCCTCGGGTAGGTAGTCTATTGGTTTTACAACAAGGCATTCCAAGGGTTTTCAAACAAGGTCCCTTGCATCAAACCCTCAAACGTTTCCCATCATAACAACGATTTGTAAGACGGTGATCCCTTCAAAGGATGAGCACAGAGTTATGTCTTAGTAACCTTTGGAATAGGGTTCTAAAGGTCCTCAGAATCACAGACTCCCAGGTCAAAAATAATAACATCGTTACGACTTCTTGTAAGACATCATCATTCCCAAAGGGGCCTCATCTGAGCGGTGGGAGTCAAGCCAACTTAACGAGTCCTAAGTCTCGCAAGTCAATAAGCAACCACCTCCTAGCTTAGTGTATACTTGAAAAGCTCAGGTAGAAAGCCTTTATCATCACAACCCATTCCCAATATAACCAACAAATAAGAGAAATATAATAATAAAGCAATAAAGCAAAATAAAAGAAAACAATCCACACATACGACAAACAGAACTAGGTTTGGCTTGCTAAGGGAAAGGATCCCCAGCAGAGTCGCCAGCTGTCGCTACCGCGAAAAAGAACGACGTAGGTGGAAGACACAAAGTCGCCATCGAACTTTATTTATCCCAAAAGGGGAAGGGAAAACATCGAGAAAACCCCAAGAGAAAATGATAAGATAGTCTCGCAACCAAGAGATGGGTTCGGAAGCCGGTTATGCAAAGGGAAGGTATTAGCACCCCTCACATCCATCGTACTCGATGGAAACCATTCATTTGTCTTATGTGTAAGGATGTTGCGAAGATATCTTGCTTTCTAGGAATGCTTTAAGAGGGAAAGAAAAGGGTATAAAAACAAAGTGTTCGCGAAATTATAGGTGAAAAGAAAATAATATTGTAAAAGAAGGTTTCCAAAGGAAAATGTGGAAAAAGAAAAGGTGGCTCGCCAAGACTTCGCCGTCTTGTGCCTTCGTATCTTCATTGATCAATGAAGAATCAGAGCGTTCGTAGTTCGGACTACGGGTGAAAGGGGGATTGTGCTCGCCAAGACTTCGTCGTCTTGTGCCTACGTATATTCATTTGGATGAGAATGAAGAAATCAGAGCACTCATAGTTCATGGACTACGAGAATTGGGGAGGATGGTGCTCGCTAAGACTTCGCCGTCTTGTGCCTATGTATCTTCATCGGACGAGAATGAAGAAGTTAGAGGGTTCGTAGTTTTTGGGACTACGGGTGAGAAAATGGGAAGTTTGCTCGCTAGGATCTCGCAATCCTATGCTTACGTATTCTCAACAGGTATGAGAAATCAGAGCGTCTGTAATTCATGGACTACGAGAATGGGGGAGGATGGTGCTCGCCAAGACTTCGCTATCTTATGCCTACGTATCTTCATTCAGACGAGAATGAAGAAGTCAGAGCGTCCGTAGTTCGTGGCACTACGGGTTGTTGGTGTTTTTTACGGACGATGCTAACGTTCGCGTTCTAGCAGTTAGGCGTATTGCCGCTCGCTCGTGGAGTCTTATGTGTTACCTGTATTACGGTAGAACGAAAATAACATGCCCTTTTCTGAAAAATGGTTTAGATTTTCTTCCTCGAGGCAAGATGTCACATTTGATTGGTGATGATTGATTTTTGGGGTGAAATAAGTACTCGGATAGGAACCCCTGCGGGTAGTACCCAATTCTTTATCTCAAAAGATTTATTTTGAAAATGGTGTGGAGAATATAGTAATGTCTTTGTATTGAAAGACGAGTATCGAGACCACACACTCTAAAGTGAGCATCCTAATACTTGGAGAGGGAGAAGTCTTCACTCAATCCCCAATCTTTAGTTTAATACAAAGAGAACTTTACTCTCTTATTTAAGAGGTGTTTTATTTTAGATGGTAAGTGCTTTATAACAGTGAACTCTAAAGGTAATGTGAAGCACTCGGGATAGAACAAGTCCTTCGCCTAACCATTCCATAACCATCCAAGTTTATTGAGAAAAAGTTTGAAAAAGCACTTGGTACAAGACCAAGGTTTTTGACTCAAGAAAAAAAGATAATGAAAGAAATGGAATGAAATGAAAGGGTGGTGAATAGAATAAGGTAGGTTGATGGCGATGCATGAGGAAATCGACTTACAAGTTAAGGGAAAGAGCCGCTTGACGTTGGATCAAGGGCTTACAATAGGGTTTGGTCGATCCTAGTCCCTAAGGGTGCTCCTAGTAACAAAACCACAAAGAAAAGGTGCAAGTGTGTGTATTAGGTTGATGACGATGCTAACAAGCAATCGACTTACAAGAGTGTTTTGGAAAGTGGCTCGACATTGAATCGAGAATTAGTTTGAAAATGGTTAGTCTATGCTAGTTCCTAAGGGTGCTCCTAGTAAACAAAACCACAATCAAAGGAAAGCAAGTAAAGTGCGTACATTGAAAAGGGATCGGGTTACATGTAAAGTACACAGGAATGTGAGAAATAAAGGGGGTCATTGTCAGGTAGCCCAAGTGGAAGCCGTGATTGTAAGGTGTCCTAAACTAAGCAATTAACAAGAGTTCAGACAAAATCTCCTTTTATAGGGTCTCTGTACATAGTCCAGACTCCAATGCTCAGGATAGTAACCACAATCCACCAATTGGAAGTTTTTTAGGGTTTCGATAGTTTTATCATGTTTTGTGTTTTGAATCGGATGAACAAGATAATATGAGAAGATGAATATGGACAATGATAATATGAACAATATGATAATATGAACAATAATAAGCAATGATATATAAACAGAAAGATAAAGCAAGATGATATTGAGCGGAAATTAAAGTTAGTTGTCAATCGTTAATTGTTATTGATCAGATGAACTACTTTCGAATCAGGTCCACTTTAGCGCTAAGCAATCGTAGCACGATCTATAAGGAAGATCATGCTATGGGAGGCCGTTTTATAACGATGTTTGTGCTAAAACACAATAGAGAAATGATATGTAGATCATTCTCAAAGAACCGTGCCACACGAAAAGAAAAGAAGAATGACCCCGTCTTAATCGCAAACTTTCGTCGATTAATCGAACGTAACCTACCACGATCCCAAAGTATAGGAAATGATCCAAAGGATCAATCCCTACATATTTGAAATAATGAAGGTTAACAACTTTGATAACCAACATCTATGATTCTAAATACTTCATCGACCAATAATCGAAATAAATATCGAAACGGAAGTGAAATGGAAATCAAAATGGAATGAAGTAAAATAGAAGGAAATAAATCAATGAAATAAACATGAAATCCTAAAAATAAAATGGAAAGAAAATATTAAAAATAAATAGAAATAATTTTTTTGAAAGAAAATAAGATGACGAGGGATGTGAGATGAGATGTGTGTGTGCAAAATGGAATCATGTGGGCTTAGCCCATCATCCGCCTTCAAAAATTAAAACACGGTTTGCTTCTTTAAAAAAAAAAGAAAAACAAATGATGAACTAGGTCATGTCTTTCTCGTTTTTAAAACCATCATCAGAACATAAACAAGTCATGCTGAGCAAACACCATACAAGGATGAACAAGATCAAATTTTAAAAACAGAAAAACACAAAAATGAGGGACAAAAAGAGAAACGAAAGCTCAAGGCGCAAACAACATCAAAATTGTGACGAACAATATAAGCATCAACCTCTCTCGCGATTCAATCCAGGTTTGTACTAGTTTGTTCGGATTTTTCACTCAAACTCTCTTTTCTTCGTCTTCCAATTTTGAAATGATTTGGTTCTGATTTAGATGTTGTTTTGGTTAAGGTAAGTGGTGAAAGTGTGTCGTGGTTTTAACGGTGGTAGGGCGAAGGAGGTTCACGACGAGAAAACAAGGTGGTTGCGGGTCGGAGGAGAGAGCTGAAGGGTTGAAGAGGTATCAGATTTTGTAGGTGATGGTGATTAGCGACAGAAATGGTGTTTGCTGTGGTTATTGAAGGGTGTTTAGACTTGCAGTGGAGGAAAATAAGAAGAAGTATGAGGTTTATGATGGTGCTTGGAGTTTTTTTAGAGATTTTTGAACAATGTTGATTGAAGACCAATGAGGAGAGAAACAAAGGAAAAGAATCAGAGTAAGATTGAAAGGGTTGTGTCCAGAGTGAACCATCTTTGGCTGTATTTTATTTTGGTTTTGTAGCCTGAGGTGGGATGTTGTTGCAGTGAGAATTGTATGTCAAGCTATTGATTAACTTGAATCACAAATCTTTGAATATTCACCACCGAACTTTGTTTTATCTAAGGAAAAGGGAAAAGATCGTATAAGACCCTAAGTTTGCAATGTAACAACAATGCTAAGAGATTGTAAGGTTTGGAGGTTGGTTATACCCAGGGAAGGTGTTAGCATCCTAAGTATCTATAGTATTCTATAGGAACCTCTTAAATATATTTGTGTTATTGTTTGCTACTTGAAATGTCTTGTGTTTGGGTATTATTGTTGAGGATAAGAACCTAAGGGTGTATTACTAAATATGCTCGCCAAAACTTCACGGACTTGTGCCTACATATCCTTACAAGGATGGAATCAGATCATTTGTAGTTCACCTCACTAAGGATGAATGAATCACTTGATTGTAATCAAGGTTCAAGGGGGGAGGTAAGTGTTATATCCTTAACACTTACATGACTTTCACAAAGTCAAAAGAGTTGTAAATTCTACCCTAAGTCTATGTTGTAAGACTTAATGACTCTAACAAGGTTTAAAGGGAATTTGGGTGATACTAAACTACTTATGACATTAAGTCAGTGAAGTATTATTTTCCTTGGATTTGGAAATAAAAGGCAACAAAGGAAGATGAAAGCTAAAAAGCTAGCATCACTTGGGGAATAACTTGACAAAGTTGAAAGTAAACATGAACAAATGGATGATATGAACAAGCATGATATTCAAACATGATATCAATTGTAAGTAACTAAGATAACATTCAAACATGATGTTAATCAAGGAATCATATGAGGTATGACAAAGTTCAAATGCACATGGTAACAGCCAAAGTATAAAGGTAGATGTGACAACATCTAAACAAGGACTTGACAAAGTAACAAAAAGATCAAGGTAACAACCAAGAACATATTCAAAACTTAATAAAGTTACAAATAAACATGGTAACAACCAAGGTAAACATATACACGTAAGGATGTTACAACATCTAAGCATACATGAGACATAGTTCTAACAAGACTAAAGCATCATGGATGTAAACAAGAATTCAAATCAATCATGGATATAACAATATCAACATGGTATCATGGATGACAAGTTCAAGTACATAACTAAGGTAAGCATGGATTAGGGTTTACTAACACCACTTAATCATGAATACAAGACAATTATGGACAAGTTATAACAACACTTAATCATGAATACAATTTAACATGGACAAGTTGTAACAACACTTAAACATGGATAAGATGAAGTAAAACATGTATAAGTCAAAACATAACTTAACATGGTATCATTCATGATTCAAAACAAACATGTATAAGTCAAAACATTACTTAACATGAGTAGAGGTTCAAGAGTTCAACAAAGCATGGATATGGATATCAAACATGAGTAAGGTCAATCAACATGAATGGATTAAAACATGGTTCAAACATGACATATGCAAGCTAAGGAATCATATTGAGACATGGTTTAAGTTAAGCACCACTTAATCATGAATACAATTTAAGATATTCAAGACAAGTAAAGGTAACAACCAAAACATATTTGAGAAAAGAGACATGTTCATAACAATAACATGTGGATGTAGGATGCAAGCACATAAAGGATGACATGTGAGCATACATATAGATGACAAGTTATAGTTTAAACACCGCTTAATCATGAATACAAGTTAAGACATTACTCGAGCAATTAATCATGAAAGCAAGTTAAAACATGTTTAGGACAAGTAGGTAACAACCAAGCATTAATGTTATGGATTCAAACATGGTCTTAAACAAGATGGAAACATCACAAAGGTTTATACATACAAGCATGTATACAAAGGCATATTAAGACAAAAATCAAAGGTTTATGAACACCTAACCATGGTATAATCCACACAAGGATATATATGCACATCAAGGTCAAATAAACATGGAATAAAATCACATATCAAGGACAAATGACAAAGCAAAAATCTCATGGTATGATTAACATTTTAAAATACACTTTAACATGTAAACTGTTCCGGACTGGACAATGGCTATGCATGACCCAATCCACTTCTGCTTCCAGAATGGCCCAATTGCTTAAGTCCAGTAGGTGTGGGGCAACATTTACCTTTCTGCCCCTATACCGGGCATATATGCACAGACGAATCTCAAGCCCATTTTCTCCTCCCCGACATTCCTGCCCGTTACGCACGACTCTATCATCCAAGAACGGTCATGACGCCTATGCCCAGAACTATGCCTTTGGCCGCGACAACGGCTAGTTTTGGGCACCTCTGTCCGTCATAACGGCTAGTTTTTGGCAGTTACCTATTCTTCAAGAAACGTTTATTCTGCCCCGAAAATAGGGACCGTTGGCCACGTGTTGGGGGCATTATAAAAACCCTCTCATTTGAGAGGGTCAGATATCCACAAATCATCCTAAGAAACTCATTTTTTTGTACTTGCCTTTCTCTCTCCCGATTCTTACTTTAGCATCGGAGTGCCTTGCAGGTACGCCCCCTCCTCATCTCACGCACCCAGCATCGCAGACATTCTTCTTGGCCCATTACATGATCTGATTAGCCTTCACGATCAGTGGTGCCGTCTGTGGGAAACTTGTTATCCCCGTCTTAACATCCACCTCAGATTCGAAGACCAAAACAAACTCTTTGTCCAAGATTACGACCATGGCTTCCCAAGATCACGTCCAAGATGCTCGCAATCCTTATTTTCTGCCCGTCAACAAAACTAATGCTGGCAGATCTACATCCTTCCTTGGAGAAGATGCCGTCATCTGAGAGACGGAGCTACCGCGTCTCCCTCCCCCACTCGTACTGACCGTGTTGACGACCAACCTTTGCTGGCCCTTTAGCCCGTTCCAGCTCCACCCAACACCGATCCGGCCATGGTGGCCCTCCTTGAAGCAATCAATAAAACCAACCTCTTAATCCTTCAACAAAACAAGAGGATTGGGGCGTTGGAGGAGTCTGCCCGTCCGAGATCCCCTCATCTGAGGAAGGATCGACAATGATCCAAGAGTCCACAACCCTGGCGGGAAGCTGATCGTCGGGTGCGCCAAGAACCAGAGTCCCATGCCATTCGGAAGCATGATCACGTTTCCCTGCAAAACTAATATTCCCTGGGCAACAAGAGAACCCAGAGGGATCAACGTTCACCACCGGTCAGACCAAAAGGGCGGGCACGTACACCATCACCCCGAAGAAGTCGCCGCCATGTCTCCGAGGGAAGCATCCGCTCCCCTTCCCAGACCAGTTCCAGCAGCGACGATGAGCCCCACGACCCATTGTCTCAGGAGATACTGGCTACACGCCTCCCCAAAGGTTTGGAGAAACCCTCATCTTTGGGCACTTACGACGGAACGACTGACCCAGACGAGCACATCGAAAACATCGATGCACTGCTAGATTACTGCGGCGTCATCAAATGCCGTCTGTTCCTGACCATGCTCCGAAAAGGGGCAATGACCTAGTACAAACAATTGCCAGAGGAGTCCATCACCTCGTGGAAGCAGCTGGGCAGGATGTTTTCCAGGCACTTCACGGTGTCACGCCGCCATCCAAAGACTGAAGCCTCCCTTGAGGCCATAATTCAAGGGAAGGATGAGCCTCTCCGGGCATATATTGAGAGGTTTAATAAAGAAGTTGCGCAAGTCCCCACTACCGACGACATGAAGAAAATTCTGTTCGAACGAGGACTTCGCCCACATTCAGAATTTTCTAAAGCTGTTGGCATTGCACCTCCAAGGAGCCTGGACGCCTTCCTCCTCAAGGTGCAGACGTATATTTAGTACGAGTAAAAGGAAGCGGCCAGCTTCGCCCGGGCCTCACGCCATCAGGAAAATGCTCAGGCCTCCAAAGGCGATGAACCCTCGACATCCCGTCGAGGGGAAAGAAGGCGCGAAGATCGTCCCCGGGAATCCCAGGACAACAAGGGGCCCTCCGGCCGGTTCCACGATTACACTCTCCTGACTGTCTCAAGGGAAAAGATTCTCTCTAAATGTGCTAACTCAGAGTTTAAACAGGCGGGAGTTCGGTTCCCCAAGCAGGTACCGGCCAAGCCTAACACCGATAAATCAAAATACTACCGTTTCCATAAGAGTCACAGCCACACCATTGATGATTGCATCCACTTAAAGGATGCCATAGAAATACTGATAAGGGACGGCCACCTGAAGCAGTTTACGAAGAAGAAGGATGCTCCCCGGAAAGACACCCAGGAGTCAAAGAAAGTAGAGGAAGAGGTGCCTTCCTCAGAAGAAACCAACCTCCAAGTCGCCATGAGTATATCGCGACCGGAGGATTTCTATGTCCCAGACGAGCTCAGCGCTCCCGCGTATTTTGCAACCCATAGCCCATGGGAAACTTTCCCCTCTGCGATGGTCATCTCTGGAGGAGGCTTTAACAAAGTCACCGTGGGCTCCGTGAAGAGAAAGTTTGAGCACCTGATCAGCATGAGCTCCAACAAGGTGACAACGCTCGACAAAGCCCAAAAGGGATCAGTCCCCATCTCTTTCTACCGGGAAGAACTCCTCGGAGGGGCCCCTAACTCAAGTATTCCTTTGCCCGTCAGAGCTTAGATGACCAATTTTGACGTTCACAGGATCTTAGTCGACCAAGGCAGCTCGGTCGATATTATGTACTCATAACTCTTTTCAACCCTCCAGCTGGACGAATCGCACCTCACTCTATACGTGGGTTCTGACCTGCAGGGGTTCAACGGGTCGGTCATGAAACCCTGGGAGTACGTCGAGTTGATCTTGACCTTTGGATCTGCGGAGATATCCGGATCCATTAAAGTTCAGTTCTTGGTAATTGACTTCCCGTCTCTCTCTATCAGTGCATATTCGGCCAACTTTGGCCGAGCTAGTAGTTGTGCCATCAACCGTCCATCTCAAAATGAAGTACTATACTTCGAAAGGTATGGTCTCTATTTTACACGGGGACATCGAAGCTACGCGGAGATGCTTTGAAGCGGCCACCAAGGGACTCAACACCATCGCTGCCAAGCCAAAGATGTCCAGCAAGCCAGCCTTGCCCAGCAGCTCAGAGAAAGCCAAGCCACAGCCACGCGTCGACTCCGTCGCCCTCGACAGCCGCTTCTCCGAAGATGACCAGAAGGAGGACCAGATTTACACAAGCATCTCACCTGCCTCGACCAGCTACAACTCGCATCCTACGCGCCAATCCCGGATGGCGACTTCGAGCTCGTCCTGCTCGGCGACGATCCTCAGCGAGGAGTAAAGATAGAGACCAGCCTCCCCGACACCATGAGGAAACAGCTCAAGGCTTGCCTTTGAGAGAACGTAGACTTGTTCGCCTGGAGTGCCGCGGAAATGCCCAGCCTAGATCCTGCTATTGCCTGCCACCAACTCACGATTGATCCCGCCGTCAAAGCAGTAGCACAAAGTAGGAGAAAGCAGTCTCCAAAGAAAACAGAGGCTGCAGAACAAGCTGTAAAAGACCTCCTCGAGGCAAAATTTATCTCGGAAGCCAAGTACACCACTTGGCTGTCCAACGTTGTGCTCGTGAAAAAATCTAATGGAAAGTGGCGCATGTGTGTTGATTATGCTGATCTCAATAAGGCATGCCCAAAAGATGCCTACCCTCTCCCCAATATTGATAAACTTGTTGATAACTCTGCCGGTTTTAAACTATTACCATTCATAGACGCCTATTCAGGCTACAATCAAATACCGATGGCGATAAGCAATAAAAAATACACGGCCTTCATGACCGAATCGGGCAATTATTACTACAACGTAATGCCCTTCGGCCTGAAGAACGCCGGTGCGACCTACCAGAGAATGATGAATAAGGTCTTCTGGGGAGAGATAGGCGACATGATCAACGTCTACATGGATGATATGATTGTGAAATCCCATGAGGAGACTGATCACACAACCCATTTGAGAAAGGTCTTCGAATAGACCAGGAAATACCGAATGCGTTTCAACCCAGAAAAGTGCACGTTCGGAGTACGGGCGGGTAAGTTCCTCGACTTCTATCTGACAGAGCGAGGAATCGAGGCGAACCCCGACAAGTGAAGGGTATTCTCCGAATTTCCAACGCCCAACTCGAAGAAGTCCATCAAATCCCTCAACGGGATGCTCGCTTCTTTGTCTCGTTTCGTGGCCAAGTCTGCCCAGCACGCCCTGCCCTTCTTCAAACTCCTCCGCAAGGAAGCAACATTTGAATGGATGGAGGAATGTGATCAGACCCTCATCCATATGAAACAGGCACTATCAGAGCCACCAATCCTCTATCGGCCAGATAACGGTGAAACTATTACCTCTATCTCGCCGTGGCAAATGAGGCCGTGAGCGCCGCCCTCATCCATAAAACGCCCGACGGGTAGAAGCCCATATATTTCACCAGCAAAGCATTGTAGGGACCAGAGCTGAGATATCAGTAGATAGAGAAGGTAGTGCTAGCCCTCATCAACGCTGCGCGAAGACTGAGGCACTACTTCCTGGCCCACATGATCGTGGTTCGGACAGATCAACCCGTAAAGCAACTACTGGGATGACCAGATATGGCCAGTAGAATACTCAAATGGTCATTAGAGCTGTCCGAGTTCGACATTCAGTATGAAAGAAGAAAAGCCCTCAAAGCCCAGGATTTGGCTAACTTCGTCGTAGAGATGACATTCGCAGATTCCCCCACATGCAGGGTACGCAAGTGGACCATCTTCGTAGTCTGAGAATCCAGCTCGGCAGGGAGCAGGGCAGGTATCATCTTGGAAAACGACGAGGGAATCATCATCGAGGTATCACTCACCTTATCCTTCCTCATGTCTAATAACCAGGCCGAGTACGAGGCTTTCCTTGCCGGCCTGCACCTGGCCGAAGATCTAGGGGTAGAAGAAGTCGTCATCTGCACGGATTCGCAACTCATGGCCCTTCAAGTTCGAGGAGAATATGATAACAATCCAAAGGACAATGTATCATTAGTCGAAACTCATACGAATTGCGTTGTTCCTTTATATTTTTATGAGGATTGACTAACAAAAGCCCCAAAAGGTTGGTACTTGGGAATTTGTGTGGTTTGCAGGTATTAGGTATGGAGGAAACCAGTTGAAACAAAGAGAAAAACCATGCCCTACAACTTTTGCATCACGACCAAAAGCTTCGCTACGCGAAACTTCGTTATGCGAAGGAAAGCGACAGGAAGCAAGCCAGGCAGAACAAAACAGAATCAAAATGTCCAATCTTCGGTTGAAGCGACAGAAAGCGACAGGAAGCGACAGGAAGCGACCAAAGTTCGCATAGCGAAACTTTACTTCACATAGCGAAGTATGGCGGTCCCTGAAAGGTGGTTTGAAAGTTCAAATCTTAATGGAGAAGAAAAGGGAGTTCGCATAGCGACCAGAACTTCGCATAGCGAACTTAGGCGGCCAAAAACACTATAAAAGGAGATCAAAGGCAATGCAAAGAAGATCATCTTGTTTTTAAACACTCTTAGACAGTAATATATCAGTAGAATAGGAATAGAAGTGAGGTTTAGAGGAAGAAGAGTGGATTTGCATCAAGAGTCGGGAAATCATTGTTGATGCTCATTTAACTCAAATCTTCCATTATGCTTCAAGATACCATGAGTAGCTAAATCCCTCTCTTGTTAGGATAGGTCGTAATTCATCGAAACAGTATGTATTATCTTTAATCATGGCGTTATACGCAATTTATGTATGAATCGTTATTGATGTTATCTTTGTTTTATCGTTTATTTCATGAATTGAATTGATATTGACAAATACGATTCAAATCTCGATCACAGATAACATCTATTAAACTCTAAATGCTAGACATAGATTTAGATTTAATATTCACAAAAAGTATCGAATTGTAATGTTACCGTATTGTTTAATAGGCTGAGAAATTATCGATTAAACCATAAGGTAGAAATCTCATCAAAGTTTAGACATAAACTTTGTTTGTAAGCGATACATGATAATAGCGAAACATGCTTAAATTGTGTATAACTGATTTATGGTATGCATATTAATCGGCGAATGAAAACCAAATTCCCAACAAGCCTATTCCTCTGAAAACTATCTTCATTTATTACACACGTTTACTTTTCATAACTTATAAACCAAACATCTGGACATTTTGCTTAGAATCATAGAAAGTATTGAACGGTTTTGATATTGCTCCAATCCCTGTGGATACGATAAAAACAAATACTTACAGTTGATTGTACTCAACATCAGAATACCAGGCCAAAAACGATAACTTATCCGAGTACTTAGCCCTGGTCAAAGAAAAGATGACGAAGTTCGCTACAGTAGAGGTAAAGCATGTTCCCCGCGAACATAACGTCAGAGCAGACTTATTGTCTAAACTGGTGAGCACGAAGAAAAAGGGCGGAAACAAGTCCATCATCCAGGAGGTGCTTCCTCGACCCAGTATAGAGAAGACATCTCTGACCCTCGACGTGCAGGTCATCGGCGACAACAACTGCTGGATGACCCCCGTTTACAACTACCTCGCTAGGGACGAACTTCCGTCGGACCCCAAAGAAGCCAGCACAGTCAGGCACACTTCTACGTCCTGGTCGAAGATAAACTCTACAGGTGAGGGTTCTCCATCCTTTTACTCAAATGCGTCAAGGAAGAGATGGTCACCCACGTCCTGCACTAGATCCACGAAGGAATCAACGCCCAACATCTCGGGAGAAGATCCCTCGCCCGGAAAGCCCTTCGAGCAGGGTACTACTGGCCAACCATGCAGCAGGATGCTAAAGAACACGTGAAGAAATGCGACAAATGCCAATGATACGGTGACATGCACCTAGCTCCACCGAACGAGCTCAAAGCTATGTCCTCCCCGTGGCCATTCGCCTGGTGGGGCCTGGACATCCTAGGGCCATTCGTAGTAGGATCAAACTAGAACAAGTACTTAATAACAGGCGTAGATTACTTTATAAAGTGGATAGAAGCAGAGACTCTGGCCAAAATAACAACCCTTAACATACTTCGTTTCTACAAGCGAAACATCCTTGCACGCTTTAGCATTCCCCAATCGATCGTCAAGGACAATGGGACACAGTTCATAGACAGGAAGTTCCAAGATTTCGTCGCTCAACTGGGCACGAAACAACACTTCGCATCCGTCGAACACCCCCAGACTAACGGGCAAGCCGAAACAGCGAATCGAGTAATCCTACGAGGCCTTAAGCAAAGGCTAGACGAAACGAAGAAAGCATGGGTCGAGGAGCTGCACAGCGTCCTATGGGCATACCGCACAACTCCACACTCTTAGACCAGGGAAACTCCTTTTCGCCTGGCCTACGGGACTGAGGCGGCAATCCCCATCGAAATACACACACCATCCAGGCGGACTAAGTCACCTCTGGATGAGGAGATGAACTAAGAGACACTAAGGGAGGAGCTTGACCTCGTCGAAGAGGTCCGGTCAAGAGCAGCTCTTCGCGAAGCCTTATTAAAGCAAAAAATTGCAATTAGGCATAACACCAAAGTCATACGACGAGAATTCCAAGTGGGCAGCCTTGTCTTGAGAAGGAACCACAAAGACTCTCGAGAAGGCAAACTCGCCGCTAACTGGGAAGAACCCTATCGCGTTCGAGCAAAGACGGAGAATGAGGCCTACTACCTAGAACACCTCAACGGGGAAGAACTTGCTCGACCATGGAACGCCAAAAAGCTAAAACAATACTATAGCTAAGGCCCTAACTGTCGGTTTACTTCGTCAAAGCAACAGACATAACATCCCGACTATGATGCGCGCCCAGGTACAAGAGTCGCATGCCAGCCTAGGCAGGACCCCGCTCAGGATCTAGCTAGGTCTCTGCCCGACATCGGTTCCTCAATCGAGCCCGCCGTCGTCAAAGTACCATGGTAGGCAGAACACCCAGCTCGCGATGGAAGGTTCACGCTGCAAACTCAGGCCTCAAACGCGACCTGAGCTCCGCTATCATGCCCGGAAATTCCCCAGGCCGTTTGACCAGTCCCCCTCACTGCCGAACACATCTAAGTCGAGTAATTCCCTGAAAACGTTAAACAAATCAAAGTGACCCCTATTACGGGCACACACGTGTATCGTGTAAAGATATGACACTTAGCAAAAATAATCAAAGAAAGTCATGCGCGAATATACAACATACAAAAACGACCACGATGGCCGGATACATACATATAATTAAGTGGCCACAAGGACCACGATTGTGCATATTACAAGACAAAGGGGCCACGCCCCCTACCGAACAACAATAAAATTACATCAAATATGGCACGCAGGCCAGATACATTACAACAAAACAAAAAGAGATATCACTCCTCCATATGGTCAGGTTGCTCAAGGTTGGGCTTAGGCTGCTGGGTCTCCTCGTTCAAAAGTCGGACGTGCTCATCGTCGATGTTGAAGAAGTCCGGAGCAACTATCTTGCCATTCTCAACATGGCCCAAGAAGTTAGTACCCTCCGTGGATATCTGGACCTCTGGATTCACCAGCCTGAGTTAGGCCACGACGTTGTTGAACGACTCTTCCCCAATGGCAATAACATCATCCTCTACCCGCACAAGACGAGCAACCAGCTCAACCCTAGTCTTCAACGCCCTCACTCCCTAAGGCTCATCTTCAGGCGGGGCCGCCGTATCCCTCACCTGTTCGACCAGATCCTCTTCAGCCTTCTTTTCAGCGACCAAAGTCTCATTCTCCCCTCTCAGCCTAACATCCTCCTCGTCCGATTTCTTCCTCGCGTCATTGGCAGCCTTGGCCTCCTCTTTGGCCTTCTTCACCGTCTCCTCCAGGGATGCTATAGTCGCTTGGGCCTTTTTAAGTTCAGACTCAGAGGAGGAATCTCCCTCGGCATAGACCGTCGCCATCTCCAGGACCCAGACCAACACGGAGGTGTCCTGCGCCAGTATTGCCCTCTTGCTCAGGCCGTCCATACCTTCGAGCTTTAGGGACTCTGCCCAAGGAACCACCAGGGACATCCCCTCGAGAAACTTCTTGTCATGAAGGCAAGGGGGAAGTTCAAACTTGCCCTTCTCAGCCGCCCGACTAAGGTCCACCAACTCGTTAGCTCTGGTCCGCTTGAACCTTGAGGCCAAGGGCACCGGAGATCCCTGAGCAGGTGAAGGGACTGGCGAGGAGCTCCCCGTGGCAGGTTGAGGAGGAGGCACACGTTGTGTAAACCGAGACTTCGAGGTGGCTGCACCAGCTTTGCCCCTCGCCAGGGCATTCTTCACCATCCTCTCGTGGGCAGAAGGCATCTCACCTGCAAAAACATAACAAACGCGTTAGCCACCGAGGAAGTTATAATTCAGACAAGCTAAAAAAGATAAAACTACCAAGTAGCTTAAGAGCATCCGCATGGGTCTTGCACTCCAGAAGCGCCTTCATATTGATATAACGATACTCCGCTCTTTGCCCGCCATCATTCTCAAAGATCGGGTCCCCCTTTTTCGTCCAGCACTCCGCAGGCCTAAAGGTGTTAACATAGTTGACCAATGCCTCGTAACCAGCTATGTCTTGCTCGTCCAGTATATCCGGCTGGGCAAGATAATGGCCAGTGCCCCGAGTAAAGTGGCTTCCACTCCAACAAAAAGGGAACTTGAACACCCCGTCCGCCAGCAACTTCCCCTCCCCGTCATACATATCTTTGCTCTCCTTGTCCCGTTGACATTGCCCAGGCGTACGTGGTATCTTGGGCCTTCTCCAACACAGGTTCGATGATATAGAACCTCTCCTTGAAGGTCCGGATAGACTCCGAGAAAGGCTTAAACAGTTTTCTTAGTTGCTTCAGCGAAACCCAACCATACCTTTTCCCCGAGACCTGCCTTTGGAGGTGGAAGATGGTGAAGAACAAAGGCAAAATAGCTCCTATCTTCAGGAACTCGCAGGTTAGATCGAAGGCGCGGATAAACGCCAATGAATTAGGGTGCAGCTGTGATAGAGCCAAGTCTAGATGAACAAAAATAGACTGCTAAAAGTCAGTAAAGGGCAGCCTCAGCCCTATTTCCTTGAAGGCGTATTCGTACATCGCGAACCTTTCCTTGTAATCTGTGTAGATGCGGTCGTATTAACTGGGGAAATGCACCTTTAACTCCTTTTCGGGCCTCACGTCCATGAAGATATCCCCGGTATAAGACGCAAAAGTGGATGCGTGCTCGGCTGGCTCCGCAACCGTCCATTCCTCCGCAGAAGCATGCTCGGGATCCTCCCCGACTTCGCTAGGGGCAGTTGAAACCTCAGTATCACTACTCTCCGAAGAGCTCTCCTCGGACGAGTCTATGCGAATCTCTTGCTCGGGCTCATGCGCCATCTCGATCACCTGAAAAGCAGAGGACAAAAGTGAATTCGACAGCAAAATCAAATCCACCCTTTCACCGCTAGTCAAGTGAAAGGGCGCACAAAGGGCCAAGGACGGTGTCCCTGACCTAAGCCCTAAATCAAATAACCAGTGTTTTAAAAACCGGACCGGTCATCAAACCGGTGAGGGTACTGGTTCACTGGTTTATCGGTCGAACCACTGGGTCATTGGTCGAACCGCATGACCAAACCAGATTAAACCGGATTAAACCGAATAACTCGGTTGAATAAACCTGTCATTATAATAGGTATAAAACCGGTAAAATCGGTCGAACCGGATGATTCAGTCTCTAAAAACTATAACTAGCACTTAAATTTTTTGAAAAGATCATATCATAAATTCACAGGTTCATAATTTAAATTCAAATTTTAAAAGAGTCTAATTGTAAATTTTAAACAGAGTTTAAATTAAACAGAGTCTAATTTAAATTCATAGTTTTAATGTTAATAAAAAATAAGTTTTAATGTTAATAATTAAAACAATTCAAATATTAACATTATTTTAAATAATAAATTTTCCAAGTCTATATATATATATATATATATATATAATGGAAATCAGTTAAGTCTAAAATTATATTATATTTAGTTTCTTAATTTGTGTTCTTAAATTTCTATACAAATATTTGTATGATGGTTTTTCAATCAATATAAATACAAAATAGTAAAAATAGTTTTGTGGATATTACAAAACTTAATTTGTGTATCACTTGAATTAAATGAGTGATTACTATTATTCTTGAAGAAAAGTTCCTATATATTTGAGTAAAAAAAATTTAAAAAAAATAAAAAAAAAAAATAATTTTTTTTTTTTTTAAATAAGAAGTTGAACCGCCGGTTCGCCGGTTTTCCCGGTTCTCCCGGTTCTCACCGGTTCACACCGGTTCTCACCGGTTCGACGACATGGCCGATCCAGCAAGCGAACCCGGCCGGCTACCTGGCCGGTTCCCGGTCTAACCGGTCCGACCGGCCGGTCCGGTCCGGTTTTTAAAACTATGCAAATAACACAAGAGTCTCCCATGAGGAGATGCCCGGAGGCAACCCCTTCTATGCATAAGGGGAATCTCCCTGACCTGCTACCCAGTTTCCGCTTGAAGCTCCATCGGAAAACTCATATGTTCATCAGAAAGTTTATCAGAGCACCGGAAAACTGGGTAGCTTCACCAGTTACGCCTGCGCCGTTATCGCAACAGCGCCGAAACGACCTATGTCTACAGTCTCTAAGAAGCTCCGGCGACCACAACAACAGCAGAAGGTGGCCAAGCCACCGTCTACCACGAACAGACGCCGGAAAATACGACAGTCCTACCTAAGTTCAACCTAGCCATATGCGTTTGAACAAAACAGACCCAAAAAAAGCTGGAAATGAAGATGGAAATAGGTGACTTACGTAGTCGAAGAGAGTGTAGAGGACCGAAGAGCTTGCTCGAAGCTTCGTGCGGTGGTTGACAGCGACGGACTGAAGGCTCTGAGAGAAGAACGAAGAAGGAGAGAGAATCGAAAAATGCAAATGAGCAATTCTCCCCCTATATATAGACATTCTGAAAACACGTGCACGAGCACGCACGGCTAGGGGTACCATCATGACCCTATCCTAGCCATCATGACGCAGTTAATGCTGCACAAGGCTTGAGGCACACGTGGCGTCACGTCTCTTCAGAATACCTCAACCGTTGGCCTCCCCGCCTGTCGGGCAGCCCAGACAATGTCACGTATCCCTCAGACACTTGAATCCTCAGGCATCCAAGGACAATTCCGTCTCGTCGATAGACGACGACCTCCTCAGAGTTCCCCGGGACCGCGAGCTATCCTTAAATCATCACTCCCATGCTCGGGAGCAACGACTTGGGGGGCTCCTGTTCTGGACTAGACCAATGGCTATGCATGGCCCAATCCACTTCTGCTTCCAGAACGGCCCAATTGCCTAAGTCCAGCAGGTGTGGGGCAACATTTACCTTTCTCCCCCTGTACCGGGCATATATGGACAGACGAATCTCAAGCCCATTTGCTACTCCCCGATATTCCTTCCCGTTACGCACGACTCCATCATCCAAGAACGGTCATGACGCCTGTGCCCGGAACTATGCCTTTGCCCGCGGCAACGGCTAGTTTTGGGCACCTCTGCCCGTCATAACGGCTAGTTTTTGGCAGTTACCTATTCTTCAGTAAACGGTTATTCCGCACCAAAAATAGGGACCGTTGGCCACGCGCTGGGGGCATTATAAAAACCCTCTCATTTGAGAGGGCCAGGTATCCAAAAATCATCCTAAGAAACTCATACTTTTGTACTTGCCTTTCTCTCTTCCGATCCTTACTTTAGCATCGGAGTGCTTTGCAGGTACGCCCCCTCCTCATCTCACGCACCCAGCATCGCAGACGTTCTTCTTGGTCCATTACTGGATCTGATCAGCCTTCACGATCATAAACATATACCAAAAATGTGTCAAACTCAAGTTAAAACAAAGATATATAAGTTCATAACATCACACAAGGTCTATACAAAGTATATGAGGTTCATACAAGTCAATATGCACAAAGAAAATCAAAGGATCCATCAAAGTAATCAAGAGAAAACCTTAAAAACCCTAAAAAAGTCAACTACTTTGAACAAGTATAAGTGCAAGAAAAATAAATACTTTTGAGTATTTCTTTTTCCAAACAGAAAATAGGCAATTTTTATGAACAATTGGCAAAAATAATGGGTTCAAAAGCTTTTGGGATGAAGAATTTATGAAAGCTTTAAGTTGTGAAGAAAAACAAAGAAATAAGTGATAAAAAATAAGGAAATGGTCTTGGCAGGTCTTGAACCCACGCTAATTGGCTTACATCTTAAAACAAAACCAACTGAACCAAAGCGCGCATGTGATATAAGGGTGGAAGCATAACATAATATTTTGAGTTTCCTTCATAAAATGAGTTAAAAAAATAACTCAAAAGGTCTGGGCGAGGGGGGTTCGAACCCCAGACCCTCTGGACAAGCAAGAACACGCACACAAGCTTTTACCACTGGGGTGGCTAATACATCCGTGTATTAAGCCACCCAGTGTAATATATATTTTACACTTTCAACTAAGATTGCCACCTCAGCGCCACATCATCTCATCTTCTTCCCTCACCCTCACTTTTCTTCTCTCTCCCCGTGCTGTAGTTTTCTTTCACTCTTCAACATTTCAACTCACCATAACTCTCCAATTTCCCCACCTTTTTTAGTTCTATAAAAAACAAACTTGGAGCATTTTTCACAAGGATTCTAAATATACCATTAGTTCATCCTAAAACTAACTGTACAATGCACAATAAACCCAACAACAGTGCAACATAACAACATCATCACATGTCAAAACATCACATGTTCAACTCATTCAATGCAAACATTGTTTCAAATAGATAATATATGATATGGACTACATTTTTACTTCACAAATAAGTCATTAAAGATGCATGAATCGTGAGGTTGGTGAGTCAAGAATCTTACCTCTTGGAGACAGTCTAAGGCTTCTTTAAATGCTGTTACAGAAGGGAAATAATGGTCTCCTTAGCCTTTTGGTCATTGGAGAGAATATATGAATGCTCAGATTGCTTGGAAGTAGCTTCAAAATCCAAACCCGATCCTTCTTGCAAGATGGAGGTGTGAAATGGTGAATGATGTGTGGGATGATACATAACTTGTTTAATGGTTGGAACAAGTTCTATGGAGTGTCTAGAGATGTTTTATGAAGCTTCTTTGAAGTATGCACGAGTGGAAAGTGTTTGGCTTGAGAATTTGCAAAAATGAGCTTATTTACAAATTCTGTTGGAAGGGGAAGTTTGATGAGGTTTCAAGTGTGGTTGTTTGGTGTTTTGAGGCTTAAGAGAGTCCTCTATTTATAGGAAAAGAGTGGAGCCAATGAGCTGGTCAGATTATCAAGTTCTCAACCTTTGGCTTGGTTGAATTGCAACTTGATGGTTCCATGTATTTGTGCCATTCCAATGCAAGGTACAAGCTCCTCTAGGGTGGTTGAAAGTGTGTAGACATGTTGCTTCTCAGTACAAAGCTTTTTTAGTGCAGAAGAAACCAATGCAATGCTCAAGACAAGTTGAGTTTGGTTAAAGCAACTTTATGAAAATGGAAGTGTGACCCTTCTTCTAAAAATGGCATAATCCTTTGAACAAAACCTTAAACACTTGTGCAATGCTTCATTATTTCGTGCCATCTTCTGATTATGGATAGATTTAGAGGTAATGTGGACTAAAAAGCAAGATTATAAGGCATGGCTTGGAGATTTGGCCAAGAACAAGTTGTGAAAATGCCTTGAAATCCAACTTTGTGACACCAACTCCATGAATTTGAAACTCTCAGCTCAAGAATGGGATCAAAGAGTTCTTGTACTTTTTGAAAAGACCCAAACATGTCTACAACTTTCATATTTGAAGAATTTCTTGATTTTCAATGGATCATAATGAAAACTGGCTTCAAAGTTTGTTACTTTTTGGAAGAAAAAACGGTCTTAAAAATTTTCTAAGTGTGGAAGTTTTTTTCACTAGCTTGATGGCTTCATAACTCAAAATCCCTTCACTTTTTGGAGATTGATCCTCATTCACAAAGTTGTAGTATGTTTTAAGGGCTTTAATTTGATCTTTGGAACACAAAAAATGGTGGTCTAGATTGAAAGTTATGACCTTTCAAAGTTGGTACCAAATTAGGGGTTTTCACCACACTTAGAAAAAATTCAACTTTCTTCCATTTTACCCCTTTTGCAAGAAAACTCCAAATTCTTAATTTTTCATGATCAAACTCATTGATCAAACATGTTTTCATGAAAATTAGCTTGAGGACTTCAATTTTGACCAAAAACCTTGAAAGTCAAAGGGTTGACTTTGCAGTTAAAGGCTTATGTATCAGATGAAACTGATTATGTGATCTTCAATGATCTTGAACTCTTGAGTCTTCTAAACATAATGAATGGACTCCAAAGATGTATTTTAGAATCTTGAATCATGTTCCAAGGCTTGAGATCATGTCTTGATCAAAAGTCAAAGACACAATTCACTTTGTCTGATGAAACCCTAACTTGTGATCAGATGAAGTTGAGTCTTGATGAACTTGTAACAAGACCAAATTGCACTTGACTTTTGATGGAGAGAGGCCTCTTGAGTGTATGCACACTTGGTAGGTTGATGATCAATCCAAGACATTGTCTGGTCAAATAAAGATCCTCTTGATTCTCTGGATTCAAACCCTAATTTATAGATGAAACAAAACAAAGAGCAACTTGTACAAGGTTAGGGTTAGTAATGCAATGCAATGCATGATGCTCCTAGAATGATGATGAAACCTAGGGTCAAAATTTGGGGTATGATAGACATGTTATTGTTTGTCCTGCATTTTGAAATGCTGCAGGTTTGTACAATTTTTTTGCAAGTTTTTATCGTTGTCTTCGTGTGACTTTTGTTGCTTGAGGTCGTACGATTTGCAGGTTTGTTGGTTGCTGCAGGTAGTGGCTTGGTGGACTGGTGTGTATTGTGGATGTTATGAGCTGGTCGCGTTAGCCTGTATTTCATGTTCAATGATGTTGTGTATCATGTTGCGAATATTTGCTGCAGAAATTTGTTTCATGTGTGTTCAATAGGACCGTGGGCTTCATGTTGCTTCCTTTTTTTTGTTTGCAAATTAAATGGATAATGGGCCTTTATAATTTGAATTGGGTAATGGACTTGGAATGTGGTTTTGTGGTTAGACAAAATGGATTTGTTAAATTGGATTTAAAAATGGATAACAAAATAAGTTGGTTTAGAATATGGATTTTTGTGGATTTAAAAATGGTTATAAGAATGAATGTGGGCTAAAAAATGTGGTTTTGGATATTTGAATATGGTTTTGGTTAATGATTTGAAATGGATCTAAAATGGTTTCAAAAGTGGATATGGAAAGGTTAATTGATAAAAAAGGATTTGTAGTTTTGAAAATAGATTTGACAAATGGTTATTTGAAAGAATGGTTAAGTGGATTGGCACAATGATGCTAAAGTGGATTAACAAGAATGAATGTGGATTAGTAAATAAAATGGTTTTTGAATTGAAATATGACTTGAATCCTAAGAAAACTTCCAATGCACCATTTGAATCATATCTCGAACAAACATGAATGCACTCATAACCCAATATTATGCAAGGTGCCTAGGCAAGAACACAAAACTTGGCCATGAATGAAGCTTGTCTGATCATGAACTTGTAATGACACATGGACCTTATTTGACTTCCACCAATAAAAACTCTAATCCACTTGCAGCTTGAGGAAAACTAAGTTCACACTGATCAAGAATCCAAAACCTTAGCCCAACCATTACTGATGAAGAAACAACTTGAATCAACCTTGAATGAAGATGAGGACCTCATAACAATAGAGAATCCCTAGCTTGCACATAATACCTTGATCCCATGCCTTAAGAGCCTTAATGAAATGCATGATTGTGAGGTTATGACCTAATGGAGATGCATATGAATGCGAAGCGAAAGCCAGTTAAGGTTAGGAAAAGTGAGGGCAAATTTTGAGGTGCAACAATGATCCGATGCAAAGAAATCCCATCTATAGGGCTACCATATGGACCAATAAACACAAGATTTCTGGCCACCTTCAACATTGACACCATGGAAGAAGCAGAAGACTTAAAAAACCATAGGATTTACTATACTTCCATAAAAGAGATTATAGTTAATATCAAGCATGGAGAAATAGAGGAAGATTCATCATTTATGGAAGAAGAAGAAAAAGAACCAATTGAGGAAAAAGACACCAAGACAGACAAGGTGCTAAAAATTTGCCAAACTCTAGCCGATGATATGAAGAAAATCATGGCAAGGAATGGTGATGATTATGGCATAGAATAGTCTCACCTGTGTGTTTAAGCTTCTTATTATTTCCTGTTTTTCGCAATTTCAATTCAACAATTTTCATTCTTGAACTTTGAATTCTAAGTATCTTTAAATAAGAAAATTTTTTCGTTCCTAAAATGCTTTGTCTGCATATGTCTGCATATTTACTTTCCGTAATGCATCCTTACCCGCCTTTTTGATTTTGAAAAAGGAGGAGAAGTATACTCCTAGAAGGAGTAAAGTATACTCTTTATCTAACCTAGGGGGAGTTTTATTACTAAAACATATATGTGTTATATTCCTTTACCACCACCCTTGAGATATGTGTTGTCATCATAAAGAAGGGGGAGAATTGGAATTGTTTTGCAGGTGATATGCTTTGAACAAGGACAACAACTTTTGATCATGACAACCAATGTCTTTGACAATTCAAGCATAAGTGATTAAGTATATAAATATGCAAACCTAAGTATTAGGGTTTCATGGACTTGACTATCCGATGATTGCAATCAAATAGAATACAAACTCAAGCCTCATATCAAGTGAACTCAAGCAAGTGTCTACAAAAGAAAGTATTTGACAAAGTCTTGAAGTGTAAGAAATCTCCACCTTAAATAGTATGAGTGAATACTTTGTAAATCATAAGGACATTCTCGTAAAAGTACATGGCTAAATCACACACACAATAAAACATATTTTCAAACTAATTTTTCTCAAGAAAACATTTTCAAAAAATCTCAAAGTTGTGCAAGATGAGTTGGAAGCTGTCAGAATAACTCTGAGCAAAGTTTTGTCTTTACTAATCGATTGGGACATTAACCTAATCGATTAGCTCAGTTCAAAATTGAGCTCTAAACGATTAAGACAACATCTTAATGATGTGAACCATCTAGATATCCTTTCTTTCCTATTTTAATTGGTAATTGATTATCTTTGAAGTATCTAATTGATTGACATTAGGTTCTAATTGATTAGCTTGTCTTAAAAAGCATTAAAATTAATTTCCTTTTTGAGCCAACCTCACGCCTATACATAGAGGTCTCTTCCCTCATTTGAAATCATCCCGAATTGTGTTTTCACACTTCTCACACTCTCACTAATTCTTTATTCATAGTGCTAATTCGAGAAAGTTATTTTGTGAGTGAGGATAAGTTGTAATTATGGAAGGCTAGAATTGTAAAGTCCATTAAGGGGATTTTCATTTGCACCTTGGTTGAATCTTATCCACTTAGGGATTTTTTGGGTTAGAATCTAAACATGTAAACGCTTTTGGTTTGGGGATTGTGTGATCAAGCCATTGTTTAGGTTCGAGATTAACTCGCGATAAAATCTCTCAAGGTTCTTGGATAGCCCATGGAAAAATTAAGATCAGGTTAAAACTTATCGCGATATTAAAAGGTTGGATAAGGTTCGAGATTAGCTAGTGGTAAAATCTCCCAGGTTATTGGTTAGCCTGTTGTAAAATCAAGGTTTAAGGTTCGCAAGCTCAGTCCGTGATAAAAGCTTGCAAAGTTTGTTTAGAAGTTTGAAGACTAACCACTCCAAGATTCTTGTGGAAAAAAGACAATCCGCTTCAATCTAATGCGTTGAAAGGGGACTAATAACTTTGATCCTCTGTTTAGAAAAAAAGACTCAAACCTCTCTACTCCTAGTCTTATTGTTTGGTTGGAAGTTAACCGTTTTCCTTGTATAAGGGGTTCCTGAGTATTACCTACTAAAAGCTATCAATGTTTATTGAATTATCTCAAGATCAATTATTAGGGAGAGTAGTAGGTTTTTTTCTTGTTTGACCGAACCTCTACAATTCTCGGTGCTCTCTCTTTCCTTTAACCCTTTATTTTTCGTAATTTATTTTTTCCAATTTATTTTTTCATTGCTTAATATTTAACTTATCTTCAAAATGTTTTTAAACTTTGATTATAATCCGAAAAGTTTTTCAAAATCAATTTTTTATGAACCACACAATTCACCATTCCTCTTGTGTGAAGTTACATGTCCAACATGTCATTCTTGACTTAAATGTGTAATGGACAAATAGACCCTTGTAAAGTTATTCTTGTTCGCTATTATAATATATTTTAAAAATGTTTCGAATGGGTACCGAATAAAACACATCCCCTATGTATCACTAATGATGATTGAAAATAATTTAATATACATTGGCAATTTGCATTAAAGAAATTTTTTTAATTTATTATTTGCATGCTTTTAAAAAAACAATATTCCTATAAAATAACGAAGTTGATGAAAATAAATTTATATGATTTAAAATAAGGAAATAATAAATTTTAATAAATACTTTAATTATGATAAAAATATAAGAAAATTTAACTATTTTATAATTTAAATTTGTATATAAATAGTTAGTTTTAAAAAAATTGCTCCCCTTAACTCGGGGTCTTGAATATGTAACTATGACCATTTTTATTCAATGTTAAAATATAACACAAACTTTATAAAATCTATCTACTTATAACATGGAACGTTGTTCATTTTTTGTGTGCCCACATAAGAATCACCATAATAAATCGGTCTTATTTCATTAACAATAATATAATTAATATAAATAAAAAAGTATCAACGAAAGTATAAAAAAAACTAGTTAAAAATTGTTGCCATCACCAATAAAATGAAAAGAAAAGAGATGTCTCAGAAAAATAACATAGAACTAAAATACATTGTTCTAAAAAAATAACAGTATATGTATGATATTACAAGAATTAACCAAAACTCATATATTAATTATTATTTTTCAATGTAAAATGAATGCACAAAAATAATTAATCACGTGAGAGAGGGAAACCAATCCCATGCCTTTGTGTAGGAAATATAAAAAATAAAACGCTACACATAACTCCAATCCAAATAGGCAATGCTTCCAAAAGTTTTTTAGCATCCTCAGAAGGTTTTGGAGCCAAACATGAAACAACATTTTGATCAAAAAGTGCAATTGCACCAAAAACTAATATTGACCCACATGCATGAAAGAAATCAATAATATTTAGCTTATACTTCCTTGCCTCTTCAACCGAAAGCTTAACTGATCCATCCATAACCCAAATACCATTCAATGTAGCAACACCATGTCTAACTTTTCCTCTTTCACCCCTTAAACTATCAGTGAACGATAAAAGAAAACACGAGAAACTACAAAATGTTAACAGACACATTGTCATAATTTTGTTTGTTTCTGTATTGCATTGTCCTCTATGTGTTAAAACCGGTGATAAAGTTTGGAATATTAGAACTGTTCCTGTTGGGAGGAGATTAGATAAATTTGATGTGCATTTGAATGCTCTTTTTATTGTCTTTTGTGTTGATGTTTTGGGAATTTTTCGTGGTGCATTTTCTAATAGGGGTTGTTCTAGGGTTTCCACAATAACATCCATTGAAAAATAAATAAATAAATTTTTAGAATTTGATTCTTTCTTGACACTTATTCTATGCTTTAGTGTTTAACATGTATGAACTAATTCATAGGTATAAACAAGAAATGGGAACAATATATAAGTGCATAATATAAATTTAGGTTGAGATAATTTTGTTTCTTCGTTAAGATTTTTTGTTGCATTGTTGTTTACATATACTATCTTCGCCATTTTACGTTTGTTACCTCAACAAAATTAGTAATTTTAAACATATAAAAACCTATAAAATTAATTGTTGATAGTATTATTTATGAAAAATATGATTACATTGGGAGAATGTTATTTGTTATGATTCTTTCTTGTTATACAGTTATTGATTTTTACAATATTAGATTCAGATACACCAACATCAAGTTCTATTTTCTCGTAAAAAAGACATATTGTCTCATTTACTTTGTAAGCATATTCTTTTCCTCATTTTTTCTTATTTATTGTTGTTAGTTCGTAATATCATTATTTTATAACAAATAAGTCATAGTATATAATTATCTTGCATTGACATTATATATATATATATATATATATATATATATATATATATATATATATATATATATATATATATATATATATATATATATATATATATATATATATATACACACACATCATCATAGAGATATTTGTGTGTGCATTTTGTAAAATAATATTATAACATGATATAATTAAAATTGATTTAAGGTGTATTATTAGAGGTGGTTTAGGCCGCCCATAAAGCCCAAAGATAAAAGTTCAATAGTAAATCAAAAGAACAAATTGTAGAATATGTAGACTTTTTCTTCTTTCTGAGCATGCGATTATGCATATGGAAGCCCTACTGGTCATCCAAATCAATATGATGGCTAGCCGCGATACACATCTCACTTCACACTTTCAATTGTCAACCATTTCTCTTAATTAAGAGGGAAAGCGCGTCACTTTTCAGATATTCAAATTCATTCTTATTCATACATCACTTTTCACTTTCGTATTGAGTTGAGCGTTGAAGTGGTAACCTTGCAAGTTATTCCCCTTGTCCACTGCATCGCGGGCTTAGGACCACTACATCAAATCATGTCCCTTCGTTTACCGATCAAATTTGGTTCTACAATGGAATATTGTCACCGTATAAAACTATATGTAGTTAGAGTATAGTGAGAAGATTGTGTTATTTGGGCATCTTAGATTCTTGAATACTAAACACCATTATTAGAAATAATAAAAAAACAATTTAATGGTAAAGAAGAAGGTAGAGATTCTTTGTTATTGACAAACAATCAATCATATAAGAATGTAAAATATTTGAGCACTCATTTTTATTTATTTTTTGCATGGGAACTTGTCATATGTGGATGAAAAAAGTCAATTTTCTTTGAATCATCGTATTTGGAGTCATTGTATGTAGGAAATTTCATTGATGTCATGCATATTGCAAAATTTACTTTCAAAAGTGTAATTGTTATGTGTTTACCGTGAAAATTGGTAAACAACCACTGGTCTCCAAATATTGGTTAACGTGCAGGATCAACTAGTGAATCCTAGGACATGTGTTTAGTGTTTTTTTAATTTAATGTTTGAGAAATAAAAGATGCTTCGACAATATTCATGTTCAGAAAGTAGTTTGCTTCGCGAAAATAAAGGGGAATTGAAACAAAAGAAGGGTTAAAAGCGCAATAAAATATGCAGAAAGTAACTTGTATAAAAATAAAGGCAAATTTTTAGGCAAAAAGCATAAACTGGCTTTTATTAAAATGTAAGCAAATAACTGGTGTTTATCAAACGTACATTTTCTCAACAAACTCGTTTCTCTACACACGGGTACTTTGAGTATTTGAGTGATTTTGTACAAACTTGAATACACACGAAATCCTGACGCTAAGGCTTCCTATTTATATTGAATCGAAATAACTACCTCTAATAACCTTTTTCTTAAAAGAAGACAAATGAAACTCGGCATGCCTTCGACTTTCCAGCGTACTCCACGTGTCTTTCTTTTGAAAACTGGATAAGGACAACATTCCCTCCTTGATTCAAATTCAAAACTCAATTCGAAAATACCATCCATAACATCTCGTCGAAATACCACTTCAATCCTTAAGAAATTTTCCTAAGTCCACCTAGTCATCTTTTCTTTCGTAAGGAGTGACTTCGACTGAGCTTTCAATATTGAACTTGCCTAGTCGAAATTCATCATAACTTGGTAAAAATTTTCTTTTCTCTTATTTGTTCCATGAATTAAACCAGACGTCGAAATTAAGAGCCAACAAATTGCCCCCCAAAAATGTATTTTTCGACATCTAATGGAGAAAAGACATTTTTTGATAGCATGATTCGACGCCATAGACAATTCTACGTCATAAACTGTTCATATGACTCAGCATAATTGTGACGTCAGGGTCATCATGACACCTTTTCTGAAACTTCTCTTCACTCCCACGCCATTGTCTCATCACGGCGTCTCCATGCAACACGTGTCCCACGATCTTGTCACCATTAATGAGGTGCAGTAGTCGTGCAAAGTAACTGTTTCACCTTAACTCACCTATAAAAGAGTGAAAAAGTTACCATTTTACTTTTTCTTTTCACTTTCTGAGTTTCCTGAAAGCACTATATTCAAACTTCATCTTTCTCCCAATTTTTCTTCACACTCATTGCAACAATGGCTTCTACTTTAGCAACTTCCAAGGAAACCAACAAGAAAACAAAAGGCTCCAAAAAGTCGAAAGAACTCGTCCTAGTTCACAGGATGCTAGGTCCAAACGTGGTTGGAAATGAACAATACATCCCAGGAACCTCCAAATGAGGAAGAAAAATGCAGGATTTATCAATCCCAGGTACTCATTCCTATTCTTATATCTGGTAAAACCCATGCCATGCTAGGTCATTTACCTGATCTTAATGCTGATCTTGTTAAAATTAGGGAGTTTTTTTTCCAGCTTATCACCGTTACAAACCCATAGCAAACGGTGTAAGACCTAGGACTAATAAAGAAGTCCTGATTGATGAAAAATCTAAGGTAGATGGTCAAGGTTCGCCTTCGACCGTAGCCTCTAGGGATACCATCAACTTAGAGTGCATGAATAATAATTTTAGGGTTTTCAGATCATGCCCTCTATCAAAAGATCCTTCAGACTACTTAGCTTTGTTAGAAAAGATAGAAAAAGCCAAGTCCCAAGTTTGGAAGAAAATGGGCATTTATGACCTTATCCAATTGTCGAAAGTAGGACCAGGTTATTGTCCTTCGATGCTCCTTGCTTCCCTTTACTTTTGGGACAACACTTACAACAACTTCCATCTCTCTTGTGGAATGGTTACCCCAACCCTATTCGCCGTTACTGCCATTACTGGCTTGAAACCATTGGAATAGATTATGACCCCAATCTCTTAGCTGATGACTCAATAGGTTTCGACACTAGCAAACCATCCTTCACCACTTACATAGCCTATTACCATGATAATGAAACCACATAGGTCTCTTCAAGTGGCGAAGGGATACTTAACCATGGCGAACCAATTACATGCTGGACATGACCTTTGTCGTAGAGAAATTATCCTGGCCAATCTGTATGAATCCCTTGGCGAAGGAGTCACGGCGTTAAAGACAATTAAGACGAAATGAGGCTTGCTCATTTCTGGACCTTTCTGGCTACTACAACTATGGCTGAATGCCACTTTCGAAGCATCCCTTCCTGGTCAGAACCCTGTCAACGAAGCTTCTGTAAAAGATAGAATAGTCGAAGGAACAAGGCTTGCGTTGTTGACTCCTAATAATGAAGGAATGAGTCTTCAACAAACATTCACCAGTTATGTAATGATGTTTGTGAAACGTCACAATTTCACTTCCAACATGGCCCCTTTTGTAAATAGGAAAATGGGCCCTGAATGGTTTACAAAAAGGTTTCCTCCTGAGTCGAAGGAACAGGAAGAAGAATCTCTCGACATCTGGGAATCTTTCCCGACGCCAAGATTATTAGCTTTGAGGCTCAATCCTTCAAAACTCCGAATTGCTCTTGTCAATTATCAATCAAATCTTGTCTCTCGATAGTTTGGTTTGATTCAAATTAAACCAAAACCTCTCTTCCCTAAGAAAGGCTCATTGATCCATTACAATATGTGGCATAATGAAGCAGAATGTACCAAGTTGCTAGCCAAGTTTTCTAACCTCACAGAGTTTGATGTTGTGACCTTCAAACCATGCTTCCTCCGTTCCAAAGAGTTCGACGAATGGTGGAGGGAATATTACAACACAAAATTTTTTGATGTGTCCTCCTTTAACCTTCAGCTAACTAGATCTTTTGCATTGTACAGGACAAAGTGAAGAAAGGTACTTCAAGACATATCAAGGAGATCCAAGCATTCCAGAAATACTTTGAAACTGCCTATAGGCCAAATGAGCTTAGTCGAACCATTAACAAAGCAACAGTAACCTTAAAAGAAAAATTCACGGAAAAATTGGATGATTTAAAACTTCCTTCGTATATTCGACCTGATAAACGTTACAAGTTAGCTTTTAATCTTTATCCTCCAAAATTCCCGCGACGGCCAACTGCTGACTTTGGGGTGGCTTTCAGCCCTCCATTCCCAGACTAATTCGCCTGTGGGAATTTTATGAAAAATCTTCGCTAAGATTACCAAAAACGCGCTAAGCGAGTGGTTCCGACTAAGTATACCTTAGAAAATTTCAAATGTCACCTTCATATTGGCATAGAACACATTCACGTGGAGTCTCCGATATATGAAGGTGTGGAATGAGAGGTTCTTCGAAACTACTTTTTTTCCTTTTTATTTATATTTTCTTTTTTGCTTATACAAACTGCATTACTTTCTCTTGCAGCTGTGAAGATTCCAGCCAAGAAACCCACTCCCGTTGAGAAAGAACCCGTCGAAGAAGACGAAGAGGAGAACACCAAAAAACCTACAACAAAGGCAAATCTTATGCTCCCTCTTTCTTTTCTTTTTATTATTATTGCATTCTCATTTTATTATCTAAAACATGATATACTTTATTTTTGCAGGGAATTCGAAAACCTCTTCAGACACCTAAAAAGAGAAAGCAACAAGAACCTGAGGTTCAAATACTTGAATCCGATGATAAGGGTGTTTCGCCGGACTAAACCAAACACAACAAAAAGAAAAAGAGGCAAACGAAGATCATTGATGCAAGCTTTCAACCAAAACTAGCCAGATCACTTGTGACAAAACCTCCCACCCCAAGGATAATAGAAATTGATGCTACACTTGCTAATAAAGAACCAGCCAACAAGCAGAATCCTGATCAGGTAGAGAGTGATAACTCTAGCCCTGGGACTGAAAATCCTAAGGTACACAATTTCTTCTTCGTTTTGAACGTTATAGCTTTCTTCGACTAACATGCTTCTAACCTGTTTTGATTTCTTCTTCTTAAAGTGCCAAAGACAATCAAGGGCATCCCATTGTGCAACAGATCATTCCCACCACCAGCAGCGAGCCTACCTATCATCCACCAAGCCCCTCCAGAACTTCTCCTAAGGATTCCACAAAAGGGTCTACTGACAAAGTCAGCCAACCTGCTGATGTTCATGAGAAATCACCACCTAAGTCAGCCAATGTAGCTGACCAAAAGACAAACCCGACCGAGGAAGAAATTGTAGCTAACATCGCAAGAGATACTAAGATGCCTACTGCAGAGCAGATTGTCAAAGAAAAATCTTAAGATAGGCCCCCAATCATTCAACAAGATGACGGGGACGAAAGGGATGAAGAGGATGAAGGGGAGGATGAAGACTAATCAATGTTTGAAACTGAAATCATGGTGGAAGATGAAGAAGAAAAAGAGGAACGAGAAGATCAACTAAAAACTGACCCTCATATAAATATTTCGATTGGCACGAACTTCACCAGTCTTTCACATGAAGAGCTAGAATCATTGAAAGTATAAAGGCCGCTGGAATATCTAAAAGCCATGATTAGCTCCAGATACAGCTTTGGCAACAAAAGTACCAGCACTTCGACTACCTCAGGGAACCAATCGATTGATAAGCCTGAGGATGACTTGCTTCCTCAAATTAAAGAGAAAATTTTTAACGTGGATCTATTCCAAATCATAGAGAAAGATGTTTCTGCCAGTTTTGGGCTCAAAAAACTCTTGAAGCAATTCAATGTCTTGGAAGTCACTCCTGAAGTTGCTGATGCCATCATGGAGATGGGCAGATTGATTGACCTTGTCGTTGCTGATTCGAATTGTCTTCAAGACTTCTCAAGCAAAATTAGCAACAAGTCGGAGACCCAGCTGGCCGAATGGGATGCAGCCTTTGAATCTACCACAAAGGTTTCAAACTTGAAAAATATCTCAGAGCATAATAAGAAAGAAATTGAAAGTTGTGACAAAAATGTCGAAGAATGGGAAAAGCAAATCAAAATTCTGCAAAGCAAAATTTCTCAGGCCAAACAACGTAAAGATGATCTTCTCAAGTTCGACCAAGAAGAAGTGGCTAAAGAGCTCAAAGTTGGAATGTATCTTGTCAACAGAGCCCAGCAGCTTGGAAGGTAAATCAAAGCTTTTTTGACCAACAAAGCTCTCTGCAAACGTCGTTTGATGCTTCAGAAATCCAAATATGAGAGAATGAAGAACTCTTTCCCATTTTGAACTTAATTACTCAACTTTATTTCTTTCTTTTCTTTAGCCCTTCGTGGCATGACTTGAAATGACTTAAGCCATTTTGGCAATATCTATCTTACTTTTACCATATTGGCTTCGACCATTTTGTATGTGATTACTCCCTTTCTATTTTTACTTCTTGAAGTGCGGATTTGTATTTCTTTAAATACTTCCCATTCACTCTTAAAATCCTTTTATCTTCATTTAATTCTTCTATTTCATATGCACCATTCGAAAAAAATTGTATAACCTGGAAAGGACCTTCCCACTTAGGGGACCATTTTCTCAGAATTCTATCCTTTCGATCCATAGGAAAGATTACTTTCCACACCAAATCTCTAGGAGAAAATGTTTTAATTTTAACCCTTTTGTTGTATGATTTCTCAACTCCCTCTTTTTGCCTTTTCAACAGTTCTAAGGCACTTAACCTTTCTTCATCTAAATCTACCAACTCATCCAACATCATGCTCCAATATGATTCAGATGAAATCTCATGGTGTCTTTGGATTTTCGTTGACTGCAAGTAGATCTCTACTGGTAGGAATGCGTCATGACCGTATGTCAGTCGAAAATGAGTAGTATTAGTAGCCTCCTTAGGGGAGGTTCGACATACCCAAAGAATTTGATCTAAAGTTTTATGCCAATTCTTTGGCTTCTTCCCCACATGTTTCTTTATCAAACCAATCACAACTTTATTTGCTGCTTCGACCTGTCCATTGGCTTGAGTGTAATAAGGTGTAGATGTCAATAGTTTGAAACCCATTTCCTTTGCAAACTCTTGCACCTTTTGACCAGTAAAGACGAATTCTTGGTCTGTTGTAATGGTCTTTGAGATTCCAAACCTATAGATAATGTGCTTCTGGACGATTTCAATCACAGCCTCTTGATCCACATTCGCTAATGGTATGGCTTCGATCTATTTTGTAAAATAATCAATGCCAACCAAAATATATCTCTGATTTTTGGATGTTGCTGGTCGAATCTCTCCAACCAAATCCAAAGCCCAACCCCTAAAGGGCCAAGGTTTCTCTATGGAATGTAGTTCTCTTGCAGGAACATGTTGTATACCTGCGTGCACCTGGCACTCTTGACATCCCTTCGCGAACTCTATACAATCTTTTAACATGGTTGGCCAATACATTCCTTGTCGAAACAGTAACCATTTCATTTTATGGCCTACCTGATGTGCCCCACATGCCCCACCATGGACATTCGAAAGGGCTAAATACGCCTTAGGTTCACTGAGACATTTGAGCAAAACTCCCTCAGGAGCCTTTTTAAATAGTTCATTCCCCAAAAGAACGTAACTTAAAGATCTATACATGGTTTTTCGCTCAGTAGATGTTGTCGGATTCTGTAGGTATTCTACTATTGGCTTCCTCCAATCTTCATCTGTCAAGCTATTTATATTTAGTATTTCAAAATTTTCTTCATCAGCGTATCCTAGCTTTGTTATTTCCAAGTCTGATGGGGATAATCTGGCTGACACAACCCTTCCTCTAACTTCGATTGCTTTTTGCAATTTTTCTTTTGAAATTTTATATCCAAAGGCAATCTGTGCTAAGTCGTTGGCCTCTTGATTTTCTAATCGAGGGATGTGTCGAATACTCACCATCTCGAATCTTTTTAAGAGTCGATTGGCTATCACGAAGTACATGATTAAATTTTCCTTAACGCACTTGTACTCCTTTGTAATTTGTTTTATGACTAACTCTGAGTCACCCATTATTTCGACTCGAGTTGCCCCTAATTCCAACAATATTTCAAGTCCGCTATTAAAGCCTCATATTCAGCCTCATTGTTCGAACACAGACCTTCAACTTTATACTTGAATTTTGTTGGGATTTTGTTAGGAGAAATAATCAAAACTCCTATACTCGTTCCATTCTTATGACTAGATCCATCGAAGTACAACTTCCAAGTAGGGGTGTGCAAAATAACCGGTTATGAGACCCGAATCCATAACCAAATCCAAATCCATTTAAAATATCTGGATATAATAAAATGGTTATTAATCAGTTTAATTATTAATGGTTGGTTATCCAACCATATTTTATTTTTGGATACGGTTATAATCTGGTTATTATCCAAAATCCAAATGTTTCAACTCAATTATAATTTTTTTTTATATTTTTTAATCAAAATTTAAATTTTTTTAGAAACAATAAATTAATTGTGAAAAAATAAATTAATTTTTGTAAAAAAAATTTAACTTCACTTCACTGTTTTTTGCCTGATTCATTTCAGATTCTGAATTGTGAATTTGAAATTTTATTGATTCGTTGAGATTCTGGATTGTGAATTTCTTCCATCATTTCATTTGATGATATAATAATATTGCAGGTTCGATCAACACTGGATCGTTTTTTCTTGAATTGTAAAGATGAACTCTACCTGCTTCAGATTGACGCTAACAAGGTTTGCAATTACTTTCCTATGCTTGTGTTACTGTTGTGTACCTTATTAATTGTAGTGATGAAGATTATTAGAAAAGTATCATTCAATGAAAATCTGAAGGAAAATGAAACTCTATTTCATTTCATAAAATCACATTTATTGAAACTTTGTGTGTATTGAAATTTCAATTGTTAATATGAGAATACACTAGGTTATAAACATTATATAGGCTGGTTTAGCAACTTGGGGCTTGTTTGGATAAACAACTTATTTGCGGCTTATAACACCAATGCTTATCAAAATAAGCGCTTATGAATAAGTTTGCATAAGTTAATTTTATAAATAAGATAAAATAAATTTAAATTGTTTTTATATTTGTTATAAATTATTTTCATTAGCTATCTTGAAGAATTTATAAAAATAAGTTCAAAACAATTTAGGAAAATTGTCATAAGCTGTTTTGATTAAGTCTCCCAGAGTCACAAAGCTTTTGGTAGTAATAAGATCAAATAAGGCTATCCAAACATACCTTTAATGGAGAAACAACTCTAACAATCTATAAAGAAAACTAATTACAATTGGATTTTCTTATAAGAATTGAAGACGAGGCAAGATGATTATTTGCAGGAAGATATAAATCATAAATTGGATGGTGGATAACTATTCTGATGTTTCAAAAACATAAAAAAAAATTAATAACCGGTTTTAAACCGGTTATATAACCATAATCAAACTTATAACCGGTTTTATAACCAGTTTTAATTGAAATGTGGTTATGGTTATGAATCCAAACCATTTAATTAGTTTAAAAATGGTTATGGTTTGGTTTTTAAAAATAACCAACCATGCACACCCCTACTTCCAAGGCTCCAGTTCAAGGTAGTTTAATGAATTCTCATTTATAGAGTGGTCGACTGTAAAGTCGGCTACCACTTTTCCTTTAACAACCTTCAAAGGCATATACGTTAAGGAATATTCAGTCAATGCTAATGCCCATTTACCAATTCGACTATGCAGGATCGGTTTAGACAATATATGTTTTATAACATCAAAATGAGATGAAACAAAAACATCCACTGGTTTTATATAATGCTTTAGTTTCATACATGAGAAATACAAACATAAGCATAACTTTTCGACTACGTTGTACCTAGTTTCTGCATCGTTCAAGACCCTACTAAGGTAGTAAATGGCTCTTTCGACGCCATTTTCATCCTCTTGAGCCAACATGCTCCCCAAAGTCTTTTCCGACGCAGATATATACAACCTCATACTTTTATTCCTACAAGGTGACATCAGAATTGGAGGGTGTGTCAGGTATTCCTTGATCTTGTCGAAGGCTTCTTGCTGAGCTTGCCCCCATTCAAAGTCCTCCTTCTTGAGTCGAAGCAGAGGTGAAAAGACCTGGGTCTTGCCACTAAGATTCGAAATAAACCTCCTCAAGAAATTAATCTTGCCAAGTAGTGACTGCAGTTCCTTCTTGGTTGATGACGCTTTCTCTTCCATTATGGCTTTGGCTTTGTTATGATTTATCTCAATCCCCTTTTTGTGGACCACAAAGCCTAAGAAATCTCCCGTCTGCACACAAAAAGCACATTTGAGAGGATTCATTTTCAAACCGTGTATTCTCATCCTTTCAAAGGACTGTCGAAGATGGTTAATGTGGTTCTTCCCTGAAATAGACTTAACAACAATATCGTCAATATAGATTTGCATAAAAGTCTCAATAAAATCATGGAAGATCAAATTCATCGCTCTTTGATATGTTGCCCCAGCATTTTTCAAACCAAAAGTCATTACGACCCACTCGTAAGTGCCTAAGGCTCTAGGGCATCGGAACACTGTTTTTGGGACGTCTTCCTCAGCAATGAAGATTTGATTATAACCTGAATACCCGTCTTGCATACTAAGGTATTCGTGTCCTGCGGCAAAATCGACTAACATTTCTGCCACAAGCATAGGATATTCATCCTCCGGGGTTGCAGAATTTAAATCTCTAAACTCTATGCATACCCTTAACTTGCCATTTTTCTTTATGACTGGAACAATATTGGCAAGCCATTCAACATACCTGGTCATGCGAATGAATTTACATCTAAGAGGTCTTTCGACCTCCTCTTTAATCTTCGAGAGAACTTCCGGTGCAAATCGCCTTGGAGTCTGCTTGATAGACTTTTTCCCAGGCTTTATCGGCTGCTTTAATTCGACCAGCTCGCTGCTCAAACCAGGCATTTCCTCATAGTCCCATGCAAAGCAGTCTTTAAACTCTTTTAGCAATCAGACTACTTCGACCTTGAGCTGTTGGCTGACGTTGGTGCTGATATATGTTGGCCTATTTTCTGCCCATTCTCCCAAATCGATTTCTTCAAGTGGATCCTGTGCCAGCATTTTGATGTTGCTTGCTAGCGAATCTTTCTTGAAGCCCAAAGGCTCATCATCATAAATTGCGTCGAGCCTCTAGTTTTGCAGCTCATCCTGAACCTTATCAGGTGGTTCTAGATCGAAGTCCTTTCCAGGACCTGCTTGATCTGCTTCGATTTTCTTGGCTTCGAAATCCATAAATTTTACTTCGGCCTCCAAAGCCGCTTTGAGTTTGTTCTCGGTTATTGTTAGGTGCAGATTTGGCCTAAAATTGGCATATCTTTCTTTGCACTTTTTCATCTCTTTTCTCATGTTTTCATGGTTTTTATCCATGATTGTTGTTGTTCTTCTACACATTGATAATATACCTTTGGTGCTTGTAATGTGTGTGTTATTGTGCAGGAAATGCACTAAATGATCAAAGTTTGAAGACACAAAGAAATGGTACAAGCTGCTAAAGTATTGAAGTTGCAACAGCATGATTCGCCTCGCGAGTGCTGGCGAGCTCCTAGCGAAGGTTCACCTAGCGAACGTTGGCGAGTGTCCCAGCGAAGGGGTGGCAGAAAGTTTCAGTAGGAAAAGTCCCTAAATTCTCTGGGCGAAGGTTTTGGCGAAGGCTCGCTTCGCGAGTGTTTTGTTCGCTTCGCGAATGCACGTGAAATTTCAGGGGCGGTTTAACTGTTTGAGGCACCTGATGTGCCTATTTTTTAACCATTCGCCTAGCGAATGAATTGGTTCGCCTAGCGAACCTTCAAATTTCTGAATTGTATAAATACAATTTTTACACTTTTTAGGTTATGTTTTTATGTTGTTCTGATGTTGTTGTAATTTGGGGATCAGAACTTGATATCTCTTTCATTTCCAAGGGAGAAAAGGTAGGATCTTTGATTTCTTGTTGGAGAGGGATGTAATCTTTTGATACCTATTGTATTTCCTCTAATGTATGTATGTGATTTGAATTCTGATTTTCTATTGTTGTTGTCTTTGGTTGATTATTTGTGGTCTTGACAAAACCTTTACAAATCTTTGATCTTAGATTTTCATCTATCAATGAACAAGCTTTTGACATGGTTTTGTGAGTTGATATTCATTTTATCTTTTGTTGTATTGTGTTGATTAAGTAGCATGGGTAGCATGAGTAGGATCAATACGGTATCGCGAGGATGCGTGATAATAGTGATGAAGAAGGATATTCGCATTCATTGGACAAATTAGTTGAATACATGTAAAAAGGGTTAAGCATGTGTACTTATTTTGATCTTGCTTAAATACGAAGAAATCATTTATTTGATATGGATGTTATAGTAATATCTGTTAGGACTGAACTCTAGAGATAGATTTAGGATTAACACTTGCGTGAGTATCTGCTCTTAAAGCTCTGTGTTGGTTTTGTTGCGTGAGACATCACTGATGAGACAATACAGTTGGCCTCTCGACGTTGCGTTAGACATAACCTCCGTTGTGAGTGATACGCGAGGATATTTGGCGAATGATTGATTTGTGTTTGCTTGATTAGAAGAATGCATGTGTTATCAATTGATGAGATCCAATTCCAACAAGGCCCCGTTTACAATTCTGTCTTTACTTTATATTTTCCGTCTTTATATTTTCCGCATTTGCTTTTGGTTCGTCTTTAAACCAGAACTTTTGAGCTTAGAAATATAGAAACCATTGAATGGCATTCTTTCCCTCGCACTGATCCCTGTGGAGAACGACAAAACTGGGTTACTTATATATTATTTGCTTGCTGCTATTTCTGCACCAACAGTTATATAAGCCGAAATCCTTTCATGCATCAGTGACTCGCTTCCCCATCCAATTGGCCGGATGTGTGCTGCTCCAAAGACATAGTCCTCTTCGCCAACAACCTCTCTGTCCCACTGGAACCCATGGGTTAGGTGTAGATAGAGAGAACAAAAGGCATTGTCTGTCGGCGTCATATCGAACTCTGTAGGAATGCATGGACCAATATGAGCTAAATTCCTGTCGAAACTCCTTCTGTCAACCTGATTAACTTCATCCAGAAAATAACTCTGGTCTGTTTCGATGTTCTCGACGATTCCATCATTGCGCCAATGCTGTGAATCCACTCCCTTCCAAGCAAAATGTTGTAATTAGCATTCGAGGCTATCACCATAAACATCGTCGGTCTAGTTATAGTACCGACAGTTAAATCCACCTGTATAACCCCTGCTGTGGTTCCTATTTTTCCTTCATAATTTGGCAACACCATATTATGGGGTTTCGTATCTGTGTCGTCTTTCTCAATCTTTTTAAGCATATAATGCAACATTAAATTAATTGTCGCTCCGCCTTCGAACATGATTTTATTTACCCCAATATTTCCCACATTCCCTTTGATGAACAAGGGCTTTAAGTGGCTTCTCATCGAATCATCCGGCCTTTCGAAGAATGTATTTTGTTCCTCTACGCATCCGTTGTTCATAATGTAATAACATACATGCTTGTGTCGACCCGTCTCTATTTCCATTGTATCTTCTTCTTCCTCGACTTCCATTAATTGATCATACTCTCTGGGGAGTACTGACACCACGTGGCACATGACGTCAAGTGAGGCCTCCGACCCAGAGTCGAAGTAGTCAATAATTTCATCGTCCTCGTGGTCAGTCCTTTTTGAAGACGTCTCTTTCTGAGGAGAGAATAATTTCCTCTCGATAGGTTTCTTTTCTTCTTTCTTTGTTTGTATATTGCTACTGGATTCGGGTTTCGCCTTTTCCATGCCCTCCCTTTCATCTTTCCTGCGCCTTTGCTGCCTCCTTCACTGGGATCTTGACATTGGATTCTTGCCTTTTTAATTCTCTGATGGATATGCCATTCATTTCGATGCTTGGAATTCTTTCCTGTACGTCACAGAAGAACCCCTCTGGACCTTGAAGTTTTTCAATTTCCCTGGCCATGCCCTTGATTTCCAACTGGTCTGACCCATTTGTCTTTGGGAGCTTCCGTCGAAGGTTTGAAAGTAGTAGGTTTGTTACCACTCAATATTTGATTTATCTGCTCCCGTATCCTTGGATCACTCCTGTTGTCAAAAGTTTGATGGCCATGAGATAATCTCCAATTTCCTCTCCTCATTGCTCTATTAACTCCTTCAAGATTCTGTGTTGCCTTTTTATCAAAGACTGCACTACATCGAGGGCAAAACATGACCTCTGATTTCTTTTTCTGACACCTGTGAAGGAAGTTAGTCAGTCTCTCTTCCTCCTTTGGGAAAGCCAATTTGTTATACTCTTCCTGTCGATGTTCCTCATCAATCTCCATCGAAGTTTCGTGAGAAACTTCGACCATGTTCACGCCTACGCCTGCCTTTCCAGCGATGTCCAACTTTTCCAATTTTACTCTAAGGCCTCTAGTAGCCTTAGTAACATTGTCAATCTGCACGAAACCTTCAGTGGTTTCTTTTGTTGTTATCATTGAAATGGGATCTTCAGCAATCCCTTGGTTGGAGTCTTCAGTAACTCCTGCAGTAGAGCCCGTAGTGACTCCATGGGTGAAACCGTCAGTAGTTTCTTTGTCGAAACCTTCAGTGGTTTTGTTGGTGAAGCCTCCAGTGACTTAACATATGTAATTTTCAATAATCTATTTGTCAATATCCTCAGTAACCTTGATCATGACTGCTCCGTTAACGAAGTCGTCAGTAACTTCGATCATGTCAGCTTTGTTGGCGGGGTCTTCAGTAACCTCGACCATGTTGATATTGTTGGCGAAGTCTTCAGTAACTTCGACCATGTTGATCACAGACGACTCAGTGTAGTGGGCATCAGCCACCCGAAGAGGATCAGAATCGATCTTCATCTGGGCTTTCGATTTCTCTCCAAACTTGAGCCTTCCGTCCTTAATTGCGTTTTGAACTAGATCCCGAAAAAGGAAACGTTGAGACGTTTTATGACCCAAGAAATTGTGATACTTACAAAAACCTCTCTTTTTTCTTTACTCTAAAGGAGGTATTTTAGCACCCAGAGGCACTATCATTTGACCGTCCTTAACTAATAAATCAAATATTTCGTCGCATTTTGTGACGTCGAAAGTGTAAGTCATCTTAGGGAATCTATCGTTCTTTTCTGGTTCGACTAGATTTTTTCCATTTGAGGGGGCTAAGACTTTACATGAGTAAGGTGGTCCTTGATTTAGTTCAGCAAGGTCAACCTCGTTTTTGTCGAAATCTAAAGACTCGTTATATGTTTCTTCGTCGTCTTCATTAACTCTGACGATGCTATCCTTTCTTTTCTATTCTTGTTTGCCCTAAATTTTCCAGCTTTCAATCGTTCGACCTGTCGAACTCTGTCAGTCAATTGGGCCATATCTCTCAAATATTGGGTATCCAATTTCTTTCTAATTGAGTAGTCGAGGCCACCAGCGGCCAATTCGACCAACTCATGTTCAGGCACTTGAGTAAAGTACCTTGCCTTAAGCAATCGAAACCTATTTAGGTAATCTTCAATTGGCTCTGAGAATTTTCTCTTAATACTATCCAATTCTTTTAAGCTTATCTTTGTCTGTCCCATATAGAATTGTTCATGGAACAATCTCTCCAATTGAGTCCAATTGTGGATCGAATTTGCCGGCAGGGTTGTAAACCAAGCGAAGGCATTTTTAGTGAGCGAACTTGGAAAATATTTCACTCTTAGGTTTTCGTTATTTGCGATTTCGCCAGCCTTAATCAAATATCTTGCCATATGTTCGACTGTGGACTCACTTGTATTCCTAGAAAACTTAGTGAATTTGGGGACTTTCCATCTAGGGGGTAAATCTGACTGTAAGATATATTCAAATAAGGGTGACGTATCGTTTGGCATACGTAGGCCAATATTTACCCCGTTTCTCGCCATAATCCTTTCGACCACGGCTACTAAGTTGTTATCCACCGCTACATCTTCGCGTCGAACTTGGTTTATAACTTCATAAGCATTTTGATTTCTATTTACCACTACTACCCTTGGTTCTCCTTGGATTGGGTGTTCAACTACTCCCCCTGGTTTAAAACGTTCGCCTGAGGTATATTTGGTTGGACTTGATTTATTATAGGGCATTCTTCCAAAACCTTCCCAGTATTCTGTATCATACGCTCCCTCTGAGGATGTTGAGGGGGCAGTGGGACACCAAAAAAGTCAGCAATACGCGTCATTTGCACTGCCAATTACTGGTTGGTTTAGGTAGTATTTTGGATCAAAGGGTTAAATATAACCCCCATTTGTTGGGAAAGCATTTGGACCATGTCATGGTTACTTTCGTCAATTTTTTGCCTTATCACTGCTGCAGAATTATTAGTGATGTTTGGCATATAGGTAGAATATCCAGTTCCTAAAGGTTGACTCATTCGACCCGTATATTTTATACCTGAACCAGATCCTTGTAGTGGCGAACTCACATTCACCATTGGCTCTGCAAATGATGATGAAGCATAGTGTAAACTTGCCATCACCGACGTTGGCATACCATAAGGTTATTCTCGACGTATTAGAGGCATAAAAAATCTAGGCATATAAGGCCTGAATCGACTACTTCCCACTGGCGGAGGGGTCATTTGCGGACCCTGTGTTCCCATATTGGAAAAACTAGGAACACTCTGGGGGATCGACTGTATTGACATCGAACCTACGATTGATGGCGTGGCCTCAGAAACTAATACTGAAATCGTACTGCCCCTAGTAGAAGAGGCAGAGGGCGGTTTTCCATCATTTGGTGGATTTTGATTATTTGGCGGATTTAGATTCACCATCCTTCTTACGTATCTCCTTCTAGGTCTCTCTTCGTTACTAATGGCTATTTTACCACTCCTAAGTCTCATACAACGAAGCGTAGAAAGATTGTAAGAACGAAGCACTTAAAAAGTAAAAATGTTTCACAGACTATAGTATTGTCCCACTGGGCGTGCCAATTTGTTTATCGTGAAAATTGGTAAACAACCGCTGGTCTCCAAATATTGGTTAACGTGCAGGATCAACCAATGAATCCTAGGACATGTGCTTAGTGTTTTTTTAATTTAATGTTTGAGAAATAACAGATACTTTGATAGTATTCATGTTCAAAAAGTAGTTTGCTTCACAAAAATAAAGGGGAATTGTGACAAAATAAGGATTAAAAGCGCAATAAAATATGCAGAAAGTAACTTGTATAAAAATAAAGACAAATTTCTGGGCAAAATGCATAAACTGACTTTTATTAAAGTGTAAGCAAATAACTGGTGTTTATCAAACATACATTTTCTCAACAAACTCTTTTCTTTACACATGCGTACTTTGAGTATTTGAGTGATTTTGTACAAACTTGAATACACACGAAATCCTAACGCTAAGACTTCCTATTTATATTGAATCGAAATAACTGCCTCTAACGACCTTTCTCTTAAAAGAAGACAAATGGCACTCGGCATGCCTTCGACTTCCCAGCGTACTCCACGTGTTCTTCTTTCGAAAATTGGATAAGGACAACATTCCCTCCTTGATCCAAATTCAAAACTCAAGTCGAAAATACCATCTGTAACATCCCGTCGAAATACCACTTCAATCCTTAAGAAATTTTCCTAAGTCCACCTAGTCATCTTTCCTTTCGTAAGGAGTGACTTCGCCTGAGCTTTCAATATTGAACTTGCCTAGTCGAAATTCATCATAACTTGGTAAAAATTTCCGTTTCCCTTATTTGTTCCATGAATTAAATTAGGCGTCGAAATTAAGAGCCAACATTATGTTACTCAATGTGTCATGAAATTCTATAGATGAAATCAATACTAGATTAAACCTGTAAAAATTGGGATTATGAATAGAAGAAATACCAGTTAAAAAAAAGAATTATCATATCCACCTCTGACGCCTCATATATTGTTGACAATGGAGATATTTGCATGATTAGTCACACATATTGATTAGCTCATATCCATATTTGGAAATCATTGCATGTAAGAAATTTCCTTGATGTCATATTAAAAACAAAATTCAAAAGTGTGATTTGTAAAATTTACTCCGTGTGCCAAGAAAATCTAAGGATGACATCAATTAAATGTTATAATGACAAAGTATGAGATTAAGAGTGGAATTAAAACCAGCTAAGAAGGAGAGTCATACGTATCTACCTCCAACAACTCATATCCCATTGGTAATGGAGATACGTGCATTATTAGTCATGTTGGAAGGGTCACTATGGCATGTATGTTTCATCTTGTTGATTTTGTTGATGAGTGTAAAACGATAAATAACTTCTTCTCAATATTTATTTGATAAGCATTATATTTATTTATTAATTATTTGTTAGTTAAAATAAATTAATGTAATTTGTTATATTTATGCAAAAGATAAAAAGAAAGGCAAGATAATCCAACGCAGTGCAAAGTCAACTTCATCTCTCAAAGTCAGTGTTCCAACTACTTCGTATGATCTAGCTTTCCTTCATTAGTATGCAAACTAGATGATGACGATGGGTAGTAAGTTGACAGATGTACAAATGTAGTCTGTTAGATTTGGCCATGAGTATCTCTAAACCATTGACACTAATATTATAAATGATGTTGTTGATCCTTGTTGGTTGGATACTTTTAATATTACTATATTTGTCAGATATCTCAAAAAACTTGACACACACACACATAAATTCATATCCCCAACATCACATATGGACATAAGAACACATGTGGAAACAAATAAATAATTTTTTTAATACAATTGTCGATTTAACAAAATTTCATTTAAATGATTATACATATTTTACAATATAATAACTATATGTTAATATTTTTGAAATCCTCAATGCACATTGTCTATGATATTTTACCAATGTATCATCACTAGAATGGGTAAAAATGACACTGAAATGGCATTCATATGTGTTATTCAAAATCCAAAAAGTGTATAGGTTCCTCGCATCTTCAAAATCCAAGTTTGGCCTCACCAGGATCAACTCCTAAGTGTTGAACCATTATTTATAGTACATTGACTCACATAATGAAAGAGTGATCCAATAATTGGTCTCTGATATGCAGATGTAGAAGAAAGGATACATCGTCCAAAGTGATGCTCATCTCACCAATGGATAGATGAAAGGATGATATCTTTGAGTGCAATCTCTCATACCATAAGTACATCCAAAATAACTACACAATGAGGCAGCCACTTGACTTGCTTCAAGACATCTTCCCATTGCCTTTATCAAGTACCTGCTCATTTGTAAGAAAAAACTAAACACGATGTGAGATAAAAAAAACTCAGTAAAGTTCTTACTACAACCATAAATGCTCTTAGTGGCCAGCTATGTCACTTGTAACCTACTACCACTATCGATAAAGAAATCATAAGAATCTTGAAGATGCTTAACTCCTCAAAGTAATATAGGATGTAATAAATCCAATACGCTATATAGACATTGAAATTCTATCCCATACACTTATATAGGCTACAGATCGTTACTGCAACGGTCCCCCATGTTCGAGTTCAGTTTATAGGATCATCAACATCCTACTAAGACTCAGTGAGACTCTTGCCATTCTTCCAGGTTATACATATGGTGTATGCAATGAGACATATATTTCTCTATAAGTATCTAATTACCTTTTTAAGCCTTTTACTTTATAGAACCTAGGTAGTTTGTATAACAACCATATGCTTTACTGTTAGGTATTAATCAAGTTAAAACTTAAAACCTAAACTCTTCTAAAAATGTCCCTCGAATCACTTGAATTCTCACACTCTAATCTATCTAATACTCCTTCCCTGTTCTATTATATACATTACTAGATAGTAGAGTATTTATTCGTATTGTGATTGTGAAAGAGATAAATTGGTAATGTGAAAGTTGATAAATTGGTTATGCAAATGGAGAGTTGGGCCAATGTATTTTGGTTTTAGTGTACTAATTAAGACTTGACCTTTAAGTTCTAATGAATTTGGGAAATAAATTATATTGGATGAGGGATGTTGAGTGCCTATGAAAACTGGACTTAAGGTGCCAATGAATATTTGGATTTGGATGCCAATGCAAATTAGACTTATGGTGTCAATGACAATTGGGTTTCGGGTGGTGCGAATGAAAATTATGCTTTGAGTGAGAATTTATTTTACTTGTATTACAAGACTTTCAAATCTTTAAATACAAATGTGATGCAAAATTCATACATGTTGTAAAGATATGCCATAATGAATGAGATGAATGGTTGATCCAAGAGAGATGTAAACATGATTAATGCAAGAAGGATTTAACACAATTGATGCATGATTATTATTTAAAATTTATTTAATGCAATGACTTAAAAACTTCAAGGAACACACGAGTCTTTTTTAGCACAAAAGTACAAGAAAATACAATGACTTTGATTGGTGACACTATGCCAAACAAGGGAAAAGAGGGCGCTTTTTTTGCCTATGACAGCGCTTAAAAGCGCTGTCTAAGCCTGCGCTGTCGTAGGTAAAGACAACGCTTTTTTATTTATGAAAAAACGTTCTCTAAAAGGGGACTTTAGACAGTGCTTTTAAAAGCGCTGTCTAATGTATACATTTAAAATTTTAAAGAATTTTTTATATACTTTAGAGAGCGCTTTTTTCTTCAAAAGCGCTCTATAAAGGGGGACTTTAGACAGCGCTTTCGAAAGCGCTGTCTAATGTATACGTATAATGATTTTTTTATATACCTTTAGACAGCGCTTTTTTCTCAAAAGCGCTGTCTTTTGTCTACGTATAATTTTGAAGATTTTTTTAAAAAATCTCATTTTAACCATTTTTTTAGGCAGAAACCTGTATAATTCACATTTCCATAAACCTGTATAATTCACATTTCAATAAACCAGTATGGATACGCATTTCCATCAACAAATTCTATTTCAAAACTAGAATTTACATTAATGCAAAATTCGCACAAATTCTATAAACTAGAATTTGTACATTTCAATAAACTAGAATTTACATGCAGAATTCGCACAAATTCTATTGTATGGTTTCAAACCTGTATAGAATTTACATTTCAATAAACTAGAATTTACATTCACAAAACTATACATTCAAGAAAGAATTCTTCTTGCAATAAAAAATTCGCACAATTCCTCCTTAGTATCTTGCAATTGTTTCCTCGTGTAATAAGGACACGCCATATCATCGAAATACTACATAACAAAACAAAATACGCATTATTTAGTTAAAAGTAATAAATTATATGACATATCCGATAAATATTAAAATAAATCCTAAGTTATAAAACCATGCATACCGTAATAGGAATCTCCAATTGTCCCATTTGAAGGATTTCTCTCATGAACCTCAAAACGAAGTACCCGCAGTCTATGCCATTACGCTGACGAGGGCACTACACATAGACAAACAAATAAGAAATAATATATAGATGTTTTGTGTTATCAAGTAGCATCACTAATAAGCAATATTGTGAAGATTAATATACCTCCACTTTGACCCATGTAATATTGGTTGCTCTAACCCGTGCTACTCGTGCGTATCTTCCTGGTTACTAGACATTTGACCTGTAAGAAAGAAAAAAACAGAAATTAAATGACAAATATAAAAATCCATAATCCTAATCCATTGAATGATATAAGCTATATTGAATGATATAAGCTATAATTTTACAACTAGTACCTTTTTTCACTAACGTCTCTTTCTTTTCTTGTTTGGAGTATGTTCTACCCGTCTCTTAACAACACGGACGGTTGGATTGATCCAAATACCCTCATTATGATCATTTTTAGTATATGATTCATTCTCTATAATATTTTCATCTTGATCATTTCTAGTAAATGATTCAATATCAACATCAATATCACCTTGATCTCCAACGTTTTCATCAATTACTTTGTTAGATAAAAGCACTATAGACCATTTTGTACTTGTCGGATCAGTGACATAGAACACTTGTTTAGCTTGAGAGGCTAGAATAAAAGACTCATCTTTGTACCCCACCCTATTAAGATCCACTTGCAAAAATCCTGACTTATCCATTCGTACGCCATTATTATTTTCAACCCACTTGCAACGAAATATAGGAATCTGAAACTTCTCATAATCAAACACCCAAATGCGCTCGATAACCCCAAAATATGACAGATTTGCAAATTTGGGGGTTTAAGTCTTTCACACTTGAAATGTGCATTGTTTCAGCTACCACGGTGACACCACTATTTTGCATAGTACTTTTATCATCTTGTTCTTTGGTATAAAATGTGTATCCATTAATTGCGTATGCGCTATAAGAAAACACGACCATACTTGGACCATATGCTAAACATCTCAACCTTTCTGTTATTAAAGCGCGGTCTGAATAATACTTTGAATAAATATGATCCTTAAACCAAGGTATGAAACTTCGATTGTGCTCTCGTACTATCCAATTCTCATTTCTATTCGGATTTAAACCTCGGAGAACATCCTTGTGCATTTCAACATACGGCTCAACCTCATTCTCATTGTGCAGAACATACAAATGCACTTGATCCCGTTCGACCCTTGATACTGTCACAACTTCATTTCCAATTAACTTTTTTCCTTATTTTTTTCGACAATATGAGATTTGGGGAGTCCAATTGATTGTACATTGGACAGATATTCATTACAAAACTCAACCGCTTCTTCAACAATGTATCGTTCGGCAATACAACCCTCTGGTCGACTTCGGTTTTTCCGACCATCCATTGCCCGCCTTTAAGTTGTACAACTTTAATACCGCAGACAATCTTGTAAATTTGATGCAACCATTATACAACGGTTTCTCTGCATCGCTTACCAACCTTTCAAACATTTTGGGACAATCCTTAAGATCTTCTTCAAGTGCTTCTGCAATCTCTTCGACTCGATCAGAGTCGTATGTATCTGTGCCATTGTCGTATGAAGCGTAGGTCGTATTATCCCCCGATTCAACATTCCCGTTAATTTTCTCACCATGCAAATTCCAACATGTATAACTTCTATCAATTCCACTCCTCAATAAATGCGATGCCAACTGAACCGCGTCAACCCGACTCCCAAAACAGCAACCCAAGCAAGGACATATCATTCGACTGGGGTCTTTGGCGTGCGCAACAACAAACTTAACGAATTCCGATACCCCATTGTCGTACTCTTTCGACAATCGACTTGAAGACATCCATTTCTTATCCATAGTTATACTAATTAAACTAAACAAAAACAAAAAGAAAAAATGTTATACCTGTAGGGAAACGATCTGACTTTCACACTTTGAACACAAGTAACCCCTATACACGTATCATAAAATGAAATATCATTAATTGACCAATTATGAGTCATAACTTGATAAGTGGCAACATGTAATCACAAACAAGCAACAATTAGAGGTAAACACCTACATATTCCAAGTACTCAAGAGCAAAATAAATACTTTAGAATCACTAAGTTTAGAGAACATATCAATATACAAGAAGAAAGGTGAGAGACAACCATTAATATAGGCTCATTGACTTATAATATAACTTTAAAAACCACGAAAAATTATAATTTAAAGTATCAAAAAAATTCTCTCCTCCATAAGTATAAAGTAGACAATTAACTTATAACAAAAAGTCACAAGTTCTAGAAAATAAAAGAAATGAACTTGGAAAAAAAGGATAGACCAAACACAATCAATTGGAAAAACAGTACAACACAACTAGCGAAATACAATTTCAATCAATACTAGGTTGTTTATACTAATCAACTTTGCCAAATATACAGTAGAAAATATTTAAAAGTAACCTTCCACAAAACTAGGTTGTATCATGAAGTATCTTTTCAATAATAGTCATTGTTGTGAAGATACTTTAATATTAGTTTCCTTATGAAAATACCTAAAGAATGCATAACACAATGAGCTTATTATAAAAAAAGAGGGACATTTGTAAAAATAAGAGATGAAAGATTAAGGATTGATTCTGCAACAATAAAAGAGGGAGCTTTTATCCTCATCGTGAAAACTTTTTTCGCATAAAAATCAAATCAAAAACAAAAATTAAAAACAGAGAAATGAATAAAAGAGCAACAACGTACCTTATTCGTATCTTTTATTCGTTTTCAGAGAAATGAATAAGAACAACAACAACAACAACGTTTTCACGAATGGAATGCAACAATGACGACAACGGTGACGGCAACGGTGACGACAATGGGAATGCAAGAACGACGACAATGGCAATGCATGAACGACGGCAAGGGTTTCAGTAGAAGAAACGGTCAAGACAAGAAAATGAATAGAAGTGTCTGAAAATGTTTAGAAATTGTTTTATATTTTAATTCGTAAATGACCTTAGAGGGCGCTTTTAAGAAAGCGCTTTCTTATGTGCAACCTATAAGAGCGCTTCCCTTAGAAAACGCTTTCTACAGTGAAAAGAATTTAAGACCTATAAGAGCGCTTTTCTGAAGCGCTTTCTAAGGTTACCTTTAAACAACGCTTTTTAAAAGCGCTGTCTAAAGTAATACCTATTGCATTTAACAGCGCTTTCTAAAGCCTGTCTTTTACTGCGCTTTTTTTTAGCGAAATTTTTTATTCTTTTTAGCAGCGCTTTTTTATAAAAGCGCTGTCTTTTTAGTGCTGTCTATTCCTATTTTTGGCGTAGTGTGAGAAGAATTTTCATGGGAAAGAAAATAATTCATTGACTTGTTCACTTAATTGAAAAACATTAATTTGTAAGTCATAATTTAAACTTAATATCATGGAGACTCAATTTTTTCATATGCTTATCCTTATTTCACTCAATTGTTCTTGTTTTGTTCATTTTAGTGATTGTAATTTTCAACATTGAGTGATACCTTATTGAAAAAGAATATAACCAAATGTAGTTTTGACTACAATTGTCGGTCCATTATGACCCTTTTAGTCCTTTATTTTGACTATAGCATTAAAAATTCTTTTGGGAGATACATATGATTACCAATTTATGATTTTGGGAGATACGTATGATTATTGAATGAAGTGAGAGTAGATGAAGTGCTTCGATTTGATTTTTTTTTTGTTAAGTAGCATAATGGCTGAAGTCCATCTTATTAAAGATGAACAAATGGGATTTCGCAGGTTCGAACCCGCACCATGCACTTAATGGAATGAAAGGTGGATAATTGCCCCAAATTATGATTGGTGTAACAAACCACATTTAAATGGAATATGAAAGGTGAAAGAGTTGTCCTAGTTCGTGTATTTTGGGAATAAAATCATACTTAAATGGAATATGAGATGAAAAAGTTATCCCATTTATGTATAGCTTTTGGGGTGCATGTAATGCATGATTAGAATAAATGGTGCAATAATTGCCTCAAATCAGAATATATGAATGCACGATATCTAAATGGAATAACATAAGTATTTTCCTAATTTAGTTCTACCCCTGAAAGGTTATACAAATTGATTAGTATGACAAATATCAAATGTTGATGTCCATAAAGTTTAATTCCTGATCATGAGAGTTTTGCCTTAATATTTTTTTTTGAAAAGTCTCGGCGTGCAAATTTTAATTTTTTTCTTTTTGTTTATTGTTTTAGTATTATCATCCCAAAATTAAAACTTAAAAAAAAAAGCAATCATACATTAATCAAAGTGAAAATTTTATGCTTGTAGAGTGTTTGATGGGATGCGAGGTTCTGAAAGAGACTCAAATATTTATTTGGGGTAAATCAAGACAAAAATTCTCTCTCTCTCTCTCTCTCACACACACATAACACACACACACACACACACACACACACACACACACACACACCACTATGCCACGGAAGGGAAAATACAACGTTTTTTTTTTGCTTTTAACAGCGCTTAAAAGCGCTGCCTAAGGTGGCACTGCTATAGGTAAAGACAACGCTTTTGTTTTATGCAAAAGCGCTGCCTTATGTAGGCCTTTAGCAGCGCTTTTCTGGAAAAGCGCTTCCTAAAGTAGGCCTTTAGCAGCGCTTTTTCTGGAAAAGCGTTGTCTAAAGTGGGCCTTTAGCAGCACTTTTCTGGCATTTTATGCTTTCTATTGGCATCTTTAGGCAGCAATTTTTCAGCAAAAAGCGCTTTCTATTGTCCCCCTTTAGAAAGCGCTTTCAACACAACAACTTTCATACCTTTCTGAGTGTTGAGCTAATATAAAATCTCAGAAAACAAAAAGGCAAAAAAATAACGCTTGGTACCTCATCTTGACTTAAGTACTCGAGGGGCTAGCATATATATAAAAGGGTAATTCCTTGCAGGAGGAAAAATGACATATTATATAAAATGCTTCAGATGAGCCAAAACATTGTACAATACAATTAAAAAGAGAGCCTGAGGCCAGAAAAATCACTAACACCCATATTAGGGGACAATCAAAACAACAACAAAATACAGCTTCCCCTCTAGAAGCTAATCGCTCTCTCTCCCGCCTCCTGAATGAAGAAAATTGAACCAGTCTTTATCCCAGTCCTCATCAACATCTGCACCAAAATCACGTTTCGGAGCGCGGTCTTTTGTGAGGGATTTCATCTTTGTCACAGATTTCTTCCCGGACAAGGTTGCTCCGATTGATGATGCATCAGATATTGCAACATTTGGACCGTCCTTCTTCATTTTCTTGGTCACCTTCTTGGCCGCAGAGTTTTTTGAGGAAGTGCTCATGTTAAAGTATTGCGCAAGTCGTATACAAAAGAGCAAAATGGCTGTAAATATATAAAGAACAAGTCCTGCGTCGCCTTCTAGGTCACATGACTCTATATTCAAGAAGTAGGACGTTGAAAGACGTGAAATCACCCTTGGAAAGACACCACCGCCCACTCTACGACACTTCCTATGTCATTGAAACTTGTTTTGTTAAAAGCAGTTTTTGCACGCCTTTTCTAGAGGAAAGGGGGGGTCAGTAGAAACTAATCTACAACAACAATTTCAAAATCAAATTCAAACAACATCCACATCAACACTAATTCAGATTCTAAATCCTAAATGAAATACATTTGCTTTTCATAAAACAAAATTTTCATAAGATGCAAATTACAATAGTAGAATAGAAATAAGATTAACATATACAATGCAATCACTAAAACGAAAATGAAAATAAAAAACAAAATAGAATAATTAAAAGAAAGAGCATTTGGACATCCTTCATCACATTCTTTTGGAAGATGTTTTATTACTCAGAATTTTAAAAATACATTCAATTTCATAAAAAGATTACACTTCATCACAAATCATACACCAGAAACGTATCAACACCCTCATAACCAAACATCCAAGTCCTTACACGATTCATCAAATACTTACACAAACCGGTCCTCAAAACCTTAATCATACCAAACAATTTCATCAAAAATATACCAGAAATTCCAAACCAATTCATCAAAGTCATACCCCACTTCATCAAGATCATTACATGACTAAACACAAAATCAAGACCAGAAAACTCATCAACATACACCAGAAGTTTGTCATACAGACATACCAGAACAACTAACATCCACCAAAATTCAAGAACTCAGAACACAACAATAGCAGCAACTGTCGCTAGAAGGAGGAGGCAAGACAAGAACAGTATACACAATTCATACAAAGTCATCAGATTCACACAAGAAAATTCAGAACATCATACACGCAATAATTTGAATTGAAGGAGAGGGAAGATAAATCATCATAACAATGCGCATCGCAGAGGCAGCATAAAGAAATCACAACATTACATACACAATCGAACAATAAAATTCATATGACAATTCTAGATTTTTCAAAAATTACACTTACATGAACCTGTTCTGTTGTGTGGTCGGTGGCAAAAGGTCACTTATTGACAAAGCCGAAAATAAGGCCGGCCAAATACTTCAGCCTGATATACAAAGCATCTCCAAAACCTGTGCAGGATAGAATCAAGGGTCATCATTTCACAAATCATAACCAAATCATAGAATCGCCACTTGAAATGCATTGAAGAAGACAAGTTCACAAATACAAGCATGAATTCATGGCGAAAGAAAATGAAACTTGTAACAGCATCACCACACGAAATAAAAGTTTATATAGACATGTTGGTATGAGAATGGAAAATTGAAAGACAACAACCACATCAACACTTTGATACTCTAACAACACTAATTTTTCTATAACACTCATTTTTCTAACTACCCTCACTTTTGTAATGGATATAATTTCCTATAATATAACAACACTCATTCAAACTACATTCAAACTAAAAACAAAACAAAAACAAAACAAGATGCTTAAGAACAAACCCTCAAGAGAAGACGATGAACAGTGCCGGTCAGAGAACAAACAAGTGACACTCACGGAGGAATGCCGGTCGGAGAAGATGGAGATACGAACAGATGAACAGTGCCGGTCGGAGAAGACGGACAGAGAAACGCCGGTCGGAGAAGACGAACAGTGCGGAGAGAGAAGTCGCGAGAGAGGGGGAGACACGACGGAGGGAGAAGTCGTGAGAGAGAGGGAGAAAGAAAAGAAATGATTAGGGCGTTCTGAAACAATGATTTTTTTTTTTAATATTTATGAAATAATAACATAAGATAGCGCTTTTGGAAAGCGCTTTCTTATGTATTAGCTTTAGCAGCGCTTTTTCTCTAAAAGCGCTTTCTTTTTAATTGCCTATAGCAGCGCTTTCTAATGTGTGACCTACGTAAGGCCTTTAGCAGCGCTTTCTAAGGTGTCACATTTGTATGGCTTTTAACAGCTCTATCTAAAGTAGGCCTTTAGGCAGCGCTTTTTTCAGCGTGTGTTTAATAAAAAATGCTGTCTATGTAGTGCTGCCACAAAGCAATTTTGGCGTAGTGCGCGCGCGCGCACTCACACACACACACACACGCACGCACGCACGCGCGCACGCACACACACACATGTATAATGTTAAAATTTGTATTGCAATTTTTTACACAAATTCTTTTTTCATTTTTTTTCACGAAATTTTTATTATATTTTTTCCATCATAAGTAATTTAAAAATGATGGAAGTAATATTTCTATTTCAAGTGTATGATTAATGTTTGTCTTGAGTGATTGAAAAGATTTTGTTCAAATCGGGGTAGAGATACACTTTTTTTTTCTTCTGATTGTTTGTTTAAGAAAAATATTAATTTCATGAAAAATTTACTTTATTTGTATGCCTTAATATTTGCTTGGGTCGCCATTATAGATTTTCAACTTAACAAACTTTTATTTTTTTCCTTGCGTCCTAACTTTTTCTTAGACTAGTCTTTTATGATTTCAACCTAACATGCTCTTCTTTTAATGCTTAACTTTTACTTAAGTTACTATTTTTATGATCATTCAAAATAACAAAATTGCCTTAGTTTTAAACTCTTGAAGTGATAACTTTATGAAAATTCATTATTTAGAATCAACCAAGTTAATATTGCAAGTTTATTTGCAAGATCAAAAATCTTAGGGTAATTGAAGAATGAAGTAGGAAGAATGGAAAATATGCACATTCGAGGATACTAGACTCAAACAAGGTGAAAAACACATGTTAAGTTCATTAAAAAATACTTCAAGAAAGTTAACATTGATTTTTCAACATGACAAACAAATATTTTACTTCAATTGAATCAACTAACAAAATTTGACAATTGATTTGGATGATATTTGTAAAGGAAAGACTAAGAGGTGCTTTTCAAGCTCATACATGATTACTAGCAATAACAATGTTTCTTTGCAAACATAATTCTCCATGGGTTGCAAAATTTCATAGTACAAGTAAGAGAAATCAATTCAAAATTTGAAAAGTAAGCACAATTTTCAAATAAACAACACTATCCAAAAAATTAACAATAATTTACAAGAGTCTTTCATCTTCTATTTATGTAGTACTCGTTTGTTCTCTTTATTGGAGATGGAAAAAAAATATGACATGCATAAATGAAAATTTAATGATAAGCATGTATGAAAAATTATGATGCAAATATTTATGTAAGTTGAAATATAATTTTTTTAATAACATTAAACGAAGACTAACTTTGAGTCATTATTAAATTATGCAACAAAAAAAAAAACTTGTTTTGAAATGCAAGACGTGATTTTTTATTTTATTTTAAAGATGCAATGATGTGCATCAGGGTCGGTTGTGGGTCCGTGCAACATAGTATACTAAACTTAACCTTTCCAAAATAAACCCAGTTAAAAAAAAAAAAAGAGAAAGCAAAGAAACACGCTTACATTAGCAGACCCATGCACAATGTATGTGTTTTCATTTTACGCCTTCAAATTGTTAGATAATTGCTATGGCTAAATTAAAGATCTAAGTTGCAGAGGAAAATGACATAAAACAAACTTCAATATTTTTCATAAGTCTCAACTACAACAACATTATCCCTTAAATATCTAGAATTTTTCTAATCAAAATGGGTATGATCCATTAAAATAAAACAACATAAATAAACATAATAAAATTAGAGACAATTTGTGATAAACCTCCCTTAATAATGAATGCAGTCTTCAAGCCAATGGGTTTTTAATCTCTTTTAGGTCATGATCTTGTTAGACGAATGCGACTTATTTAGAGGGGGGTGAATAGAGATCCCTAGTTAAAAAACTTTATAAATATTATTTTGAAAAATTTAACGGCAAGTGGAAGTAACCCGGATCGAATCATCTAAACCGAACCACTGTTGAAAAGCTCAGATATGCGTATATGAAAACCAATTAATGACAATGATAAACAGTTCAATCAATATGCTTTTAACAACAATCACTTGAATGCTACACAAAAAGTAAAGTCTATTTCCAATGACAAAATACACAAAAATGCAATTGAGGCAATTATCGAACACCTTGTGTGCAATCAATTTCATTTAGAATTTTCTATGGTTTTGTTGATTTGAAAAAGCAACTACAATCTAATAGATTTTAATCAACACAATAAATCTGTTTTCAAAATATTATCAACAAAAGTTTAACCAAACGTATTGATCACACAATCTACGAATTCAACAATTTGTAAATGAAAAGTAAAATTGATATATAAATATATATATATATATATATATAAAGAGAAAGAGAGAGAGAGAGAGAGAGAGAGAGAGAGAGAGAGAGAGAGTGTGTACACAATGATTTGTTTAGGCAGTTCTCCAATCGGCCTCGCTATGGGTACTCGAACTCGAATTGAGATAGTTAATCTTACTTTGTAAATGTAGTTTAACAAGAGAAATGTAGAAATACAACCTCATAAACCCTATGTTTGATGTTGATTCTAACATTTTATCTTCCCTTGATATGAGCTTAATCAACTAACCCAACAATACCAATTTGATTCACCGCCACATGCTACTCTTTTGTAGGAAACTTTGTTCTTCAAAACTTTCACTCGATTGAATCCAAATTGCAAATTATTGTCACCCAAGATTTACCAATTTGATTCACCGTTTCACACTACTCCTTTGCAAGAAACCCCGTTCTTCAAAGCTTTCACTCGATCGAATCCAAATTGCATAATCTTGTCCAAAACCTTCAAATCTACAATTGATCTTGAAGGAAAACCACAACTTGGTTTTCTTATTTGAAACCCCCAAAGATTCTTAACCTAATTTACAATTCAATATCCTAAATTAGACATTATCAACTTGACTCTATATGGCACCCAAACAAAGAATGATTATGTGTAATTTTTGTGTTTGTATGCATAGAACATTGGTTGAAGATGAAGAGAACTCTTTGTGTATATATGGTTTCATATCTGGTTTTTCACCAACCATATTTTTGAAATGATGCATGTATGAAGTATATACATGTGTGCATGTTGGAGGCAAAAAGAGATGCAAGATGTTTAGAAAAAATGCAAAATTTTCAAGATTTTTAATGCATGTTCCGACCTGTCTAAGTCATTTGTCAACACATTTAATGCATGTGTCAACTCATACATTCGGCACATCAAATAGAAGCTACATGCTTTAAAATTGACCTACATGTGCTGACACATAACTCGTATGTGCTGACACATAACTCGTATGTGTCGACTCATTGACTACAGGTTTTAAAAATGACCTACATGTGCTGACACATAGACCTGCAGACTTTAAAAATAATCCACATGTGTCGGCACATAACATGTATGTGTCAGCACATAGACTTGTTTTTCACACAAAAATCTATTTTTAATGCATGAAACCTTTTCTAAAATGTTTTTATGCTTCCTAATGCTGAGATGCATATTAAACTCAGATGATACCGTCCAATATACATAACCGCTAAAGTATCCTAGTTTTGGTATCATACAAAATACATCTAACGATAAGTTTCACTCATATACTCCCCCTTTTTTATGATGGCAAAACTTGAGACGATGCGTTTCGTGTCTTCATGAAGGCTCCCCCTGAATGTATGCATTCCAACTTCATCATGCATATTCTTCTCCCCTTTGACAATATCAAAAAGAGACAAAGAAATTCATGAGAAGTATCTTATATCATACATATACTAATATAACACACATAGGTGTTTGTAAAGATCAAATCATCAATAAAACAACACTCACATATAATGATGTAAAAATTGAAAATGCCTAAACATAAATAAAAGCAATTTAAGAAACAATATGACATAGTTGCCATAAATTATGCCAAATAACATATACAATAAACATGAAATATGAAGGATATAATGCACAATTTTCAAATAAACAACACTATCCAAAAAAATTAACAATAATTTACAAGTGTCTATCATCTTCTATTTTTGTTGTACTCGTTTGTTCTCTTTATTGGAGATGGAAACAATATGACATGCATAAATGAAAATTTAATGATAAGCATGTACGAAAAATTATGATGCAAATGTTTATGTAAGTTAATATATATTTTTTTAATTACATTAAATGAAGACTAACTTTGAGTCATTATTAAATTATGCAAAAAAAAAACTTGTTTTAAAATGCAAGATGTGATTTTTTATTTTATTTTAAAGATGCAATGATGTGAATCAGGGTCGGTTGTGGGTATGTGCATCATGGTCTACTAAACTTAACCTTTCCAAAATAGGTCCAGTTAAAGTTAAAAAAAGAGAAAGCAACGAAACACGTTTACATTAGCAGACCCACAATGTATGTGTTTTCATTTTGCGCCTTGAAATTGTTAAATAATTGCTATGGCTAAATTAAAGATTTAAGTTGCAAAGGAAAATGACATAAAACAAACTTCAAGATTTTTCATAAGTCTCAACTACAACAACATTATCCCTTAAATATCTAGGATTTTTCTAATCAAAATGGGCATGATCCATTAAAATAAAACAACATAAATAAACATAATAAAATTAGAGACAATTTCTGATAGACCTCCCTTAATAATGAATGAAGTCTCCAAGCCAAATGGTTTTTTAATCTCTTTTAGGTCATGATTTTGTTAGATGAAGGCGACTTATCTAGAGGGGATGAATAGATCCCAAGTCAAAAAACTTTATAAATACTGTTTTGAAAATTTTAATGGCTAGCGGAAGTAACCCGAATCGAATCGTCTAAACCAAACCACTATCGAAAAGCTTAGATACGTGTATATAAAAACCAATTGATGACAATGATAAACAATTCAATCAGTATGCTTTTAACAACGATCACTTGAATGCTACACAAAAAGTAAAGTCTATTTCCAATGACAAAATACACAAAAATGCAATTGAGGCAATTATCGAACACCTTGTGTGCAATCAATTTCATTTAGAATTTTCTAGGGTTTTGTTGATTTGAAAAAGAAACTACAATCTAATAGATTGTAATCAACATAACAAAACTGTTTTCAAAATGTTATCAACAAAAGTTTAACCAAACATATTGATCGCACAATCTACGAATTCAACAATTTGCAAATGAAAAGTAAAATTGATATATATATATATATATATATATATATATATATATATATATATATATATATATATATATATAGAGAGAGAGAGAGAGAGAGAGAGAGATAGAAAGAGAGAGAGAGAGAGAGAGAGAGAGAGAGAGAGAGAAAGAGAGAGAGAGTGAGTGAGAGAGAGAGAGAGAATACACAAGGATTTGTTTAGGCAGTTCTCCAATCGGCCTCGCTATGGGTACGTCTGCCCTCAATTCGAACTCGAATTGAGATAATCAATCTTACTTTGCAAATGTAGTTTTACAAGAGAAATGTAGAAATACAACCTCACAAACCCTATGTTTGATGTTGATTCTAACATTTTATCTTCCCTTGATATGAGCTTGATAAACTAACCCAACAATACCAATTTGATTCACTGCCACACCCTACTCCTTTGCAGGAAACTCCGTTCTTCAAAACTTTCACTCGATTGAATCCAAATTTTGAATTGTTGTCACCTAAGATTTACCAATTTGATTCACCGTTTCACATGACTCCTTTGCAAGAAACCCCGTTCTTCAAAGATTTCACTCGATCGAATCCAATTTACACAATCTTGTCCAAAACCTTCAAATCTCCAATTAATCTTGAAGGAAAACCACAAATTGGTTTTCTTATTTGAAACCCCCAAAGATTCTCAATCCAATTTACAATTCAACAACCTAAATTGGACATTATCAACTTGATTCTAGATGGCACCCAAACAAAGAATAATTATGTGTAATTTTTGTGTGTGTATGCATATAACATTGGTTGAAGATGAAGAGAACTCTTTGTGTATATATGGTTTCATATCTGGTTTTTCACCAACCATATTTCTGAAATGATGCATGTATGAAGTATATACATGTGTGCATGTTGGAGGCAAAAAGGGATGCAAGAGGTTTAGAAAAAATGCAGAATTTTTAAGATTTTTAATGCATGTTCCGACCTATCTAAGTCATTTGTCAACACACTTAATGCATGTGTCAACTCATACATGCGACACATCAAATAGAAGCTACATGCTTTAAAATTGACCTACATATGCTGACACATAACTCGTATGTGCTGATACATAACTCGTATGTGTTGACTCATTGACTACAGGTTTTAAAAATGACCTACATGTGTTGACACATAACTCGTATGTGCTGACACATAAACCTGCGGAC